>OZ017738.1:390017624-391217624 GCA_963969285.1 Odontomyia ornata
TGTTATGTTGAAAGATTATTTGTGACCAGAATTGAATAAACTTGATATCAATGGTATGTGGTGTCAACAAGGGGGTTCCGCTAGCCACACAATCGATTTATTGAAAGGCAAAGTTGGGGACCGTATCTCGAGAAATGATCTAGTCGCATGGCCGCCTCGTCCATGCGATCGAAAGCCATTGGATTTGTTTTTATGGGGCTATATCAATTCACTGGTCTATGCTACGATATGCAATAAAGTTAAATGCTGGGGTACGCCACGAACTTATGCAAAGAAAAAAGGAAGTCAGTATGGCCTGCTGTGATTCCCATCTTACCGTGAAATAGTGCTGGATGGTTTGCAAAAGAGATGGATCACCAGCATCAACTTCAAAATCAGGCTCGCATCCACGGAAAGTGTACTCGTAACTCTCTGTTTGGTGGGAATCTCGAAATAGATAGAATACTATATCATGGATGGCTACTACCACACATTCGCCCATGATCCTCAAATACCCACCAATGATGATCCGGCATCACCACTTCATCACATTGCAAATCAACGGCATCAGTGCAAGGACCAAGCACAGCTACTACTGAATCAACATGCATTCGCTCATGATCCTCAAATTCGTATCAGTGACCATCCTTTGTAGATACTTTAAAACATTGGCATTGGTACTGGGACCATGCAAGGCTATAGGTTAATCAGTATGCATTTGCTGATAATCAATACATTACATATCAGCGCTAGGACAAAGCATGGCTGCCACTGAACTACCATACATTTGAACATGGTCTAAATATACTAACCGATGATCACCCGTTATCATTACTTGAATACATTCCACACTGGCGATATTGGTGCTAGAACCAAGCTTAGCTGCCACCCAGCCATTATATATTCGTCCATTGTCCCCAAATATCCACCAACGACCAACCCTCGTTGTCATTCGATACGTTACACATCGGCGGTATTGGCACTAGTACCAAGCAGAGCCACCGCCATGCATTCGTCCATGCCTTCATCCATTGTCCCCAAATACCCACTAACAACCATCCATCGTCACCACTTCAACGCATTTTTCTTACCTGACCCTCATGCATTCTCTTCTCATTGCAATTTATCGCATGGCCAAAATCCCGTGGTGAACTCTATTATGAGCATCATTACGACTGCTTGCTGCGCTTCTATGTCCCGTCAAAGACTCCGCCACGGCAAGCCTCTAGTGTACTGGTGGTAAACTGAAATCGCTGAAAAGCGAAGGGAGTGTCACAAGCTTCGACGTGAGGCTCAACGGGCGCGGAACGGTGACGAGGCATGCAACTGGGTCGCGCACATAAGTCAGCCAGGAAATGCCCTCGCAAACTGATCAATAGTAGCAAGGCTCGCTGCTGGCAAGACCTTGTGGACAATGTGAACAAGGATCCGTGGGGCCTTGGCTACAAGCTGGTCAGGCGGAAACTTGGTGCCCTACGGAAGCCTTGTATACATGAGGCAGAAAAGATGGACGCGGTAGTGCGGGGAGTTTTTCTCGCCCATCCCGTCCATTTCGACGCTGTCCATGGTGTATCAGCAGTCTCATTGGAAGCGAGGAAGGCTCCAGGTCCAGATGGTGTTCCAGCTGAGGTGTTGCGGCTCGTCTTTCACCATTGTCCTGACTTGCTGCTCAGGACATTCAACGCTTGCCTACGGGACGGGGTTTTCCTGGTACGATGGAAGGTGGCGAGGCTCGTGCTGATCAGCAAGGAGAAGGGAAATCCCGAATTGCAGTCTGCATACCGCCCGTTATGCATACTAGACACGGCTGGGAGAGTCCTAAAGAAACTCATCAAGGGAAGACTCACTGACGCAATCTGTGCTTCTGGGGACCTATCTCCTTTTGAGGGACTACCTTAAGGACCAAAGCCTGCTCTATGACACAACACAGGGCCAACAAAGGATGGAAATTACATCGGGTGTTGCCCAGGGATCTATCCTTGGTCCGGACCTGTGGAACGTGTCTTACGACGGGCTACTTAGACTTGAGATGCCAGATGAGTCGCGCTTGGTCGGCTATGCGGATGATGTTGCGGCTCTGGTCGCTGGACGTACCGTTGAACAACTTAGGCTAGGTATGCAAATGCGCCGAGTGGGGGACTGGGTAGCTGCTCGCGGGCTCAGTTAAGCACTGGAGAAAACCGAAGTGGTTATCTTTACAATAAAAAGAATCCCTAGAGTAAGGATGATCAGTACTGGCGACTTACAAATTGAATCGAAGCCCTCGGTGAAGTACCTGGGGCTACTGATCGACTCAAAGATGAGTTTCTCTGAGTAAACTAAGACAACGGCTGAGAAGGCTTCTTTGGGAATATTGGCTCTGAGTCGACTTATGGTCAACGTAGGGGGACCCAGCCCATCAAAAAGACGCCTCTTGATGAGTCCTGTAGGGTCAATGCTACTGTACGGAGCAGAAGTATGGAGTGACACTCTCAGCAAGGAGGTATACCGAAAACGTTTGGCACAGGTACAGAGAAGAGGAGCACTGAGAATTGTATCTTCGTATCCGACAGTTTCTGATTCGGCGGTGGGAATTATTGCAGGCGTGATACCTGTTACCCTCCTTGCTACAGTACCGTGCTATTAACCTGCATCGAAACGAGGACGCAAGCGAGATTTTAGCCCGAGAGGAGAGGCAGCACTCACTCAACGATTGGCAGCAGTCTTGGGTGAATTGCACGAAGGGAAGGTGGACTGCGCCTCTCATCCCGGATGTAAGACCGTGGCTTAATCAAAGGTATGGTGAGACTGACTTCTATTTGACCCAGCTTTTGAGCGGACATGGGTGTTTTCAGTCTTACCTGCACAAGATTGGTAAGTCACGGCCATCCGCTTGTCACTTTTGCCCAGGAGAGGAAAACAATACCTACCACACATTTTTGCATGCATAAAATGCTACAGCCTATGAAGGGACCTCTACAGGGAGATGAGAGAGCTTACCCCGGATGATAAAGTGGTGGTGATGCTCGTATCGGTTGGCAAATGGAACCAGGTGGCACATTATGTTCGGGCAGTCCTAAAAGATAAAAGGGACTCACAGCAGCCGGGAGCGTTGGTGCTGGGGGATCGCTTGCCTGGCAGTTCCTCTTCTCATTTCCCGTTCCGTTAGAAGAGGGATCCCCTAGCTTGAAGGCGCCTCCTGATGTAACAAAATGAGACCTGGCCCAAAGTAATGTGTCAAACGGTTCCAGGCTGGGTTTTCGGGTTGACAGGGGAGGTTTTTGTTGGTATTCCAGTTGCTTGCGAGCAAGGGAGTTCCACACTCTGTGCGTGAATAAGACTCACCTCCCAACTACAAAAAAAGTAGGCTTTGTATTTCTATCTCAATATCTTACAATGATTTTGTTCACCTTAATATGGCTGTATCTCAGTAAGTTGAAGAACTTATTACATACTGGTTAAAACAGCGCTTTTGCTAACCATTCCGTGCTCATTCCATCTGTGTCTTCAGCATGTGATGATTATCGCCGTAAACATTGGCTTAAAATTCCTTCTGCTATTCAAAATCTTTCCCTAGTAACATTTCTGCTACAGATGCAATTCACGGCAAGCAAAAGAAAAAAATTATAAATTAAAACAAAAATAGGTACAACTTACCGTTGCTTTTGTCTCCATGGGGGAGATTGCAGGGGGCGCTCGCTTTGAACATATCCTTTTTAGTTCTTTGTAAAAAAAAAATTTAGAATTTTAGAATCTGAAATAAAAAAATCATTTTATGAATTACGGGGTCCAGGGGAAAGCAAAATATACGAAAAATTTGTGTCTCCTCCCCTCGCGATTTGACACCTTTGAGCCGAAAAATCTGAAAATTATCACGAATGTGAAACTGTGAATCTTTTGTATAAATTCAAACGATTTCATATCCAAGTATTGAATGAGTAATTCAAGTTATTGATTCACGCTATCAGAAAACTTGTCTCTGACCCTCGGATGTTTACAAAGACCTTCTGGTAGGAGCCCCTCCTGCTTACTCAACTTGTTTTTTTTAATTTCAATGATACATTATCATTAATAAGCACAACCAGAACTAGTTGAATTAGACTTCAGGTACAGATGGAACTAGGAAGTCTCATTTACAAGAGAGGCTCCGTATAGTACCAAATATCAAATGATTGGCTAAACTCCATCTCATTTTGGATACAATAATTTTTACTCTTTTATACTAAAATACAAAACCCTATTGAAATCACGACCTGTGTCCATCTATCCATCCATCTATCTATGTGTCACAGCAGTTTTTCTTCGAAACTATATAAGCTACAGCTACTAAACTTTGTGGAAAGATCAGAATTGGTGACTTGCTGAATGTTTTGAGGTGAAAAAACTTTTCAGAGAGTTCTTAGGGGGGCTCTCTCTACATAGGGGTTACCCTTCAAAAAATGTTCACCATTTGTAGTTGAGTAGAGGGTCATTAGAGAGGTCTCAATGAAATCATCAAAACAGGTCTTCAAATTCCTTATTGGTGCCGAGGGGAGCAGGGGTTCTGATTATTCGCCTCAGGACCCGTCGTCCAAAGGCGTTGAATATATTTGTGGATGCGTTAGGGTCAATGTTTCACACTCATAGCATAACACAGGCTTATATACTTGGAGCTTTGTTTTCCTGTGTATGCAGCTGGTCTTCAAGATTGCCAAAACAGAAAAAAATATTTTATTTGCAAGCTGTATTCTTCGGGGTATTTCGTCTCTTTCATTAACGGTTCTCGTTACTTTTCGCGCCTACATATACAAATTCACTCACATTTTTGATATTGTATTCGCCATATGTGATATTTTGTGTATTTGAGGTGTTTTTTACTCGACTATGTCATGAGTTTTGTTTTATTTTTATTGATCTGTAGTCTTACTTCGCTGTTTTTTGGCCATTTTTAATGACCGTGACAAAATTTTGATGTCGTCTGCAAAGGCTACTACTTGGCTCGACTTTTATAGTAATGTACCTCGTGTATCGATAGGTAGTTAGTTAGTTATTGATGCGGACTTGGGGGGTCATCGAGGTCATTGTCATTTTGGTAAGACGGACTAATTTGGCTGGGATGTCGACGCAGAGCATTATTCGGTACAGTACGTTTTGACCAATACTGTCGTAAAATTTGGTATACGTCTATGTTGAATTACCAGCATTTTTCAAGTACCTGCTTGACAGTTGACAAATGCTCTATTGTCGACCTTTCTGTTCTAAAACCACCTTGATACTTCCCAATAATACTGTGGCATATGAGCCGATTTTGTTTTCCAAGGTTTTTAAAAATAATTTGTACGCCGTACAAAGCAGTGATATGCCTCTATAATTTTCGCACTATAGCTCGTCACCTTTTTTGTGGATATAGAATATAATTGATTGGCTCCACTCTTTCGGCATATGTTCTTGTTGCCAAATGTGCTGGATGATTTTGTGAATAGCTTTATGAACACTGCTGCCACCATATTTGATGAGTTCCACTGATACGCGGCGCTTTATTATTCTTTTGGGCTTTGACGGTACAAAAGTTTCATCCAGCGTTGGTGGGGCCAATAGAAGCTTTCCGCAGACGTCTATAGGCTTTGATTTAGTGGAACTGTGCGGAGGATCAAGAAGGTTCTTGAAATATGATTTCATTTTCATTTTTCTCATTTTTTCTTAACCTTGATTTCATCAGCAACGATATTGCCAATGTCATCACGACAAAGTGTAGTTTCGGGATGATAACCTCATTTGAACGTTTTTACTACTTTGCATGCTTGTTTTGTGTTTTCACTTGCTAGACTTATATCTATACTTCTCAATTGGCTGCCAAAGTATTTTTTTTCCTTAATTCCAGTTATTTTATTTCCTACTTTTCTGAGATTTTCATAGTGCTCTCTCTCTCTCTCTCTCTCTTCGTCCTGGTTTTCCTACCTATGTATACTTTGTACTTCTGATTTTTTTTATCTAACGCCTTCTGGCACTCATCATCGAACCAATCATTACTCTTGCGCCAGGCTTGATGCCCGATTGTATGTTCTGCCACGGTCTTAATAGCCGCTTTCATTTCCATCCAGAGCTCGTCGCTTGTTTTCAGTGATACGTATAATAAGATGGGAGCCAGCTGATTGTTGAGGGTCACTGTAAAAGTTTTTGCCACCGATGGCGTTTGAAGCCTTTGGATGTCTAATTTATGTAGCGGGCTGGTCTTTGCCGAATACGCCTTTGAAATACGACACCAATAGGTTAATTTGATCAAGTAATGATCTGAGTTACAATTGGCTCCTCGGTATGTATGGATGTCAAGTGTGCTCAAGGCCCAAGATTGTTCGATCAGAATATGGTCAATCTAGTTTTGTGTGTTGCCATCCGGTGATGCCCAGGTCATTTTATGTATGCGTCGATGAGGGTAGCAAGCTGAATGTAAGACTAGATTTCTGCCATATGCAAAATCAATCAGGCGCTGGCGGTTATCATTTGTTTCATCGTGGAGGCTATATCCTCCATTCATTTCCCAATGAAATATCTCATTGTCAACCTTAGCTTCACCCAGAATTATTTTTGTGTCGTTTGTAGGCAATGAATCAGCTAGTCTATGTATGTGATTAAATGACGTTTCCTTTGTCCTTTTTTTCAATCGAAGTGTGTACATTTATCAGCCAGATTTTGAAGAATTTCACATTTACACGAATCGCACGCAACCGTTCATTAACTGCCCTAAAATTAATAACGGGTGATCTACAATGAAGGGCACTCTGAATTCTCATTTTCCAGTAGGCTTCCTACTTTTGAATATTGTGTGGGATCTCATCTCTTGAATATCATTTCCAGTCCAGTCTCTTTCCGGGGTTGGCAGCGTGTTTCATTTATATTGAGTGGCCTGTTGTTAAAGGTCTTTAACAGCGCCAAGGTAATTGAATGATCTGACATTCCAGGATCCAATGCCATAGTCCTTTTTCGGTTTGCGAGGTCGTTGCGATAAGTCCAATTCATTCCGAGCCCTTCCGCAGGTTTCGAAACATTGTAGGGTTTTCCAGGGATGGAGAGTTAGCCCGTCACCTAACCTCCATTCCGGTGCCATGTTTGTTACTTCGGATTTAATAGCAGAGCTGTAGATGTATTTACAGTTATTGGCATTTATTGGCATTTAATGTCCCATTATTTCGGAACCAGCAAATACAATGTGCGACCCCGAGAACATTTTCTACCGTTTAATCGTGGGGCTTATAATGATGAATCATGAAAACTGTAGGTTGAGAAAACGAAGGGTTCGCTCCTATTTTCTCGAACGGGCTTGGAACTGTCTACTTTGGAGTTCTTTTTCATAAGGCTTCATCTGTCTGTGTTGCGACTTGAAATAAAAGTGTTAAAAATGTGTGAAAACTATAGAATGAGGTGCATATATGCAGCCAATCTTTCAGGAACCATTGAATTAAGAAGATCAATCTAGTGATTCAATTACATAAATATTAATCAAACCTATATTACTTAGTATTCCTCATAAAATTTGTCGCTAGCTGCCATGAGTTTTCTTTGATATACAGCACCGGCATCGGTGGACCTATTTTTAAAGATATTCACATGTATATCATATTTAAGCTAGAAGCAAGTCAAATTAGTCAAAATAAGGTAATGTTGCTACACTAAATTATGTGGTTCCGAAAGTTTCAGGAATTTGTTACAGAAGGTCTCTTGAACAATCCCGGATAAAGTCATCCCAAGTCTGATGGCGCGTGGAATGTGAAGAGGCTGAAAACTTTCTTTGCTTCGTTATTCACCCCTATCTCAAAAATAGTGCATTACACAGAAAATATTATTGAGATCAATATAAAAACTTAACGAATTCCTTTAAAAATAGTACATCAGCGACTTCAAGATATGATCCCATTATAATCCAAAATTTAGCTGAGCCCCAAAATTTATTACAAACATGCCCTTCTAACGCTTTTGCTCAAATTAACAGGAATCCTGCTATTATACTTTTAAAAAACATCAAATTACATTTCGGAATATAGTGTAAAGAGTCCTAACAATATATTTCTCATTTTGAGTACTATCCTTACAAAATATTTGTCGTTTTACTGTTGTTTTTGAAAACCTTAACAGTATTCGTAGTAATAAATAAATAACAGCGCTTAATAACAAAGCCGGACATAAGAATATTGAATTTTTGTACTTTCGAAAATTCTGACCTAGTTTAGAATAATTCTAATTCAAGCAAGCTATACATCTTTGACAAAACCAGCATTTTTTTAAGGTTATCAAATCTGCTTTCTCCTCAGAACAATAAAAATGTATACTTAGTTTAGCAATAAAGCATAACGCTCACGACATTATTGCCACTACTAAGGGACCATTACTGCATAACGGTATTTTGACGAATCACTTAGATAAGCAAATCGTTCTGCATATCATTAAGATTTGCCTTCAACCGAAGGACTCTTAAGGACTCTTCGCTTATTTTATTCTTTCTTTCATATCACCTTCAACATTTATTCATCTCTACTTGACTGCGAAGAAATAAAAAGACGATGCATGTCTTATACCACCCCAAAGACGTTTTATGTGTAGAATTTGGCGGAATAAAACGGAGTATGTATTGTTATAATTGAAACATTTAAGGACATTTTTTATCTCTGAGCAAATGTTGGAAGAATAAGCAGTTTGACAATAGAGAAGAAGATTTGTTGGATGAATTTATACCAAGCAATGTAGAGGAAAATGCAGGAAGAGAAAAAGCAATCCGATTTTTGTTTCTTTTCGTTCCTTAAGTTTGTTAAGCATGCAGGAAAAACAAAGACATTCTGTTGATAGTCGAATTTGATAGTCATAATTCATTATAATCAATCGTTGAATTGTTACTTATTTGACGATTCCTAGTAATTATATGACTAAAATCTAGTATTCGAATCTTCTTTTTGAAAAATTTGCACCCACTAGCATTTAGTACTACAAGTTATATGCAAATTTAGCTTGAAGTCCGAAGATACAAAAATGAGCATTATTTTCCCTTATGTTTCAGTATTTTTTAAAAAACTTATCTTACAATCGGAATAAATAAAGTTGAGTATTATTTTTCCTCATATCTTAGTGTATTATAAGAAAATGATATGAAAATCGTTATCATTCGAAACAAATAATCATATGTTTGTAATTGATGCCATCTTCACAAAATCTTTCTGAAATGTAAGGAAAAAAATTATTGTACTTCCCTATAATTTTGCACTAAAATTTTTATGTTTCAACCTCAATTTTCAACCGTAATCGTTTGGCCTTCCTCAGCAATGTTTTTACATAGTCTAGGGAGTTTACTTGTATACTAAATTCTTTACTACATTCAGGGATATTTCTTAAGGAAGATACTTAAAACTTCAATGTACTTTGAAGGATATTTTTTAATTGGGATTAGGCTATGTCTTTAATTTGAAAACCATTTTCATCCTGAGACCAAGAACGCATTTACAATCTCTCATACGAGATCTTTCTCTTTGAGCTATTGATGGGTGAATGATTGTCTTGAGATGTAGAAAATTTTCTGAGGCGTAAAAAATAGGTACGCATAAGTTGCAGTGCAAGTGGCCAGGTCGTTAAAAAATTTCCAAGACTCATGTGCCTTGTTTCCTTCCTCTTGACGTCACGTCCTTCTTGTCTAAGAAAACTGGATTTACATGTTTGAAACCGGCAGCAAGCTGAAGCACCTGACCTCACCCAGTCTTCTTATCCCCTCAATGTGAACTTTATGACCAGATAAATGCCATATTTTTCGTGTTCTTGCCGGTTGCCTTTAGTCGATCTGAAAACAGATATTTCTATTCAATTTTTAGTGACACTTTCATAGCAACTGCCTTCTAATACGCCTTTTCGGAGTACGAGCTAAGTAATGCTGAACATTTTTTTTTTGCTGCCACGTTTTCCTGACCTTATCCACAATTCTCTTGATTGTTGAGGGCATAAGTCCATTCATCTTTGGGGTTTTGAAAATGAACTACATTTCCTTCTCCATAACTGTTATTAGCAGATGTAAATTTGGCCAATCATGGCTAATGTGGTTCAACATATTTGGAATCGTTTGTTAAGTATATTTGTTCATCTGTAGACTTCTTAACTCAAGTCGCCACTCGTTTTTGATATGAGCATATCTAGGAAAGCCAAAATTCTCCCTTTTTTAACGCAAACCAGCCTGATCTAGGATCTTGGTAATTGGTCCTTTGCTTTAAGTCCATCCTCGATTAAAATAGTAGTTCTCTGTAATACATAGGTTTTCATGCTACAGAGTTATTCTGTTTGAGTAAACACTCCTTGATATACTCAAATATTTCAATTAATGGTATACTGAGAAAGAGAACTTTCATATGGAACAAAATGGTTGGCAGACTATACGATAACAATTTTTGCGTGAAGTCTTCGGTCTGTTTTACCGGGTTGCTTTCTATTGGTTTTATTTGTTTGAATTACTCTACCAGCTTTCTCACTAGTTTTTAAGTTGAAAAATTCACAGTGGATATTTTTTCTCACATTTAATTTCCCTCGTTATGCACTCCTATTTGTGGTAGGCATTTGGTTCTTGATAGAGCCAGTTTCATTGCTTTCCCTTTCATTAATTCTCCAAAAGCGGCCCACTGCTTTTAATCATCCTCTCAAACCGTTCAGTAGAATCCTTCGACAAGTTCCGGTTAAATTAAAATAAGTGCATTGTTCAGTTTGCAAAATGGTCTGATCGAACTAAACAATGCTTACAAGAATACAGGTTTTACGGCGAAGAGAGAAAAGAATGGAAAATTGGCGGTTCTGGACATGTTTATAAAAAAAATGAGTTGAGACTTGAGTCTCAAAATTTACAGGAAGGCTACACACTCGACGGACGGTTCTTAACATATCGAACAGCATGGAGCAAATCAAAATTTCACCTTATCGAACCATGATGCCACGGATGTACAACCTACCAATAGACACGGCAGCCAGGTAGAAAAAGAATGGATGGATGCCCACAACAAACCAAAGAACTGTGGACGAAATCAGGAAAACGTAGCAGTAGATACAACGTTCAACATTACTTAATCCGGACTCCGAAAAGGCGTACTGGAAGGTAGTTGCTTACCATGATGTTGTCCTCGATCGATTGAAGATGAGTCAAGTTATATATGTTGACACAAATAATCGATTAAAGCAACAAAAATCAATTGAAAAATACCTTTGAATCGACTTAATACAAGCAACAACACGACGAAAAATCGAGCATTAATTGGTGACATGCTCTGACTGCGTGAGGTTACGAAAACCGATCAACGTCAGAGCAGAGCATATGAACTATTAAGTGAGTTCCCATTAGAAGAAATTCCCAACCTAACGGTATTCAATCTTCAAAGATCAGTTTGACTATATATAAGCGTTCGCAAATGCTTTCATTGGGAAATGTAAGAAAGAGATTGAATCGGCAAATACTATCCTGCATAGGCGCTTGAATGAAATGCAAGACGATGAGCTTTCATTTTGATTAGATGGGCAAAAGATTCCCCTTTCATTAAATGTATGCACATGCAAACATAACAGCGAACCGATTTTGTACGTGAAAGCATAGTCTCAAGTAAAAAGTGCTTTCATGCTTTATCTCAAATAGAAACAAATGATGATGAACGCGCTGTCTATCTTGTGCAAGTTTACCAGTTGTGTCATTCAAAGATTTCCCCCCTCTCTTTTAATTTGGCCGATCAACTGGTGAACTTGCTTGTTAGTACCAGACTGAAAATATTTTAATGAGGCAATAGCAGCGAAGAAGGAAGGAAAGAAGAGCAACTGTGAGCCAGCAGTAGTGGAATACATTATCATGAAATCAAAATAGATGACGTAACACCAATACGAGGAGCAAGAGATGTAAGATAATTGGACGCAATGGACAATCTTACTCTAATAAGAAAAACAGTCATATTAATGAAGGTAAGGTAATCGTGAGTCCTGGCTCTTCAAATGAATCACTTAGGCTAGCTCTAATTGAAAAATAAACTTTAAAGTAATAAATGGAGTTTTAAGGGACTTCCTTCCCTCGATGTAAAAAAGAATGTAATACATAAAGAAACTGTCAAGGCTAAGAAAAACATTCGCTGAAAGAGACTAAACGGTTACGGTCAAAAGTTTGTTTTTTTATATAATTTAAATAGTTTTAATTATTTAAGAGAGAGACAATTTGTTTGAAAAATTCACTTAAATTATCTGAAAATAAAATTAATTACATTCAATTAACGAATTACGGTGAAGAAAAAAATTTCAATCTTGTTTTCTAGCTTTTCAAGCTCACCCGTCAGATGTTGTAACGATTTTTGTTACTTCTCGTTCCTGAAGTCAATCCAAACCAACTTCTCACCAGTTTTAGACGTGGAGTCTGGGAGTTTGTCAACGGACTGTAATCATCAGGTCATCAAGTACAGACGCCCTTAGTCTACTCCAAGGTGGCTGCTGGCAGGCTAGCTAGTTTGGAGAGTAATTTTGGTCGGAAGTCTTCCGCGAGCAGACTAACTCCAAAATACAAGAATCAGCTACCGATTCAATTGCTCAATTTAAAACGCGTCTACCAGTTTCCAATAATTTGACTTTACTTTACTCTGACTCATTTAAATTCCTTGTTCTTCCGGTTCGAGAAAAAGAACATCATTTAACCTTCAAACAAAAACATGTTATTATAAACTATCAGAAATAAATTTCTTGACTTGATTCTTTTTATCAAAACATTATCATAAACTGGGTTGAAATATAGTTCCATATCTATACAGAAGCAACTTAAGGTTCGAAAAAAATGAGGGATTCAAACAGAGCATTCCAGCTAGATAATGCTCTTCCTCAGATATCCAATGTTTCAGTTTAAATTAAATATTTCAACTATAATTACCCAGATTTCAAATTGAAAAAAGGAAAGGAGCCATGTTATGTTGATCAGTCCTCGGTAGTGTAACCTATTGAAATGCCCTTCTTTCCCTTTCATTACGTGCTCAATATTATGCGTAATGTCATCTTACTGACTAACTAGAAAAAAAGATATAATGGATGGTTCGTCTACTCCTAATAAAATATTATTTGATCAATGAAATAACTCTCATATGAAAGTGGCAGAGTCAGCAGATATACTTTCCTCTTAACCACTCTTTCCTCTTAACCATCAATATATATATATATATATATATATATATATATATATATATATATATATATATTGTTGCGTGTTATGGCTCGCGGCCAACAATTTTAATGTTCCGGGAAAGTGAAAACGCAATGTCTTTTTCAATTAAGTTTAAAAGAGTTTATTTAAAATAATGCACAATTATTAATTTCACTATTAGAAGTCTAACTTCCACTTGTCAATAAATTTCTATTGCAATTGTCTTCCAAAATCACTTCACAATCACTCAATTAATATCTCCTTTACCTCGCGCTCCACTCTATCGCAGTTTTTTACTATCGCGGTCGTAATCAGTGATCCCCCCATTCATTCAGCTCGCCTTTATAAAGGGGCTCTACCCATTAAACCCATTTCTCGTACATTGGCGAATGTTCTGCCGAGAGGTACCTAGTATATTCAAGCAGCTTAATGAATGGAGTGACGTCACTTTCAGATGTTGATCATACTTGGTGGGTTCTCGTGGTTTCGAGTAAATTCACTTTGTTGGTCATGAGGTTCTTAATAGTTGCGAAAGAATTGCAACAGTAGCTCGCAGAATTATTCCTGCCCGTAACAATATATATATATATATATATATATATATATATATATATATATATATATATATATATATATATATATATATATATATATATATATATATATTTATTTATATATATATATAGTGATGGTATGTATATATATTGCCAATTTCAAAAATGTCCTAATATTTAAAAGCAGTCCCAGCTTATTTATATTGGACGAAACCGATTGAATGTAGCTATTTGATATTATTTCGCTAATCAAATTATAGATTTCAAAAATTGTATACAAGAAATTCCATGGATTTAACAACTAAAAAAATAGTAAGCGCCACAATAATGAGTTTTTTGCTTTGTGGAGAGATTCCTGGAAGTTAAAGCTATACAACAGAAATTCGCGAATTTCTTCCGAAACTCGATCAAGCACATTCATGAGCTTAAAAATGATATTAACCCTTTCAGAAAAGTAAATCAATTTTATTGGGTGTTTGCTTATTTTACAGACAGATTTTTGCAAAAAACAAGTTGGGTAAACAGACCTACGCTCATGTCAGAAGGGTTTTGTACCTAGCTTCTCAGAAATGCAGCCACCAGCAATGAATAACGTCAAGAAATATGTCAAAGGGATGTTGCACGTTCAAAAGAAAATCCCTTGTTTTTCTATTTTCAACGAGCGCAAGTTTGTTGCAAACCGACAAAAATCACTCAAGTCGTGAATTCGCAAAAATAATAACGTTATTGACCTTATTGGAAAATTTCAAGAAGATCACGTCAAAACTGCAGTGACTGATTCGATGGAAAGTCCATAAAATACCAAAATCATGTGTTATTGTTGTTGTAATTGGAGGAACTTCAAACGGCTATAACGTCCGTGTATATTATTTGATTTTCATCAAACTTCCAAAATTTAAGAACCCTTAGTAGGACTACGTAAATATCGAATTTCGTTCAGTTTAATGGTAACGATGCGGTTTTATTGGGAAAAATGTGAAATTCGAATATCATACTATTATTAACAAAGTTGAGCGAATTTCGACTTCTAAGTTATTGTTGTTGTTGTACTCATAAACACCTACCACCATAATTAATTTCAGGTTTTTCAGATCACCGGTGTCCAATCGCGGGGGGAGGATACAAATTTTTCATGTATTTTCCCTCCCTGCGCGTCTCTCGAAGCAAAAAGTATCAAATTAAGACCTGTTTTGAAAAGTTCTTATCAAGACCTTTCATTTGATACCCATATCGGCCATCTTTCATGAAATTTTTTTTTCGGGGGCCACTCCCCTATATGGGGAGACCCCCCATAAACACCTTATAAAACTTTTTTGTAGTTGAACTTTGAAGAGAGCACCACTTTACACCTGCATACAAAATTTGATGTTTCTAGCTTAAGTAGTTTGCGAGAAAAAGCGCTGTGACACACGGACGGACGGACAGATGGACAGACAGGTCGCAATTTTAGTAGGGTTTTGAAAAATTATTTTACAAAACCCTAAAAAGGGTAATGAAATTAAGTTTTTGGCCTTATATCCAGAAATATTGCCTTCAAACCTAGTTAATTTTTCTTGGGCAGATATTTACTCGGTTGAAACAAGAATAGATAAATTCATGGTTGGTATGTACATTACCAACGGCATATTTGAAATTCCTTTTAAATTCAACAACTAATTACCAAAATTAAAACGTTTAAGCACTGATTGATACAACATATAAAATATCGTTTATCATAAGACACCCAAAAATCAATTCAATTCTTGAACATTATCCTGTTTTACTTAACTAACTTACCACTCATCTGGCTGTTATTGTAGATTTCTTGAATCAAGGCTTCCGAATCGTTGCTACCATGAGTAAGAGTTCCATCGACGTTGTCTTGTAAAGGCCAGTACAACGAGATTCGTGTTGAGGATGTTTTCTTGATTAGAACTACTAGCTCTTCATCGTATCGTAAGTAGTTGCTGCGTTCCTGATTATATACGAGTATTACTTTGCTCATTCCCAAATGAGTGCAACAAAACGCGTCAGCCGACCAAGAAGTAAAGCAGCCATAAGAGCATATTGCGAATGCATGTGAATGTGTGACTTTTTGAATCAAGTAATTTTCCAAACAATTGTTGAAAAATAGAACTTTCTTTCGAGTCACTAACTGAATAATTTAAATTTTATTTTGATTTGACTACGGTTCTTTCATGAAAATTCAAGCAACACTACAAGTTTTCTGTGGATGGTTATTAAATCAAAATTGACTTTAGTTTCACTGCCAAGCTTCCATGTTATTACAACCATAAATCAAATATTTTCTTCAGGATGCAAATCTTGTATTTTTGCAATAGATGCGTTAAGATTTCCTGGGCTCGGATGCATGCTCATGACCTGTCTTATCCTCCAAAATGTGCCAACTTTTCTTGTCGGTTTATTCACTAAATTTTTCAGCTTTCGACTGTATATTTGCGAGCACCACATTCAAAGGACAATATGGAACCACCCGACTAAAATTACTTCCAGCGGACCAGCGAATTTCCCCAGTGAAAGAGACTTTTCACTTTGTACCTTTTCAACTCACCGTCTGCTATTTCAGCACCTTTCGTTTTCTCGTACCTGAATCGCTAGTCGGCCGACGTAAAGTGGTGGCTCAGTGGCAAAGATCTGTCATCTTACAATTTTCAGCTGATCAGCGATTCTATAGGGATGACAGATATCTGTTGTGTATCGTTCCGAGAGATCGGAAGCTAGTACAATATTTACTGAGAACTCTGTGCTAGTTTTGTGACTTTTTCAATCACGGTTTTCTCTTGAAAATTCATAGAAAATAATACATCAATTTTATTCATATTTGACCTGCAAAATTCATTAGCTATCATTCAGTTGGGAAATTAGTCTTAGATATTATATTCACTAATTTTTTGGTAGATCTATGGAGCCTCTGCGGCTTTTGGTTTCAGTACATAGCCTTTGATCTTAAACCAAAATGAAGTACATGGCACCTGGCGCTGACTCAATTGATTACAGTATATTAAAAATCCTTGCTACAAACCATACTTAATGCCTCCTCGAGGCTATTAATAAAGCTGTTGTTGAGTACATAGTCCCTGATGCAAACAAGACGATTGGAATTGCCCCAATACTGAAACCTAACAAGGGTCCAACATAGCTCAGTTGCTAAAGACCAGTCTCATAAATAAGTATTCCAATTAAAATGATAAACAAACTGATCAAAGTTAAACAGAACCGTTTTATAGAGGAAAATGACCACTTTTCCCCAAATTGCTAGGCATAAAAGAAAAACAAGTCAACCCTAGCCTGTCTTAACACATAAATGTTCAAATTAGAAAAAGAAAACAGTTCCAGTTTTAAAATAGCAGTCATTCTCGATATTACCAACGCCTGCTAAAACAAACGGTAGTTAACATTGACATTAGCACTCTATACACAAGCTGGATCATAGAACTTTTTAGCCATAGAACCGTCTTATTAAACAATCAAAAGGTCACCGTAAACAACAACCTACAACTCTTGTCTAACCTGTACACCACTGCTCTGCATTAGCTTGCGAAAGTACCATGGAAAAATACTCCGTGATACCATGAACGCCTTGCAAGCTGAACTAAATGAGTTCCGCAAAACTTTTGACCAATTGGGCTTGAAAGTAAGCCCAGCCAAAGCACAAGCGATAAATTTTTCCCCTGTGCATACCAATGAATAATTTCAAATCAAATAAAGCCCAAAATCTATACAAAGCCTTGACCAGATAGAAACTTGAATATGGACCTACAACCTTTGCAAATGCTCCGAAATTTTTTTTCGAAAAATTTGATGCTATCAAAGCTAATGTACTAGAACTCTGCCTGGGAGTCCCACGTAGTACCGCCAATGTACAGACATTTGAAATTGCCGAAGAGCTCATGATCAAGGATAATCAAATGGCATACAGCAAGAGAGTTAAGCAAAGCCCTCTTCAATAATTTCCCAGAAACCGAGTTAGTCGAAGTAAAAAACTACCATGTTTATCAGAAAGTTAAGGCCTACTTCGACGAAATTATTCCCACGGTCGCGGTCAGTAGACCGCAAAACTTTCAGGTATTTCTGGAGGTTTGTAATCAAGTTTGCTATTCTCAAAATGACCACGGTGACACACTTTTCAACGACAGATTTATCTCCTACGTGGAACATCTGAGAAACAAATCTCAGCTGATCTTGATTGCTGAAAGAGCAAAGAACATTGTTGGTGTTGTTGGTGCCTATATAAACCTCAAAAGCAACAAGATCTCTACTTTCAGTCTAAATGAGCACGTTTCTGAACTCAACGCCGAACTGTACGCTATTTTGGTCGCCCTGAAGGGTCCTGCTGTAACCTCGACCACCGTGTTGGACTTGTTCACAGATTTCAGGGTGGCACTCCTTAGCATTGAAAGTAACATAAACCGTAAGAAAATAATATATAACATTGGTAGGTTATTAATACTAAACCGAATATAAAGCTTAACCTTCTATGGATCCATATAGCATAAAGGGATGGAGGCGGCTGCGGTGACTAATTTTCAGGCCAAAGAAGGGGCTAAGAGAAGCCCTTTGGAACACACCCACTTAGAGGAGGATGATATGGTGGATATCATCACCTCAAGCGGTAAACGCGAATTGGGAAATCACTGCCTAGAGAAAGGACTTGGATTTACTGAGTGTATTTGGAAAAGTGCCCACAACTTGAGAGGCAAAAAACCATGGTTCCAAACCCTGGAGATCAGCCCTGATGTTAAATCGATTAAAAGAATTCTGCTCAAGAAAGGATATAAAAACTTGAGACTTTTCAAGACAAAATGCGTGGATTCTAAAATATTTACGTCCCGCAACGAAGTGCACGACCTTGATTAAAAATTTTTTTAGATGTAATATAATACATGCAAGACAAATATATATGAATTTGATTTCGATAATAAATTCAAAATATTTGCCAGTGTAAGGCACATATTGATAAAAGACGACAGGAAGTTGGTCGTTGAGTTTGGAACTTACAATGACACTGCAAGGATTAAGATCTAATAAAAGCCATGATAAATGATCATCAGCACAAATACGAACAAAATATGAAGAGCTCTTGGAGATTCCTCGGTTTTAACCTTTTGACGTTATTGTTCTTTTTTGATTATTCTCTGACTTTTTTAAGCATTTTTGACAATTGCTCGGACAAGGATGCATATCAACTGCTTACTTTTGGGTAAATTTCTCGAGAGAAATTTACCTATTGCGGAGAGCATCATATATATATATATATATATATATATATATATATATATATATATATATATATATATATATATATATATATATATATATATATGTATGTATATATATATATATATATATATATATAATATATATATATATATATATATGTATGTGTATATATATATATACATATATACAAGGTGGGCCAGAAAGGCGTACGATTTTAAAAACACTCTTGCGTTTGAAACTTTAGAGAGGGGACTGCGCGGGTGGTGGGGTTAAGTAGCTCGGTTCTCGGAAATTTAGTCGCGATGGATCACTTCACCGGAGCGCAACGTGCATTCTGCGTTAAACATTATTACGTGCGCTATTAATCGGCGTTTATTTCGGCGTGAGTTTGGATTAAATGACCTAAATCAGTGTCCGAAAAAAAGTGTGATTCGATCGTGGGTCAGAAAGTCCGAAGAGACTGGTTCGACTCTCAAACAGAAGCCTGCAGGACGCCCAAGGTCAACAAGAACGGAGCTATCGGACCCTACTTCTTCGAAAAAACAAGGCCAATCTGTCACTGTAAATTCTGACCGATACATAGCCATGTTAAGGGATTTTTTCTTTCCACAACTGCAACAATTTGAAGCCTATAATCGTGTGACATGGTTTCAACAAGATGGCGTGACATGCCATACAGCTAATGCCTCTTTGGCGGTCGTAAACGAGATGTTTGCTGGGAAACTGATATCGCGCCGAGGTGACATTGCATGGCCTTCTAGAAGTCCGGATCTGACGCCACCGGACTTTTTTTGTGGGGATACCTAAAAAGTAGAGTCTACACCAATAACCCAGCCACGATTAACCAGTTGAAGACCAATATCCGGGAAGAAATGGCAGCTATTCCCCGTGCAATGTGCCAGCGAGTTTTTACCAATTTGAGGGTCAGATTCGAAGAATGTTTGCAGCGGGATGGTGCACACCTGGGTGACGTTATTTTTAAGAAATGAATTTCCCAGATGTCAATTTTTATAGAAATAAAAATTTGTATGTGGATTGTACTCAGTTTTTTTTAATGATTTTTTCAAATTCGCAATTTTTTCTGGCCCACCCTGTATATATATATATATATATATATATATATATATATATATATATATATATATATATATATATATATATATATATGGGATATAACGAAATTTGTGACCACGCTAGAGGTTGCAATTTTGCTTCGATTTTCACCAAATTTTCAGGAAAGGTGTACTCGTATTTGGTAATTATCTCGGTTTAATTCGTGAACCAGCTATATCGGCCGGGCAAAAACAAAATGCTGGCCATTTTAGACGAAAAATCGTGATTTCTGTGCTGACCGAAGTATAGCTCCGATTTGGATGAAATTTGGTTCAAAGGTTCATCAACGTATGTGATGAATATCACAATAAAAATCCAAAGTCGGTACGGCAGAAACAAAATGGCGGCCGCTCAAAGGTCGAAAAACGTGCAAAATTTTGTGGTTGTAATAGTGGTCAAAGCTTTCAACAGATTTTCATGGAATTTGGTAGTTTGATAGTAATTATAAGTATCTAAAGAATTACGTAAAAAAACTGGAGGTCGGGTCGCAAAAAACAAAATGGCGGCCAGTTGGAAGTCAAAATTTCAAAGGCTTTTAAAAGTCGCAATTTTGATCCGACATATATGAAACTTGGTTACAAGATAGACATTACTTACACCTACAGTTTTTGATATTTTGGTGATCATGCATGTGCAAATTTCAAAATGGCGGCCGTTTAAATATGCGTTTTTTTCATGTTTATGTGGCCCTCTAGCGGTCACATTTTCCAACGGATTTTGATGAAACTTGAGATTATGAATCTCTGTACTATGTTCTTGTATTTAACAGGAAATTATTAAAATTGAATGAAAAATTAAACAGTCGAAAATTTAAAACCCAATATTTTTAGCTACCATTTTCTTTAAAAATTGAATTATTTTGCCCTGTCTAGAGTGAAACTCCTATTTGAATGAGATAGTACATTGATTGATGAGGTCCTAGCATACAAAGATTTAAAATAATCCAAAATCAAATGCATGCATTCAAATGGCGGCCCCCAAAGGTCTGAAGGCAAGCGCAATTCGCTATTTTGATGCCAACTGAAATAATGAATATTTTTCATGGGAACGTTTTAAATGGCTTTACTTGAAAGAACTTATAAACCAGATCATTTTTAAGATATTGTAAGATATTTTTAACAATACCCTAAAAAATTATAAAATCACGACTTGTCTGTCTGTCCGTCCGTCCGCCCGTTTGTTCGTGCGTCATAACAAGTTTTCTCGCAAACCACATGAGCTAGAATGAGGAAATTTTCTACGTAGGTCAAAAGTGGTGCCCCTTGAAATTTGCAGTACAAGAAAATATTTTAAGGCATTTAAGGGGGGTCTCCCCATACAGGCGAGTCTCCCCATACAGGGGGGTGGCATACAATGTTTTTTATTTCTGTAGCCCTCTAGCAGCCAAGGTTCTCAACAGATTCCGTTGAAACTTGAAATTATAAGTTATTAAGGCAAGTTAATTTAATTTAATTATGCAAATCGAATGACAAATAAAACAGTCGAAAATTTACAGCTTAATATTTTTAGCAGCCGATTCCAATAAAAATCGAGATGACGGCCCTCATAGTTCAAAAAAAAATTGAAAATGTATATATTAATGGCAATGCAAGTGCTGATTAAACTTTTATGGAAATCTTTTGAAATTAACTTTTCGAGCTATTTAAGCCTTTGTGTGGTTACCTCTGTGAACTGTGTAAACAGCAAATGCGAGAAGGGCGAAACCGGTATTTATATGTTTACAACAATTTATGATCCGCTGATTTTCAATATGTAATCCATACGCGTGCAACTCAATTTAATTAGCAAAATATTTGCGCCCCGATAAAAGGTCTCTAAAAACAAACGTGGCCAGATTTTTTTTATGTTAATAAATATCCATGTGGTACTACGAAAATTGCAGAAAGAAGTTTAGTAGTAGTCAAGGCAAATTCTTTTTCGAAACTTTAAGCTACATACGAGAAATTTACCTTTCCGGCTGGTGCAGCCAACGAGGATTTTTTTCAATTCAAAGCATCGGGAGTTGACGCCGATCCGACGAAAAATTTTACGTTCAACTGTCAGAGCATCAAGTTGGCTCGTTAGTCATCTTTTAACTCTGTGGAGTTATTTGGTAGAAACATGTGATGACTTAGCTTACTTCGATATCGTTTGGTCACCAATGGTTTCAATTTTTGTGTTTGTTTCCAGTCGGTATTTTCCTATTAAATTTTCTTTGCTTGTTTTGGGAGCATGTGCTTCCTCCACATTTTCCCTTAAATGGAGTATTAAATATCAACATTGGAAGCACCATTTGCTCTTTAAACTACTTCTAAGTATTCCTCATTGAATTAATGTATATCCAAGAATATTTTTCGCAGATTCCGTGACTTTTAATGCTAACCTTCCTTATCACTTGGTAATCAAAACTTTTTCCTAACTGCAAGTACTTCCTGGTGATGGCTTTTAGTTATAGCATTTAAGTAGAAGTAATTGAGTGGACATTTACATTTGTCAGCACTTACTTTGATATTTTGAGCGTTGTTTAGCATTCTTGGAGGCATGGCGAATACTAATTGTAGCTAATTTTTGTATGGAAATATAGTCGATTTGATTGTATTACAAGTAGATTACGTTAGACAAACAGTATACACTGGCACAAATTTTTAAGGAAATTCGAATGATACTATGTTAAGGTCAACTGGAACCACATATCAGCCGATATTAAATAAACTAAAAATCTTCCATTTTTAGGTGAATATAACTTTTTATTATTTGAAAACGCTCGGTTTGAAAGGAACGTCCTGTCTTCTTCAGTGATTTATTACAAATGTTTCTTATAAATAATCTGCACTCATTTTATGCATATAAGTTTGCCTAGAGGTAATAATTCCTCAGTACTAAATGATCTATTAAGGGGCTCAACAATTACAGGTAATACATCTTTGAGAGGATAAAGAGCTACAGATCAATAGAAAAGTTACCACTTGATGGCTGTTTCACCTTGGACACCACCAAAGTTGACGGATGGTCGGGGAAGTTTGCTAGCACTATCTCGTCCATCTTTTCCGCATCGTGTATGCAAGGTGTTCACAGATCACCAAGCTTCCGAATATCCAGCTTGTAGCCAAGGCCCCACGGATCCTTGTTCACACTATCCAGTAGATCTTGCCAGCAGCGAGCCTTGCATTGTTAATCGATTTGCAAAGGTATTTGGTGGTCAACATATATGCTGCTACCTAGATGCTTGCCTCGCTACGTTTTCGTGCCCGTTGAGCCTTACGCCGAAGATTATGACACCGCTTTGCTTTTCAGCGATTTCAGTCGACCACCAGTGCACTGGGAGCTTGCCGTGCCAGGGTTTTCAACGGGGTATGGAAGCGTTGTAAGCAGTTATGGTGATTCTCATAGTTAAGATCACCACATCTTGAGCTGCCAGTTCTTCCATCCCCTGCAAATCTATCTGTAACGGAGCATCAGCTGTGAGCACATCGATAAATCTCTCGACGTCCATCCTTCCGATATTCCACCCAATTGTCAAAAGTCAAGAGCACGGATGTCGGGAGACAACATCACTGACCTGAAGCAGAATACACTGATGATCACTGGCTGAGTAGTCCTCTAATACTCTCCAATTGTGTATCCTCCATGCTAAGAAATTCGAGGCGAATGTCACATCCGGCATGGTTCTTCTACAGCTAATATGGCGGACAGTCGGCATACTTCCGGTGTTTAGTATGACGAGCGTCATCCTAGTCGCTATTTCTAGGACCCGTTTTCCCCACGGATCTGTTTGTGGCATGCCCCATGCAATTGATATAGCGTTGAAGTCTCCCCCAACGAGCACGTTGCCGTCCGCGTTGAAAACAGCTCCCTCCAAAGCATTAAGCTTGGCTTGAAAAGATTATATTAATTCGTTCAGCATTAGGCATACACTATAGAAGGTGGTCGCTGAGCACTGGCCCGCACACGAAACTATCCAGATGGCGGCAGTACCAATTTTATCAGGATACCATGATGCCGAACTTTTATCCTGGTGTTGCTCACTCAGCAGCATCAAGTCGGCTTTCATGTCCCTTGCAAACCGCTCTAGCAGATTTTGTGCGGTTGAACTGCGGTTGAGGTTTAGCGGCAGGATACGGGTCATCAAAGTGCTGATTTTTCCTTGGCTAAGGCTTCCTGGAAAGCTCGACATTTCTCCGACTCTTCCAAAGAATACAGTGTGCCTTCGAGTGTCTCACTTGGTGCACTCTTTTCTTATATGCCCCATTTCACCACATTTGTAACGAAAGGAACTCCTATAGGGCACTTTGCACACTTCTGCGGTGTGCTCATAGCCAAGGCATTTGAAACATTCAAGAGGTGCTGCTCTTTGCCGTATTCTGCACACAATTCACCATATTCTGACTTCGTCCCAATTCAGAAATCGTTCGGCGTACTTTGATGGCCATGCGTTGTCCCCAATGATTGCTGTGGATCCCTTTTATCTTTAAGGACTGCCCGAACATAATGTGGCACATTTTTCAACCGATTCGAGCATCACCGCGACAATATTATCCAGGCTGAGCTCACGGCTCCCTTTAGAGGTCCCTTCGCAGCTTGTCCCGTTTCATGCACGCAAAAAATGTGTGGCAGGCATTGTCTCTCCCTCCTGAGCAAAACCGACAATCGGGGGACCATTACTTACCAATCTTGTGCAGGTTAGACTGAAAACATCCATGCCCGCTTAAAGGGTGGGTCAGATAGAAGTCAGTGTCACCATGCCTTTAATTCAGCCAAGATCTCACATCCAAGATGGGGTGCGCAGCCCTCATTCCAAGACATGTGCCGATTGTTGAGTGAGCGCTGCCTCTCCTCGCGGACAACCATCGCCCTGGCATCCCCATTTCGACACAGGTAAATAGCGTGGCACTCTCTAACAAGGAAGGCGACAGTTATATGCGTGCAATAACTCTCACCGCCAAATCAAGACTGTCGGACATGAGGATGTTATTCTCACTGCTCCTCTTCTCCGTACCTGTGCCAAGCGTTTTCGGTATACCTCCTTACTGAGAGCGACACCCCTTATTTCTGCTCCGCACAGTAGCACTGAGCCTACAGCACTCATCAAGAGGCGTCTTCTTGATGGGCTGAGACCCCCTACGTTGACCATAAGCCAACTCAGAGCCAATACTCCCAAAACAGCATAGTTCCTTATAATTTCAAGACTCATGACCCTTGTTTTTGTCGCTTTGGTAGCGATCCCAGCAGCAACCACTGAATTCTCGATATTCTTTATATTTACTCGATATTCATAATATTTTCTGGCGTGTCCTGCAGAGTATCCTGCTCGTCCTTTTTAGGATACTCTGGCGTTCACACGAATCTGAAACTGGACGAGACTGTCTGATAATCTCCATGTTTTGTCCGGGAACTTCACGGTGCCCCTCATTGGGTGGGGCTCCCTAAAGAATGCTAGCCTCCAAGAGCGCTCTTATCGACCGGCATTCTCTCTGCGGGAATTGCTAGCCTCCCAGAGTATGCCTGTCGGTCAGCATTTGCCTTGCAGAGAGTAATAAAGATTAACGTGCGTAAAAGATCATACTTGTTCATGCATAGATACATAGATAACAATTATCAACTACGTGAGGAAAAACAGACAGAATGACACAGAGAGATAGCTATTGAAAATGAAAATAAAACGACGAGTTTGTTCGTAGCAAAGTCATACAATTAACCCAGAAGTTTCAAAACGCTCTTATTTCTTTCCCACTGAAGGTGAATTGGTAAAAGTGAATTTATTTTTAATAGAAATTTAGTTCTTTATAACTTTACTCCGGAGAAGCTTCCTTTAAAATCGAAGACGAAATAGTCATAGGGGTAAGTATGACAAAAAACGAGAGACTTTAATTTTTTTATGGCTTATAGACTTATAGGCTTATTGTTTTGAAGGGAATTCAGGAAGCTTTAATTTTAATTCCACAAATTTTTGAATCCGACGTACTATTTTCAAGATATGCGACAAAAACTGAAAAATGGGACCTTTGCTCTCCACTCTACCCCGTTAGCACAGCTCAAGAGACCTTCTGCTACCCATAAGTGAAGGATTTGGAACTACATTATTTCTTGCAGCAAATATTCCAATTTGAGTAGATTAACTATGCTATACTTTTGATTGGATCTTCTCCAAATGTTTAGATCAGATGAATAACACCAGGATCGTCTTCTTGAAATTCCAGATTCCCTACATTTTTTATGAATCACGCGTAGCTATCCTTAATATTCCTTCGCTGGAAATGCGTCGACTCTACCTTGATGAATGTTTCCTTTACAGGCTTTGCCGTAGTTTGCTCGATACTCGCCTTGTCAACCTGGTTCCTGTGAGGCGCGTTATGCGTTCTACAAGATCGTCGAATAACTTTGATGTTCCATTTGCACGTAGTTTGGTGTATTTTCACTCACCCATGCTCAGATTACCTCGTAACCATGATGACTTTCAGCTTGGGCCCTTCCCCCTTTCGTATTTAGTTTATACAAGATTTGTCAACTGTCTTTTTCTCAGCTCTCAGTAATTTTTCTTATTTATTTTCTCCTAGTTTTTGCATTTTTATTACTTTTTTCTTGCTTTTTGCATGCTGTGCTATTTTTTAATTCATCTTGCTGTACTATTATTTTATCTTTTTTGTTATTGGAATTTTTTTCTGTCAAATAGAAATAAATAAATAAGTAGATAAATAAACAATAATACATTTAAAATTCCAGTCAGTCAATGATTTAAGTGATATTGCAATAAAGTTGCTGCCGGTTAAAATGGAGTAGCACTAGTTTTTCTTAAGCAAGAATATATTTGTTGTGCATGTCATGAATGTTTTTCTTGAGTTATATCATTCTTTATGGCTGCATATCGAAGGTTGACTACGAAATCCTTCTGACATGAACGTATGTAGTTGTGTTTATTCATCTTGTTTTTATTTGAGACATAGTAATGTTTATCTTGTATGCGCGAAATTTCACTTAAAGCTCATAATTGTGAAGTTTCCCAGGCATTCCTAAACTTGCACTGGAAATATAAACATAAATATCAACGAACCATTTTCCATCGATTCTATAAATTTGGTGCTTTTATTTATCATTCGTTTCATTCATTTTACTCACATCTACAACAGACCACTCGAGACAGATCCATACTACACACGTGTGTTTATAATACTCGTACTATATAATTTCACTTATTCTACAAATTTTCGAAGATCCTAACGACTTTTAACTGTAGAAACAGGAAATTAACTTCTTTGTAAAAATAAATGGCAAAAATCGAAGTGGCAAAACCTTCCCTGCACACACCTACCTATTTATGGTGAGGGTGAAGCTACAATTTAGCGAGCTCTAAAATGACATTCATCGACTACCAAAGCGGAAAATATAAAAAGATTTGTTTTTCTCTTTGCAAAAGATGATTGTGACATCGCAGCCATTATCGGAATTGAAAAGACGGAAAAGAAAAGTACCGCAAAAAACACATTTGGTTCGCGGTTATACCGCAGATGATTGTTAACAATAAGTGCAAGCAAGGATTCACACTGTTATCGAAGGGTAATAACGACTGTGTTTCAATTCCGGACGGTTGAAATACTCCTTCCCCCATTCGTAAATAATATTCTCTAACTGCTTCGATATTCAATAATAAAAATAATCAAATCTTGTCACCCTTGGTTCTGTCTAAACGTCTCATCTTCTACAGATAAGAAAACGACATCAAAAAGTAAATCAAAGAAATCATAATAGTTGCAATCAAGGTTTTTATCTAAAAGAATTAGCATTTCAACGATTTTCAAAAAGAGGGGTATCGTCAACATGCCAACGGTTTTATGAACTTCAGCGTGATGCAAGGACCTAAAGGTAGTCTAATGGAAAATTTAATTAAAATACAATCAAGGAAAAACAGATTGTGTCCGTTCACAGTTTATGTAGGCAAGTTCTGCAAACTCATAGATATTGTCCGCTTTATGATGCTCTCTCATCGCTTATTATCGAAATACTTGTGAACGAAGGAAACTTTTTTCAGTGAATATCTAAAATTTAAAAAATGGACTCTTATTTTTTAACATATCTAAAAATTCTCAGATATACGTATCTTTAATGCATAGCTCTGAAATTATAATTTGTGTACCTGTATTACCGGGAAACTCGACTTGTATTCATGATTTTGCTCGAATTTTTCCTTGCTTTTGACTTCTGCTTCACTTCCGGACAGGATAACAGGAAGAAAGTCACATTGCAGTTCACTGTATTTACATTTGGTATCTTGGTTATATATGAACTGGAGTCTCAAGTGCATTTGTTATGAGTAAAAATTTCAGTGCACTTAGCCACGGAGTGGAAGACAAGATAGCATCAGTTGAATATTAACATTTTCAGCATTATTTATGTGTTAGAATTTCCTACCTCAATCAGTACACCATTATACGAGTGTTTGATCTTTTGAAATTGTGAGTACTAAACAGAGAAAGTGTAATAAAATGTGTCTTAATTCTTTACTTATGTTGTGAAATCCACAGGAAATTCTATAACATTCATCAGGACTTCGAAAAATGATGCCGAGGTGACAATTCTAATTAACATTTAATTTGATGCAAAGTCGATTGAAAATAAATACTGGACTTCAGAATGGACAAGAAGTTGGGGCTAAATCTAACGAGATTGGTTGAAACAAAGAAAATTGACAAATTTTGGTCAATGTACAATACATGAGGACTTCAGCAATCTCGTTGCGACAATGAGGTGTATGAAGTGTTTGATGACCCGGTAGTGTCCACAATAATAATACCACTAAAGCAACAATTCTTGAGCTACAAAATATGTATAGATAAATAAATGGTACCTTATAAATATATTCATTTGAAGCACTGACATATCAAGAACTCAGGAAAAATGAGTTAAAACTGGTCAGACTCTTTCAATGCTGGATCATGAAAACTGTAGGCGCAATTTATGAAAAGTTTATAGTGCTAAGACGGTCTACAGCCCTACAATACTTCTACCGGAGGGACGATGACAAAAAGGAGGTCAGAATTTTGATGTAGTTGGATAAGAATTTTAATGTGCGTGAAGAATATTTGCAGCACAAGATTTTCATCAAGACATACATTTTAGCTTTTGAATTGAAAGCAAACAACTGATTAAGCTTTAATGTGAGTCTGGGTAAAATTTTTCTGCGACCCACCCTTTTTGGGATATGACCCAAAAATTTAAGATATTGACTTTTCAACCTTATCAGAGAATTTCTGCAAAAAGGAAATGCTTCATTTTCATAATTTTGACTCTTATATACAATAAATGTGGGTTAAAAATCGTTATTTTTTTTAGCTCTGAAATATTGAAGTGAAACTTCTTTATTCACGGGTTGAAAATTTTCATATATATATATATATATATATATATATATATATATATATATATATATATATATATATATATATATATATATATATATATCTATATATATATATATACATATATATATATATATATATATATATATATATATATATATATATATATATATATATCTATATATATATATACATATATATATATATATATATATATATATATATATATATATATATATATATATATATATATATATATATATATATATATATATATATATATATATATATATATATATATATATATATATATATATAATTTTCTTTATTAGAATGTATGCGGTACAGAGGCCTTATAATATCGTAGGTGTTCTGACAAAGTCATTTCACCATCGTTTCAACATTACTTAAAACTATGCGTAGTATTGTATTTCTATGTAATTATTACAATCAACTAGAGGAAAATTTAGGCAAATGCCTCTACTGAACTTATTACTAGCTTAACATAACTTAACTATCTACTTATAACTAGCTAAAATCTATGAGGCTAGGTTAATTCATGTACTGCACACATAAAGGAATAATATTGGCGCGATAATTTGCTGCAAGTAAAAATTTAATTACGATGCCACATCTTCTTCTTCGTAGCCCTACAGCCCCTCTTGGGCCTTCCTTATTGCAAATAGTGCCTCCAACTGCCTCGGCTATTGACCGCGTCCTCCAATTTCGAACATCGAGCAATGATGAACTTACTTTGCTGATCAAGTCAGAAGAGCGTTTTCTCGGTTAACCCACTGGTCTCCGGCCTTCAGTTCTTCAAACGAGTATCTTTTTGGGTATCCCTGTTCGTGCATACGATTCATGTGTTCAACCTATTGCAGCTTCCGAAGCCTTACAATCATTGAGACCTCCGGCTCGTCAAAAATTGTATACAGCTCATGGTTGTGTTGAATTCACCAATGGTCCCCATCAAGCTTTCCTCCGATTACTCACCTCAGGATCCGTTGCCCAAAGACGTTCAATATATTTGCGAATGCTTGGATTAGGGTTCATGTTTTGAACCCATACGTTAAAACAGGTTTTACCACAGATTATACTTGGATCTTTGCTTTCCTGTGTATGCAACAGGCCTTCAGGATTATCAAAAATGAATAACATATTTTACTTGCGAGCAGTATTCTTCGGCGTATCTCATCTTTTTCGTGATCGGTTCTCGTTCTTTTGGTGCATAAAAGCAAAAGTTTGCTACATTTTCGATATTGCATTCACCAAGGGTGATATATTGTGTATTTGAGGTATTTTTCTCGACAGCATCATGAGCTTTATTTTATTTTTATTGATTTGTAGCTCTACTAGTTTTGCTCTGCTCTCGGGTTTCAGGAAGAGTTCTTTGGCAGTTGTTAATGACCGTGACAAAATGTTGATGTCATCCGCATAGGGTACCATTCGGCCATTCGGTGTATCGACAGGTAGCTTTCTTATAACGTACTCCAGAGCCAAATTTAATAGCAATGGTCCAGCCTATCTCCCTGCTTTAGTCCGATATTTTGTACGCCGTACAAAGCAGTGATATGCCTCTATAATTTTCGCACTGTAGCCTGTCAATTTTTTGGTTGATATATGTTCCTGTGGCCAAATGTGCTAGATGACTTTATAAATCGCTTTAAGCACACTCTTGCCACCATTTTCGATGAGCGTCACTGAAATCTCATCGACTTACGGCGCTTAATTATTCTTTTGGGCTTTAATAGTTGAAAAAACTTCATCCAGAGTTGGTGCAGCTAATGAAAGCTCTCCGCAAACATCTATAGGCTCCGATCTTCTGGAGCTATGTGGAAGGCTAAAGAGATTCTTGAAATATCATGCCCATCTTTCCTTAATCTTGGTTTCATCAGCGATGATATTGCCGATGTTATCAGGACAAAACGTGGTTTTGGGTTGATCGTTACTTCTGGTTTTTCACTACTTTGCTTGCTCCCCTTGTGTTGTTGCTCGCCAGACTTACATCTATACTTCTCAATTGGTCGTCATAATATTTTCTTCTCTTAGTTCTAATTATCTTATTCATAGTGTTCTCTCTTCGTCCTGGTTTTCCTACCTACGTACTCTTTGTACGCCTGGTTCTCTTTGTCTAACGCATTTTAAGCACTCACCATCGAACTAATCATTTCTTTTGCGCCGGGCTTGATGTCCAATTGTACGTTCTGCCACGGTCTTAAAAGCCGCTTTAACTTACATTCGTAGCTCGTTGTTTACTTTCAGCGATGCGTTTGATAAGATGGGAGCCAGCTGGTTGTCGAGAGTTTCCGTGAAATTTTTGGCCACAGACGCCGTTTAGAGCCTTTTGATGTTAAATTTTTGTATCGGCCTTGTTTTCACTGAACATGCCTTCGACATACAACATTGTAGGTTAATTTGATCAAGTAATGATCTGAGTATCAATTGGCTCCTCTGTTAATTGTGTTAATTGTGCAGTGTAACCTTCAGGATCCACCCGGCCTCTTCCGGGCTGTCCTGATTTTATCCTGCAAACACTTTCCAACCACGCCACCTGTAGCTTACCTTTCTAGCTTTATTTTAGCCTTTTTAACTACAGGTGTACCAGTTCGTTTGGCCGCACGTAAGCGATATTTGATGTCGGTCTTGATTTGACGCCGCAGCTCCGAAACGCTCCGTTGGAAGTTGGTCCTCTCTGCTTCGGTAACTGATATGCGCGCTAGCCGCCTAGACTCGTAGAGCTGCTGCCTCAACTGCTCCCGACGTCCTCCGTTCCGTCACTCGGGCTTATTCTCGTGGACTGAGGTGTCAAGCGGTGCCTTCAACCTGGCAAGGTACTCCTCACGGGAGATGGGTCGAGGACCCGCCTTGGGGTTTTCCCGGAGTGCTTCTTCTAGGCTCCTCGACGACAATGGAGGTGTGTGCTTGGTTGGCTTATTGTATATCGCTCGTAACACCTCGATACATAGGGACGTCAGGTATGCTCGACAACAATGTTGGATCAGACAAGCCTTTTTCAAAACAGAAAATGAATCTGTTGGATAAGGGACCGAAACACATCCTATATAAAACAAACCACAGCAAAGACCTAGAAAAACTAGTAATCGACACTGAACGCATCATCAGCATCTATGGCGCGCCACGTTAAGCCGTAATTTATTTTCCTTAATCATCATGGTTCCGCGAGCTTTTTTTGTTTGTGTTTGGGAGGTTGATATCGGTAAGCACAGAGTGTGAGACTCCCATGCTTGCAAGGAGGCGACAGGAATACCCACTAAACACCTCCCTGTCAACCTGAGAACCTAGCCTGCAACCGTTTGACACATTACATCGGACCAGGTCTCCTTTTATTACACCGTGAGCTGCCTTCAAGCTGGGGGATCCCTCTTCTAGCGGGAGGGGAGAGGGTAAGAGGAGGTACCGGAAAAGCGATCCCTCAACCCCAACGCTTCCGGCAGCAGTGAGTCCCTTTTATCTTTTAGGAGTGTCCGCACATAATGTGCCACCTGGTTCCATTTGTCAACCGATTCGAGCATCACCGCGACAATATTATCCGGGGTGAGCTCTCCCATCTCCCTGTAGGGGTCCCTTTGCAGCCCGACCCATTTTATGCACGCAAAAAAATGTATGGCAGGCATTGTCTTCCTCTCCTGGGCAAAAAAGACAATCGGAGGACCGTGACTTACCAATCTTGTGCAGGTAAGACTGAAAACACCCATGCCTGCTCAAAAATTTCATCAAATAGCAGCCAACTTTCCCTTCATGAAATTCACCCAAGACTGTTGCCAATGATAAAGCGAGCACTGTCTCTGCTTGCGGACAACCATCTACCTCGTATCCTCGTTTTGGCGCAGGCAAATAGCGTGGCGCTCTCTACCAAGCAGGATGACAGGTATCACGCCTTCAATAACTCTCACCAACGAACTGGAGACGCTCGGATACGAAGATGCAATCCTCGGTGCTCCTCTTATCTGAACCCTGCCAAACGTTTTCCGTGTATCTCCTTGTTGAGAGCGTCGCCCCATACTTCTGCTCCGTACAGTAGCATTGACCCTACAGCACTCATCAAGGAGCATCTTCTTGATGGGCTGGGTCCCCCTACGTTGGCCATAAGTCGATTCAGAGCCATTACTCCCGAAGCAGCCTTCTCAGCCGTTGCCCTGATTTGCTCAGATAAATTCATCTTCGAGTCGATCAGTAGCCCCAGGTACTTCACCGATGGCTTCGAATCGATTCGCAAGTCTCCAATATAGATCATCCTTACTCCAGGGATTCTCTTTTTTCAAGCCTAAATTGCGCTTATACAACGGTGCGTCCAGTGAACAGAGCCACAATTTCATCCACCTAGCCAATCAAGCGTGGCTCATGTGGCATCTCCAGTCTTAATAGCCCATCATAAGACACATCCTTCAGGTCCGGACCAAGGATAGATCCCTGGGCAACACCCGATGTAGCTTCCATCCTTCGTCGCCCCTGTGTCGTGTCATGTCGTATAGCAAGCTTCGGTTCTTTAGGTAATTTCTCAAAAGCCGCATCAGATATTCTCGAATTTGAAAAGAGTTTTGCAGCGTATCCTGAATATCCACCCATCTTGTTGAAGGCATAGTTGACGTCCAGTGTCACCAACAGGACGATCCGTCTTTTGGTGCGACTATATGCCTCTGCCTTTTGGACCGCGCTCACCACCTCTGCAATCAAATGAATGGTAGAACGTCCTGCTTTGAAGCCGTACTAGTAAGGAGATAGGTCCCCAGCAGCACGTATCACATCAGTGAGTCTTCCCTTGATGAGTTTCTCTAGCACTTTCCCAACCGTATCTAACATCCATAACGGGCGGTATGCAGACAGTGATTCGGGATTTCCCTTCCCCTTGTCGATCAACACGAGCTTCACCACCTTCCATCGTACCAGGGAAACCCCATCCCATAGGCAAGCAGCAAGTCAGGACAGTGGTGATAGACAAGCTGCAACACCTCACCTGGAACACCATCTGGACATGGAGCCTTCCTTGCTTTCAGCGAAAGGACTGCCTCTTCCAGTTCCAGTTGTGTGAAGAGTGGACACTCTACTGCTGTTTCACCATGGACAGCGTCAACATGGACGGAATGGGTGGGGAAGAGTACCCGCACTATCTCGTCCATATTTTCCGCATCGTTTATACAAGGTTTCCGTAGGGCACCAAGCTTCCGCATAACTAGCTTGTAGCTAAGGCCCCGGGTTCTTGTTCACATTGTCCAATTGATCTTGCCAGCAGCAGGCCTTGCTGTTGTTGATCAATTTTCAAAGGCACTTCCTGGTCAACTTATATGCTGCTACCCGGTTGCGTGCCCGTTGAGCCTCACACCACAGCTTGTGACACTCTCTTCATTTTTCAGCGATTTCAGTGTACCACCAGTACACTGGGGGCTGCCGTGCTGGGGTTTTTGACGGGGCAAAGAAGCTTTGCAAGCTGTCGTAATGATGCTCATAGTTAATTCACCACGTGTTGAGCTGCTAGTTCTTCCGTCCTCTCCGAATCTCCCTGCAGCGGTGCACCCGCTGTGAGTATATCGACAAACCTTTCGATGTACATCCTTCTGATGTTCCATCCGATTGTAAAAAGTCTAGAGCACGGACGTCGGGAGACACCATCACTGATCTCAAGCAGAATGCACTGATGATCACTGGCTAAGTAGTCCTCTAATACTCTCCAATTGTATGTTTTCTGTACTGAGTACTCCGAGGCGAATGTCACGTCTGGTATGGTTCCTTCACAGCCAACATGGCGGAAATTCGGCGTACTTACGGCGTGAAGTACGACGAGCGCCATCCTGGTCGCCATTTCTTGGACTCGTTTTACCCGCGGATCTGTTTTAGGCATGCGCCATTCGATTGCTTTAGCGTTGAAGTCTCTCCTTACGAGCACATTCCCGTCTGTGTTCAACACAGTGCCCTCAAAAGCATTAAGCTTGCCTTGAAAAGATGGTATCGATGCGTTCGGTGTTAGGTACACACTAAAGAAGGTGGTCCCTGAGCACGGAACCCATATAAAAACCATCCCCACGTCCACGGTTCTCCGCCTGGAAGTCACGATTTTGAACCCAGATGGCGGCACTACCGGTTTCATCAGGATACCATGATGCTCAAGGTTTGTCATGGTGTTGCTCACTCAGCAGCAAAAAGTCGGCTTTCATGTCCCTCGCAAACTGCTCAAGCAGATTTATGGTGGTTGAACTGTGGTGTAGGCTTAACTGCAGAATGCAGTTGTTTTATGTTCTGATTTTGGCTTCGCTAAGGCTTCCTGGGAAACCCGGCATTTTCCCGATCCGAAGACGTGTCCAAAATCAAATCTTGGATCAGCATCCTTGCGAAGAACACAGTGTGCTACCTTGGTACACTCTTTTCTTTTATGTCCCATTTCACCGCATTTGTAACATAGGGAACTCCTATCGGGTCCTTTGCATACTTGTGCGGTGTGACCATAACCAAGGCAGTTGAAACATTGAGCAGGTGTTGCTCTTCGCCGTATCCTATAGACCGTGACCTTGTCTGCCAGTTGTTTGCTCCCAATAAAGATCTACTGTCAGCTTCTATTGTGTCTTCCCATCGAGTCCTTGGTCTTTCTGCTGGGCGTTTACCCATAAATGTTTTCTTGGGTAGCCGATTTTCTTTTATTCTGTCTACAACAAGAACAACAGACACATCCAAGACATACTGCAATGGATACACTACAAAAAATACGCACCAGCATAAGCAAAACGAGTTCCCATGAAGACCATAAGATATTAAGACACATTTCGAAAAAAACTTACCTACTAACAGTGGCAAAGGCTAACTAAGTACACACAACGATGATTCTTAAAAAAGACGGACAACGTAGAAGAAGCAACAGACTTCATTAATATTAATGGGTACAAACTGGTAAGCAAAGACGCCCCAAATAAATTTGGAGAAGATTTACGCACTGCTATTATATAATCCCCACTAAACACTAAGCACCGCGATATAAACCAAAATCCATCCACACCACCCCTTAGAGAACAACCCAAGCTCTGCAAACCCAATATCCCTATCCGGCCTTTCGTCAATTACTGCCCAGTTTCTGGATACAAATTAGCACAGTACTTTGCAATGATAATGGCTGATGTCATGCACCTTGGCCACATATACACATTAAAGGACAGCCGCCATCTAGCCAACTCTACCACCTCTTTAACATTGGCTGATACTTGTCCACTTTTATCACTAGACATTACCAACCTTTATATATCTAAACCAGTCCATGAAACACTGCACTTTCATCCAATAACAGCCGACGATTCACAGATCAGCTATTCAGTCTCATAAATACCAGAATTAAGCAGAACTATTTTACCTTCAATACTAACTTATATATTGTCAAGGACGCTTTGGGTATGGGACATGCAATGTCCTCAATAATGTGAAAAACACTCTTACAATCTTTGGGAGAAGTTTTTATAACCAAATTTTCAAATGGTCTAATGTAATATTTTACAGAAGATATGTAGAAGATTCTTTCGGCAGTTTAGGATCACAAGAAAATGAACAAGACGAGTTAAATACTTATATGAACGAGATACCTCAAATATAAATTCTGCTATCGACAAAATAGATATTGATTGATTCCACGCCAATGAATAAGTGCTTTGTATTGTTACATCACTATTCCATTTTAATCATATCAGCCCAATATTGTAGTTCTCATAAGCAACCTCAATAATTGAAATTCATACATGCGTCGTTGTTATACAAAGACATCACCAAGTAATAAAAAGGTCCTTTTTAACCGTGACACTCTTTTACATTAATCCGATACACATTACATTCAAAAAAGGTTTCATGAAAATTATGAGCCATAGCATAGTGAGAATTCAACTTTGTATTTTTATGTTCATCTTCTCAAATAGGATCAGTTATACAGAATAAAGTATAGTCTTTCGAGGACGTGGTTGTCGTTGGCCTTTGGTATCGAAATACCTTATCTTAACTTCTCGAGCTTTAAGCAAGGATATGACACGTACGTACGAGTACTGTACCAAATAATGCTTTGTTTTGGTAACCCAGCCTAATTACGAGTAGTACGTCTCATCAAAGTGATAATGACATTGACAACCTCCCAAGACCGCATCAATAACCAACTCACCGACGGCTCTGATACAAATATCGGACTGGTCACATTTCTTTTGAATTTGTGTGTACAGTATGTCATAAGAAAGCTACCCTCCGAGACACGAGGTACATCACTATACAAGTCGAGCCAAGTAGAAACCTATGTGAATGACATTAACATTTTGTCCTAGTCCTTAATAACTGCCAAAGAAAATGTCCTGAAACTCGACGGCGAATCAAAACTAGTAGGGCTACAAATCTATGAAAATAAATCAAAGCACATGATGTAGTCTTTATAAATACCTTAAATATACATATCACACTTAGCGAATACAGTATCGAAAATGTAAGCAAAGTTGTGTACTTAAGCGTCAAAATAACGAAAACCGGTAGTTAAAGAGACGAAATACACCGAAAAATACAGCTCGTAAATAAATTTAATATATCCAGTTTTGACGATCTTGAAGAACAACTGCATACACAGAGAAACAAAGCTTCAAGTATACAAATCTGTGTCTTATGCTATGGGTGTCAAAACATGGACCCTAACCCAAGCATCCGCAAATATATTGAATGCCTATGAGCGACGGGTTCTGAGGCAAATAATCAGAACGAAGCTAGACGGGAACCATTGGTGAATTCGATACAACCATGAGCTGTATGAAATTTCCGACTATCCGGAGGTCTCAACGATTGTAAGACTGCGGAAGCTGCAATGGGGTGGCCACATGAATCGTATGCACGAACAATGGATACCCGAAAAGGTATTCGTTGGGAGAATTGAAGGCCGGCGATCAGTGGAGAAATAGAAGAAACGCCAGTTTAACTCGGTTCATCGCTTTTCGGATTTCAAAACTGCAGGACGTGGTCAATGGACCAAGAAAGCTAGAGGCACATGTTGTAGAAAGTGAAGGCCTGAGAGTGGCTGTAGTGCTACGAAGAAGAAAAAGAACTTCATGGGTAAATTATGTGTAGAAGTATCTAGAAAATAACGTATCGATTTCCAAAGGTTGAATAACTCTATAATTTGCAGTCATTGAATTTCTTATTGTTTCTAGGGGAAACATTATATATCTTACGTAGAATTCCTTAATCTAATGTAAGACGGATCTTGTTACAAGGTCATTATCAGCTAGATAATGAATGCGAGGATGATAAAGCAATCATTAAACTTTCCTCAAATGTATCTTAAATTATAGCATTTCTGTTACATTTGGAATAAATTTGTAGGTTATTCCCGCTGGAAACGATTAACCAAAATATGACCGTTTATTGAGAACATTCTGTATACTAACCCTTTCATCATCCGCAACCAAAAATGTTGTGTTCTTCAACAAATCCTTGAAGAATCACAAAATAATGGGTACATTTCATACTAAAGTGTGACTTAAAATCCAATTTCTCGATTTCCACTTACCATATTTCATACTCTGCAGATAATTCTGGAAAAAATTACAATTCTCTGCCGATATATGTTAATCCAATGTGTTGTCCATCGTTTGAAACCGTTCCAATTGAAATTCATATATGCACCGATCAGTCATGCTGAAAAATCGAGGTGAAACTCGAAATTGTTCTTGTTTTAACGGATGAGATCCTTTACCGTTATTTGATTTTCATGTCCTTACTTTGACGAAAACAGTACTTTTCTATCTATTCCCGTTCAAGAGTTATGCATGAACCAACATAAAATACAGAAACAAATACGAGGGCGGTCCAATAAGTACAAAAGAAAAATGAAAATTTTGGGAAAAAGGCAATTCATTTCTCAACATAATCTCCTCTTAGCTCGATACAATTGACCCAGCGATGCCCCAACTTCTTTAACCCATCTGAAAAATACGTTTTATCGAAAGTAAGCCGCTGTGGCTATGATGGCCTCCTCATTCAAATCAAATTTTTGCCCAGCGAATGACTTTTCCATGTTTTTAAACAAAAGAAAGTCACACGGAGTCTTATCTGGAGAATACGGTGGATAGAATAGCAGTTTGTAGCCCAATTTGACCAAGTTGGACACGGCAATGGCAAATGTGTGAGCCGATGCGTTGTTATGGTGGAAGAGCACCTTTTCTTTGCCAAATGGGGCCTTTTTTCTGCAATCCGACATCAAATCGGCCCAATAATTCAACATATTGGACCCTTGTGATCGTTTTGCCGTTTTCTTGATGATCGATGCAGATCACACCTTGTGAATCGCAGAAAACGGTAGCCATCACCTTTCCGGATAGGACAGTCTTCGCTTTCTTTGTAGCACGCTCACCGCCTGAAGTTCTTTGTTTCGACTGCTCCTTGGTCTCAAGCGTATACCAGCATGGACATGTTTTATCAACGGTCACAAAACGACGCAGGAACTTCTTCGCATTGCGCTTAAACAGCGCCAAACGCTGCTCTCAAGTGGTCTCACAGTTGCGTTTGTTGTCCGGCGTGAAATTTCGACAGTAGCTGTCTATAAGAATTTACTACATGATAGCGAATCTCTCTTGCAATGGTGGCGCCATCGGGCAGTGAGGCTAAGTACTTATCGGATCGCCCTCGTAAGTCGAAAAAGTAGAGGGGTATTGTGAAATAATTAATAGTTCAACAACGTCTTTTGTATATCAAGGCTTGACTGATATGCATATTCTTTCAAATGAGCTCGAGTAATCATGAGAGTATGTTAATGTTACAATGCATTTTTAAAATTTTTATGAAATTTTCTACGTATCTGTAGTGTCTGCACCCTTTGCGACCGCGTTGATGTTGTAATTGATAAATATTCAATCGACTCGAGCTTGGCTTGTTATTGCTCGATTTTCATAAAATTTTCAGGAAACATATTTTTAATTTCAATACATGTTTCCAGCAAAAAATTTTTTTGTCGACATGGAGACACAATTTCGCACATTTTCCCCTCTCTTGGCCCCTCGATACAGACCAGGTAGATTCAAGTTTTGAGAAAAGCTCATTAGAACCTTTCATGTGACAACCCACTCAACTACAATAGATCGCCCCCTATATGGGGAGACCCCCTTAAAACTCTCTGAAATTTTTATTCCCCTAAAAGGTTCAAGGAGTCATCATATTAGACCTTTTTATAAAGTTTGATGTCTGTAGCTTCTATATTTTCGAGGAAAACTGCTGTGGCATACAGACGGAGTAACGGATGGACACAGGTCATGATTGCAATAGGATTTTTTATTTCAGTTTTCCTGTTTGTCAGGGAATAGTTCTTGAGTCCATCATCACTGGTTTTATTTCACAACTTGAAGTTGTGGTTCATAGATTGAGAAGTTTAGACGTTCTACCTGCAAAGTTTGTTCCGATCATTGTCCCCAAGAAATTAGGGACAGTATACTCGTATACAAATGCAAATACATATACAAATTCAACACAAACTTCGGTAAGGATTAAACATAAGCGGTTAAAAATATAAAATTATTTTGTTAAACATCCGAAATGCAAGGCAAATTTTCACAAACATTTTTTATTCATCTGTTTTGAGAATTGAAAAGCATAACAACAAAGTTGGGAAAAATACTTAATATAATGAATTTGGTGAAATTCAACAAGCTGCTCAGGTGTACCAATCTAGCAAATAACCAAACTTTTTTACCAAAAATTCACCTACACTACGCTATCAACACTATCGCTATTTACAACGCGAACAAGTGAATATTATTCGCTTCAGAATTCTGATAAACCTTTGATAAGACGTTATCAGAGCCATATTTATCCAATAGATAGCAGGGCGTGGAGAGCTTAAACTTGAACAAGTCGCACCTGTCTGAGTTTTTTCGTGAACGTTTTTCAATACCTTTGAATTGTGCAAATGTTTTGAAAGAAATCGCGACTAATACAGAGTTTCGTGAAAGTGAAAAATATCTCTAAATTTTAAAATCTAAAGATGCGCAATACCATCCCTGATTGAAGTAAATTTCACGTGTGATAAGATACAGCATAGGTGTTGGCTGTATACAATAGGATTTCCAGTGTTGTGATGTGAATGCAATTCATTATGTGATTTTCGTAAAAAAAATCGTTTTTGGAAAGTTCTTGTTGTAACTGTTGCAAGTAATTTCGCAAACATCAATTTGGAATTTGCACGTCTTATGGTTTATATCGTTGTAGCATAAATCGATCATCCTATGGTTCGAACATGAGATAATTCTGTCGAAGGTTTTCATATTCCAGTGAGTCATAGTTACGCGTACGTGAGATTCGCTATCAAGTCAGTTTTAAACGGAAGGTATGTGGTGCTTTATTGAAATATTACATTATCCTTCCTGTGGACTCATATAGCATTTTGCCGGATACCTTTCACTTTCATTGTAATCTGTCTTTCATAAACTAACGAAATAAAAAACCAGCGTTATCTGTATGCTAACAGTCTGATGTGCTTGAAGCGCAAATTACTGCGACTGTTTGTAAACACTTTTCCTAAAGTTTATTTTCCAGAAAGACCAATAACCTCTCTTTTTTTACTCTAATTATTATTTGCCCGAGTTATCTTCCAATGGATCAAACTTCTGATAGAAAGCTAGAATAAATACTATTCCTTGAGAAGCAGCGTCCTGAAAATCGCAATACATGCATTGTCTTCACATTTGATGTTGATTTGAATAAACATTGCAAAAGGAAATTCGTAAAATTATCTTGTCTTTAAATTTGGGGATACTGCCATCAACTTTACTTTTTTTCGACCAAATTAAACTTATCTGTTGCACGATAATGCGCAAGTATAAAATGGCCAAATTAATTAATGACTAAGAAAATTAGTAGAGGGTAATTGGATCTACAATTAAAGATCCTACAATCAAAATCTAGAAACGGTATATGTTTTATATTGCAATTTAAATGTAAAACCAACTTCTAAAACGTGTTGCAGTTACATTCATAAAAATTGCAATGGCAAAATCCTTTGTGAACATGTTCTTTGTTTGCGATCTAATACGCATTAATTTTTTTTTAACGAAATCTGATTAAAAGATATCAAATAATATTTCGATGGTTTGATTTAAAGCATTTCTTACGAGTCTTCATTATCTCTCATTCTAAGCAGTATTTAATGAATGATGAAATAAAGGCAGATAAATGAATCAAAATTAAACAATTAAATAAATAGATATGATAAATATATGAAAAATATATTATAAATAAATTATTTGGAAATTTAACAAATTTCAAGATCTTTATCCCCGTCTTGACTTTAAATGCACCTTAGTGAGCGCAAAAGTTATTAAATATTATAATCAAATATAACCCAAGCTAAAGTTATCCTATCTTGAATGAACTTTATAAAGTAGCCTTTAATTTCAAATGCACTTAACTGATTCAAGAGTTATACATTACATAAAAACATTAAATAAGCTTTAAAACGTTAAAGTATTCAAAAATTTTAATGGCCAATATGGCATTTTGAACTTAAGCAAAACACAATCAAAAAAAAAATTAATCAATCAAGATCAAATGTAGCCAACAATTTTGTTTACTTGATATTCGCAGGCCAATTCTCCTTTTTTTTTTTTGAAAAGCCGTCAAAACGCGCCTACTTACACAAAAAAAGCAAAATGGGCTTCAGTTTCAGCAATGACCTCCTCATTCGAGCCAAATTTTTTTCCCTGGAGCATTTTTTTGAGATCAGCTAAGAGCCAGTAGTCGCTGAGGGCTAAATTTGGCAAATACAGGGGGTGGAGAAGCAAATCAAAGCCCAATTCGTTCAATTTTGCCATTGTTTTCATGAACTTGTGGCATGGTGCATTGGTGCAATCGCGGCACCCATTTGGGAAAAACCTTTTTCATGCTCAATTTTTCATGAAGGATTATAAATACGCTTCCAGATGATATCTGTGTCATTTTTGCAGTCTCACAGACCTTCACTTTGCGATTTTTCATTACAATTTTTAACACTTCACTCACATTTTCCTGTGTAACGGTTTCCAATGGCCTACCCGAACGTTCCGCATCGTTTGTGTCCGTACGAACACGTTTAAACTCAGATGGAGAGGAGTCCGGGTAATGTTTTTCAAGTTTTCACCCATTAAAAAACAATGTGTTATCAACACGCGAAACTCGCTTTTTTCCATTTTTCAAACAAATTACAAAGTGACTTTACTCTAACCTCGATAACTCTGCTGTCTGTGATCCGATCGACGTGAAATTTTTACACGTTTCATGTAAAGGTTTACACTCTATGGAAATGTGGCCAGTTTGTGGCAGCGCTGAATCTTTATTAATTTTCCGCCAGAGGCGTTTCTTATGTTAAGTAGTTTTGAAGATGAAAAATGCTCTTTCAATAAACGTTTGTCAACTGGAAAGGTTCGCATTTGAATTTCTTCGCTCTTTTAAAAGGAATATCCGTGAGCACAACGCCACAGATAATTGGTGACCCCAACGCAAGTTACACTGCGCACAACGAAATCAATTTTACATTGAAATCATGCCGCTTGATCGTTCGCCGGAACGTGCATTAAGTGCTGCAAATCCAGTTCCCGACACACTATCCCAACAAGCCGCCACCAGTAGCCGCCATCATCCAGGAGAGCAAATCGATGCCAACCGTGTCGTAAAAGCACCCAAAGTTGCAGCTTTTTGGCCGACAGATCCGGAATTATGGTTCGTGCAGGCCGAAGCACATTTTCACGCATACGGAATATCCACTGACGTCTCGAAGTATTATACGGTTATTGCAGCGTTGGATGCAGCGACCTTGAAACAAGTCTCCGATCTCGTGCGCGCACCACCGGCAACAGGTTTGTACAATGCATTAAAAACCAAATTAGTTGAACGTCTCACGGAGTCGGAGGACAAAAAACTGCACCGCCTCCTGACAGATATAGAACTCGAAGATAGGAAACCGAGTCAGCTGTTAAGGGAAATGAGAACCCTTGCAAATGAAAATCTTGCGGACGACATCCTCCGTGCGCTTTGGATGAAACGTATGCCTGTAAGCGTACGGCGCATCCTGTCTGCAAGTCACGGCATTGACCTAGACCAATTGGCAGAGATAGCTGATCGAATAATTGAAACTTCTTCATCGTCCCATGTGTCAGCTGTAGAATCCGTGGCAAGCGTGAGATCAACAGCACACAGTAGCTTTACCGAGAGATTAAAATCCCTTGAAGAAAAATTTGAGGAACTCATAACGCTTGTCAAGGCACAGAAACGTTTCAAATCAAGATCGCACCGTTCTAGCTCACGCTCTCATTCAACAAATCGTAATAAAGATATTGGTTTTTGTTACTACCACCACCGATTTGGTTCAGCGGCAACTAAATGCACCAAGCCGTGTGCGTTTCAGCCAGCGCAGGTGTGCCAAACGCCGGAAAACTAATATCGCCATCCGTACTCTGTCCGGTGTACGATGGCATACAAATGCAAAACCGGCTCCACATACAAGAACGAACAAGAGGAGTGCGTTTTCTCGTCGACTCAGGCGCCAATGTCTCTGTCATACCTCGCAAAATTGTTCAAGGACCTTTTGCAGTAAGCACTGTCAAACTTTTCGCGGCTAACAACACGCCTATTAATACTTATGGTGTTAAGTTATTAAATCTTGACCTAAATCTCCGACGTTCCTTCCCGTGGAAATTCGTGGTAGCAGACATTCCGACACCAATCCTTGGAGCGGATTTCCTTCTGAAATACGATCTCTTAATCGATCTTAAAAGACAGTGTCTCAAAGACCATGCAACGGGAATCACCACAAAGGGAGACATACTCAAAACCACTGAATATGGGATCTCCACACTAGACAACAGCGTCGAATGGAGTCAATTCCTACATCAGTATCCTGATGTCACATCCACCTCACGAGCGGCCACTTCTACGTCTCATAACATCGTTCATCATATAATAACACCACGGACAGTCACAACAGATCAAGGAGCACAATTTGAAGCAGCGTTTTTCAAAGCGTTAGCCAATCTAGTGGGAGCAAAAAAAACCCGCACGACCCCATATCATCCGGCATCCAATGGAATTTTGGAACGCTGGCATCGCGCGTTGAAAGCAGCATTAATGTGCCACAACTCAAAATCTTGGACTGACCTTCCTACAGTTCTTCTGGGACTCAGAACGGCATACAAAGAAGACTTGAACGCCACAGCAGCCGAAATGGTCTACGGTGAATCTCTCCGAGTTCCGGGTGAATTCATCACACACGATGACTGCGATCAGGACCCTCAAATTTTCGTTGACAGTTTCCGAGAACAGATGCGAGAATTGCGCCCTACACCTACGGCCCGCCACGACAAGCGAAAAATCTTCGTACACAAGGACTTACATAAGTGCTCGCACGTATTCTTGAGGGACGACACCGTGCGAAAACCGTTACAGCCACCATATCTGGGACCTTTTCCCATCGTCAGACGAATGAACGATCATCTTTTCACCATCCTCGTCAACGGCAAGGAAACCAACATATCTACAGAGCGGTTAACACCGGCATACGAAATTAGTGAAAAACCAACTATTAGCGACGATGTTGATGACCGACGTCCCCTGCGAACATATGATCGGAAGAAAGTGACATTCACACCTCACACACTCGGAGGGGGGTAGTGTGGCAGCGCTGAATCTTTATTAATTTTCCGCCAGAGGCGTTTCTTATGTTAAGTAGTTTTGAAGATGAAAAATGCTCTTTCAATAAACGTTTGTCAACTGGATAGGTTCGCATTTGAATTTCTTCGCTCTTTTAAAAGGAATATCCGTGAGCACAACGCCACAAGTTTGGTACTACTAGCACCATCCTTGGGTTAGTCTCGGGACTTATTGAACGATGTGTTATGTATATATATTGTGTATACAGGGTGCGTACGGTATTTGAGGACAACTTGAGAGTAAAATTAATTAGCTTGTATTTTTAACAAAATTTAATGAAATTTCAGGAATTCTTTATACAACGTTGAATTAATATATGGCTCTAAAGCTATTCAATAAAATCACCCTTAGCAACAATAACCTCTTCGATCCGGGTCCGGAAACGATTACATGCCCGAATCAAATGCTCCTTGTTCATATTAACGGCATTAATAGCAGTCTTCAGCAAAGAAGTGGTATTATGAGGACGCTTATTGGTCTTACGCTCAAATACGCCCTATACATAATAATCCTAATGATTAAGGTCTGGGGAGCTAGGTGGCCATAGGTTCGGTGTTGTGTGGTCATGAAAATTTTCGGTCATCCAATCTTGTGTCGCCATCGCTTTATGTGAAGGAGCAGAGTCTTATTGAAAAATGTATGATCTGCCTCCGCATACATTGTCTATCCAGAGTTTCACTACCGCCTCCAAAACCTCGATGTATGCAGCAAAGTTCACTCGAAGTCCTCGGGGAAAAAAAATGTGGTGGCATAACATGTCCTTCGTTGCTGACAACACTTAAAACCATAACAGTGGCTGGGAATTTTGTGTGCAGAACATCAGGAACCTCCGTAGGATTTGAACTAAGTCATCTGTAATTTCTGCGATTGGTCTTTTGATTTTAGTCAAAATTTTTTTCGTCGGAAAAAAAATCATAACATTTTGGGCACTTTAGGGTGTTTGACTTTGTTTAAAAGACGTTTTGATCGGAGAACTCTCTGTTCCCGTGTTCGTTCCGACATGAACTAGCCTATGCGCATCACGTAAGACTTATAACGAAGGTCTTCCTAGACAACTCTACGAATAAGGTGCTCAGAAACATAAAGCTCACTCGCAAAGACCCTTATTGATTTGAAGGGTCCTCGTCTATGATCGCTTGCACTTGCTCTAAAAATCCTGCAGATCGGACATTGTCAGAACGTTGTTCATGCTTTTTACGTTTTGCAACCGATTCTGTATCGCCTCCAGATGCTTCCAATTCACGGCGAACCTTATGCACGAATGAACGGGCGCAATTAAGAAAATTAGAGATCTCTAAATACGTATGGTTCGCACATACAGCAACGATGACAGCATATCTCCTCATTTCTTGAGTGATGTTGTAGTCCGCCATTTCTATCTGAAAAGGAAAAAAAATAAATTTGCGAAGTTATAGTCACATTTATGCATGTCCTGAAATACCGTACTCACGCATATGTATATATATATATTTATATATATATATATATATATATATATATATATATATATATATATATATATATATATATGCGAGTATATATATATATATATATATATATATATATATATACATACATATATATATATATATATATATATATATATATATATATATATATATATACAATATATATATATATATATATATATATATATATATACAATATATATATATATATATATATATATATATATATATATATATATATATATGTATGTATAGATACATTGTGACAAAAAAGTACCCGGAAATCGCAAGTAAAACGCAAAATGTTTAATTATTCATCAAAACCACAAGGAGCAAAATCTGATGAGTATGTTGATTGATTTATGGTATTTATTGCGTAACTGGCTTAAAATTAAATCGCAGCGCACTACTGAAGTGTGCTGACTTAAGCAGCTGCTGTAAGCGAACTGGTGGACCGGTCGCGCTCATATTTGGCATAGTAATTGCCAACTTGACAAAATATTAATTACAATAATAATTATTCTACAACTCTGCCATTCCCTTCAAAGTAGTCCGCTTGGGCAGCTATACAATGATTCCAGCGCGTTCTCAATGCTTCGTAACATTTCTGGAACGCTTCGACTGGGATATCTGCGAGTAGCCTCGTCACGGCCGCATGGATGTCCGTAATCGACTCAAAATGGGTTTGGTTTTCGAGTCGTATTGGGAAAACCAGCTCTCATTGCCTGTAATAACTCGATCAAGTATCGTGGGATCGTTTTCCACTTGTTTGAAACAGTCTTCTGTGACGCTCATTCGATGTTGCTTTTGTTCCTCAGAAAGGTTTTTTCATGAACCTTCAGCATACAATGTGAAAAAAAACTCCTATACAACGTGGGGTTAGATTTACCCCATAAAATATTGTTTCTGTTCTGTGCATGTATTGAATGGAACGTGCTTAACCCTAGCTTTTTGTTCTCTGTGTTTATAAACTAATAAAAACTCAAATATATGATATTCATTAACATTAATTGAAAAAAAACACAAAACTTTCATAACTCTTGCAAAAAATCCACTTGATGTTCTTGTCTCGTTAAAATCAAATATATATTTTTTTTATGTTAGAATGCGTTATTTTCATTTCTTTATATAAAACTACACAAATTCGGCTTTATTGAAAAAAGTATAATCAGATCTTTACGTCAATAAAACTAAGGCAAATCGCTCCTTAAATCAAAACAATTTCGGCACAACAGTTTTGCAGCCATTGACAGTCTTCCTGTCTTTGTTCCTTGGACAGAATGAACAACTTTGTATCTTTTTGGTCGATTCAGTGCTAGTCCTGGGACTACTTTATTCAAAATTTCATGCACGCGTCTTCTTATATCTCGTGACATATGTGGATTGTCTTTCCTTTTCCTGATATGGTCTTCAAGCAATGAAAGTCCCAAGCGCTTTATAAATTCCCTTCTAAGCTTGGTCTTATTCTTCTCAATATTGTTGTTTGTTTGATACACGACGGAGTTTATACCAGCATAGTTTAACATTGAGAAAAACACCGTTAGAGGCCAGTGCTTACGTTTACAGGAAACATCATACGTGCGAGCCAATTTATCGACGACATCAACGCCGCTTTTGTCGAGCTATAAAATGTTATAATAGCCAATTTTCTTTGGTCACTGCTTTTTGGAGATACTTTGTTATCATGATGTAAGGAAGATTATATTTGTGCACTTTCTTGGATTTGGTACGTAAGAAACAATGGTAATATCTTTTTGAAATCCAAAAAGAGAAGATTTTTTTTCACGTTTAGCCTTGAATTAAGGTAAAAGGCACGCTATGTTGGATCTTAGTGTACCAACAGCGGTCAATGTGTGGCTCTGAAACAAGGTTTCAGCAACTTCGTAGCTCATGAAGAAGTTATTCATGGTGATATTCCTTTCAGATGCTGATACAAATCTCACCAAATGATCTACTACATCAAACGGCTTATAACTAACTGAATATGGGCTACTGTTAGGCTGTTTCCCACAGTTAATTTCCAAATTCAACGTATAAAACGTTTTGGCATCTGCGAGAGCATAAACTTTCAACCCATATTTTGCCAGTTTGGAAGTAATATATTTACGAAAGAGCATTTTCTTCGAAAACTTACTAGTTCTTCATCAATCGTCAAACATCCAGTCGGTGTGTAGGCATCCTGGCAGGTTTTAACGAACATGTCAAAAATATCTCGAATTAGTGCCAAACCATCTATACCAGTTCTTGCTGTTTGAGTTGATGCATCATCGAATCTCAAACTATTGACCAAGAATGAAAATCTTTGTCTAGACATCGTTTGTCTAAATATTTCGATTCTAGTACCATCGTTACTCCACAAATTGATTTCACCTTGTCTGCCGGACCTAAATAAGCCTGCCAAAAATAAAAGCCGGCTTTCAATTCTTCTTTGTCAGTTTCCTTGTATGACGAATTGGAGGGGTTGTTTGCCTAAGAAATCTTCTGGCTTGTATATTTCAAAACCATATCAACAATTTCTTCAGTAAAAAAATCTCGAAACATTCCACTTGGGTTTTCTTGTTTCAAGCAATGATTTTACATCCAGACAAATGTGTAATTATATTTTCCCTTCTTGTCCGTATATTGGTCCTTGGTCGCGACGTGCTATAAATCATTTTGTTTTCCCATTTTTGCCAAGACAAAATGGTTGAGATGTTGATGGTGCCTTATCCTTCCATGTCCGTATTACTGCATACGTTAGATGCCTCGTTAATATGATCTGATTCGCTATCACTTCCGGTTTGAAACAGTCTTTCATCTCACAAAGAATCAGTTTCCTCTAACGAAGCCGCTAAAATTTGTTCATCCGATAAATTCCTGGCCATTTTCAATACAATGTACCTTTGATTAAAATATAATAATGTCAAAAAGATGACGATAATACTTAGATTACCTAACTCTATTGATTGTTCGTATAAAGCGTGAGTCCCTGGATCCAATTTCGGATTAAAACATGTAGCAGCAACGGATCCCAGTCCCTTGTGGACATTTGCAGGTTCTGTAGGCCTCTGAGACACTCTTGTGTGGTGTTATGTAGAGCCTTTATTGCTGCCACTGATGGCCTTTGATTGGCATAATATGCCTGACTCATCAATTTGTTGATGAGCGTCGCTACCAATAGTCACCGGTTGTCGTACCTTCCCTTCAAGGTTGTCCAATCCACCTCGTAGTTTTCATCCGACAATGCAAAATCTTGTATCGAAAGCCTCACTTCTCCGGTGAGATCGGCCTTGAGGTACCATAGCTTCTGGCACTTGAACATTGGTTGGCTGTGCATTATTTGCAGAAACAAGTCGTGGAATTGATGCCGATGTAAATAGTTTCCATCGAAGGTAGGGAGTTTTCTTTTCGGCAGAGGCATGGTAAGAGGAGTCACAGGCAGAGTCGTTGAGGCAGGTGTGGCGCTGAGTTCATCCATTTTCGATTCCAAACGTATGACCCAATCTTGGGTAAGCTCTTCTAAATGAGTGTGCTGTTGAACGTTAAAACCATACGCTTCAAGATCGTCATGGAGCTCGACATTCTGCAGGTTATATTCACCCAGCTGTTGCCAACCTCGTTGGAAGGTCATGAGTTCATTACTGCACCAGGTTCGAGTGACCTCTTTCTGGTCCAAACGGTCGATGATCCTCCTCAACGAGCCTGCCATTACTTTATAGTGACGCAGCATCCTGACCACACTGGTATCTCTTGGTGCTGAGGCTTCTGCAGTGTAGTCCTTGTCCTCACTATACTGAATTTTGAGCCCTTTTGGTGACTGTTCCCTGATTGACCTGATTGGTCCATGTGTGTTTTGGCACGTGTTTGATCGTGGAAGTGCTGCTGATAACGGATGTAGTTGCCTTTGGTAGTGTCCTATATATGTTAGGTAAAATACTCGTGCGACGGAGTGACCTCCAGCAGGGATCGGGTGCGACTATCGCCTAATTCAAAACCCTCACACGTGGCCTCCAGTCGCCGCAATCACTCAGCATAATACCCGGCTTTCTACTACCTTGAGGGTGAATCCTTCTTGTGGTTTGAAATGACACCTTCGACGATTCGAGCCACATCCACCCACATTTGCCATTGCGTAGAAAGTCGAAAAGCAGCACCATGACACTACACAAAACACTACATAGCACTTCACGACGACAATTAATTAGTTATGCACGACAAAATAAATACCAAGTGCATCTCGCCGGTGCCTCCAAATGTGTGCACCGGGACTCTTTTGTTCCGAACATTGATTTTATTGTTTTTTATAGACTTTGAAAATTTAACATTATTTTACTTTTTTTTAATCACGCAGAGATACTGAATAACCAACAATTGAAACAAGACATATTCGGACAAGCATTCGCAGAATATATAACGACCCAACCAACAATTGAACAATGAATAAACCTTTGTTTCAAAGTTTTAAAAAATTAAAAAATGAATGAAAAATGGGTTACTCGATTGACTAAAATAAAAATGTGGTATTAGAAACTTACAGTATTTACACTTTGTGGCAAGTTGAATTTGAATTTGGTGAATTGAATTGAAATGATCGATCAATTGATAAATCAATCAAATAAGTCGAATTAGTTACGAATCAACCTTAAATTACTATGTAAGTTTAATGAAGCGTTGATGTTGCCGTATCGGGCCGTGATGGGTGCTCAGGGGTGTCTGGAACTCAACAATACGTTAAATTTTCATTTGACGAAGATACAGTATTGTTCTTATTAACTTATTTTTTAAATTTACGCATTGTTTACATTTAAAGTGCCTAGTGGGCTATCAATATTTTGATTATTTTAATGTTTTGAATCTTGCTTTGGGTTTTTAAAATTTTATGATTGATGGAATAAAGGGCACTTGCCATTGACTCCATCTCTTTCACACCACTTTCTTTGCTAATTTATCTTCCGTTACTCATCACAATTTAGACATTTTTACACTTTCAAAGTATTACACGATAAAACTTTCTTGCGAAGATGATCCAAACATACCTTCTGACTCCCGGGTCACTCCGTCGGAGACGGGCGTGGGTGCCACTCGTCTACCCGTAAAGTTGTCCCCCAGGCCTGGAGATGAGCTTGGCTCGCGCCGGAGTCTTCACTTTTAGGGAAGAAAAGAAATAACTGCTTTTATCGGTACACTAGCCTAGAAGAGGAGGGCAACCCACCCAACTAACTCCCGCGACAATTCCGCAATCTGCCTATCATCAATCCTAGTTTCCGTGGAATTTTGTTCACCGTGAGCTGGGATTCGCACCAAACAAAGACCCAAATATACCCCAGTACTTGCAGATTATTGGGGCAGAAAACGAAAGCCTTGAAATTTTCTTAATCACTCCCAAGTCAAGTATCACACTACAGTTTTATCGGATTGAACCCTTTTTTGGTTTGTGAGAAAAGAAATAAAAGCACATGCGATTCACTGAAAGTTCACTATTCATTATTAACAAGTTATGCTACTTATTTTAAAACAATCTCAAAGAGTATGTTTTTCCTTTAACTCTATCATTGTAAACCATTCTCAAAGCAATTTTGCCTTAATTCTAAGGCTATATTTACTTAAACTCGACGACCGGGGCCTCCGGTAAATTTTCCGCTTTGTTCGCATCCCGTTGCACGCTAACCACGTGTACTCTGACGAAAATCAACACTGATTTTTCAAGGCGTGTCCTTGGCAGCCCGATATTTTTGTTTGTCGTTTCCTTCGTGGAAGAATTCCTGGAGTTGTCGTTTTGGTGAAAGTCACGTCTTGCACTCGGGTCCCAAAAAAATAATCCAGCCACCAACTCAATTTGCTATCTGGGATGACCTCCTTCGCTCGATGGTATAACCTTCCCATGCGGAGTCTTAAAACGAAAAAGACGGCCCTTCGCTCACGATTCAGTCCGTCCTCGCCTTGGATGGGATTTTTCTCGCCCCGTTGAAATACCCTTCGGTGAAGTTGGCCGCGACTTCTGGGACTCGTAGATTCTAGTACTATCATTGACTCGTTGGAGCTCCAGATATCCATGGCTCCAACCTTCATTGCTGCAAGTTTTTTTCCCTGTGTTTTTTAATTAGTTTTTCTTATTTTCGATGTGCCTGATTGAGACTTCAAGTGTCTTCCATTTGTTTTATGTTTATTTTCTTCAGCAGTAGATGATATTGGATGTGTGAAGATGTGGGCTTGCTAAGTAAACGTCCATCCATTGAATAATTCTATCCATGGAATGATTCTATCAATGCCAGAGCCAGTGTAGTAGATGTTCCCGAAACAACCAACGATGAGATACTTGAGCACAATAAATTCACAAATCGTCCTACAGTCAACAAGATGATTCCTTTACCCTCCGGCTAACCAACCTGGTCTATTTGCAATCGAACTGGAGTCCGTAAACTATTCTCATCGATTTCGGTATTCGAGTGCCCCATGTTGCCGACTGTACGACCATTCTTCATTTGTCTATATGATCACAAATTACAACATTTTGATTACCAGTGTCGGTCACAACAATGTCTACATTTCGAGTAACTTCATTCAGTGTCAAGTATACAAGTATATTACAGGCCGCCTATCGAACCGTTGCATCTAATTCAACCAAAGTCTCGATTAAAACTGCCGTTTGTTCATTGATATGTGTACCGCCAACGATTCGTGCATTTTTCAACGGTTCGTCTTCGGAGGCAGACTTTCGCAGAACCATTATCTTTCTTCTTAGCTTACATACTATGTTTACTGTTAGTATTTATTAAGGTTACAACATATTTCTATTTACAAAGTTTCCAATAGTGCAAACTTGGCTCGGGTGATTCTGGTAAACTTGTTGCAGAGGCAAGTGCTGGGGTCTGGTAGGAGTTGATCCGTGACAAAAGTCTCAGCAGACTCCGGTGATGGTTTATTGATTATATAAATATGTTTTTCACATGATTACTTTAAATCTCACCAGTATATTATTTATTTTTCAGAATTGTTGCACCATCAGGCGATAACATGAATTATATACTATGCTGTCTAATTTTATACGCCACACTCATTCAAATCACAGTAGCAGTAGAATGTCCACAGAGATGCAAATGTGACTGGATCCTTGACAGTTTAAGTGTAAACTGCTCACATTTGGATTTAATTGATGTTCCAAGCTTCGCTGACTTGCCTATCGAGATTTTGGACCTATCAAACAATCGTTTCACAGAGTTCCCGACAGAACTTGCCTTACTTGATTCCTTGACAACGCTGGATATATCCAACAATTCTATATCTTCACTTCGAGCAGATGCGTTGCTTGGTTTCAAAAGCCTCAGACATTTTTATCTACGTGGCAATAATATATCCAGTTGGGCGGCTATCAATCCAAATCGTGTTTTGTTAAATGCAAAACGACTTGAAACATTTTCGCTAGCAGGGAATCCAATTTCAACCTTTTCCAACAATGAACAGAGCTTAGCTCTTATAAGCAGTTCCTTGAAGACACTGGATTTGAGTTTTTGTAAAATATCGAAAATAACGGGAAATTTTGCTCTCCAAGGATTGGCGAACATAGAAGGCTTGATTCTAACAAACAACCCTCTTGAAACCATAATTAAACTCGAGTCATCATCTCTAAGATACTTAAATTTAAGCAACTGTTCACTTAATGTACTACCTCCAAGTATTTTTGCCGGACTGTCTAATTTATATGCCTTGGATTTGTCAGGGAATTCAATGCTCAATCTGGATCCTCAAGGGTCTGCCATTGCTACTTCCAAGTCATTGCGTCGGATCAATTTGTCTTACTGTAATATGCATTCTGTGAATATTCTAGGATTCCCCAATGTTACGACAGTACTATTGAAAAACAACATGATACAAAAAATCACTGAGACAGACTTCCGAGCAAATCATCTGATCGAGAAACTTGATCTTTCACACAATATGATTACAGTATTAGAAACCAACGCATTCAGCAACTTGCGCTTGCTGAAGCATTTAGATTTATCTTTTAATTTGATAGCCGAAATGGATAGAAACATATTTGCCAATAATGAGATTCTTACAACTCTTAATTTAAGTCGAACCTTCCTGACCAAATTCAGCAGATTTATCGGCACATCAATAGTAAGTTTAGATTTGAGTGGCTGTGAAATTACTTCAATGGGTGCGGATGCTCTCATTCATATGCCAATAACGGACCTCAACTTATCAAATAATTTGATATCGCATGTGCCCGAAGGCTTCGCGTCACGAACTCTTCAAACTTTGGATTTAAGTTTAAACAGGTAAGCTCAAGAAATTTCATACTGCAAATACAAGTATGTTCATTATTTCTTACTTTCAGGATTTCTGTAATCAAGAATACAACTTTTCGCCATCTGCCTGAATTGTCTTCCCTCAATCTTGCCGGGAATCGATTCACCACTCCTTTCCGAGCCGACTTTTTTAGGAAGAATCAATTCCTTTCTTACATTGCTCTTGAGGACAACCCGTGGAGGTGTGACTGCAAGGACGCAACATTTAAACAATTCTTTTTGTATTTAACTCAGACTCCTCCAAAGGTAAACCTTTAGTTCAAAATTAATCATTTCTAATCAAACATTTTAATAGATCACAACCACGAGAGGGTTGAAATGCCATACGCCAGAGTCGAGCTTTGGCCGGACATGGGACGCCGTTTGCTTCAGTACTTGGTTTCCACCGCAAAATATGAGTTCCATTGAAAAATTCTGGGCCGTAACAATGTCTATTCTGGCTGTCCTTTGCTTGAGTATTTTTTCATACCGAATGGTACAAAAATATTTTGACAAGAAGAAACAGCGCCGAAATGCTGCTGAACTTAGAGAAAATGTTGAAGAACAAAGAAGAATGTAAGATAACAATAATTATTAGATTTGTGTTTAATTAGAGAACGTCTGATTTCAGTCAATCATATAACCGCCAAATTATCGAACAAACAGCTCCACTAAATGCTCCCGATCCAAGAGAATCAAATCCTCCTTCATATGAGGCAGCGCTGCTTCTTCCGCCATTGAAACGCCTAACAAAATCATATGTAGATATTACCGTTAAAGCATCCATCGAAAATCTTGACGTGCCCGATGGTAACCTTCTATCTGATCGTCGAAATCGGTACCATAGTGACAACGCCCTACTACAAGCAGAAGGTGATGAAAGAACTGCTAAAATCAGGCGAACACCAAGTTTCCGACGCCATGCGCCTCGTTCCCGGCGTGGAAGTCGATTGGTAGCAGTTCGCCCACCTAAATGTCCAGATGGCAGCATGAAAAATTCCGAAAGCTTAGGAAGGATGTCAAACTTTGTTCGTTTCGATAATAGTCCATATGCTCGTCGTAAGCCTCGTAGCACAACAACAAGTTCAGTTTCAGCACATTCATCGATTGAAAATATTGCTGATGAAGGTCCATCCTCTGTTCCATTGAACGGATCGTTAGACTTTATTGAAAACTATTATGTTAGGCCAAAGTCTATAAGTAATTCTGGAGAAGAATATGAAATCGTGAGCTCAGAGTCAGAGAGAGGCAGTAGAAAAACGTCCATTAGAAGTTCTATTGGATCAACTGATATTGGCATCGTGATTGTCCATAATAAGCCACCTTCAGATAGCCATGCAACAAACCCTGGAAAAGAGTCAGCTAAAGAATCATTACCTTCGAAAGAATCATCGCCTGCCAAAGAGTCCAATTCGAGCAAAGAGAAGCCAAAAGAACCTGAAGAAAGTCAATTTTAACCACTTAGCTTAGTCATGTAAAAAATATTTCTAGCTTTAAAATAAAATATAAGCTTTATTGTTTTATACTTAATGAACGTTTAATGAGAGGTTTGATTTTTATTAAACTATATTGGTAAGCCTAAAAAGTATTGAGCTTTTTTGTCATTTTTCGATTGAATATTTATTTCTTTTATTTAAAATGGATTTTATTTAAGCGCATATTGTCCATTAGTATCTTTAACCTTTTGCTAATTTTTGGGTCGAGCTATTATTCCATCTGTCTAGAACTTCTGTGGTTTATCGGCGAAAAGGCCAAGTGATTTTCACAGTCCCTTTTTGAAGTGAATTTCTTTTCATTAAGAAAGTTTTGCAAAGACTGAAGCATATGGTAGTTGATGGATGCATCAAAACTTCCCAGCCAAGCTCTGTCAATTTTTGCCGGGTCCTCAAATATGTGTGTGGTCTGGTATTGTCATGATGTAAGGCAACGCCCTTTCAATTGATCAATTCTGGCCGGTTTTTTTTTTTTGAATTGCCTGTTGCAATCTGGTTAATTCTTGACAGTACAGAGCCGAATTGAGTGTTTGGCCAGGTTCTAGCACCTCATTATAAACAATTCCCTTCCGACCCTACCATACACACAGCATAACCTAGCTGTATCTTTGACATCAAAATTTCCAGAACGAAAGCGAGCGAACCATCTCTTAGCTGTAGATTTTGATAAAGTAACATGACCGTAGACACCACAAATTTTTTCACGAGCCTGCGATGCACTCTCACCTTGATCGTAGTGATTTTGTAAACCAGAACGAATTTTTTCAGAAATTTCACTCATTTTTAAATGAATACAACTTTTGACACGAATGACAAAGTACAAAATTGTCCATATGAAAATTGTATAATGGAATGTCACCTTTAAAACGTATGTCAGTTTGACTCAATCTGATTAGTATTGCCCGATATATGACAGCGAACACCATCTAGTGACAAAAAGGCTTAATACTCTTTAGACTATCCATGAGTAGTTACACGTATATTTTCCCGTTCCTCATCTTGAATTTAACACATAAAGTCATAGTTAAGCTTTACTTGGTAACACAAACTCACTATTCTAATAAGCCAAGTCGGCGCGAGAGTGCTCCTACCAGACGGGATTAGTAACCACCCTAAGGTTTAAATCAACTTTTTTAATGACATAAACCAATGAATTAAACTATGCATCCAGAAATGATGGATGCATAGTTCAAGCAATCGACTCATGTCATCAGAAAAGAAGAAATCGTTTAGATACATCAGAAAGATGAAGTGTTTCTCCGATAAGCACATATGGCTGCCTGTAGTGAAAGTAGGTATATAAATGTCCGTAAGGGACTGCAGCGATGGTCTGCTGCCTCAGCGGAAGAGGGTGTTGGGATCCGCTGAGATTGGGTTTGTCTGGGGACGCGAGAATGCGCTGGCAGGCTAGCGTTGCGGTGTCGTGGGGCGGGTTCTTTCCCCCCAGCACAAGGACCCACTACAAAAGAATTTCGCATCCATGAATTTCTGGGGTCAAATAAAATGTCGACCGAAGTCAAAACGGAGGTAACGAACTAAGGGTCGGAAATTGCTGACGCAAAGGACAAACTGGACTTGGGGGAGACAGACGGACTTAAGGGGACTTCCTCGCTACCGACGATACTTATGGCACACAAATAAGAATGGGGCATCCAGACGGAAGTGGTGCCCCCGCGCACCCTCCCAACCAGATCTAGATCCAAATGTAGACGTGGCCATATATTTCCCATTTGGGTGAAAAACTCGTACAAACATAATTTGCATGAATTTTCCCATCAAATGAGAAATACTACTGTGCCCAAAAAATAAGGTGACATAGTATTTATTTTGAAAAATTTTTTTTTATTCTCCCAAATCAATTTCATCCCCTTCAAAGTAATCCCCCCCGATGCAATGCACTTATGCCAACGGATTCTCCAATCTTCGAAACCACTTTCCGGGATGGCCTTCAGTTCCGTCTTCGCTGCGGCTTGTATCTCCTCTGCCGTATCAAAACGGTGTCCCTGGAGCGGTCTTTTGAGCTTGCTTAACAGCCAGAAGTCACGCGGTGCCAGATCAGGTGAAAACGGTGGTTGCGGAACGATATGGGTTGAGTTTTTGGCGAAATGATCACGAGTGCGGTATGGGATGGTGCATAATCGTGGTGTGAAAATCAAGAATTGTCTTTTCACAATTCCGGCAAATAGCGTTACGCAAACGACATGTAAATTTGACGTAGATGTCACTGACAGTACTACCAACCAAAAAAATAATAATTCTCCAAATCCTTCGACGCGCGCAGTTTAAGTTCAAATGTCACCTTATTTTTTGGGCACAGTAGTATAGACGTAGCCAATTTATGTTATAGAATTATGTGACGGAATCACATAACTCTATAGCATAAAAGGGCACACGAGCGGAAGGCCACTCTACCCGGCAAGAGCTCCTGTTCAACAAAGAAACGGAGGAGCGCGCCCGATGGCTAGCCCATGTTAGTGGAGGAGCCTGCCATCATTTCGGGTCCTATACCCGGTCAGGTAAATTGAAACGGAAAGGCCGAAAGGTATAGGGTTTATCGATGCATGATTTTATTAATAATAGATCGTGTACTCTATCAGAATATATAATAATAACATTTCATTCTATCAATTAAAAGAAAACAAAAGAAATCATAAACTTATTTGTTTGAAACTGGGGTATTTTTTGACTTGGCCAGAGACAATGCTCTAATTTTGCAATATTAGAATTATAAAACTGTTGCTTGTTTTAATCTGTTGTCTTAGATTCAATACAAATCACAAAAACTATATAAGTTATAGCGTTTGTGATAATTGTTTCATAAGTGCAAAAAACTATTGGTACTACTTGAAGACTTTTAGGGACAAAAACATTAGCTTTCTTCCAAGTTATTTTTAAGAAAGACGTTAAAATAATTGATATGGAAGTAATATCTTTTGCAGTGGACAAACCACTGAAAAACTTCCACTTTGCTTTTAATTCTGCCAAACGAAATGTCGTTGTCAAGAAGTGATTGTAGCACAGTGAGCAATGATGATTTTCATAGAAAGAGTAGGAATTTAAGTCCCTATAGAAGCCTGAGCAAGTATTTTCACACGGCAAATACAATTCGGATGTATAATTAGCGATTCACTGCCTGAGAGTTAACTTTAACCAATTGGAAATATAAATGTCCGCAATCCGTGGTCTTAACGCAACTAAATTTCATTTGAAAATAAGTCTATTTGAGCATATATGCAGATACACGCTTTCGAACTCATGACTTCAAACAGCAACGCCCCCGGCCAAGGACTTTTCCTAATGATATCCTACCACAAAATGGAATTAAAAACGATCACTCACCAGTTTTCATTGAAAGCGCGACTGTGACTACGATGCATTCCATCGTGTCTCCATTTACGTCAAGACTTACCGAACTTGAAAAGCTATTTGCAAAGAAACTTTATATGGTTCCGTCAAAAGTTTCTAATGAACTGCTCCGCAGTGCTGCATACTCGGACACTTCAATTTCGGTATTCCTGTCTTAATCGCAGCAACCACAGTGGGGCACTCCGTTCAATAAAGGAGAAAATTTACTTTTCAAGTTCACTAAGAAATTAACTTCGATTTTTAGGTCTTTTTAAAAATCTTTTTTACAAAGACCAACTAATTTTGCGACCTGTCTGTCCGTGCATCATAGCTAGTTTCCTCAGAAGCTATAGAAGCTAGAATACTCAAACTTTGTGCAAAGGTCATAAGTGATGGTCTCTCAAAAGTTCAGGTCTTACCAAAAATTTAAAATTTTTTTAAGGGAGTCCCCCCTTATAACGAATGAACCCTTAATTATTTTTTTTAACCAGACGTAGTCGAGTGGGGTATCAAATGAAAGTTCTTGATTAGAGCTTTTAAAATCTGAAATAAAAAAATCATTTTATGAATTACGGGGTCCAGGGGAGGCAAAATGTACCCAAAATTTGTTTCCCCCTCGCGATTGGAGACCTTTGAGCTGACAATTGTCACAAATGTGGAGCTTTATGAGTACAAGGGCAACAAATACCTCAGAAATCGAAATTCGCTCAACTTTGTTAAAAATAGTATGATATTGTTACATGTACAAATAATTACATGTACAAATAATTCTGCGAGCTACTGTCGCAATTGTTTTCATCATCATTGAGAACGTCAACGAATGAATTTACTCGAACCCACGAGAGCCCAACAAACATGATCAACATCTGCAAGTGACGTCACCCCATTCATGAATTTGCTCGAACCTACCAGGTACCTCTCGGTAGAACATTCGCCAATGGACGAGAAATGGGTGAATAGGTAGAGACCCTATATAAAGGCGAGCTGAATGAATGGGGGGAATCATTCATTCGACCGCGATAAGAACTGCGAAAGTGTGTTTCGTAATAGTGAAGTAATTTAGAAGACAATTGCGATAATAAATTTACGGACAAGTGTTAGATTTTTTTAATAGTGACAATTAAAATTAGTGAAAGTGTTAACTGATTATTGTGCATTTTATTGAATTAAATAAACTCTTTTAGACTTAAATTAAAAAGACATTGCGTTTTCACTTTCCCGGAACGTTAAAATTATTTCCGCGAACCATAACACGCGAAGAAAATGGAGCTATTGTCCAGGATGGTGGAGATTCAGACCGTGTCAGGAGCCTAGAATGGAGGACCATCAAACTGCAAGAGCCAAATTTGTGGGGCAGAGGTTGGCTAGGAGGATCGACGTCCCCAGCACCACCATCACCGTGTCAAGACTACATCGTGGAGAAGCGGACTTATGCCTTCCGGGTCAAGTTGACGGAGAACACTGCACCATAACAATCGACACTGGTGCCACCCGATCGATTATCCGACCAGACCTAGTTAGACAGCAACAACTTCACAAGGGCAGAATTTTCTCACTACGGACAGCTACGGGAGAAACTGCACCTGTTCATGGAGAGGTCAACCTCCGGATACAGTTGGGAGACCTTGTGTTCCGACACAATTTTCTGGTTGCGAATATTATGGATGACTGCATTCTCGGAATGGATTTTCTGCGACCACATGGAATCACGTTGGATTTGGGTAAACGTGTATTGAAATGGCAGAATAACGAAGTACTGATGGAGGATTCCAGCGTCCAAACTCCCAAGATGAATGTAGTGGTATGTACTGACACTGATGTACCGAATTCTTCCGAAAGCATTGTATGGGCCAAGCTTGATGGTGATTCTGGAGACCACCGATCTTATCTGATAGAGCCAACGAAGACGTCCGCATTGCGCAGTTTGATTGTAGGACGAAGCCTTGTAAGATCTTTAAGGAACGGATATGTGCCGGTTAGAGTCCTTAACACCGCAGATTCAACCACGAGCATCAAAGCGGGAGAAGTCATCGGCAGCTGCCAGCCTGTTTCCACCATCACCTCTTTGGAAGCTACTCACGACCATCATTGCAAAAGGAGGCAAGACACAGACAAAGCCCGGGAGTCAACGTCTGCAATATTGAAGCAGGTCAAATTGCCAGTGCAGCTATTCAAACGAGCCTCTGATCTGGTCACCAAGTACAGTGACATCTTCTCAACAAGCCCGGATGACCAAGGCCGAACGAGTCTGGTAACTCACGTCATTGATACACAGGGAGCCAAGCCGATTCAACAAGCACCCAGACGCCTCCCTATAGCCAAACAGGGAGAAGTGAGCGCGCTGATCTCGGACATGGAAAAACAAGGCGTTATTGAACCTTCTGTCAGTCCATGGGCCGCGCCTGTAGTTCTAGTAAAGGAAAAGGATGGTAGCACTCGTTTTTGTGTCGACTATAGGCAGCTTAACGACGTCACTAAGAAAGATAGTTACCCGCTCCCACGCATCGATGACATCATGGACACGTTAGCCGACGCAAAATGGTTTTCTACACTCGATCTCAAGAGTGGCTACTGGCAGGTAGAAATCGACAAGAAGGACCGAGAGAAGGCCGCATTTTCAGTTGGGACCGGATTGTGGCAATTTGTGGTAATGCCGTTTGGGCTTTGCAATGCTCCAGCCACTTTCGAACGCTTGATGGAATACGTGCTACGTGGTCTAACCTGGAAAACCTGCTTGGTGTACCTAGATGACATCATTGTCATCGGGAGAACGTTCGAAGAGCATTTGCGGAACTTAGAAGAGGTTTTCTCCAGACTGCGACTGGCAAATTTGAAACTTAGTCCCGACAAGTGTACCCTTTTCGCAGCTGAAGTAAAATACCTGGGACATGTCGTATCAGCAGAAGGGGTCAAAACAGACCCTGAGAAAATTGAAGCCGTGAAAAGCTGGCCAACACCAAACAACAAGCGCCAACTACGAAGTTTCCTGGGTCTGGCAACCTACTATCGAAGATTCGTCAAAGACTTTGCCAAAATAGCTAAGTGTCTCCATCAGCTAACCGAGAAAAATCGTCCGTATGTCTGGAACGAACAATGCCAGACAGCCTTTGAGACCCTGAAGGAAAAGCTGTGTGAATCACCCGTGCTGGCGTATCCGAAACCCGGAAAAATGTTTGTAGTTGACACTGATGCAAGCAACGGCGGTATTGGAGCTGTACTCTCCCAGCAGATCAATGGCGAAGAAAGAGTCCTCTCGTATTACAGTCGAGTTCTTTCAAAAAGTGAGAGGAACTACTGTGTGACGAGGAAGGAGCTATTGGCTGTAATAGAGGCCACCAAGCAGTTCCACAAGTACCTATATGGCCAGAAATTTGTTCTTCGAACGGACCATGCATCGCTGAGATGTCTGCTTAACTTCAAAAACCCCGAGGGACAAGTTGCGAGATGGATCGAAAGATTGCAGTCGTACGACTACGAAATTGTTCATCGAAAGGGCGGAGTTCGTGGAAATGCTGACGCCCTATCTCGTCGCCCATGTCCAGCTAACTGCAAGCATTGCCGACGGATTGAGGAAAAGGAGCCGCCCGTTGATCTGCGAATGATAACGGCTGAATTCGATGAAGGTTGGTCATCGGAGGAGATTCGAAATGCCCAGCTAGCCGATGAAGACATCGGACCATTGCTCGTATGGAAGGAGACGACTGGGCGACCTGAGCGGAAGGACGTTTCAACGCATGGCGCAACCCTGAAAAGCTATTGGGCACAATGGAACTCCCTTCAGGTGGAGGGTGGTGTACTCAAGCGGAAATGGGAAACGGCGGATGGCAGCTCCTATAGGATGCAAACTATACTACCCAAAGGCCGAATCCACGATGTGGTAAAGGAATTGCATGAAGGATCCTCAGGAGGCCATCTTGGTGTTAACAAAACCTTAGCGAAATTGCGGGAAAGATTCTACTGGCTCCACGCTCGAGAAGACGTAGAGGACTGGTGTTGCAGATGCACAATTTGCGCTTCCGTCAAAGGTCCAAAACGACGACTGAGAGGACAAATGCAAACCTTTAACGTGGGGGTACCGTTTGAAAGGATTGCTGTTGACATCGCTGGACCCTTTCCGGAATCTGAATGGGGAAATCGATACACGCTGGTTGTAGCTGATTATTTCAGCAAGTGGCCCGAGGTCTACCCCATTCCCAACCAGGAAGCAACTACTGTAGCCAAACAGCTAGTGTTAAATTGGGTCAGCAGGTAGGGCGTGCCTTGTGAACTACATTCGGATCAAGGCCGAAACTTTGAGTCACTAGTTTTTGGAGAAATGTGCGAGCAGCTGGGAATACGGAAAATGAGGACAACACCGCTGCATCCCCAATCCGATGGAATGGTCGAACGTTTCAACGGCACGCTCAATAAACACCTTGCCAAAATGGTTGACGAGAACCAAAGGGACTGGGACCGACATATCCCACTATTTTTAATGGCGTATAGAGCCGCTGAACATGCGTCGACGGGCCCAGCCCCAGCCAAAGTCATTTTTGGAAAGACTATTCGTTTGCCAGCCGATATAAAGTTCGGAACACCCCCTGAGAAACCCCAAACGGTCTCGGAGTACGCAAGTGATCTAAGACAACGGTTGAACCAGATACATCGGACAGTGCGAAAACACCTCGAATCGGCTACTGACCGCATGAAGACCAGGTATGATCTAAAGGCTAATTCTACTGGCTTCCAGCAAGATGACTTGGTGTGGCTTTATAACCCGCAACGGCGAAAGGGTAGGTCTCCAAAGTTGCAACGTAATTGGGAGGGACCATACCGAGTTACGAAGCGAATCAACGACGTCGTATACCGAATACAGGAACATCGTAAGCCGAGAGCTAAAATGAAAATCGTGCATCTGGACCGTCTTGCCCCATATTACACCCAGGGAGAATTGACTACAAATAGCGACACATCTTTTCGGGGCGAAAAGAACTGAGGTGGGGGCAGTGTTACATGTACAAATAATTACATGTACAAATAATTCTGCGAGCTACTGTCGCAATTGTTTTCATCATCATTGAGAACGTCAACGAATGAATTTACTCGAACCCACGAGAGCCCAACAAACATGATCAACATCTGCAAGTGACGTCACCCCATTCATGAATTTGCTCGAACCTACCAGGTACCTCTCGGTAGAACATTCGCCAATGGACGAGAAATGGGTGAATAGGTAGAGATCCTATATAAAGGCGAGCTGAATGAATGGGGGGAATCATTCATTCGACCGCGATAAGAACTGCGAAAGTGTGTTTCGTAATAGTGAAGTAATTTAGAAGACAATTGCGATAATAAATTTACGGACAAGTGTTAGATTTTTTTAATAGTGACAATTAAAATTAGTGAAAGTGTTAACTGATTATTGTGCATTTTATTGAATTCAATAAACTCTTTTAGACTTAAATTAAAAAGACATTGCGTTTTCACTTTCCCGGAGCGTTAAAATTATTTCCGCGAACCATAACACGCGACAATATGTAGATTTCACATTTTCACCCATAAAATCAAAACGGTAGCTTTAAACTTCCTGAAATTTTGCAATTATATAGATTGATATAAGACATGTATGTTCACAAAATTTAATTGAGATCGAATCATAATCAAGTGAGTTCTAGCGATTTCAATTGTATGGACTTACAACAACAATAACACGTGTTCATGGTTGATACATATTTCAAATTGACTTGGGCACTTTTATTTTCTTTCAATTTTTATGAAAATTTAAGGAATAGTGTTTAACTTGAATATTTTCAATTTGCCGAACATTCAGAACAATCATTTAAGCTAGATCAAAATGGCTTATGAAAGAGGCTGTGCACCTTTAGCATAAATTTGAACGATTTCATATCCAAGTGCTGGATGAATAATTCAAGTTATCGATTCACGCTGTTAGAAAACTTTTTTCTAACCCTAGGACGTTTGTAAAGACCTTCTGGTAGGAGCACTGTCCTGCTTACTCAATTTGTGTTTGTTAATTCACTGCATATGTTCACAGAAGAAATTCCACAATTTCAATAAATAAGGACAGAACAACAGGCACCCTCTCCAGATACTCTTATGTAAGGCTTCCGAGAAATGTTTCGTTGTTAGTTGTGTCTTGAAACGGTACGATTCACTGCACTACAGTTGCCTTTATGAAAACTAAACCTTCCATCAATACACAAAAACTTGCCAACAAGTATTAACTAAAACGCGATGTTAATATTGTACACGGCTTGATCTCTACAACGCGATCTTAGCTTTTATTTTCCTTTTCTTCTATTTCGTTTAACCAAAAAAAGCTCAAAATTTGCGACTAACACTCAGCAATCTCCCTTCCAACTCGTTACGTGATCAGCATTCTGCCTCTGTCATGAGAATAAATTCAACCCGCTAATTTGATTATTTCACCGCTGAGGACAATACTGATTCGGAATCTCTATGCTGACACATACGAGGTTGAAGAGCTCTCCTTTATTCGATTATTGTACAGCAGTTTCTCACATGTAAATGCATTTGGGCTTGTCAACAACCGGACTTCACTATGTACATAATCACAACCAAGATGAAAAAATCAATTGGGCCCGCAAATAGCTTAACATGGGAAAATTTTGCAATATTCTCGCTAACTAAAGCGTTACACACGAAAGTAATTGCTAACACTCGAATATTATTCATTATTCAACCTAGATATCCAAGTTCATCTCGTGTTGTCCGCATAGAAATCGAAAAACACCGTGCGATCCACAGCATTCAACTCTTTCGTTTCTTCGAATTTTCCCCGATTCAATGCTTTTGTGAAATTAATCTTTGCGAAAAATCGTTGCCATCTTACTCAGGCCCATAAGGAAATCAACTAACGTACCTAACGTCACTTCCCATACCGGAAACAGCTGATCAGTAGTTCTAAATTTCGACAAACAGCTGTCCAGAAAATTTGAAAGCAACATCTCAGTAGGCTTTTGAGATTGTCAAATATGTCATTTCTCAGATGAAATTTAGCCGAAATGATACAAACGGGAACGAAATACATATATTTGCGCGCTAATGTCTTCGACGTCTCATATTTAAAATAAATCGTTGACATAGTTCTGATAAAATTTTCATATGTACTGTCAAAAATCTTTAAAAAATTTGTTTGATGTAAACAGCACTAGATGGCGCTGATGGAGCTACTCGAAAAGGTTAATTCGGGAAGGGAAAATCAACTGAATTAATGAAAAACGAAATAGTAATAAAAGTTAAATCTCATGAAGAATAATTGATAAAAAGTTACATTTAATAACAATAATAAGGAAGAAAACTATTTTACAAATTACGATTATGAATGGAAATAATTAATTATTTTTCTAAATCTGCCATTTGAATTTTGAATAGGAGAGAGGAAGGTTTTTGAGCAGTTTACTAGTGTCCCTGCTCGATTACTACATACCCCTCCGGCTGTTGGGTTAAACAATATTCAAAAATTTTCATGAAAACATGCAGAAAACTTTTATGCCTTGTTCGATTTGAAATGTGCAAAGAATTCAGATTATATGGATATCCGATTACGGATACATATGACATATCAAATTGCCCACAAAATCATAGAAGGAGATGAATATTTTCCGAAGAGATGTGCAAAATGGTTTACAAAAGTATTTAAATACAAAATATAAATATTTTTTTGACTTACTAAATATTTCAAACGCAAAATATAAAATAGTTTTGCGATTTGTATTTTAAATACTAAATGCAGAACATGTATTTCGGAAATACTCTACTTAATTACTACTTTTATTTGAATTTCATTTTCTTTTTTTATTGATAATTTTAATATAATAAGATGCTCAAAAAGACTGTCACTCCTCCTCCTGTGTGATCGTATAATCACACCAATATGTGAAAAAAGTCTTTCTCTGGTGCTACTTACCAAATGTGTTGTATTTTCAAAACAAGTCGAGTAAGCAAGAGAGCGCTCCTACCAGAAGAGCTTTGGTAACCATCCTGGGTTTCGAAATAAGTTTTTTAATGGCATAAATCGATGACTTTAATTATTCGTCCAATACTTGTAAAAGAAATCATTCAAATTCATCCAAAAGATTCGGAGTTCCTTTCACAAGCACGTAACAGCCACCATTTTATTGCAGCTGGAATAATTTTTTTGAATGCTCAGCAAATTGAATGCATTCAAATTAAACAATATTTCTCTAATTTTAATGACAACCCGAAGAAAATAAGAGTGCCTAGGTTGATTTGAAATATGTATCAACACTTATTCTTGATGTTGAAATTGCATGACAAGACGACGACAGTTCATCGCTGCTCGGATCTCAAAATTGGAAAACGTGGTCAATGGATCGACACAGTTGGAGGTGCTATTTGCAGGAAGCGAAGGCCCGAGAGGATCTGTAGTGCTACAAAGAAGAATAGCATATAATTAAAATGACTATAACTCGCTTAGTTATGGTCTGATTTTATTGGAATTTTATAAGATACAGGATCTTATATTAGTCTAGATAATTATAAAATTTCAAAAAGTTTAATGGTTTTCTTCTTCTTCTTCGTAGCACCACAGCCCCAATCAGGCCATCGTTTCCTATTTGCAGGATCTCTGTCCATTGACAGTGTCCTCCAATTTTGAAATCTGTGCAGCGGTGAACTTTCCTCGTCGATCAAGTCAGACCAGCATTTCCTCGGTTTCCCCACTGGTCTCTCTCCTTCAGTTCTCCCAACGAATACCTTTTTGGGTGTCGGTTGTTCGTCCATACAAACCCACGTGGGCGGCTCATTGCAGCTTCTGCAATCTTGAAATCGTTGCAACCTCTGGCTCGTCAAAAATTTCATACAGTTCATGTTTGTATCGAGTTCACCATTGGTCCCCGTCTAACTTTGCTCCGATTATTCGCCTCAGGACCCGTCGCTAAAGACGTTCAATATGTTTGCGGATGCTTGGATCAGGGTCAATGTTTCACACCCTTAGTATAACACAGGTCTTATCACAGATTTGTACACTTGGAACTTTGTTTTCCTGTGTCTTCAAGATCGTCAAAACTGAATAAAATATTTTATTTGTGAGCTGTATTCTGCGGCGCATTTCGTCTCTTTACTAGTTACTTTGGCGCCTAAATACATGAATTCGCCAACATTTTAGATATTGTATTCGCTAGGTGTTATATTTTGTGTATTTGAAGTCTTTACTCTCGACTACGTCATGAGTTTTGTTTTATTCTCAGTGATTTGTAGCCCTACTAGTTTTACTTCGCTGTCGGATTTCAGGAAGAGTTCTTTGGCAGTTGTTAATGAACGTGACAAAATTTTGGATGTCATCCACATAGGCACTGGGGGACTAAAGGGGGGGGGGCAGGGTCGGTCCGCTCCGGGTCTCCGGTCCTAGAGCGCCTCCAAATCTTGAGGAGTTCATATTCTAAACAAGATTCAAAATATGTTTAGTAACTTAGTAAGAGGCAGTGCAAAATTTCGGGCCTGGTAGGTACATATTGAAGACAACTTATACCGGTTATTTACAATTTTTAAATTTGAATGGTTGGTGTAAAATTGGAATTTCTGCCACTGCCAATCTACTTTTCTTTATAGTATCAACTGCTGACTCTATAAGCTTCTACATTACTACACCCCACAGTAAATTCGATTTCACCGTCATCAACTTGGAACATTATACATCGCCTTTTCGATATAATCCTGTTTTTAGCCCCGCAAAACCTTGATTTCCGTGGTCATCATGAAGACGTTTCTTCAAAAAATAGGGGAAATATCTTAAAATTGGTGCAGCTAATAGCAAAATATGATCCAGTTCTGAAAGAGCATTGCATAAAACTTAACGAGTCCGCAGGTGGATCAAAAAGAGTACCCTTTTGTTTATCTTAAGGGATACAAAATGAATTTATTTCTTGTTTGGGCGAACATGTCAAGGAAAAGATTGTTGCAGGTATAAAAAAGTCTCAGTATTACGGCATCATTTTCGACAGAATTCCCGATGAAAGCAAAACAGACCAAATGAGTCAAATCATTAGGTATGTACACTTAGAAAATGACAATGTGGAAGTTCGAGAATCATTCTTAGGGTTTTTTGTGGTGTCAGGGAAAACGGCAGAAGGTATGTCAAAAGATATTCCGCAGAAACTTGAAAAAGATGGCCTGGATATTGCGTTGTGTAGAGCTCAAGGATATGACAATGCCGAGTCAATGTCAGGTGTACATGGAGGATTGCAACAAAAAATCGAGAAATCAATCCAAAGGTTGTGTTCAGTCCCTGTGTCAATCATTCCTTGAATCTTTGCGGAGTACATGCATTTGTATGCGTTTCTTCCAGTGTCACGTGCTTTGCAACTGTAGAAAGGCTATATTCTTTCTTCTCATCATCTACACAGAGGTGGGAATCACTCAAAGAAAAAAGCAGGTAAAAGTTTAAAACGTTTGTCTGATACTTGCTGGAGCGCTCATTACGACTCAGTTAAAGTCGTAACAGAAAACGTGAAAAAAATTGTGAGTACTTTAGAATATATGCAAGATCCATCAAAATCCAATCTTGATGCTAGATCAGCAGCAAGCTTGCTTTTGCCAGTTAATTGTGACTTCAGCTTTTTATCATATATTAAATTTTGGTACACTATACTAGAAGAAGTTAATTCAGTGCAACAATACCTACAGTCTCTTAAAATCACTTTGGACAAAGGACTCACTAAACTAAAAGCCCTGAACAACTATTTAGTGACAGAACGAATCCTGGTTGTAGACAATGCTGTTACATTTGGCACAAAAAAAATGCAATGATATGGATATTGACATCGAGCGAAGAGGAAGAAGGAGGGTAAGAAAAATAATGTCGGGTGAACGAGCTCTTGATGCTGCTTTAACAATTCAAGTGGAAGTACTTAAATCAATGTACGAACGCATTCATCGATTTCTAAAATAATTGTCCCATCGATACGTGGCAATGAATGATATCAGCAAAATTTTCAAAATTTTTGAAACAAAGTTTATGCTGGAAGCTTCTGACTATGCTCTGGCTATAGCAGCAGACAATCCGGTACAAAATTGTGATGAGTTCGATAAAGAGCAGGTGCTGCAAGAAATAAAGCGATATTGTAGCCATCTGCCTACTACCAATACAAGCGTGAACATTGCTGCCAGCTAGACAGCCTAAGAAATCCTACAATTCATAATAAAATGGGACTTCAGTGAATCTCTACCACGTACATTGGTTACACTTCAGTACTTCTTGACCATTTGCGCGTCAGTTACATCTTGCGAGATGAATTTTTCCAAACTCAAACTAATTAAAAGTTACCTTCAACCTACGATACATCAAGAGTGACTGGTCAATCTTTCCATGCTTTCAATTGAAAGAAGAGTTTCAAAGGAAATTTTGTTTCACTGAAATTATTGAAGAGTTTAGCAAAATACTCGTAAAGGCAGGAAAACATGTTAAATAACTACTAGCAGAAAATAAAAACGATGTTGTTGTTTCATCTCAAATTTAAATTCAAAGTTGCTTTATTTTGTAAATCATTATAAATCATATAAAAACATAAAAAAAAATAAAATTATTACAGAATCTAAAAGCTTAGTGGCCCTCTTGGCACTTTAAATCCAAACAATATTACAATAGTCAATAATTTTGTTTATTTGATATCCGCAGCCCAATTCTCTTTCCTCTTTAAAAACCGTCGGGACTTGCTTTGTTGTGTGAGCAGGCGCGTTTCGACTACTTCAAGTAATCTTCAGTGTCAAAAGGATGTGTTGAAGGGAATGACTTTATATAGTCGTAGGATGGGTTAAGCGGATGGTTAATTAGTGGATGGGTAATTCGGTCAGGTGGTAAATTACGTCAAGTACTAAATTATGTCAGGTAGAGAGGTATTAAGTTTTTGTGTTTTTGCTTGTTGGATGTCCGTTTGTTCTGTTTCATCTCATTTCCGTTTTCGTCTAAGAGTGTGGTCTAGTACTGAGAAAATTGCGTCAGTTGGTAACAAGTTGTTCGTTGATAATGTTACCGTCCGTCTTTCTATGTTTATAAATTTCAAGCTTTCCTAGGATGTCAAGTTTCAGTCCTTTGCTTTGTTTGTGTAGCAATTTCATAGAGTTTGTCATAGCGTCAGGCTCATGTGCGTGGTTTTGTAGGTGCGTCGCATGATTAGAGTCTGCCTTGTTGTGTAAGAAAGATCGTAAGTGCTCTTTGTATCTTGTCGTTAGTTTTCGTGTTGTCCTTCCTATATATACCATGTCGCAGTCCTTGTATGTCAGTTTGATGATACTATTACAAGCGATCGTGACCACAGTTATCATGAAAGTTATAATGGCAGTGACAATAAAAGAGTGATAGAATTGTCAACAGACACTGAAATTGAATTGAATTCCAAATCGGAGCAGGTGCTGGTGATTACTCCAGATCCTGCAACGTGGCCAGTGCATATTATGCATATTCAGCGTGTTGAGCTTGTGTTTTTGAAGGGGCGACTGTATATTCTAAAGAAGACCATAATTACCCGAAAAATTACAAAAAATAAGCACTTTTCAAACCAAATTCGATGTCAGTTTTTGGAAAATGGAGAATAAATATCAAGGAGAAGGTTGATTTATTCTGAAAGTCAGATTTGGTCTATTGTTTCTGTTGTCACATTTTTGTCAAGCAATAGTTTTTAGCATCTGTAAAAATTTGGCAGACTGTTTAAAATCCCATGAGTTGTCAGCAGACCATTTCAAAAATATGGTTAAATGGTTTGAAGTAGAAACAAGAATTAACGGAGATACATCAATTAACAAGCACATCATGAAGCCAATTGAAACTGAGGCTCAGCGTTCAGAAGAAGTATTGCGTCAGTGGAAATTACTTTGTATCTGATAGAGCACAATATGGCTTTTCGTGAGTCCTCTTTCAAAGTTTTCACAAAAAATAATGGGAACTTTCTTGGACTTGTACGACTTTTAGGAAAATTTTATAGTGTACTAATGGAATACTTAAGACATATAACTGACAAAGTAACACAATTTCATTTATTAAGTATGCCAATACAAAATGAGCTGATAACTATATTAGGTGACTAAGTAAAGCAAAGCATCTTGACAAAAATAAAGGAAGCCTATCGAGTTCCCGAAGGAACCACCGGAGAAGCTTTTGTTGACTTGTTGTTTAAAGAAATTGAAGAGTGTAATTTGAATATGACAAACTGTCGTGGTCAAGGATACAATAACGGCACCAATATGGCGGGTGTACATAATGGAGTTCAATCCCGTGTACTGGACCAATTCCCTTTGGCTGTGTTTATTCCTTGCGGGTGCCATAGCTTAAACCTAGTGATTGCTGATGAAGCAAAATCATCAGTTAAGTCTACATCTTTATTTGGTATTTTACAACAAATCTTTGTCGTCTTCTCTAGTTCAACGAAGCGCTGGTGTATAATAAACGACCATACCAAAGCTATTACTTTAAAGCAAGTGTGTGAAACACGTTAGGAAACTTGCATAAATGCTGTTCAGGCTGTTAGATACCAATATGTGGAAGTTAGAGATGCATCGGTTGACTCCCAAACAACCTAAGAAGCTCAATCTTTGATTAATCAGATGGAAGACTTTTCCTTCATTGTAACTTTAGTGTTGTGGAATGACATTCTTTTTGAAGTTGATTCGATCAGTAAAAGAATTCAAGGGAAAGAGGTAGACATCAGTGACTGTTCTGAAAAGTTGCATAAGGGTTTGGAGTTTTTTAACAGATTTAGAGAGAATGGAATGTGGACAAAGTAATCTCCGCTAAAGAAATAGCAGCTGAACTTGGTATCGAACCTGAGAAAAGGATTCATAAACGAAAACGAGATTTTTTGTATGAGTCTTCTGAGGAAGTGCAATCGTCATCTGAAAAAAACATTTACGAGAGTAGTTTTTTATCCATTAGTGGGTTACATTTTGGTATTACTTGAGAAGAGATCAACTGCGTGGGGGGATTTGTGTGTAATGTTGCTCAACTTCCAGGAAAAGAATATCTAAAACAAAGTTGCTTGGTCCTTGAAAGACATTTAACTGACAACACAACCAAAGTATCTAGTATAAATAGCATTGAACTGTATCATGAAGTTTTACATGTAAGTTCAATTTTGGATCATAGAAACAAAAGAAACAACAAAGTCACACCAGAAAGAGGCCTGTGTTTGATCAAAACCATAAGCAGTAAAGATTTGTTTACAAACTTGTGGGTCGCGCTAAGAGTGTTACTAACAATACCCGCAACAGTTGCTAGTGCCAAGCCGAGCTTATAAAAACTTATTTGCACTCTACAACGGCACAGGAAAGGCTGCACTCTCTCACCATTCTAGGAATAGAAAATGACACTGCAAAAAACTTAGAATTTAGAGAAATTCTGAGAACATTTGTTCATGCAAAAGCCAACCGAATGCCTTTCAATGTTTAAAGTTTGTTTATAGATGACCAAAAAGAGCATCAAAGACAAGAACTGAGAATGAAAAGTTAAAGAATGTATATAAATAAATCAGATATTAGTATATCAGCATATATATAAAATATGCAGTGGAGGGCGGGTGGTCTGCGATGCTGTTATTTATAATTGCTGCCAGCTTTTCCAGTCCGGAGCGTGTTCATAGGTAGTGGATAATGGAGTGGCTTTAAATAGCTAGGGTATCATCCCCCCGAACCAAATCTGGAACGAACAAAATTGCAGGTTTCACCAGGGGAGGGGGCGCCAGTTAAAGCCTTGCCTCGGGCTATACGCCACGCGACGGACTTGCTCATGTTTTTACCATTTTCAAGGTAATCAATGAAAATAACGATAAATGTTCTTTAATAAAATTTATTTTATACTTTTATTCTAATCTTCCACACAATCTCATAACAACTCCCTGAGCGAAGCCGGATACCTTAGCTAGTAAGAATATTAATAATAATAATGTGTTTTATTCGGAGAAGCTTCCTGGCCTTGCTTTTTCTTTTGGTTGTAAGTAGACACGTTTGGACAAGCTGGAATCATTTTAAATGTGACGATGAGTCTAGCGAGTCGAAATGCATCAGCTTACCAAAATAAGAAACGTGCGATGGCTTTTTCAGATAAAAAAGAATTGTTGCGCGGATATAAAACAAACAAAATAATAATATGCTTTATTTGAACCATCCTCAACATTTTATAAATATAAACCGAATTGTACCCTCAATTAGTACAAAACTTAAGCGCCCTGAGATCACTTTAAATTTATGTATTATATATTTGAATTAAAATTAAATTCAACATTATTTTTCAACATAAAAAAATACTATATTATTGAAAAAAAATTAACATAAAATAAAAACAACCATCCATATTGCAAAATACGAGTAACATATAATTAAGAAATAGAATCAAATGAAATTTTATTTTTTAAACGCTAAGATTACCAGATATGGAACCACCGATTTTCCATTTGTGATGATGTGTTGCATGAAATCTACGAGTAGCCTATCTAGATTGAAAATCAAAGTCAATGAGAGTGGGTTAAGATTCCCTATCACATATCCCAACCAATCCGTTCGCATTAGCCGGATTTTATCAGTTCTAAATTTTACCCATTCATTTACTTGGTAGCCATGGGCGCAAACCTTTGTACTAAAATAATCAAGTGTCTATAATATCTGCAGTAGCTAAGCACGTATGCGAACCAAATACTGCATTAGTTACGTAATATTTATTATAGATGGGAGTCTCTTCGTTAAAAAGGAAAAATTTGAGCTTGTTCGTTGGAATGATGGGAATAAGAAATATTTATTTATTTCAAGAGTTTTTTTAGATTACTTAATTGCACTCAAAATTTGTTTGCTGTAGGATTCATTAATTTCTAAAGGATTTAACCTCTTGTTAACAGGATTCATGCAAATTTAATCGGACACGGCACCTATGGATTTTTTAACATCAACAATGCGAGTACCTTATGCTGATTGCATTAGTAGTGCTTTTGCAAATTAATGAAAGGATTGACAATTCAACGATGCAAGCACATTACAACCATATGATGATGGCAAATGATTGTGCGGCCACGGAGTATGCAGTTTTTGAATTTATTCAGCGAAAAATAACAATATTTGGTATTTTAATTCTAAAAATAATTTTGGCAAACAACAAGTGGCAAAAATGCATACTTGTCTGATAATTCAAAACTCATGAACGAAAGTCATGGGTAGGCGTTACAGTCTATGGATGATTTGATGACAAATTTGTGTTTGTGTTTATTGATGCGAACAAACTCTGAAGCTGAAAAATATCATAACGTAGATCGCATAAATAATTTTTGAGTCAACGTTTTTGATGTACTGTGCATTTGCAAATTCAGTTTACTAGTTCTTAAGGGCGAGGGAATTTGCATTGCTCCAAGAACCAGTGGCGTAACCAGGATTCTTTTCCGGGGGAATATTGATCCGATTTGAATAGGAAACCCTTTCCAAACATAACAAAAGATGGGCCCCTATCCTACCAAAATATGTTAGAAAATGTAGTGTCATTCAATGTATATATTTTGATGCTATCCAGGGTTGTCTCTTAACCTCAGATTTTCGTAAAATGTAAATTGATTAAGAATTAAAATCATAAAATTATATTTTTAACAACTAATTATTTCCAAAAATATATAATACTCGAAAATGTACTATATGAAAGAATATTCTTGAATATTGATAGGTAACAAATGCTTAAAAAATTTTTATGGAAAAACTTCTATTATTATTTTGCTAAAGAAATTATACTACAAAGTCTAACTTTCTGGTTTTTTTTTTTAACAGAACACACAAGACTTCTTCAGGAGACATATTTATTAATAAATGTGCAAGTCCATTCAGACGATTCTGTAATGAAGAGTTTCGCATTTACGTCTTTATTTGGCGCAGGGTAGAAAAAGATCACTCGGCCGTGGCTTTTGTGATAGAATGTTGCACTGACCTTAAAAAGAAGATATATGTTTTGTTTATTATATATATATACATATATATATATATATATATATATATATATATATATATATATATATATACATATATGTGTATATATATATATATATATATATATATATATATATATATATATATATATGTATATATATATATATATATATATATATATATATATATATATATATATATATATATGTATATGTATATATATATTGTCGCGTGTTATGGTTCGCGGCCAATAATTTTAATGTTCCGGGAAAGTCAAAACACGCTGTCTTCTAAATTAAGTTAAAAGAGTTTGTTTACTAAAAAATGCACATTCATCAATTTCACTATTTTACGAATTTTCTTTTCACTAGTCCATCAATTTGTATAACAACTGTATCACGAAAATCTCTCCACTACCAATGAATCAATATCGCTTTTTAATTCACACTCCACACTATCGCAGTTGTAATGAATCCCCCCATTCATTCAGCTCGGCTTTATATAAGTTCTGTAGTCATTCAATTAATTTCTCGTACATTGGCGAATTACCTGGAATATTCGAGCAGCTTAATGAATGGGGCAGTGACTCACTTTCAGATATTGATCATGCTTGGTGAGTTTTCGAGCACATTTGCTTGTTGATCATTATGTTCTTAATGGTTGTGAAAACAATTGCGACAGTAGCTCGCAGACACCTCAGTTTTTTTTCCCCGAAAAGATGTGTCGCCAGTTGTAGTCAATTCTCCCTGGATGCAATATGGGGCAAGACGGTCCAGGTGCACGTTTTCATTTTGGCTCTCGGCTTACGGTGTTCCTGTATTCGATATACGACGTCGTTGATTCGCTTTGTAACTCGGTATGGTCCCTCCGAATTATGCTGTAACTTTGGAGACCTACCCTTCCGTCGCTGTGGGTTATATAGCCAGATCAAGTCATCTTGCTGGAAGCCAGTAGAATTTGCCTTTACATCATACCTGGTCTTCATGCGGCCCACAGCCGATTCAAGGTGTTTTTGCACTGTCCGATGTATCTGGTTCAACTGTTGTCTTAGCTCACTTGCGTACTCCGAGATCGTTTGGGGTTTCTCAGGGTGTGTTCCGAACTTTATATCAGCTGGCAGACGAATAGTCTTTCCAAAAATAACTTTAGCTGGGGCTTGGCCCGGCGATGCAAAAACAGTGGGATATGTCAGTCCCAGTCCCTTTGGTTCTCGTCAACCATCTTGGCGAGGTGTTTATTGAGCGTGCCGTACTACTAACCCAATTTAATACTAGCTGTTCGGCTACAGTGGTTGCTTCCTGGTTGGAAATGGGGTAGACCTCGGGCCACTTGCTGAAATAATCGGCCACAACCAGCGTGCATCGATTTCCCCATTCGGACTCAGGAAAGAGTCCAGCGATGTCAACAGCAATCCTTTCAAATGGCACACTCACGTTAAAGGTTTGTATTTGTCCTCTCAGTCGTCGCTTTGGACCTTTGACGGAAGCGCAAATCGTGCATCGATGACACCAGTCCTCTACGTCTTCTCGAGCATGGAGCCAGTAGAACTTTTCCCGCAATTTCACTAAGGTCTTGTTAACACCAAGGTGGCCTCCTGAGGATAATTCGTGCATCTCCTTAACCACTTTTTGGATTCGGCTTTTGGGAAGTATAGTTTGCATCCTATAGGTGCTGCCATTTGCCGTTTCCCATTTCCGCTTGAGTACGCCACCCTTCACCTGAAGGGAGTTCCATTGTGCCCAATAGCTTTTCACGGTTGCGCCATGCATTGAAACGAGTTTCCGCCCCGGTCGCCCAGTTGTCTCCTTCCATATGAGCAATGGTCCGATGTCTTCATCGGCTAGCTGGGCATTTCGAATCTCCTCCGATGACCAACCTTCATCGAATTCAGCCGTTATCAATCGCGAATCAACGGGCGGTTTCTTTTTTCAATCCGTCGGCAATGCTTGCAGTTAGCTGGACATGGACGACGAGATAGGGCGTCAGCATTGCCATGAACTCCGCCCTTCCGATGAACAATTTCATAGTCATATGACTGCAATCTTTCGATCCATCTCGCAACTTGTTCCTCGGGGTTTTTGAAGTTAAGCAGATATCTCAGCGATGCATGGTCCGTTCGAAGAACAAATTTCTGGTCACGCAATAGTTCCTCTCACTTTTTGAGAGAACTCGACTGTAATACGAGAGGACTCTTTCTTCGCCATCGATCTGCTGGGAGGGTACAGCTCCAATACCGTCGTTGCTCGCATCAGTGTCGGCTACAAACATTTTGCCGGGTTTCGGGTATGCCAGCATGGGTGATTCACCCAGCTTCTCTTTCGGGGTCTCAAAGGCTACCTGGCATTGTTCATTCCAGACATACGGACGATTTTTCTCGGTTGGCTGATGGAGACACTTAGCTATTTTGGCAAAGTCTTTGATGAATCTTCGATAGTAGGTCGCAAAACCCAGAAAACTTTGTAGTTCGCGCTTGTTGTTTGGTGTTGGCCAGGTTTTCTTGACTTCAATTTTCTCAGAGTCTGTTTTGACCCCTTTTGCTGATACGACGTGTCCCATGTATTTTACTTCAGCTGCGAAAATGGTACACTTGTCGGGACTAAGTTTCAAATTCACCATTCGCAATCGGGAGAAAACCTCTTCTAAGTTCCGCACATGCTCTTTGAACGTTCTCCCGATAACGATGATGTCATCTAGGTACACCAAGCAGGTTTTCCAGGTAAAGCCACGTAGCACGTATTTTATCAGGCGTTCGAAAGTGGCTGGAGCATCCCAAAGCCCAAATGGCATCACTGCAAACTGCCACAATCCGGTCCCAACGGGAAACGCGGTCTTCTCTCGGTCCTGCTTGTTGATTTCTACCTGCCAGTAGCCACTCTTGAGATCGAGTGTAGAAAACTATTTTGCGTCGGCTAAAGTGTCCATGATGTCATCGATGCGTGGGAGAGGGTAGCTTTCTTTCTTAGTGACGTCGTTAAGCTGCCTTTAGTCGACACAAAAACGAGTGCTACCGTCCTTTTTCTTTACTAGAACTATTGGCACGGCCCATGGACTGACAGAAGGTTCGATACCGCCCCATTTTTCCATGTCCAAGATCAGTGCGCTCACTTCTCATTGTTTGACTATAGGAAGACGATTTACATTTCGGCAGTAATAGCACCTGTAATGATACTGAAAAAATAAAAAAAATTATAAAATTTCCTTTAAAAGCGCTATTTATTATTAATCTTTTTAACCAGATACCGGTATTTCGAGGACAAGTTATCCTCTTCATCAGTGGCGGTACTCTGAAGCTCTTCTTATAATCATCCGAGTATTTAAACCTTTCACATTTAATGGTAATAAACATGAATATCCTTAAGTACTACTACGAGAAATAACAAACAATTATAATGCAATTAAGGGTATAAAATTAACAAAGAGCTTAAAGGTAAATTTATTACAGGGAATAAGGAAAATGGTAAAGTAATTACGGGTTAGCTGAGGCAAGTAACATAATTATGGAGATTTAATTACAAAAAAATTATTAGTTTATTGATGATTTTCATTAGGTCACTGTATCCGTTCCCTAGATCCGTATTTAAACGTTGTTCACTGGGGACTCTCGAGATCCATAAGGATTCGCAAGCATCCAACTTTTTCCAGTCCTGGACTTCCTGTACTATGTCAAGATTAGCCCATTGAATAGTATGAGATTCCTCAATAATATGTCTGGCTAATGATGATCTTGCTGTGTCTATTCCACCTCTCCTGATGATTTGTTCAGCCTCCTTAATATGTTCTTGGAATCTAGTTTTTGCCAAGCGTTTCGTCTGTCCAATATATACTTTATTACATTCTGGGCAACTGATCCTAAAGATTCCACTCTTTTTTCTTGCCATCCTTAGTTGATCCAAGGATTGTTTCAATGCTGTATTTTCTGCTCGTGCTAGCCGTATGGGGGAATGAACTGAGGGAAATTATCGCAGCCACTAATGCACCTACTAGGAATATAGCCCAATGGCTTTTAAAGGAATGCGCACAACTTCCTTACAAACCTAGCACGCGATCAGTGAAGAATAGGGACGAACTGGTGGAGAAGCTTCGAAATGTGAAAGTTGAGGAGGGCTATTTATTGATTTCCTATGATGTCAAATCACTGTTTCCTAGCTTGCCAGTTAAGCAGTCCTTGGCACTGTTCGAGGACTGGCTGTTGAAACACAGTGATTCAATGGAATGGAGGAGACGGGTTAAATGCTATAGCAAATTAGCAGCTGTATGTATGAATGAAAACTATTTCATTTTCAGGGACAACTTCTTCAAAGGGACGATAGGAGCAGCTATGGGTAACCCTCTTTCACCTCTTTTGAGTGATATTTTCATGGATTGGCTAGAGTTCGAGGTGGAGAAAAAAGGAATGATGCCTAAGATATGGGCCAGATATGTGGACGACATTTTCGCGATGGTTAAAGCAAATCAGGCGGATGAGTTACTACATGTACTCAATGGGATACACCCTAAAATAATATTCACGATGGAAAAAGAGAGTGAGGGCCAATTACCGTTCCTGGATCTTTTGATCATAAAGGCCAAAGGTGGATTAGAATTTGATATCTACAGGAAGAGCACAAGTACCCAGAGAACAATCCCCTGTTCTTCTAACCATTCTTATGCACAGAAAATGGCTGCATACAATTGTATGATCCACCGAATGTTAACAGTACCATTGAATAACCAGCATCTGGAACGAGAAAAACAGTACATCGTGGACACGGCTAGCAAAAATGGGTATAGGAGGAGTTTGATCGAGCAACGTATTCGAAAAATGGAGAAACAACATAGAAGAAATGGGCTCACTTCACTATTTCTACAAGAACGACGACAAGTACGAAAATGGATGCCAATCACTCATTCATCTTCTACCAAAAGATTGGAACGCATTTTGAGAAAGACAGGATGCAATACGGCTAGCACGAGCAGAAAATACAGCATTGAAACAATCCTTGGATCGACTAAGGATGGCAAGAAAAAAGAGGAAAAGAGTGGAATCTATAGGATCAGTTGCCCAGAATGTAATAAAGTATATATTGGACAGACGAAACGCTTGGCAAAAACTAGATTCCAAGAACATATTAAGGAGGCTGAACAAATCATCAGGAGAGGTGGAATAGACACAGCAAGATCATCATTAGCCAGACATATTATTGAGGAATCTCATACTATTCAATGGGCTAATCTTGACATAGTACAGGAAGTCCAGGACTGGAAAAAGTTGGATGCTTGCGAATCCTTATGGATCTCGAGAGTCCCCAGTGAACAACGTTTAAATACGGATCTAGGGAACGGATACAGTGACCTAATGAAAATCATCAATAAACTAATAATTTTTTTGTAATTAAATCTCCATAATTATGTTACTTGCCTCAGCTAACCCGTAATTACTTTACCATTTTCCTTATTCCCTGTAATAAATTTACCTTTAAGCTCTTTGTTAATTTTATACCCTTAATTGCATTATAATTGTTTGTTATTTCTCGTAGTAGTACTTAAGGATATTCATGTTTATTACCATTAAATGTGAAAGGTTTAAATACTCGGATGATTATAAGAAGAGCTTCAGAATACCGTCACTGATGAAGAGGATAACTTGTGCTCGAAATACCGGTATCTGGTTAAAAAGATTAATAATAAATAGCGCTTTAAAGGAAATTTTATAATTTTTTTTATTTTTTCAGTATTATAGGAAGACGTCTCGGTGCTTGTCGGATTGACTTGGCTCCCTATGTATCAATGACGTGAGCTACCATACTCGTTCGGCCTTGGTCATCCGGGCTTGTTGAGAAGATGTCATAGTACTTGGTGACCAGATCAGAGGCTTGCTTGAATACCTGCGCTGGCAATTTGACCTGTTTCAATATTGCAGACGTGGATTTCCGGGTTTTATCTGCATCTTGCCTCCTTTTCCAATAATGGTCGTGAGTGGCTTCCAAAGAGATGATGGTGGAAACAGGCTGGCAGCTGCCGATGACTTCTCCTGCTTTGATGCTCGTGGTTGAGTCTGCGGTGTTAAGGACTATCACCTACACTTATCCGGTCCTAAAAAACTCTACAAGGCTTCGTACTACAATCAAACTGCGCAATGCGGACGTCTTCGTTGGCTCTATCACATAGGACCGGTGGTCTCCAGAATTACCATCAAGCTTGGCCCATACAATGGTTTCAGAAGGATTCGGTACATCTGTGTCGGTACTTACTACTACATTCATCTTGGGAATTTGGACGCTGGGATCCACCATCTATACTTCGACATTCTGCCATTTCAATACCCGTTTGCCCAAGTCCAACGTGATTCCATGTGGTCGCAGAAAATCCATTCCGAGAATGTAGTCATCAATAATGTTCGCGACTAGAAAATTATGTCGGAACGCAAGGTCCCCCAACTGTATCTGGAGGTTGACCTCTCCATGGACAGGTGCAGTTTCTCCTGTAGCTGTCCGTAGTGAGAAAATCCTGGTCTTGTGAAGTAGTTGTTGCCTCACTAGGTCTGGTCGGATAATCGATCGGGTTGCACCAGTGTCGATTGTTATGGTGCAATGTTCTCCGTCAACTTGACACAGAAGGCATAAGTCCGTTGCTCCACGATGTAGTCTTGACACGGTGATGATGGCGCTGGGGACGTCGATCCTCCTGGCCAACCTCTGTCCCACGAAGTTGACTCTTACATGTTTCCCGACCCCTCAGCTTGAAGGGCTTCCATTCTGGGCTTCTGACTTGGTCTACGTCTTCTCCTAGCTGCACACCCTAGACAATAGCTCGGTTTTGTTCGCTTCTTGCAGTCTCTTTGCAGGTGCCCCTTCTCTCCGCAATTCCAGCATGTAGGCGCTCCATTTGCCTGCAGCTCTCGCTCAATTTCGACGCGCAAACACCTGCACTTGTCTGCCACTACCTCGCGAACCCGGGCAGTGGTACGAGTCACATTTTGCTTTTGAGCTAAACGCACGGCTTGTTGCAATTCCTGATCCTTCAATGCGCTGATGAATGCTTCTGTCGCTGCGTCATCTCGATGTTCTGGGTCGTACACTGGGTAAGCCAAACGTGCCAGTCACTCAATGTCTTGGGCTAGCTGCTGTAAACTTTCGCCAGATTTCTGCATCTGATGCCGCAGCAGTGACCGATAAATCTGCTTTAGATGATCGTCACCATAACGCATGTCGAGCACATTCATTATAGCAGCCGGGTTTGAGTGCAACTGAACGGGGATCGTCTGTGAAAGCTCGGCAACTGGGCCTCATAGAGCAAGAATTAGTGCAATGGCTCGTTCCTGCTCATTCCAGTGATTGGCCCTAGTGGCAACTTCAAACTGGGTTTTGAAAATACTGCAGACTGTTTGCCCGTCGAATATTGGTGCTTTTACATTTCTGGATGAACTTTGCGCTACGGTTGCAAGTGGAGCTGGTGCGATGGTAACTGCTGCCTTCCTCCTTCCAATTCCTTTTTCATTTTCTCTATCTCATGTTTCATTCTCTCCTCGACCTGATAAACCTTTTCCTTGACGCATTTAATTTGTTTAGTCAGACTACCGAGCTCCGCTTTTATTCCGGTTGACTGTTTTTGCAAATCCGCCTTGATTTCGATCGCTTGTTGGTCCAACTCGCTGATTGATTGTTTAGCTATGCAGTTAAACTGGATGACTGTTCATTTAGCTTAGGAGTTAAATTCGATGATTGTTCATTTAGCTTCGTTGATTGCTCTACCAGCTTCTGTGTGATGTCTGCCTTGATTTCGAATGCTTGTTGTCGCTGCTCTTGCTGCATCAGCATCAACATTTGCATCAGCGCATTTTCTGGTTCCTTTGGTTTTGGTGTTTCTGCTTCACCACCTTCTGCGCCTTTTTCTGCATCTGAGGGCTCACCCGAATCCAGATACGCGCCTTCCGACTCGAACGCGTCACGCAAGCGTGCGATTAGTATGGCCTTTATACCTTGTGTAGCCAGATTTCACCGTTCCAACTCCTCCTTAATCTCCGATATGGTCAATTCATTAATTTATAGATGTAAGTTTCCTGGTGTTTTTATTGTTTTGGATATTTTTCCACCAATTTCCAAGTTAAATTTCACTATTGTGCACTTTAAAAGAGTTTAAAAGTTTTTCACCTGCAAAATTTTTTTTCTCACTTCTTGACCACCTGTCGCGTGTTATGGTTCGCGGCCAATAATTTTAATATTCCGGGAAAGTGAAAACGCATTGTCTTTTAAATTAACTTAAAAGAGTTTATTTACTAAAATAATGCACAATCATCAATTTCACTATTTTACAATTTTTCTTTTCACTAGTCTATCAATTTGTATAATAACTGTATCACGAAAATCACTCCACTATCAGTGAATCAATATCGCTTTTTAATTTGCACCCAACAGTATCGCAGTTTTTACTATCGCGGTTGTAATGAATCCCCCCATTCATTCAGCTCGGCTTTATATAGGGTCTCTAGTCATTCAATTCATTTCTTGTACATTGGCGAATTATCTGGAATATTCCAGCAGCTTAATGAATGGGGCAGTGACTCACTTTCAGATGTTGATCATGCTTGGTGGGTTTTCGAGTACATTTGCTTGTTGATCATTATGTTCTTAATGGTTGTGAAAACAATTGCGACAGTAGCTCGCAGAATTATTCGTGCATGTAACAATATATATATATATATATATATATATATATATATATATATATATATATATATATAGAGATATATATATATATATATATATATATATATATATATATATATACATATACGAGTATGCATATATATATATATATATATATATATATATATATATATATATATATATATATATATATATATATATATATATATATATATATATATATATATATATATACATATATATATATATATATATATATATATATATATATATATATATATATATATATAGGGTGCGTACGGTATTTGAGGACATGCATAAATGTGACTATAACTTCGCGAACATTTTTTTAATTTTTTTCCTTTTCAGATAAGAAATGGCGGATTACAACGTCACTCAAGAAATGAAGAGACATGCTGTCACTGTCGCTATATGGGAGAACCATACAGATTTAGAGATCTCTAATTGTCTTAATTACTCCCGTTCATTCGTGCATAACCTTCGCCGTGAATTGGTAGCATCAAGAGGCGATACAGAATCGGTTGAAAAAGTCAAAAAGCACGAACAACGTTCTGACACTGTCCGATCTGCAGAATTTTTAGAGCAATTGCAAGATATCATAGACGAGGACCCTTCAAAATCAATGAGGGTCCTTGCGAGTGAGCTTCATGCTTCTGAGCGACTTATTGGTAGAGTTGTCCACGAAGACCTTCGGTATAAGTCTTACGTGATGCGCAGAGGACAGTTTATGTCGGAACGAACACGGGAACAGAGAATTCTCCGATCAAAACGTTTTTTAAACAAAATCAAACACTCTGAGGCGCCCAAAATGTTATGGTTTTTTTTTCTGACGAAAAAAATTTTGACCAAGATGAAAAGAACAATCGCAGAAATGACAGATGGCTATGTTCAAATCCTACGGAGGTTCCTGTTGCTCTGCACACAAAATTTCCAGCCACTGTTATGGTCATAGGGGTTATCAGCAACGAAGGACATGTTATGCCACCACACTTTGTTACTCAAGGACTTTGAGTGAACTCTGCTTCATACATGGAGGCTTTGGAGACGGTAGTGAAACCCTGGATAGACAATGTAAGCGGAAGCAGACCATACATTTTTCAACAAGACTCTGCTCCTTCACATAAAGCGATGGCGACACAAGATTGGATGGCCGAAAATGTTCATGACCACATAACACCGAACCTATGGCCACCTAGCTACCCAGACCTTAATCCTTTGAATTATTACGTATGGGGCGTAGTTGAGCGTGAGACCAATAAGCGTCCTCATAATACCACTTCTTCGCTGAAGACTGCTATTAATGGCGTTATGGTCAATATGAAAAAGGAGCATTTGATTCGGGCATGTAATCGTTTCCGGACCCAAATCGAAAAAGTTATTGCTGCCAATAGCGATTTTATTGAATAACTTTATAGACATATATTAATTTATATATGTCATTATTAATTTAACATTGTTTGAAAAATTCCTGCAATTTCATTCAATTTTGTTAAAAATACAAGCTACGTACGCACCCTGTAATTTCAATGTGTTGTTGAAGCATGTATTGTTCCATTTTTATTAATGGCGTAGCTTTTACTTGTCAAATATTTAAAAAAGAGCTCCAAAAGTGACATCTACCGAAATAGAGGGCTTTTAAAAATAACACCTCTTATTGGAAAATCCTTATATTTCAAGTCTTTCTAGGATGTCAAGTCTCGACCCTTTGCTTTGTTTGTGTAGCAATATTATAGAGTTTGTCAAAGCGTCAGGCTTGTGTGCGTGGTTTTTTAGGTGCGTCGTACGATTGGAGTCTGCCTTGTTGTGCAAGAAAGCTCGTAAGTGCTCTTTGTATTGTGTTGTTAGTTTCCCTGTTGCCCTTCCTATGTCTACCATGTCGCAGTCCTTGCATGCCAGTTTATATATGCTGCTGTTCTTGTATATTGATAAGTCATTCAGTTTTGGTTTCAGTTTATTTCCAATCTTATTAATCTTAAATGCAGTTTGTAGTTTGTATTTCAGAAGGAAGCTTGATAGTTTGTCTCGTTGCCTACGTATGTTAACCGAATCCACAATGATATTTCTTATGAGTTTCAGTCAGTCGGCCTTTCTGTTTTCGTTTGTATTGTGTAACAAGTTAGTCAATATCATTTTGTTTGTATCCGTTATTACCAGCTATCCTATAAATTTTGGCGGCGCACTTCCAAAACCCGAGACTGCGCAGAAGGGTAGCTAAAATAAACATGCAGATTATAAACGCGCCCTAAACTTGCACAAATTATTTTTGTCAAATCCTAAAAAACTGTTTTTACATACAAACTAATATGTATTTCATATAAAAACGCACGGGTAGCCCAGCTGACTATACCCTATGTGCACAATTTATTGTTTTTCGTTCTATATGCAAACAATTGTCGATTTCTTAGGAAATAAAAAAAAATATTGCGTTGTTTATTATTAGAAATGATCATTAAGTGTAAAATCACTCGAAAATCATGAAGACAACTAGGTTGAAATAATAAACTTAAATAATGACTTACAGAAAACATAAAATTTTGAAATAGCGTTTCTTTATCATTTCTGCCAAATTGCTCTAGTCATAACCATAAAACTGCATTTCGTTTGCATCCGGGGTGCATCGGAACACATGACGTGCTCTTGAAACTGGTTTGGAAAGTTGAAAGTACCTGAAAGTCGTTTAAATATTCGTGCTCGTGTCTATTCGACTGTTCTCGGCCAGTACCTAAACGGGGCATAGCATGAATGCCACCATAAATGTTGTATGTGCTTGGTATCTTTGAGTAAAATGACGATCATTCTGATAGAACAAGCCGAACAAGTCACTCTAAGTAAGGAACCCGCCTCGGTATCGTTGTTAACAGTAACTCGGTTTTTCTATGAAAAAATTCGAGCCATTATTCACCAATCAGTGGAGAAGACAGTAAATACCTATTGTTATTCAGTGCAATGAAGATGGATTGTAATTCAGTTGAATACTTTATTATTAAGTTATTTGTGAAGTGAGCACAAAACGTCATTCTTAAGTATTAGAATTCTCGCCAAGGTATTTCAGTTATTGTGATTCTCTATTTAGAATGCCACCACCAAAAAAGCTGTCTGGAACCCAATTTCAAAAGATCTGGAGTACACGCAAAGTAGAACACAAAAAATCGACCCCCATACATTAAGCAAATGGATATCGTCGAATCCAGAACAATGTGACATGACAATTACATCTCTGTCCGAAAGCAACAAAACTTCTACAGAAAATATTGATGAGCTTCTTGATAAAGACGAAACAAAGGATAACACTGACAATGAAACAGCTTCAGATAAAAACGACTACCATGGTATGTGCTGACATATTTTATTGTTGGTGATATTTAGTATTAGTTTAGATAGGCGCTTGTAGTTATCGAGCAGTTGCACTATTAAACTGCTCGAAAACAACTACCTCAACCACAAATACACCAACACCAGCAAGCAGCTCAGCAGCAGTTACAACAACAGCCACTGAAGCAACAACCATTCGCTGGATCCGGTGGTGCAAGTGGAGCAAGTGTGGCGTAACTTCTCCGCAAACAGCTGCAATGCATCATGCTATCCGAAACAATCAAAGCAAATGGAACCAAATAAACATAAATCGCACACAGAACAGCAACAGCTGGAGCAACAACACCAACATCAACAAATGATCTTCCAGAGATGCTTTTAAGTCGCCCACCAAGAGCAACAGCTGAGCAACATCCATGGCAGCCGCAAAAAAGGTTTCGGTGGAAACCTGTATAAGCGGGAAAAAGAAAAAACGGGATAAATGAGAGAACGGTTAAGGTGAGCAGCGCGGAAGGATAGAACCTACCTACATCTAGTGCGGGTCGCGCTATCTTTTTATGATTGGTTTTATTGATGTATTCAAAAAGAATTCCATCGCTCTTCGCTGTTTCGCAATTTGTCCCGTTTCTTAATACAAACTAAAGTGCAAAACCTTTCGAAAGTGAAACAAAGAGTTTATGACAGATAAGTTCTCGGGAAAAGATAGCAAAAAAGTTTACGCGAGTGGAGCCGTTCGCCCCTTTTCATGAGTGGTGCAATACGTACGTGTTGTGTGCTGCAGTGAACTTAAAAATTCCAATTGAAAATATCAATAAGGAAAAGTAACAAGTTAAAACTAGTGTCGTTAAAGGAAAGGATTTCACATAATCCTGAGTGGAAACTTTTGAAATCTGCCTGCAAAAGTTCACACGCAAAATCCCCACCAAGTGAACGTCGTCGCAGTGTGCACAGTAGTTGTCGGCCATTTGTCTCAGTGCCGCGCGAGGATCGTCGTCATTTTTGCATTGTTTAATTTGTGCAAAGAAGCACGTCCGTGTCGTTCCATTGCGCGAACGTTAAAAAAGCTTCCCATAACAATTGCGCGCCGTGCTCTATTTTGTTTCATGGTGCTTGCTAGTTCGCTGAAACGAAAGTCTCACTTGTTCGAATAAGTGGCAAAGCAGTCATTTGTTCCATCTTGTTTGCATATTACGTAAGTTTGAAGTTTGCGCAAAAAGGCAGAAGTGCAGTACGTGCAAAAAGTGTCAGTCCCACAGTCAGTGTGCCAATCAAAAACTTTACGCGCTCCAGCCGATTGCAATTTGGACGCGTGAATCAATCGTTCGGATCGTTTTTGAATGAATCCCGCTACTATTCGTTCACAGTTCTGACAGGGAAGCTAGCGACTTTTAATAGCGGTATATTCACAGCCTTCTAATGAGAGTATACTTCAGACACAATCATAGTCGACTTTTCCACACGGACTTTTATTCAAAACCACTGGAAATATCGTAACCTGAAAATTCTCCAAAGTGAACCACCGAAATTTTATTTGAATCTTCGAGTGATCGTGAAGAACCTCTTGCTCTGATGAAGCTCTATAGTAAAACCGGCTGTCTTGGAATTTTCTGTGGTAGCACTAAGACTGAATATCAGAAAATTGGGCTGAACTGCCGGCGGAATACTTAACTGAAAAAATTCGGTCAAAAACTGATGGTCCTCGTATCGCCTTACAACTAATTATGTGTACGTTACCAAGCAATATATCGTAAATTGCTGTCCCGGGGTAGTTTTATGTTGCAAGTGGATACAACATACATCTAACTGTGCCAATTCGTATAATCTATTGGGATTAATATATCGTGTCTGTGAGACCATCCTGACGTGAATTTCAATACGTTCTGCCTGATTGTCACTCTGCATAACATAACAGTAATTATCGAAGGAAATTGTCTGGTTATAAGTTAAACATCATTAATTATTATAAGTTTGCGTTAGCTGCCAGGACTTACTCACCCTATCAACAAGCGCTCGTCAAGGAGGATGGGTAAGTACCCCGTTTGTTTCCTTTCTTTTTACATTTTTGTATATTTAAACATAATTTTTTTAAATTAATTAATTCATATATTATCATTGTTTAATTTCGTTATTTTTTTGTTCTATTATTTAATTACAACTTTTAAGTATAGATTGTTCAAATTCAGTAGAATAAAAAATGGATTTTTAAATTGAACCGTCGCTCTTACCATTCCGCCGGATCTGACCGGGTATAGGACCCAGTACGGTGGAAGATTTCCCCCACCAAAAATGAGCCAGCCATCGGGCTCGTTCTAACCTTCTTTTGTTTCAGGGACTCTCGCGGGTTGAGTGGCCTCGAGCAAGGTGCCTTTTTATGGCCTAGGGCTATGTGATTCGCTCACACAACTCTATGATATAAATTGGTCATCGGTTTATTTCTTTTCCGATGGGAAGGCTCATACAAGTTATGTTGTATGAGTTTTCCACTCAGAAGAGAAATATATGGCCACTGCAACATTTATGGATCTTGATCTGGTTGAGCGGGTGTGAGGGGGCACCACCACCACCTGGTTGTCCCACTCTTATTTGTGACGATTCTCATCGGGTAACGACGAGGTTTCCTTAAGTAAGTCTGTTTTCACTCGTTCAACTTGTTCTCTGAGCAAGTCATTTTCCCTTTTGAAGTTACCTACAATTTTTCGACTTCGGTCGCCGGATATCAACATCTTCCTTCGCCGAGGCAGCAGAGCATCGCTGCAGTCCTTAACGGATATTTTGATACCTACTTTCTTCACTACATGCTACAAAAAAGGTCTTATTTTATACTGTCGTGTTGTGTCAAATCACATTCACAGTGTTCATAATTAATCCAAACAAGAAGTGTGTGGGGTTCGATTATAACGGGAATGCACGCGGGAAAAGGTACCTAGTTGTTTTAACGGTCTCAGTGATGAGAGGCGCAGGTTTGATACACTCTTTACTCTGCCTACAGATATTTTACTTGTTTTGATCAAATGTAGTTTTTTTATCAATTTATTTTTTGTTTCATTTAAATGTTATTGAATAGTTTGCTCGCCAGCCACTATGACGCTTCATTGTCACCAGAATTTTTGAATTGATAAATTTTGCATATATAGTGTACCTTCAACTCCCTAACAGTGGCAAATAGCTCGTCGCACTTTATTAGTAATTTTTTGTTTATTTAATTAAATCTAGCCTATTGATAAGGTTGACTGACAAACATTTAGCGCAGATAGTGCTTTGCAATCATTCTCGTTGAGTGTAATGTCTTCACGAGGATACGTAGTTCTTTATGACAGTCTTACAATCGCTTTTTTTCAGGTGATCCTATGTGCATAAATTATAATGACCCCAGGTAATGGCCCAAAATAGATGACAAGGTTAGATGTTGTCTCATTGAACGTGGACCAGAGCAGAGAAAAGTCTGCAATTTAAAGCTTCCAATGACTTATGCTGCCAGAATTTTTTCAGCTGATTGGTTGGTTGGTGACCTTGTTAAATTATGAAAAAATAGAGAGGAAGTTGTTCATTTACAGTGATAATACTAAGTTTTTTTTTGTTTTCAATGTTTATTGTTCAGTACGAAAGTAACAATTTTCGCAAAAGGTTTTCGAGATTGGAAACATTTGAATCCAAGAATAGGAGAACACGAAAACACTGTAGGACATCGTAAATCTTTGTAACATGGAAAGAAATGCAAATGCAATTAATTGAAGGTAAAACTTTAGACAGAGAATTACAATGTGGAATATCTGCAGAAAAAGAAAAGTGGAGATACATTCTAAAGATAGTCATGGACGTAGTAATGTTTTGTGCCAAAAGCAATCTGGGAGACGAGGGGTCGAACAAATTGGACATCGTAAATTTGGTATATTTTTGAGTGTTGTGGAACTCCTGGCCAAACACAATCCACAAATGAAAGAACACGTGTCCTCTATTACCAAAGGAAGCCTTTCGTACTTCTCACCAACTATACAAAATGAAATAATTTCAGTACTAGGATCAGAAGTCAAAAATAAAATTGTGGCTAAAATTTTGCAAGCAAAATATTACAGTATCTCATTTGATTGTACACCGGATATCAGTCACCAAGAAGAAATGACAAAAATTTTACGCTGTGTAGATTCAAATAATGGAAAGTGTACGGTTGAAGAACGCTTTTTAGCCTTTATACAAACTTATGAAAAAACCGCCGGCGGACTTACGGACAAAATCGTAAACAAACTAAGCCAAGATGGTCTGATATCATCTGACTAAGGGGGGACAGTCATATGACAACGGCACTAATATGCCGGGTAAATATCAAGGAGTTCAAGCGCGAGTCTTGCAACTGAATCAGCATGCAAGATTTTCAGCATGTAGTGCTCACTCACTTAATTTAGTTGGAGTACATGCGTCATCTGTAACACCAGAATTAACTATATTTTTAGGGACAGTGCAAAATATTTTTAATTATTTTCCCGGATCATTTGAACGTTGGCAAGCTTTACCAAATTTGAAATGGACTCTGAAGGGCCATTCTGATACGAGATGATCATCAAAATTAAATCAGTTTTCGCATTGTTTACTCAACTACCGCAGGTAATGAAAACATTAAATAACATTGCAGATGGTACTGATGAAAACACGACGTATACAGCTGACGCTGTATCTTCAGAAAAAACCATTTTAAAAATGACTAAGTACGGAATTATCTATTTATTGGTCGTATAGGATCATCTTCATAGGAGTAAAGATAAAGTTAATCGCATTTTACAGGAGAAAACCTTTTCCATTGAGGTTGCATCGAAACATTTCTGGGGGCTTGTTGATTTTTTCAACGATTTCAGAAATAATCAGATAGAGCCGTGTAATATTTACGCAAAAAAATAGCAAATGAACTGCTGATAGAACCAGAACTTTCAAAAAAACGTTAACGTAAACGAAAAGGCGAAGGATGAAGCGGCTATAATGACTCCTCATCAAAAATTTAAGGTTCAGCTTTACTGTGCGCTAGACAATCTTATTCAGCAAATGGAATGGAGATTTCAAAGTTTGGCTATCTTAGCTTCTGATTTTGGGCTCCTAACAGGACCTTCGTCAAACGATATATTCACTGAAGAGCTTAAAAAATCAGCAATTGACCTGGCATTAAATTACAAAGATGATTTAAATGCTAATGAATTATGTTTAGAGATTGAAAGCTATAAACACCAAATAAAATCATTGCTGCCTGATTTAAAAAATGCATACATATCCCAACATAGGGATTGCACTTCGCCTAGCATTGACGCTTCCGGTCACTTCTGTGAGCTGCGAAAGATCTTTCAGCAAGTTAAAACTAATAAAAAATTACTTACGATCACTGATTGGCCAGGAACGTTTAACCAATCTTGCTAAATGATCAATTGAGTACAAAATTGCAAAAAGTATAGATGTAGATCAAATAATCAACTGATTGACCTCAGAAAAAGCCAGAAAAGTTAATTTTTAATAAAAAATTTGTGGTTGTACTATTTTTGATCTGTATTTGTTTATTTCTTATAAAATATTAAATAAAACCTTGAAAGTTAAATTGCCGTTTCTCTTCTCCCATTGGAAAATAAGTATTGGAGGGCGGAAAATTCGAATCTTGCCAGGGGCGCTCATGACGCCAGCTACGACAGCGGTCAAGGCGCATGACATCAGCCATTATCCTTGCCAAGTATCGTGCTAGTTGGTATGCTATTGTTTTTTGTACGTAGTCCGTTGTTTTTAGGATCGCCGTTTCATGTCCTTTGTCAGCCTTTGTCACTGTTAGCAGGTAATATGTACGTTTTTTCTGAATGTGTCTTACAAAGCCATATAAACAAATGGACAAGCAACGAGAATCTGTGTACTCGTCCATGTGAGAAGCTAATTTGCCACATAAATAAGTTATAAATAATTTACGCTCTCGAAACTATATGATTCCCTCTGCTTCTCCTTCCCCTTTTTTTCCAGACAAGTTTTTCTTTTCTCTCTTCAGAAGAATCGCTTCCCCCACTGACACCCGCGCACACCAACGAAATTTCATTTCACGTACACATGATCGCGCCTTCGTTATCATTCGGAAAACAGTTTGAGTACAAACAACAAACGACTCTCGCGGAAAACTCGAACGTCAAAGCAGAAGAAAATCGAAAAGAGCGCGAAACACGCGGGAAAACTCATGTGTCAAAGCGGATGGAAATTTCGTAAATTTTTAATTATAACAGTTAATTAATGTTCCGATTACATACGCACGATCTTTGAAATTAAAAACTTTTTAATGTGAACGTGTTTCGTCGTGAATAGAGTGCTAAAACAAAAGTATATCACTTCAAACCTCAACTTCACACAACTTTAGCGAAGGTTGCCAATTGCTTCGGCTCTCATGACCGGTTGCGGATCCAGTACTCTCTATATCTATGGTGCCTTAGTATCTTCGTGGAAATTCATTTTGCTTATGCGAGTGCGTATTTTTTGTAGTATTTCTACTGCAGTATATCTTGCGTGTGCCTGTTGTTTCTGTGGCAGTTTATCCATGGCTAGCTCAGTGGCGATTACTAGTCGTTCTAGGTTTTTGTGGCGTTTTGCGTTACATAAGTTGTGTTTCAGTCCCTTATCTGATAGCTCCATTTCTTTTGTCGTCAAAGGTGTATATGATCAATTAACAGTCCACGGATAGAAAGCTCTGTTCACTGGTGTTGTCGTTGTGTTTTGTCTTTTCATCAATTAGTCAAGTTTTTTATCATGGTCTCATATTTAGTTTTGATCTAAGTATCAATGTTTTACAGTATCAAAAATGTGGGAAATGAAACATATAAAATACGCCAAAGAATACAGATGCAGATAAAATATTTTATTCAGCTTTGACGCTCTTGAAAACCAGCTTCATAACCAGGAAAGGAAAAGTCCTAGTACACAAATCTGTAATAAGACCTGTGTTATGCTACGGGTATAAAACATGGACCCTAACACAAGCATCCGCAAATATATTGAACGCCTTTGAGGGACGAGTCCTGAGGCGAATAATCGGAGCGAAGGCAGACAGAATGCAATGATGAATTCGATGTAACCATGAACTGTATAACATTTTTGACAAGCTGGTGGTCTCAACGATTATAAAACTACGGAAGCTGCTATGGGCGGGCCACATGATTCGTATGGATGAACAACTGATACAAAAAAAGGTATTCGTTGGAAGAACTGAAGAGTGGAGACCAGTGGGGAAACCGTGGAAGCTGGTCTAACTCAGTGGACGAAGACAGTTCATCGCTGCTTGGATTTCGAAATTGGAGAAGGTGGTCAATGGATCGAGGCAATTGGAAGCACTTGTTGCTTTGTGGTGGCATGCCCACTGGAGTGCGAGAGCTGCTTAACAACGTCAAAGGTTTGGCGGCAGAGGGAAACTGGCAACTAGAGCTTGATGATACCATTGAATTCGATGTAGTCGGCTGGGTAGCGTACTAATGCCAATTCACGTAGCTTGAAGCCAGAATTTGCCAGGAAGAGTGGCAGCTATGCGTCTATGGCCTTGGCCTCGATGATAGCATGGGTGAAGACTGTGGTGGGTATCATTATTTACAAGTAAAAGTGCGATGGTGATGACATTGTTTTCGCTTGGTGTGTATTCCAGCTGCGGGTTAAACTGGCCGGTGATGTCTAGTTGTCTGCTTTGGTGGGAGTGGGTCTTTATCAAAGCGTGGTGTCAAAGTAAAAGTAAGTGGCCAGTGGTTGGTGTAGATGACGACGTGCCTCTCTTCCAACATGAGCTGAAACATTTGATAACGACGAAGATTGACAGAAGCTCGCGGTCGTAGGTAGAGTAACGCTGTTCGGTCTTGGAAAGCTTCCTCGAGAAGGAATCAAGGGGTACTTAAGTACCATCGTCCCATTGCTGGTGTTGGGTACATCAGTGCGTGGTACCACGGACGTGAAGGCGAAAAGTAGGCCGTCATGGGTGCCTGGGTGGTTCCTATCTTACAGCGTACTAAGGCAGCTTCAGTATCGGCTGACTAAGTCAGTTGTGTTCGCTTGTTTGTACAGCCTTTCAATGGCTCAGAGAATGGTGCTTGGAACTCAGCAGCATGCTGCATGCAATGGCAGCAGAAATTGAACATTCCAAGGAAACGTTTCAGCTGATGGTCTAAATTCTGTCTCATTGATGTAGTACCTGACACAAAATAACCTCGTTTAGTCCAATTTGGCATTTATTTCAGTTAATTTAACCCTTTGAAGTAAAGAGAAAAGCAGCTCGAGGGGGCGATGGTGGTGGTCGTAGTTAGTCGAGAACACTATGTCATCATATGTCATTCTGGTAGACACAGATGAAGTCGAATCTTCTTAGCAGATAGATGAGCGTTCGTTGCATTGGTTGGGCCGCGTTGCGTAGACCCAGAGACATTTCCGTTTTGCAGATGTCCTCAGGAGCGACTGGGACTTGGTAACAGGCCCGCTGGAGGTTGCCGACTAGGAAAACAGAACCACTAGCCCTCTGGATCAGATCCTTGATGATAGACGATGGGTAGGGGTCTGACTGGGTATGTGCGTTGAGTTGTCACTCATCCCCTGTAGCTCGCCAACAGCCTCCGTCTTTGAGAACCATGTGCAGGGGACTAGCTCATTGTCTCAATGAAGGTTGAATATCCCCTCGCTCCAACCGGAGACCAAATTCAGCATTCGCTACAATGAGACGTTCTCCCACGAGGCGGTACGGTGATGTTAAGACAGATGGGCTATGTGATACTATTTGGGGAGGAACGTGTAGATCGCTGATGGGTGTGTTCTCGAATTTTGCGATGATCTGCTTGTATGAATCTCCAACGGTGCGCACATAGGTTGAGGCTTTGGCAACAGTGCTTATACTTATACTATGCACAGGTGGAGCAGGGCCGAGAATGCAAGCCGTTGAGAGGCAGACACGTTTATCCAGGAGGAAATGGCCTTGTAGGTCGATGAGAAGGCCGTGATACTTGAACAGATTGGCTCCCAGGATGGTCGTCTGCTATGATAAACGGTCAGTGGTGTAGGTGGCGTAACCTGAAGCTTAGTGCTAGTTACTGGGTGCCAAAAGTGATGACAGGCAAACAATCGACTGCCTTTAAGACGAGGAATGGTTGAGAAAGCGGAGCTGGACTCAACGCGAAAATGAGCTTTTCTGGTGCGTTTAGAAACATATGAGTGATTTTCCGAAGTGTTTCCTATGGCATTCGGTGAGTGCAGCTTCGGTGATCTTAGTTTTCTGAGTACCCGTTGGCGATGTCCTGAGCTTAAAAATGTGCAAGGCAGCTTGCATGAAATCACAAGAGCTCCATGTTTGCCGTGATACCAACAATATTCCGTGCGAGATTCTGGTGGTAGGGTGGTAGAAAGTGATCATCATCAGGGAGAAAGTCTCGTGACAAGGAGCGTCCATGCTGCATGTCGGTCATGGTGCGTGGTTCCTGGACCACCTCATGGATGAAACTGCACAATTGCTTGGTGCAGGGTGGTTAGCTCAATGGAAATCTGATTCGGAGAACTACGTGTTGAGAAGAGGCCTCTTGAGGGTCATATAGAGCACGTGGTTGGTTCCATGGACGTAGCCATTACGACCGGGCCTATTTTGTATGCCACCTTTGCGACCACGAAAAGTTCTTTCAGCGTCTGCTTCTAGATCAACTGCAACATGCACCAAGTCTGCTGCGGCAGAATGTCGAGCCATTGGATCCGAAGTACTTCGTCACTGACCCGCATAAGCTGCGACCACTGCCTGTTCCCAAACTCGACTCCTGTGAGGAGTTTGTATAGCTCAACGTCGAAGGGATCCATCAGGTAAGGATATCGTACCGTTTGACCTCTGGCAGCACACGAGTGATGTTCACCATACCAGGGACCTTGTTTAGTTCTTTGTCACTTTGTGCAAAAGACTGGCGCACAAAGGGGAGGCAGCCTGCATTAGCTGACAACGTTGACCTTCCACGGTTAAGTCAATTTTACTCTTTTTAATACTGTGAAGTAATTTGCTCGTTGTTTATTGGCATCAGAGATAGGTATTGCCGGTGGCTCCTGATGAAGGATGACGACGATGATGATGATGTAAACGCTGTCGATTATAAAAACGATGTCAAGAATGGTGTAGACAATGTCGATGCTGATTATTTTGATGATAATTGCATAAGTAATCAAATTTACGATGATAATTATCGTCTTGGTAGCTCAGATATGCTTACTATTTCTGTAATACAGTAGCGCGAACGATCAAGTTCAACTTTATATTTGAAATCTCAGTTATATCAGGAATGACCTATTTATAATTTTGCTATAGATTTCGTACTGATTTTTCTTTATTCATGAAAGACACGGATGCCGATTGTCTGGCACAAGTGTCAGCAAGCTCTAAAGAAAACCATGGTCAGCTGACTAGCTTTTGCTTGACGACCGCGTAGCGTGTTTGTCAACTAATTATTTGCAACTAATTATTTGCGGGATCATATGAAGTAGGTCCCAGTCATGCCTCTAAGCTACAACATTGATCACAAGTCTCTATTCTACAAGATATTCCAATCAATTTTTATTGTCTTTAGAAATATTTTATTATATATCAATTAAGCTACTCTATATTAATTCAAATTTTTTTTGTCTCGTTAAAGTTCGTGAACACGAAAACTTGAGATGAATGCAAATATTGTACAAAAAGCAACTGTTACTTTCCTTGAAGAAGGTGTTGCATTACAAAGTGAATATCAAACCTAAAGACGTTGAAGTAGCTGCAGCAAACCACCCATCTCTGCCTAAAGGATGGAAACCTGACGGGCGTAGTTAACTTAAACCTAGTACATCAATAAACTAAGCAGTTTTGATGGGGTGACCAGCTTCTCTCCTTAAGAGCAGCCAATCTTGATCAACAGGGGCTGCTCGACTGCTTATGTTTATTCCAATTTAAGCGTCTAAAATTATGTAAATTGGAGTTCAGGGAATCAATCTTGATTTATTTTAAACGCTACTTTCTTTACATATGGATTGAAAAGAGTCGAATATGTTGTTTAATGATCACTAGTGTAGTGCAACTGTAGCTATGGGCGCCAGAGTGACGCTCGCCTTTGAAATGTGATCGCCGGATGGTAAATGTTTGAGAATGAAAGGCCAGAACAAACCCGCATTACTCCTTTGTTCGTTGTATGGTATCTAGACAGTTGTAGGTACTGTACAATAGGTAACTCGTGTGATTAGCACCTGCATAAAATTGACAGCAACATCGATAACACTTTTGATTGCTCTCTTACTGTATCTTCCATCCACTGTGCGACACTATTTGTCCATTCATCTAATACTACAGTATATACGTATATAAATAGGTCAAGATTTGTTATTTGCGTTGCCAGTCACTAGATTATTGCCAGTGCGTTCATTGAGCTATCGTATTGATTTGGCTTATACACTGTTGATTGTGTCGGTCCCTTTATCATTAATTTGTGATTCCTATTACTTGTTGAATTATTATTTTTGAATTTTTTGAAGCGATGGAGCCAAAACCTAAATAAAAACTATAACGTCATTTTTTAGGGGTTCCTAATTTTTTTGGCAGGGAGCGTGTGACTCCTAAATGCACAATAATTTTGGAATACCCACTACACTACATCCAATCGTGTGACTCCAACAGTTATATCATCTGATTAGCACCGAAAACTACCGGTTAATCTCACTAGTTTCTATGCTACCAAAAGTTTGCAAAATTTTACAACAGTTGAAAGAAGTGAGTCGTTTAGCTGCGATTTGTATCTATTAGGCTGAAAGAAAGGAAATTAACGTTCAAGCTAATTCACCCTCGGAAGCCACATGGAACTGCCCACAATAGTTCGCGAATCGAAAGCCGATCGGTCCATTAACCCACCAAGACACAATTTCACAAATGCAATGCAAGGAAATTGAATTGAATGCGAAAAGACAATGATACGAAAGTACCATGAAGACTTATGTAACAAACAGAAAATATTTGAAAAATTGCAACATCGTAATCAACATGTTCCTGCGTGACCTAAATCGCTGGTGGTTGGTTCGCGCGTTCATCTATTCATGCAAATCTTCATGTAACGAGTCTCAAACTAAATAAATAGAATTGTGTCAGCAATAAATAAGTGACAGTTTGTCGCTGATTGCTCAGGAAAATTATTTTCATGTGGAGCGATATCAAGAAATCAAAATTTCGTACTTCACACAAATACAAGTACACTCCATTTAGTTTCTACCGTTTCGATGCATTTTGAGGGAACTTATATGATAAAAGAAAACAATTAAAAAATTTTAATGTTTAGCTGGCAGATAGTTTTGTCTAATTTTCACGGGCGGAGGAGTTTTCATGGAAAAAATGCTTGCGTAGAAATAGCAAATCGAACAAAACACAGCTTCAAATACGATGACACACATGGACTCCTGATGTAACACCACCAACTGACCCGTACGTGACGCTTTTAAGTGGAATGTCCGTTCACTGACTCTGCAAGGTGCACGGCAAAAACAATAAGCGATCAATAACAGACTCCCCTTTTGGTTGTGAATAGTTCACTTGCTAGATGTCCAACGGTACTCGATGTGCCTTTGATTCATTTCGCTGCACACTTGCCTGCACCAACGCAATACGTGCGTGTGCAGTGGGGAAAGGTGTTGCCATGTCCGCATTTTAATTGCAGATTTGAATTATTAAATTAATGAAAAATTTTAAAATAGAAAATATTTACTATATATTATAATAGAAAAAGATAAATATAATAAAGAATATAATTATAAAGAAGAGTTTAAATTTAATATAGGAAAAAAATGATACAAAATTTATATTTAATAAATTCAAAAAAAAAATATTTTATGATTTATAACTATAAATTGAAATAATAAAATTTTTCAAATCTGCGATTAAAATTTCGGATAAGTGTTATGAAGGTTTTCGAGCAGTTTGCTTAGGCGGCTGCTCAGTTACTACAAGGTAGCTAATTTTCTTGCGATCCCAGGCGACGAGGATTGCCAAAAAAGAGCTGAAGGATCTTCAGGTGGAAAATTGATTGTGTTTGGGGTCTGAATGCGGAGTGGTATGACAGAAGAAAACGATAAGCAGACGGACAGACTGGCGCAAATACTTTCGATTCGCTGTAAATGGATAAACTATGCGTATGATTGAAACTAAGTATGGATGGACAAGACAGACGTGTATATTGAAACTATCTACGCAGGTCTTTTGCATGATACACCCCGACTTCTTTCCCCGAGAGTTCGGTGATGAGATAACGATTGAGTCCTATAATCTTCTGTACACCGCTTTACAGAAAACGGCGATCTAGGTTGGTGTTATAATTGCCAGGGGGTCACTTTGGCAGAAGTTGCGACGAAAAACTTCATCCCCTTCTTTAAAATCGAAAGATCGAGACCTCGGGTTGTAATGCGTCTCATTTACACCTCCTGTGGCCTTTATCTTTCGTTCAATTTATTGGTGGAGGTCTTCTATACGTTCATGGGGCTCCAGCGTAACTACGGGATCTTCCAGACACTTCAATTACCGTAGTAGCCTGTATAATTTGCCAGAGCAGATCATGCGCTGTCCGAAGGCGGCAAAGCAAGACGAGATACCGGTGACGCAATGATAGGACGACCACAGAGCGCAAGTGATGGCGGACAATCTGCGGTTCCAATTCTTCTGGGTTGGATGGAAATCCGAACGAATCGCAGCTAACAGTGTGCAACTCAAACGTTCTGCTGCGTTAGAGTATATTGGCATCAGTTGGTGTTCGACAATGTACTAATCGAGTAGACCCTTAAACTGCTCAGATCGGAACTGTACTCCATTGTCCGAGTACAAACTTTTTGGTACACCAATCAAATGTAACATTTGATTCACTGGAAAATTCAAAATGTGAGGAGTCGTGAATTTGCGAGTAGGTTCCACCAGTAGGAATTTCGAGAGCTGGTTTAGCACAACAATAGCTCCGAGGTGTTTCATAGGTGAGCGAGGATATGGGCAGAGTAGGTCTATATATAGAGATTGGAATACGCGCTCCGAACCATTGAGTTGAGGTCAAAAAGGCTAGTTAGGAGCTTTAATGCCTTTACAGGTCGCACAGGTGCTTACAAAGTCTTTGACCTGGGATGACATTTTCAGCTAAAAGAAGCTCTTCTTAAGGCGCCGAAGCATCCGACCGTAGCCACCATGGGCACTTAGACGATGGTCGTGTACGCTGAGGATCAAATTGTGAGTCATTTCCACCGGCACCCAGAGTTTCCAGGATTCTTCTTCCTGCAATATATTACCGGTTGCGTATTCATTACGTCAATAAACATAGCCATCCATCCCTATCAAATCAGGCAACTGTGTTTGTTGGGTTACGACAGTTTGCCTCAACTCGTTGTAGCTGTTTGAATTCAAATGCAGGCTGTCAAAGTCTATCTCAAAGGGATCATCGTCATTCGCTGTCAATTTTGCTCCCTCGGGTGAAAACGTTCGCAAAGAATATCGGGCACGATGTTCTGGGTGCCTTTTCGATTTTTGATGGAAAACTTGAACCCTTGCAGTTTAAGAGCCTATCGGGCCAGAAATCCATGAAGGTCTGCTTGGCTCATCAGCCATTGTAACGAAGTGTGGTCCGTGATGATTTCGAACTGGTGGCCTTCGATGTACGCCCGGAATTTTTTGACAGCCATCACCGCTGCCAAACAGTTTTGCTCAGATACTGTGTAGTACCGTTGGGCCGAGTTCAGTTTACTGGGCATGAAAGCAATGGGAGCTTCTTCTCCCTCTTTGGTCAAATGCACTAGCACGGCCACAACTCCATTGACTTGCGTCACAATGAATGGAGAAGGGTTTCTGAATGTCGGGGCTGTTCAAGACTGGAGTAGATGTTAAGGCTTATTTGAGCTATTTGTTTATATTTTAAGTGGATGGACCACTGAAAGTAAAATAAAAAAAGGAATAAATTTCCACGGAAAGGTTACTCTATTCGTAAAAATATCCTTTTTGGATTCTGTCACTAGGTAACTCTAGTACAGATCTGAGTAATTGCCTTTTCTGGCAATTCAACTCAATATGATAGAATTGAGTTGCACATAGGTTTCTCTATGTGCAACAACAATTCTTGTACTCTTTCACTAGGTACCTCTAGTGCCAAAAGAGGATAGAATGAACAGGAAAGCCTTCTAAGAGGACAAGTCAAAGCAAAAATAGAATTGGGCTGCAAATAGGTCTCTCTACGTGCAACCACAATTCTCGTATCCTTCTGCACTAGGTACCTCTAGTGCACAAGGAGAATAATGATGTAATATAAAGGTCTCCTAAAAGGACAAGTTAAAGAGAAACAGAATTGGGCTGCAAATAGGTCTCTCTATGTGCAACCACAATTCTCGTATCCTTCTGCACTAGGTACCTCTAGTGCACAAGGAGAATAACGATATAATATACGTCCCCTTGGGTTTCCTTTCGACCGAGTTTGATCCAAATATAAATAAGCTTACCTTTCTGGGGGATGTCCGACAGGGGCGCTGAAATTGTCGCGTAATTCCGAATGAACCCTCGGTACCAACCGCACCCTCCAAGGAAACGTCGTAGCTGCTTAACGGTCTTCGGTAAGGGAAACTCATCAATCGTCAAAGTTTTGTCCGGACCCATTCTGATAGTCCCATGTCCGATGACATGAGCTAGATATCGAACTTTGTTCAGAACAAACTTACTTCTCTAGACATAGATGGTGAGTCCCGCCTTACTTATATTCAAGGCTACTTCTTGCAATAGTAGAAGATGTTGGTCAAGCATTCCCGTGATGAGTAGAAGGTCATCCAGGTACACGAACAATTGGTGTTTCAGATGGGGTGGAATCACTTTTTCCATTTGCATTTGCGAAGCATTACACAGGTCAAAAGGCATTGTGATGAACTGGTAGAGTGGTCTTCTGGGCACTGTGAAAGTGGTTTTATCCCTCGATCCTTCATCGAGTGGAATTTGTCTGAATGCATCTTTCAAGTCAAGACTTGTAATGTAGTTTGCTTTCGGTATTCTTACCAATATTCCATCGATGAGCGGAAGAGGGTAAGCGTCTTTAACGGTCACTACACTGACTTTCCGGGCATATAGACAAAAACGGACTTTACCAGGCTTCACCACCACTGGTGAGAACCAGGCACTTTGGGACTCCTCTATAACCCCCCAGCTCTAGCATCCTGTCCAACTCTGCATTGACTAGCTTTTCTATGCCCGGCGAGATGGCATAGTGTCTCATCTTTATAGGTTTGCTATCGCCAATGTCGATGACATGTAAGGCCAGAGTAGTGCGGCCAAGGCCTTGCGTAGCGTAAGATGAAAAAGCAGCGATGGATGCTTCTAGGCGTTGTCGCCGGTTAGGCGTTAATTTGTGCCTGTCGGGTATAGAAGCGAGTTTATTGACATATCTAGTATTTAAGGGTGAGTCTGTGAATAGGTCTGGGCTCAAACCAAATGGAAGGACGAAATTGACGCTAAGGTGCACGTTCTGAGTCAGTGAAAAGATAATGAAGAAAGTAATATTCTTAGTTTGAACTCTGAACGTCACGGGTGTTGTCAGTCTACCCTGGATAGAATGTTTGGTGCCATCAGGTGTGCTGTTTTCAGAGCGCCAGGGTTTTACCACCGTAGGGTGTTGAAAGAGTTCCTTTGAGCTGAGGTTCGATACAAGGCAGCTAATTATTGTACCCGTGTCAATCAATGCAACAGCGACTTCGCCCAACACTTTGATTGGTGCGTAAGTTTGAGTGTCATTCTCAGAATCCTCCGGGATGTTATATGCATTTAAAGTTTGGCTACAGATATGCACTCTCCTGCGGAAGCTCTTCCAACGATGAGTTGACCACTTAGTCTTATGCTGACGTGGGGTGACCTCTTCTGTGGCAAAAAATCTCTCTTGTGCAGCAATATACTCCTGCAGCCTAATGTGGTATGGTTTCAAGACACGAGTCTGTGGCTGCTGGGGTTCTTCAGGCAATACCTGAGGTGGTCGCTTCAAAAATGTCTTTGGAGAGGCCTCCGGAGAAGATGTGTCATCTGCAGCATCATGGACCAGCGAAGGTATCGGGGTGTTTGTATCTAGTGGGTTTTCTGGCGAGAAACATGTCGTAGTGAAACTGTTAGTAGACTTTTTGAACACACCTCGTACTCTTCGGACCCCAGCTTGACTGTGTTATTAACTTTCAGCAAAAGTTTGTTGAAGCAATTGAAAGCTTAGAAGCGCATGAGGCTCAGGTACCCACTATAACAAAATTTTATTATGTTTTTATCAAATTTACAACGATAGAATCAATAAAGCACGTTCGAATTTGAATTTGAATTTGAACTCAACTAAACCTGTGAATATAATATTACATACTGAGCAGCTTCGACAATTTTTTTCTATTAAAAGTGCATGCACATTATGAAACATGAGATACGAGTATTGTATTCAAATAATATAAATGTATTTATTTTTCTCCTTCGAATACAATATACTTGTCTATAACACAAATGACAGTTTTACAACCTGTGTAAAAGTATCCGACAAATTATTATATTATAGTTAAAATTCATTATCATAATAATTTACATTATTAACTCCACATTAGTACGAAATAAAAATTTTGACTCATTCATATTTTACATAAATTTATGTATTGTATATGTATTTATAATTCTCATATCACTAGGCTTCGCACGTCTTTATAGGTATTTTGGTGTATAATAGCGCTCTATGAAATTTCATTCTTCTCTTTTCATTTTTTACTTTCCATTTATTTTAAGACTTTAGCAGCTACTTTACAAGAAATAGAATTATATTTCCTACACATAACTTACTTAAAAAGTATCTCTTTTAAATTTTCTTTAAAATTATAATAATAAAACAAATTGGTACGAAATACATAAAACAAAACGAAAACGAAAAATAATAAAATATTTAATATTTTAGAAACGACAACTATCTGTTAAAAATAATTTCTATACTCTTTTCATATGAAATATGTTTTCATAGTTGTTTTTTTTTCTCTTTTTACAGACTTTTACACTTTACACAATTTGTGATTTATCTTTAAATAAAGTACATGTTCATGGTAACAACGACGAATATGATGGAATTTAAATAAAGTCGTCTTAGATGCATATGAATGTACTTAATTGTAGCAAATCATCGATTAATACAACATTAAATATATTAGGATCTTTAACTTTCCAGTGGCATATTTTAAGTACCTTACAAATGCAATACTTGATGAATGTGAACACATTATCGTCTCAAAGTCGTTAAGGCGGATGCATGGGGTATGGAAAAATGACATGGGTGCAATTTAAGCCCGGCTATAGTGCAAGATTTTCTTCCTAATATTCGGGATGCAATCTGGAATATGGGTCAATATTTTCAAGTTTTTCATGGCAATTCAATTTTGTATATGCATTCCTAATATAGAAAAATAGGGCACATCCTTCGGCGTGGCTCATCAATGCTATACTATCCGGGAAACAGCACCCATGAAATGTGGTACTTAAAATTTACCATGGAAATATAAATGAAATTTGATTTACCAAAGAAAACAATAACGTATCTAAATTTAAAAAATCTTTAGGAAGGGATAGTAGATTTCATTGACTTTGATCGGGCGACCGAACACTGTTTCCGTTGGGGGTTGTGACGATATCGCCTGCATTTGATCTGCTTCGATTAACCAAAAGTGGAGTTTTCGGCTTGGGTGTTTCCAATAATTTAATTTTAACTCGTCCTGTTTCCGGTGAATACACAGGGCTATATCTAGAAGGCTTTGGTGATGAAGGATTTGAAGGCTGTGTTCCGGGAGGCAGGAAAACTTCGTCATCGCTTGCGGGATTCGTGTCAGATGGTTGTTGCTGAGTGGGTTTGTGTACAGGGGTTATTTTTTGTGCGGGGGGTTGACTTTCTGTGGGCTTTGCTACTTTGGGGGAAATATTGTCTTCAGCAACGTTGTTATTCGATTCTGGCCTGTCAACTGGTTCAGCACCCTTCAGAAGAGGTTCTTGAGCTTTTGAATCCCTTTCGTCGCTTGGCTTGTAGGGAGTTTTCTTTTCACCATTGATTGGCTTTGCAAAGTCTTGCTTTTCGCGATCGCCCATAAGTGGGATATGTTCAGGAGCGCCATTTTTGCTAGTTGGTTTTCCCAAGTTCTTCTTGTTCATATCCACAAGTTCTGTCGCACGAGGATTTTCAGCATCATTCTGCCTCCTTCGGTTCTTTCGTCGCTTCATAGCAACAAAGACAATGAGTACTATAAGCAGCACAAGAATAACTGCCAGAAGGATGTATGTGCTCTGACCAGCACCTGAGTTGGCTTCTTCAAGACGATTACTTTCTCCTGCCATTACAATGTTTTCCTTATCGGCTGATTTCGCTGCTCCATCCATCTCGTCACCTGCTTGCACAGGCCCGTCTACGGTATCACCTGCACTAGGCTGGCTTTCAGACTCTCCTACCTTCTTTTTCTCTATAGGTTCTTCAACAACTGGTGCACGAGTCGCATCTTCTGATGTCATAATACCCAGACCAGGTCCGAAGATATCGTTGGATGATTCTGTGACTTCTTCTTGTGGCGGAGCAACTGGAGTATTCTCATCTTTTTCGTTATCAACAAGATCATTATCGGTAGGAGGCGTGCTTTGATCTGTATCTAAATCAATCTTTGGTATAAAAATAGCCATTCCACTGCCTGATCCTTCATCCTCATCCACCATTAGCCTTCCTTGTTCATCATCTTCCATTTCATCGCCTCCTGAACCAAGTTCAGCAGGGATATTATCGACAGCATCGTCAGTTGTTGCATTGATCGCAGCATTAGATGCCTCTGATTCGTTTGTTGAGAAAATATCTCCTGATCCCTCAACTGCGTTCATATCGATCAGGTCATCTGATTTCTTGTCCTTTTTGTCGTCGACGGGCAGAAAATCTTTTCCCAGTTCGTCTTCGTTTTCTTGCCCGGAACCTTCGCTCTCGATAGGTTGGTCACCGAGCATAAGCTCGTTTTCATTATCACTTGCCAATCCTTGTTCTTTATGTAGTGCTTGTTTATTTGCGGGTTCTCCACATATTTCAGATTGTTTCACGTGCAACCATGGTTTGCCTTTGACTAACAATGGATATGTACATTTAATGTGGTTATCGGTCCACACGCGGTTCTCTTGCAGCCAGTTTCTCACGTCCAACGTCTCGCATGTGCAATTGATTGCGTTCCCGGTTAATTCAATTGATTTAAGGAAGTGAAGCTTTTTCAAATCCGATGGTAGATATGTAATTTCGTTGTAGGATAAGTCCAAATTTTCCACATAGCTGGGAATTTTGCCTAGTTTTCCTGACGTAATTTTGTTATGACTCAAATTCAATGTTTTAATTCGTCTCCCCAATTTCCCGATTTCGGCTAATTGATTATGGGACAAATCTAAACTAACGAGATCACGGAATTTCTCCAAGTGACTAATCCTTGTTAAGCTTGTGTTGGATAAATCTAGAGAATGGATGGGGATGTGCTTTCCTTCGATGATCTTCAAGCCTTCCAGGTCGTGACACGTTGCATGATTTTGAAGTGAACCACTATCCTTGATAACGCTACAGATGCAGGATTCTGGACAGTCAATTAATGATGATGCAGGATTTAAAGTTATGGCCAATATGGCTAATCCGATGAGAATATCTTGTGGGGACATCTTCTTTGTGAATATTATCTGCAAAGAAGAGGAAAAATAGGTTATTTATGTGGTGGTTTACTGTTTTAAGGTTAAAATGAAAATTTAAGGACTATTTTTTATCATGTTCTTAACATTATGAGCTAATAAGCCTTTTATAAATTTTATAAATGGAAATGGAGTTTAAGGCTTTTCAAAAACAGTTCTAGCAGTTCATTAATTACAACAAAAGGATAAGCATACAGCAAAATGGCGCAACCTACCACGCACCTAACAATAGTATACTGATGGTAAAAGAAATGTTCCCTAAGAATGTGATCTTGCGTTGTGTTGGAGCATTTGATTTGGGTTATTTATAGCGATCCATTAAATAGTCTCTTCAATGTTTATACCAAATTTCATTGAAATCCGGGCCCGCTTTGGTCAGAACATAAGTTTACGATGCTTGCTAATCACCTCAAGAATTTTTTTTCTTAGCTTTCAATTTTCATCATGTTTCGCATGGAAGTAGAACTTGATCAAAGAACAATAATCTCGAATTTTGTTAAAATTCGTTCAGAAACGTGATCTCTAGAGGGTAATAAAAATATTAAAAGCCGTATATCTGGCCCGCAGTGGTTTGTTAAACTATTGATAAGTTTTGTAAATTGAATGGAAACTTTTATACAAGCTTTCAAAGTTTATTACTTTTAATTGTTCACGTGCTGAGTGTGAGACTCCCAAGCTCACAATGTATTTGGACTACCAACTAAACACCTGTCCTGTCATCCGAGACATTACTTCGGGCTAGGCATCATTTTCTTAAGCCTAGCGGCGCTCTTGAGTTGCAGGAATCCCTTCTCTAGCTGGAAGAAAAGAAGGAGTACGAATTACTAGAAAAGGGACCCTTCCACTCTCAACACCTTCTGACGGCCCAGTATATCTTTTTTCACAGTCAGCACTACCCGAGCGAAATGTGCAATAAAGTTTCATTTGTCAACTGATGTAAGCATTTTTGCGACTACAGTCTGTGATGAAAACTCCCCAGTTTTGCTCCAGAGATCATCGTGCAGCTTTTTTCATATTTTGCAGACAAAAACATATGGCACAATTAATATTTGCAATCGTCGGATGTCGTGTCGATCCCGATTCCTAATTGTGCAATTATTACAATTGCAATGATTGCTGGACTTAAATTAGGTGTTCCGGAGGGGGCCTCGGGGTCTTGGCTAACCCGTTGAGATGAGGTAGGTTTGGCGTCACTTGTCAACCCTTAATTTATCCCCGGAGCCACTGACGAGCTTGGGCTCTCCGGAACGTAACACTTAAACGCGCACGGAACCTGAATTTCCTTAGGCGAAAAAGAGAAAACGGAACCTAACACCAACGTGTCGCACAAAAGAATTCAAGGAACTTTACGCCTAAAATAAGAAAAACACGAAGACACTTAAGGCGAAGGATTCGAAAATACTACTTCTAATGTTCCTAGAGGATCCCAAGGGTCTTAGCACTCCTGTTGCGTTTTTGACGCGGCAAGTCGGCGCGACCACTCCAAGAGTGATTTCGCCGGCTAACACTCCGGAAAAATTTCTTCAACCAAAAATATCAAACAATATCAACGAAATCCCAATTCCTCAAATGCAAATCAGTGTATTAGAATATTAACGTTACTTGCAACCATAAATACAATTGGAAAGTTGGGGGCCCACTTCCGACGAAAAATTGCTGGCCATATATCGATCCTAACACGCTGCCTCTGTATCGCACACATAAAAATTACTCCAATCGCTGGCACTGCTAAGTCCATCTCACACATTGCGTCTTCCTCCGCTTTGCTACCTTGGAAACCAAAAAAAGAGAGCGCTTCCGTCCCTCGCGCTTATATAACTTTTGCCGAAACGGCTTTTCCTCAATGATGAATGTCAAATTCAAGGTTAAACTGCCATCGTCACCACTGCTCAACCTTCTCCCTTAGTAATGGCACAAACCAACATTCAGCGGTCATACGAGTATGTTTTCACGCAGAAGCTCCTAAATGAAAACAATGTTAAATTTGTTTTGGTTTGATTGACTCGTCAGCTGATAAGTATTAACTACAGTGGGTTGCAATGGAACAGGAAATGCGCAAATTATCTTCTTGCATAACAGTCGTTATATCTTCCCTTTCAGTTTCACGAATAATTTTCAGTGGCTCATTAGCAAACTCCCGAATTTGTGGTTCAACATATGTAGAAGCCTTACCCTGAGAAGATAGGAATATTTGTAAGGCTTTCACTGCCTCCAAGTTCACAAGTACAGGTAGATGAGCAGCGTCGAGTCGAACTTTTGATATCAGATGCGTTATTTCGGGTACTACACGATGAGTAATTGGGCGACAAACTTCGATCCATTTGGAAAACGTTTCTTTCATTGTTGACTCTAGAAGGAGTGAGTGCTGTGTAAAGACATAGTAAAATTTCAGAATTTGTTTTTGCAATAGAATACTCTGACCCGATGGTTCATTTATCAAGTTCATTGATAAATTATAAATAAGTGGTATGAGAAGATTCATTGTCTCAATTAATTGTGTTCGTTCTTCAGACTTTTTGTATTTGTAAATTTTAACCAATTGGAACATTGTTGTGAAAGCTCCATTCCAATCATTCTCCTTTGAACGTTGTAAAAATATACTAATTTCATCCACTACCTGGGACCAACGCCCAGCGCCATCCTATGCTGGAGATCCTCGTCAACCGTGACAGTCATCATACACCATTTCCATAAAAAACACGCAATTTGCAGATCATGACTAATCGATCTTGTGCAAGTAAGACTGGAAACTTCCATGCCCGCTCAAATGCTGGGTTAGGAAGAAATTGGACTCTTCGCGAACTTCATTGAGCCATGGCCTCAGATCAGGTGAGCAGTATATCCCCCTGGTACTGCTCTCCCAGGACTGTTGCTTTCCTCTGTTTGGTATGTGCATACGGCTCGGAGCACTCCTTGTCTTTAAACGTATGCCAACTGCGTTCGTTGGAACTCATTCTTAAGAGTATCACCGTATAGTTCTGACGTGCTCACTGAACCTCTTGCCGGAGCGTGCGATACTTTTTTTTTGCTTTCCGGCAATTTCAGAGGACCACCAGTACACTGGAAGTTTTGCACGCCGGGGTTTTTAGGGAGGCATGGAAGATGTGCAGGCACATATAATGGTTCTCAGTAGCTGCTTGTCCCACGAATACCAGGGACTCCGAAGCAAATGTCACATCCAGGGAGCAACGCCGTCGACGAAAAGTAGTGCATGGCATGCATTCAGTACAACGAGCCCAGTTCTAGTTATCATATCCAGGTTCTGTTAGTCTCTTAGATATGATTGAAGCATGTTGACCTTGCTTTAAAGTTGCTTCCAACGAGCACGTGACCCTCTGTGGTCGAAACAGCACCCTCCAAAGCATTGAGCCTCGATTAAAAAGGCGGTATAGCTTTTTTTGGCGTTACATATACACTAAATACTGAAGTTTTCAAGCACCAAATGCACACAAAACCATCTCTTCACACCTGACTCTGCATTTGAAAGTGGACGCTGCTTTGAACTTAGATAGTGACATTACCAGGTTCGTTAGGATACAATGTTGGGGAGCTTCGGTTGTGGTGTTGCTCACTGAGGAGTAGCAAGTCAGTTTGTTTATCTCTCACAAACTGTGAGTGAGTGAGTTCCGATGTAGATTGATCTGCAGGATACGGCTCATTGCAGGTGTGCTGTGGCTTTGGTGAGGGCTTGTTGCAAAACCCGGCGATTATCTGTATCTGGCATGTGCTCTACCTTGATCAATCTCTGCTTTACATGGCCTATTCAAACTAGGACCTCCTTTAGCTCCACAACTCCCTTTTCGATTAGTTTGTGTACCGCAGGTTGCTACGATGCATTTCACAATCGATTCCGCTTAACAGTAAAGCCGTTCTTCTTCCAAGTGGTCCAAGATGATTAATTTGCTTGGTGTTTTCCCTCCAGGGTTCATTTAGAAAGTTAAGACCCTTGCTTCAGTCGCTTCAATAGCAATCGTAGCAGCGACTATTGATTTCTCGATATTCTTTACATTTTCTTCTACTGCTCATGCGTCTGGTACGACCAGCATAATTCCCCGCTTTTTAAGGTGAGTAGAATCTACTTTGATCGGGTCCCCCCCAGAGTCACTATCGCTCTTCGTGTGTGTAGTCACCTTTTTGGTCCCATGGCTATCTTTGCAGAGCAGGGAGGCCATGCAAGAGTTGGCACAAGCCTTTATGGGGACAGGAGCTGAAAGCCAGACCAGCTCTAATCGGGAGTCCACCTCAACTAAACTTACACCACCAACCCAACGGTGCGAGCTTCAAATGTAGCTGATAGTTGTGGATTCTAGCCATTCATGCACGAGTATCACATGTCTACCACGTCAAAGCATCAATTACGTGGGGATGGCACTCTCTAAAGAATGCTAGCCTCTAAAAGTATACCCATTGGCCAGCATTTCGTATGTGGGAACAGAAATTACTTTAGAGTTAGAGGAAGCTCATAACGTTGAATTAAGCAGCTCATCAGTAAAGCGACGTAAAAAAGAAATTGATTTAAATGCCCATCGAGTCGCAAAAAAACCGCTTGTTACAGCAAAAATGCGCCCCCTTCGGCTAAAATGGGGAAAATTGGGCAAGGAAGCAAAAACAAATCTTGGCGTTGAGAAAATTATATTATTGGTAAGTACTGTGAACTCAGCAGTAAGTATCATTAACAAGGGCGTTTTATCTGCAATCCAAGCCTGAACAGAGCACATGGAGAAAGTGGTCTTTCATGACGATTCTGCAACATAGCATCAATCAAAATTAACAAGAACAACGTAAACATATTCTTCTTCTCAAATAAACCATTTATTCAATTTTTTTTTTTTAAATCTGCTTTTATTAGTGTTTTTCTTTTCCATATGTTTTGGAATATAAAGATATTTTAGGGGTTGAATTCCTACTATAACTTGTAAATACTACCTCCATTGAGAAAGTTTCGGCCCTTATTAAGTGAAAAATATTGCGTCACAAATCCAATGGCATGCAGAAATCGAAGCAAATTGTTCTCAATAATTTGCCTCAAGTTTTGCACGTCATTTAGTTTGTGACGGTGTATTTTTCACTTAATGATAATGGACTATTACCAGAACTCATAAGAAAATTATATATAAGCATGTTTTATCAAATACAGAGTATCGTGAAGGCATACGGTAATCACACACGTTATTAATCGGATTTAAAAAAATTTTGGATATCGATTTTGAACTTTGAAATTAATTTTCCTAAACAGATTTTTTTGGTATTTTTCAAACGCGATACTGATGGTTTTTATTATTGTAATACAGGTTTAAGTTACGATTATTTTAAAGATTTGAAAAATTTTATTGAGAAGAGCTCCACAGGATAAAGGTAATGGTATAAGCATTACCATCCAATTGTTTATAACTTTGTCACTAGTGCTGGCCAACTTTGACCGGTTATACCTCAGATATAATGCGCTAATACCACCTTTTTTAAAGAAGTGCCTTTTGGAGTACTTACTTGCTTATTTAAATTAATAGTTACCGAGATAGTAAAATAATGTTAATAATTTTTAAAAATTGTTAATAATTTTTAAAAATTCCTGAGGCTACCCTAATAATCCGATTTTAAATTTATAAAGTGCGTTTAATATGTGAAGTACCTTTTTATATGCAAAAAAAAAAATTTTAAACTTCGACATGCTTCAGTTTCTGACTTGGAACATTATGAAAATTTGGAATTTTCTTAAGGAAATTTAAATTGCAAAATTATTATGCGAAATCTACTAAATCGATTTTGATGAAAGTTTGTGTACTGTTTTATTACATTTTAAACATTTTTGGGCGAATTATGGATGTCCCAAGTGCATTGCAGGTGGCAAAATGAAATTAAATTGAAAAAAAAAGTATTTGTTCCTTTTTCATAAATATTTTGAGGGAAGGGTTATTATTTTAAAATTTTTAACCAATTATGTCTTATAGAAAATTGATTTTTTTTTTTACTTTTACTGCCTCACAACTTTGTTCTAAAATGAACTGTTTTAAGGTTAGAAATTAGAAAAGTAGGAAAAAATCGAGCTTTTTTATGATTTTTAAATATTTCAATTTATTTATAATGCTTTCGATTTTTTGAGACGAAGGGGTGGATAAGTCAATTATTGTAATACAAGTCATACCACAATTTTTTCCGCAAAAATCAGTGTGTCCTCTTTCTCTACAACTTTACAGATCCGCTCTAGTATATAATACAAAGTTAAATATTATGTAAGTAACAAGAATTGATATATTGAAAGACATTTATTTCATTTTTGCCTGGAATACATGAACAGCTTGGGGTTGCAGCATGACCAATTATAGTGAGCCTTCATAGAGAGAACTACACGAAAATTATTCAATACAAGTAAATTAAATAATTGAGCTAAACATTTTTACGTACTGAATACCAATTTTTTATCAGTGGAAGCTCAACAATCTTGAAAATAATGCAAACTTAACTTGTATGGCAATAAATTGCATTAATATTTTTAAATGGTCAACCGAAATTATGGTTTTTTGAATCAGTTGGTATTTTGAAAGCAGGCCCATTTCATCAACTGATTGTATATTATGCCATTTATATTGGAATATAACTTCAGCTCCTCATGCTGTTGCGTCAACAATATTGCTCAACACTGTATTAATGTTAAATCCAATTCGCAGGTGAGGTTCGCCATATCCAACACGGCCGAGAGGTTGAGATAACATCGTCGCGTTTAGGCCTTCATGATAATCGATAAAAATATCGAGATCGTATCGAAAATCGATATGATACGATATTCAGTATGACGATACCAATAACGATACGATACAGTTGATTCAGGGAATTATCGATATTATCGTATGGCCGATAAATACATCCCGATATTATTGAAAATATCGATATTGACTTAATAAGTCCGATAAATATATAATATAGCTCCTCTATTAGGAATTGTAAAGTCGATTTCGATTTTAGCCGAAAACACTGGTGGTTTGAATCTGACCCATTTTCTAAGAACTTAATAAAATGCCGTGAATGAAATCCAGAAAATCAAATAATTTCATACTAGTATTATGTTTTAACTTTAGATTCGTATCTCTGGGAGATCACGGCTAAGTTTTGCTCCAACTCTTTCTCAGGCAAAAAAAGGTACTTTCTATGTTAGGAATAGCCGACAACTGCTTTGCAAAAAGAGGAGGCATTATGGCGTAAGAGGGGCGATATATAACGAATTTCACCTATTAGGTAGAACTCTTCCTTGAAAAGAACAAGAACAAGTTGCAATTGTACGTTGATCTTTTGAAAAGTATAAATATCTCGACAAAGCTCATGATCCGGCCATATCGGCCGAAAAGCAATAAAATGGCGGCCATTGTTGTCAAAAATCGGTAAAATCTGCTCCGGCCAAAGTAAAGCTCCGATTTAGATGAAACTAGGTACAAAGACTAACATAAATATATAAAGAAGTTTCCAGGAAAAAAATTTCAGATTTAACAGTAGGGACGAAAATGGCGGTTGCTTCAATGTCTCAACATGAGAAAAATTTTGTTTGGTTTATAACGGCCACATTTATTGACCGATTTTGATGAAAATTGACACAGGGGTAGCTGTTGGTATCATCTAGCTAATCAAATTTTCAAAATGGCGAGTATTATAAATTCAAAATATGCTCAAACGTTTTTGATGATGATGATTACACGCATTAATCGAATACAATGAAATTTGATACAATGGTATCAAATCTAAACAAAACTGGAAAAAAAAATGATTGCATGCTGATTTTCAAGGGCTCTAGAAGTCACATTTTGGAAGTAAATGCTTACCAAGAATCAAACTTAAAAGGTGACTTGATACAGTCATTTTCAAAACTATAGAAGCATATGTTACCAGAAGGGGCCTGCACAAATATGCGCCATTTTTATGGCCCTCAAATGCTTATGTATATTTTTCACCCGAACAATATGAGGTTTAGTATTGCGATAGCTTGATACAAATTCTTTCTATTGAGTACATTGTGAGCTCAACGTGCTCCCCAAATCGTCAGATTCATTAAATGACGTAAGCGTCGCCCGACGGAAGGACCCATAATCAAATAAACGAAATCTTTATCGAATAAAGAGCCGCATGATATATGATCGATATGCGGAGGTTCCTTGGAGCTAACCGCAATAATGAACATTTCAAAAAGAAGGGCATAAACTAAAAATCACCCTCTCTAAAAATGAGGACGGCAACATCCTAGGTGACGATATCGATATTAAAAGACAATTGGCCGAATATTTCCAACAACTTTTAAACAACAACACAGGATCAACTGACTCCAACATATCAGACGATCTTAATCAAGAGAGCACGCGCATGAATCTTTTGAGGATGTGAGCTCATATATTTGAAACTAAATTAAGCGCCTGGTATAGACGAAATCTTGGCGGAGCCATTGAAAATTGGCAAAAAATTCTCTGTATGAGCTTGCATTAGCTTCTTATGAAAATCGGGACCGGAGAAAATATCCCGGCAGACTGACACAAAACTGTCCAATATACAAAAAAAGGGATCGACTGTTTTTCAAAATAATTGAGCAGCGATTGGAAGTGTATGATGACGGAATTATTGGAGAGTGCTAAGCTAGCTTCAGAGGAGGACGATCGACGAATGAGCAGATCTTCTCCATAAAAGATATACTAGAAAAATGCTACGAACATAATATCGATGCATATCAACTTTTTTCAGACTTTAAACCAGCCTATGCTAGCATAGACCGAAACGCCCTCTATAATATACTGCTTGAACTAGGAATCCCAGCAAAAGTAGGGCGTTTGATAGAGATTGCAATATATAATACAGAGTATCAAGTTAAAATCAAAAACGACCTAACGGAAATAATCTTCATAAAGAAAGGATTAAAACAGGGAAACAGTGTGGCACTAATTTTCATCAACCTAACACTTGTGTACATGATGAGAAAAGCAGCATCCATAGAAGGAAAAGGCACACTGGTGGTGAAATTTGCGTAACTGGTGGCATATGCAGAAAACGTCAGCATACTGGCCCGATCACTTTCTTATTTGCAGTAAGCGTTTCAACAAATAAGTAAATCCGCAAACCAGGTGGGACTACTAGTCAAATTTATGAAACTCACAAGAAAAACAAAACCCCAGTTTAAGTTCATGAAATTACACAAAAATTCCAAAATAAAAATAGACAGAGTTCTGATGAGGCCCATTATCATTTATGTATGTGAAACGTGGACGCCGACGGAAACATTTGAAAAATGGAAAGATGCCTTTGAACGACAAGTTCTCCGAAAATCATCTGGCCACACTAAGCAACAGTAAATCAGATTATAGTGTACTAAAGTCCCTGATTGTTGCTCGGGACTTCAGCTTATAGTCCCATCGGTCCGTCAATTTAGCTTAGTACACAGGATCAAAAGTTGAGCTCCTCATTTTAAACTAAATGGAATATTGACTGTTCATTATATAGGACATGGGCTGCTTGCGAGACTACAGCAATTTTTGTTGGCAGATCTTCCATTTTCAAAAAAAAAAATTGCTTTGATTCATCTGAAATCACATAATTTAAGCTAAATTTCTGGATAATTTATTGTCTTTTTCTAATCGAGAGGATTCAATTAAAAATTGATGTTATTTATCATTTTATCATCTTTGACAAAAGGATTTTGTGTCCTCATTAAAATCATCGCAAAATAATAGTTGTATTTCATACGAAAGTGCATTAAAATTCAATTTTACAATTTCAATCCAACATGTTCAACTGTTAATACCAGCAGATTCCTACAAAAGATTACAATTCTGTGATGGGAAATTTTAGTCCAATATGATGTCTCCCGTTTGAAACCTCAATAATCAAAATCCTCAAATGCGTCGATTGGTTATGCCGGAAAAATTGGGCAAAAGTAGGAAATTTTCTTGTTTCAATGGTAAATATCCTTAAATGTTATTTGATTTCCATGTCCTTCAAACGGGAGCGAATAAAAAGTAAGTCCTATACTTTGGAGGAAATAGGACTCTTACACCCACCTTCGGTTTAGAGTTATGCCTGGCCATTCATAAAAAAAAAACAACAAAATTAGTCGTTAACGGACTACTAACTTATTGGTGACACTAAACCTCGTCAAAAGTTACTAAATAAAATAAGAAAAAGAAAATCGGTTGACAAATAGAAGAGAATAGGTTGCAGTAGCTGGAGAGTGCTCCTACCAGAAGGGTTTTGTAAACAAACTAGTGAATCAAACAATTTCTCCAAATACCAAAAGCGCCATTTTCTTTCAAGCCTTACCGACGTCATTGTCTTTTTATGCACGATTTCTGAAACTTTTTCGAGAAGCGGAACAAATTTGTGTCGTGTGAGTCATTTAGAAACGTGTATCTAATAAGAACCACATGTGGCTGTTATTCCAATTGTATAATTTTCAATTGACCATAACTTTGTTGTTTATAGCACGATTGCTGTAAAATTTTCGGGGTATATGAACTTATACATGAGATAATAACAACGATAAATAATATATATATATATATATATATATATATATATATATATATATATATAATAATATTTGAAAATTTTAAAGGTTCCGTACTATGATTAACAAATTTAATCGAACTAGACTTCTCAGGAATTTGTTGCCCATGTACCCATTAAGGTCTACTTTCATGACTTTTTTTCAGATATTTCGGCTCAAAAATGTCCAATTGCGAGGGAGAGCACCAATTTTTCACCTCCCCCAAACTCCCCTATGGTGTCATTTTACTTTTTTTATCTGATTCAAAACGGCCCCCCCTTAAAAACCTTATAAAATGTTTTTCATACCTGAACTTTGGAGAGGCTTTCACTTTTGAGCAAGATTGTGGCTTAAGTGGTTTCTGAGAAAACTTGCTGTGACGCACGGACAGACAGACGGACGGACAAACAGGTCGCAAAACTAGTAGGATTTTATGAAAACTATTAAACGAAAACCTAAGAAGAGATTTAGCTATTTTATTTTTGCCATTTCATTTATAGATTCTTTGGTTATAGCACTCTTTTATCGAATGGTTACCGCTGCACCGATTGCGTTCAAATTTTATATTCCGGAGTACTTTTTAATTATAAAACCGATAAGGTGAGGAAAAATCCGATCCAAAACCTTTTTCAATATAATTTTATTAATTTTAGTATCGAACTGACACTACATTTATTCGTCAATTGACAACCCTCACATTTATTCAATTGTGATCAGATGTTGTCATATAACACAATTGAAGAAAACGGGATGGGAATTGTATTTCAACAACATTTTGGTGGAATGTAAGGCATTAAATTATAATATTTGAAATGGCAGATCACCGATGCTGCTGTAATATATTGTGCAAGGACGGGTTCTAGAAGAGCAGCCTTATTTTCTCTAGAAGGGCACCCTTCTATTCTCTAGAGGAGCACCCTTCTATTCTCTAGAGGAGCAAACTTCTATTCTTTAGGTGTGTATTCTATAGAAGAGCATCCTTCTATTCTCTAGGGAAGCATCCTTGTACTCTTCCTTCTACTCTATAGAAGGGTACCCTTCTATACTTTATGATACCCTCCTATTCATTTGAAGAGTACCCTTCTATAGAATAGAAAAGTGCTCCTCCTGAGAATAGAAGGGTGCCCTTCTATTCTTTTGAAAGATACCCTTCTATTCTTTGGAAGGGCATCCTTCTATTCTTTGAAAGAGCGCCCTTCTATTCTTGACAGGGGCACCTCTTTAGTTTTTAGAAGTTATTTTCTTCAATTGTGTTATATGACAACCTCTGGTCACAATTGAATAAATGTGTAGGTTGTCAATTGACGAATAAATGTAGTGCTCATCGGTCAGTTCGATACTAAAATTAATAAAATTATATTGAAAAAGGTTTTGGATCGGATTTTTCCTTACCTTATCGGGTTTAGAATTAAAAAGTGCTCCGGAATACAAAACTTGAACGCAATCGGTGCAGCGGTAACCATTCGATAAAAGAGTGCTATAACCGATTCTTTAGCTTATGAAATATCGAGATTTTATCAGTTATCGTATCGATATCGACTCAAAATAGACACCAATACGATAAATTTACAAAAAAATATCGCCGATATCGATACGATATTGAAAAATCTAACTCTATGCGGTACCGATATTAGCATCAACATCGGTATCATATCGTATCGTGAAGGCCTAGTTGCGTTTGATGATACAAAAAAAATTTTCAGCGCACACTTATTTCAATAGTGTTTCCAATTGAAACAGTTCTAGCATGCCTTAGGTTCTTTATAAAATTTGCCTTTTTTTAGGAAATTTTCTCAATTCGAACTCTCTTCAAGATCCTTTTGAGCTTGAGGGACATAAAAAAGTCAAAAAGGTCAGGTTTGTAAGGGGAAGAAAGAAAAATGATTGATTTTTTCGGCAAAAGCTTACTACTTCTGAGAGCTGCTCGGGCTGGAGCATTTTGCTCTCTACATCTCATAGGGACGATTGGACCTCGTTTCGATATCGAAACGATCAACATATGATACATTAATCGTTTTCATCTTTGACAAAAAGTTTTTATATTCTTTTGATAGATCAAAGAAGTTCCTGATTAAGCTTTTGGTAATCTGTCTTCAGGTTGGGTTGAAATTTCACAGCAACGCGTTGCATCTTCAATTGTTTTTTTAAGTTCCTGTAATCAAATACAAATGATATGCCATACTCTTGAGCAAGCTCAGGCACAGATTCGGTTTTGATTTGATCAACGTCTGGATCGTTAGTTGCGGTGGAAGGATGTCCAGAATGCTCATTGTATTCAATTGCAATCATCATCATCAATGCTGCAACAGCCCAAGCCGGTCCATGACTTCCAGGATTAATCTCCTCCAGCCATCACGAATTTGCGATCCCATTCACCAGTTGATCACTTCCAGCAAGGAACTGCTATCAGATTCTATCGTATTTTCCCATAAAGTTTTTGAGTCTTTTTGCTGGACGTCTACCTTGTGGTCTACCCTTAAACGTTCTTTTGGTGAGCCAATTTTCTTCGATTATTTCTACATGGCCTGCCCATTGTAATTTGTGTGACTACATAAGCAGAAGCACGTGATTAATCAAATAGTTTATGTATCAATGTTCCTTGCTTCACCGGGCCAGAGATTTATCGAAGGACTTTGCGTTTAAATTAATTTTCAATCGGAATAGGCCTTAAATACTTAGGTAGCCTTTTTTAATCTCAACAATTTTTCATTTTATTGAGAATTCAAACTAAACGATTTCACACAGTGCTCAATCTAAACTAAGCGCAAATTATAGCGAAAATGAGCTCCTTTACAATAAGACTGCCAAATTTACTAAGAACTTGTCTAAAAGTATCGCTGACGGCATTTGTATTTTTATTCAGTTTTCTTCAAATTATTAAGTAACGAAATCTAAGAGTGGATAAGAAAACAGAAGATATTTGTCCTACTAAAATATTCAATTGAAAACTTACTTCACTCTGAATAAGTTTTACATTCTAATCAATTTGTTATGGCGACAATAGCGCCGATTTATCAATTTGCTAAAACGATTTAAGCTGCATCTTATTGCATGTAGGTAAGAGTACGAATCATTGTCGCGTTCAATAGTACATTATTATCAATGCATGCAATTTTAGCACTTATCCACAATTGCATCTTGCCACCAGTTTTACCATTTACAAGCTTACTGACTTACTCCTATACCTTTATAAAATATGTGGAGCGTATCTATTTTATAGAACAAACCAAACATATAGTATGAGATCAACAGACAAACGAGTATAGAAAAGAAAGACAGACATCCAATTGACACGTGCTATTCTATATAGAGATTATCTTATGAAGATTTATTAGCGGAACTAACTCTTTTGGGGTCAGAGAATGAATGTAATGAATAAATGTTGTGTGTAAGACGTAACCTACGTATGGACTGACCACTAAAGTTTTGCATGAAGATTGTTGCTAAAGTACTACGTAAGTGGTGCGGATGAGCTTGACATGGATTTAAAGCAAACTACTTATTGATTCCTTGTTTATTTAACAAAGCAAAACATTTATTTCTTTTATTATCAGATGCAAAATAATGATAGAGTGCTAATAATTTGTTTTCTGATCCTTGAGAGTAGATTAGCATTACAAAATGATTCTATGTGTTCAACTGAACGCGTTATTCCAGAACTAAATTAACGATTTGATACATTTCACTTATCAGTTCAATTAACTAGGCTGTACTTATAAAATTATTTTAATTGGCAGAAACGTGCTTCCTTTCCAACCTTGTATCCATTTAATATCCAATCAATTTAATAATAGATTAAGAAGTCTGATTATAATCTATTCAATGTTTCAGTTTTTCCTCGACCAAGAAGTCGTTAATATCAAGTTTATAGGAAAAGCGATTAAATAAGTCTGATCTTATTTCATCACTTTATTTGAACTTCATGCGTATACTAATTATACACGGTAACCTCCACTTTATCTGTAACATCCCGACTAGACATCAATTTAGGTATGCCTAAATGGGAATTAGGGCCTAAGGCGGAAACAGTGCAGCATACCTCATGTAAAAATTTGTTGTTAATTCTTTTAATTGCATTAATTATATTTTGTTTTTCATATAAAACGCAAACTGCTTTTCTTTTGATTAATTTTTGGATTTCAGCGAATATAAATTAAGTCTCGAGGAAAGGTACTCCGCCGACTTTTCCCGCTCGAAGACAGCTACCCGGGAAGTGTTCGTCGGGAAAGAAACTGTTTTTGGGAAAGCGCATAAAGTGTACAAAAGGGAAATAATTTCCGGACAAGGAAATAGTGTTTGAGGGAAAGAATTTGTTTTCGGGAAGGATAAACATGGTTGGAGAGGGATACAGTGTCTGATCAAGAAAAAAAGGTTTGACAGAGAAAAGAATTTTTGGGGAAGGCTTACTGTGGTTGAGGAGACGGAGAGTGGTAGAGGATCCAAGTTTTCTCAAGCGGAGGCTTTCTTTCCTCAAATTGATCGAATGATTTACTTTTTTAGAGTATTATAAAATCATTTACAATGCCCAACTAAAATCGCGACCTGTCTGTCCCTCCACATAAGCTAAAGTGATGAAATTTTGTACAAAGGTCAAAAGTGGTACCCTCTCAAGAGTTCAAACTCAAAAAAATATTTAAGATGCAAATTTCCAGAAAAAAGAAGAAACGCAAATAAAAAAGATTAAATTTTATAAAAACAAATATATATTTCGAGGGTGCTGAAGAAGGGGGAGTCCCCGAGAATTCATAGAATTATAAGGTGTTTAAGAGGGTTCTCCTCATACAGGTGGATGACCTTTGAACATTTTTTTTATACCAAAGGTAGCCAATATAGTATCAAATGAAGGGTCTTAATGAGAGCTTTTCAAAGCAGGTCTAAAACTGGCAGCGTTTGCATGGAAAAGTGCGGTAAATCAAAATACATAATAATCATATGTATATTAGTTTTCCAAGCTCAATTCATGGAATATATGTATGAGCCAATTTTTGATATACAGAAGACGTTATTTGAATTTCGAATAATTTTACAACACCTTTCTGGCAAGAACACTCTCTTGCTAATTTTTATTGTTTCCCGTAAGCTTTGCGTGCAGTGAAATGTGAGTGTAGGCGATATATTTCGGCGAGCCCTGATTTCCACTTTATAGCTCATTCGAAGCCCCTCTAGCCGACAAGCCACCAGGACTGTAGGCCTCAGCGAGAGGCACCTCTTTATTTAGAGGGTAATAATTTACCTACTAAATAGACCACGTTCTTATAGAAAAACGTGCTGTGAACCATTACTTATCGAAAGTTAAATTTTGCTCTCGCATCTCCAAATATCAAAAACAATCAAAGCCACTGGTAACAAAATACAATCTTCTTCTTCTTTGTAGCATTACAGCCCCTCTTAGGCTTTTGCTTCCTGCAAATAGCGTCTGCAATTGTCTCGGTCCATCGACCGCATCCTCAAATTCCGAAATTCGAGCAGCGATGAACTGTCTTCGTCGATCGAGTCAGAAAAACGTTTCCTCGGTTTCTCCCAACGAATATCTTTTTGGGTATCCGTTGTTCTTTCATACGATTCATGTGGCCAGCCCATTGCAGGTTCCGCAATTTCACAATCGTTGAGACCTCCGGTTCGTTAAAAATTACATACAGCTCACGGTTGTATCGAATTCGCCATTGTTCCGATTATTCGCCTCACGGCCCGTCGCTCAAAGGCGTTCAATATATTTGCAGATGCTTGGTTTAGGGAATAAAACATAGTCTACCTAAGTTAAATGATAATTCGGTGAAGTCCATATATATATCGTCGCTGGAAGGTGCACTGAGAACGGTTCCCAGCCGAGAGGGAATAGGAATGATATCCAAACGATGTGGAAAATGGTCAAAGATGCGACCAAAGAAACAGTCGAAAAGGTTTTCAAAAAAAAATTAGTATGACTGGTCTGATAGAGAAAGTCAAGATGTATTATATTTAGGAAAAAACCCAAGCAAACTGTATGTCTAAAGATCAAGTAGGGTGAAAAAGGAGCAATACATCACGCTTCGTTAACAAGCAAAAACGCTGGGCCGATGCAAGAAGCGACAGGTCATCAACTAAATGCTAAACGAAGCCATATCAGTGCACATTTCAATTAAACGGTTTTGCCCTCGTACGCACATACTTCTGCAAGGATGCACAAAGTGCAATATATGGCGTTATTAAAAACAGTTGGAAACAAAATTTTCTAATATTTCTCACAACATCTGCCAAAACTTTGGGAGGTACACACAGCCATTCGAGGTCCTCCTTGAATTGACAAAATACCATCAGAATTGCTTCAAGCCAGAGGAACACACCTACACAACTTTCTTCATTGGTTGATATGTAGGATAAAGACAGAGAAGAAGCTATCAGGTGACTGGTGGAAAAGCATTACATGCTCCTAGGATAGAAAGGAAGATAGGCTACGGTAAGGAATGAATCTATTGAGCACATCATATAAAGTTCTATCTAAAGTCATTGAACGAGGGCTACAAGCCTATTCTGGAAACATCATTGGAGAGTACCAAAGTGGTTTCCAATGTGGACGACATACAATTGATCAGATATTATCATTAAAACTAGTGGTCAAAAGTACTTGAAATATAATATCGATATACAAGTATGTACATCAGCTTTTTCTAGACTTCAAGCAAGCATACGAGTATAGTAGTAATAACAGAAATGTTCTGTACAAAATAATTATTGACTTTATTGTTCCAGCTTAACTCGTCTACATGACCAAGGTTACTACGCCATACACCAAGTCTCAAGTCAAGATTAACAAAGATTTCACTGAAAGCTTTCCAACGAACTCAGGTCTAAAAACAAGATGATGGACTTGCCTCAATGTTGTACAATATTGCTCTGAAACATGTGGTCAGGGAAATGCCAGCAGACACCATAGGCACGCTACTCTGCAAGTCCATGCAACGAGTAGCATATGCCGACGACATTAACATTACGTCCAGATCAATTCCAAAGGAAGCATTCACATGGCTAGCACAGAAAGCGTAAAAAACTGGCGTCCTAATTAATGAAATTTAAACTAAATTCATGTCCGAAACAAGGAAAGACATGCCTGTACGACGAAGCCTGATCTTAGGAGACTACAACCTGAAAAATTTGGATAGGTTCCCATATTTAGGAATGAAATATTGGAAAAGATAAATGCAGCAAAACAATCTATTTCTCAATACTCCCTATGCTAAGACTCAGGGATTTTAGCAGGAAAATTAAGATTTGCATATACAAGTTACTAATCAGACCTGTGCTGCTGCATGGATGTGAAACATGGAATCTTTCAAGCATTTTCAAAAAGGTCCTGGACGTATACGAGTATAAAGTACTCAAGAGAATATATGGCTCAGTAACGCATGGAACAGAGTGGAGACTTCATTACAACGACGAGTTGTGTAATCTTTATTGCAAGACAACTTATATCCACATGTGCAAAGCTGGGTGAATCGCAATGGGCAGGACATGTGAAGAGGTTGGAAGAAGACAGTCTTCCTAGATGAAAGTTGAAGGGTACAGCGCATGGGAACCGTACAGTTGGGAAACCGAAGAAACGATGGAAAAAATTCAATCGGTGCTTGGGGTTTCCAATCGGGGAATGCGGCCCCACAAGCACTACGATTTGAAATGACCACTGCTGGAGGTGAAAGCCCAAATCAAAGCTATGCTAGAGAGGGATTAATGAATGTGGGTATAATGATACTCTAATGCAGCACGTGTAAGTTAGGTATGCCTAATCGGGGCCTAACGGGGACTTAATTAGGCAAACCTAACTTGTTCTATTTGAGATTTATTTAGGAAGACCCCATTAAGCCTTAATGCCAAACACAACGCAGTACCAATCTATTCCTTAACAGAACATACTTGGGCATGCGGTAAACCCCGCATGAGGACCTAATGCGGTTCTCTCAGCCAATTTTCAAATAGCAAATGTGGTATTTGAAGTTATCAAAAAACTTATAGCTTTGCATAGATTTTTCACAATAAATTTTTTTATTTTATATTTTACTTTTTTTTTCTTGATAATCCGTCGGGCCTTGCTTTGTTGCGTGAGCAGACGCATTTCAACTCCTTTGAGTCATCTTCAATTTTTCAATTTTTTTATGTATAGAAACTGTTTAGGTGAGCCGCATAGGTGCCAAAATTGGAAATTTCTTAGGATAAGCACATCGGCTCCTAAATTAGGAACCGTATAGGCAAGCCACATCAGTTCTTAAATTAGGAATTGATGGGGTAATATACTTCATTTTAAATTAGGGAGTGTTGTAAAATCCTTATTAGGCACTACTGATCGTTTAGGAATGCTTAGTTGGGGAATAATTACTGCATAAATTGTATTCCTAGCGGAATTTACTACTAATTTTTCTTTTTAAATAAAACCCATGTAAAAGTTGGTATTTATTTAAAAATCAAAACATCTTGAAATTATTTCTACTGGAATAAGAAATTGCTGAATGTTTCAGAAGTGAAGTGAAATCTTGAATTTATGGGTTTCAAAATAATTTTTGACGTTTCTTAAAAGGGGCACCCCATGCATGGAGACGACCAACCAACAAATTCACTACTGGTGTTTGTCAAGTGAAAAGTCTTACCAAAAAAATTTCAAAAGAGGTCTCAAAGCCATACTACCAACATCGACAAGTGCGGGGCGAGAGAAAAAAGTTGAGCCCATCCACATTTGTGATACAAAAGACGTGAGAAAAAATCAAAGAGGCATTTCTCTATAAGTAAAACAACTATAAATACGTTACTTTGCTAAAAATGATCTGTACATCGAGAAGTCTAGAGGGAAGTGAAATGCAAAAAATATTGTATCCCCTTTGAGGTTGGACACCTTTGAACCAAAAAATCTGGGAATCATATTAGAGGTGGCCTTTATGAGTAAAAACAGTACTTTATTAGGAATAGTAAGTTTTGTGAATTTTACGTTTTGGTCCATAAAATTGAAAACGTACCCTCAATCAACTTCAAACTTCATAATTATGTTGATTTATAGAATACCATATTGCCTACAAAATTACTGGATTTTCGAACGTTTTTCCGTCGTCCTTGTCATAAGTGTGCCTTTGAGAAACAAATTTCGGTAGAGTATCATCCTCAGAGCCTTTTTTCGTTCTTATTAGTATTCGTTCAAGTTGTGCGTACTTTGTCACCGGGAATATGTTTGTTCACCTTTGTGCGAGCAACTAGCGGGATTTTCTATTCTATGGGCCGTTGTACGTTGTTTGTTTGTGATTATTGCAAAGGTATATTCATTGTTTTTTCTATAAGTGGGTAAAAGCTACTTGTTTTTGCCTCCGTAGCTATTGTAGTGTTTTTTCTTTTTTTTTGTAGTTTTAAGGGTTCAAATATTAAATCCGAATGGGTCTTTGTTCATTTATTATTCATCTGCTAAATGCTATTTATTTGTGTATTTCCATATTTTCAAAAACGTTCAGATGTCATGCTTTCCATTGTAAATGTGGCAGCTTAACGGCTTTTCTAATGAGAGTTGGTGCACATTTGTTGCCAAACATTTGGTTTGCGACGTTGGATTCCGGTGTTATGTGAGGTTTCCATATCTTTTAGTTATGATCCCTTATGTGTCCACAAAATCTTGTTCTTAGTTTGCGTTTTGTTTGTCCTATAAAGACAAAAGTAGAAGTTTCTTATGCACAAGCCTACAAAACTTCCCCTGACTGTTCTTGCCACATAGAATCCAAATATAGGGTTTTCCAATGAGAGGTGCTATTTTGAATAGATCTTGTGATTTAACACCTTGCGATTTCTTTCTTTGGGGCCACGTGAAAGAGAAGGTCTACGCCAACAACCCAGCGTCAATTCAAGACCTCAAAGATGGAATTCGTGAGGCTATCGAAAATTTACTACTTCTGAGGTTTTTGGTATTGTTATACTCATAAATGTCTCCCTTGATAATTATTTCAGATGTCCATCCGCGACGGAGGAAACACATTTTTCATGTATTTTCCCCCTGTGCCCTTACTGAAGCAAAAACTGACAGTTTAACAACTGTTTTGAAAAGCTCCCATGAAAACTTTCATTTCATACTCATATCAGCTACGTTTGATGCATTTTTTTTCAGGGGTCACTCTCCTGTACTGTTATCATCGATTAATGGCCAATATTTTCGAATCGTAGAATGGTTACAAAACCCTTTTGCTAGGAGCTCTCTCCCGCCTCCTTGACTTGTTTCACGTATGAGCATTAATTGTAGGTACTCATCTTCAGTCATTCATTAAATTGAATCAAGTGTTCAAAGCAGTTTAAACGTTGAAGTTGGGAAGAAATAACTCAAAATTATTCAATCTTCGCATTTAAAACAGCCACTATTTTGTTTTACGATTACTGATACGACTATCTGAACCGATTCTCAAAGATATATATGACACCTATCATTCCTGGAATTTTCATGCAAATCCTAGCAAAACTGTAGTGTCTGAATCGGTAAAAAGCGCATGTTGTTCCATAGCCATATGTTGCCATAGTAATAAACGCAGCGCATATTGTTCCATAGCAATACAGGAAAATTCAAACCGCTATAACTTCGCTAAATATGATTCAATCTTTATGAAACTTTCAGGATAGATCAATCTTATAAAAAGATAAGGGTACCGTTAAGATTTTTTTCGGGGGGTCACTCTCCTATATGGGGAGACCCCCCTTAAATACCTTATAAAAATTTTTTGTTAATGAATTTTAAAGAGATCACCACTTTACACCTACACACAAAATTTGATGTTTCTAGCTTAAGTAGTTTCCGAGAAAAACTGCTGTGACACACGGACGGACGGACGGACAGACGGACAGACTGGTCGCGAAACTAGTAGGGTTTTGTAAAATTATTTTACAAAGCCCTAAAGATGGTATTTTCCTTTTAACATCAAAATAACACCTCGTATTGGATAACCCTGTAGAAATATTTGATGATGACACAATTTAGGCAAAGTCTTCTTGGCCTTGATTATTAGAATTAAGAACCGGGGCTTGAATTATAATTTTTAACGAATTTCAGGGGCAGCGGTACTTTACATTCTATACTATCGTGTTGGGTAAAACACAACAATTATTTTCTAACGTTTTCGGCCTTCTCCATCGTGGTTTTGTGAACGATGGCTCGTATGAGCCAGTCAGTGGCACTCTTGAACGCAACGATTTTGTCCCGCACAGTTTGACTGATTGACTTCAGTTCAGGGCATTCCTGTATGAAGCATTCATGCAATTTTATTGAATGGATTTCATCAGATGCTCTGAGTAACTCTATCTAAAAGCTGCACACCCACGCCAACCCCGATAACTTGAAAGTAACTCAGATTCAGCGCGGAGCTCATGCAGATTGCTTATTGATTATGACAGGACCACAACATATGTATGCCTGTCTACCACTTTCGCTGCTGGTTGCTCAAGACCGGGTCCAATTCAGGTAATAAGTAAGGCACAGAACATACCGGTTAGTCCTTTTGGGTCTACAATGAGACTCAAAAAATTGGAGTACCTTAATTGAACTGCGCAAGTAATAATTGCCTTCTACTCGTATTAATCAACTAAGTAACCAAATTCCTTAGCTGCCAAAGCCGCAGGAAAGGCATGAATACTTTCCATATGAGTGTGGTGGTACCAAGAACTACCCTCGTGACCCTTACATATACTTCCCCGGGCTCCAGTAAAAGTCAATTCGTTTTCATATTACGTTATAATTGTTCTTAATTTTTTTAATCAAATTTAATATTTTACACTTTTCAAGTGCTGAAAAGTAGCATCCCTGTTGGGTGCTGGCTGGTGGGCTCTTCTTTCTCCAACTATTCCTGGCTTTGGATGTTCCCTTTACTTTACGCTGCTCCCACTGGTACGCTAGTTTCAATTGTTTGATCTGCGCTTTAAATTTTGCCCTTTTGCTAGAGAACACGGCCAGGAAGGCCATTTGCTCACACGCCTCCGGAGTGTGCTTCGCCCACTTCTCTACTCACGTCTAGTTGACTGCTACAACTGACACTATAGTTTCTAGTGGACGCGTTAAGCTTGACATTTTCATGTACTGTGACCACAGTTGTTAGGCTCTATGGCTTTAAGGGGATATTGAGAGATAACTGTGATACTCCTATGGGATAAAGAAAGCTTATTACTTTTTGCATAGCTGTGATGATTTGAGAGGCGACTACTTGTAATCGCATTGCGTACCCGTCAATATGGAGACATCAATACGCTCTTACGTATTCTGGCTGAAGAAGGCGGCGGCACATTTTTCTACCCCGAACATGCTTCTGCGCTCTAACCAGCTTAATGTGTTAAACTACAAGGCATAGGCATCGTGCCACACAGCTTTGTTTATGCGGAGATGCGACGCCTCCACATACAGATCATCAGGAATTCAATAAACTGTTTTAATTTTTTTAGGTACAGGGGTGGGTATCACTGTGGACTTTACTTTTATTTATGCAAAGTCCACAACTTTGTCCTTGATTACAACACGAAAATGAAAACAAGTTGGGTATACAGACCTATGCTCATGTCAGAAGGGTTTTGTACTCAATTTACAAAATGCAGTAACCAGCAACGAATAAAATCAAGAAACATGTCAAAGACGATTTTATTGGAGAAAATGTGAAATTCAAGGATCATACTATTATTAACAAAGTTGAAAGAGTTTTGACTTCTGAGGTATTTGTTAGAGTTATACCCATAAATATCTCCCTTGATAATTTTTTCAGATTTTTTAGATCAAAGTCAAAGTCAAAAGAGCTTTATTTAATACTAATCGTTATAAATTTTTAAAAGAACATAAAGCAAATTCCAAACAATAAAACTATAAAAAACTTAATGGCCCGAATGGCTCTCTAAATTTATACGTTTTCAGTTAAACACATTTAATGAAAAAAATACACTTGCAAATTTAAATTAATTAAGATTATTTCATATTTTTTGATTCAATTGGAAAAAGGAGAAAAAACCAACCAGCATTATTCAAAAATTACTTATATTACTAACACAACAATGAACTTATATCCTATACCTAATATGTTACACCCTAATTCTAAATAAGTTCAATCAAAGAAAAAAACACAAAAAAAAACGTTACCTTATATTGAAACCTATACCTAAATTATAATACAAATAAACAACAACACTAGATGTAGCAGTAATGAGATGAATCTAAAAAACTAAGTAACGAGAAAAAGCACAAAAACAGAAAATAAACACGAATAATTTAGACATTGTCATTCAGCCACCAATACCTAGATTGCTCCATCTCAGCTCGACCAGCCTCAACGAATCTAGCAAATGAGTATCTCCATTGGAATTGTTGGTCTCGTGAACTCAGATTCGGAGGATATTTTATCTTCTTATCGGTGGCCCGTCGGTATATGTGATATATGATTGGGACGCCGTCAGAATCAAAAATATATCGAATCATGTCCAAATACACGAATGCTTCTGGAGGAACGAAGCCAGTAGTGAGGCAAATCACAATATACCCGTCTGTAGGGTGGAACGGCTGTGAAATCCAAGGGTTTTCACTCACAGCTACAGATCTTGCGATATGATTCCGAAGAAGTTTCAATATGTAGATATCGACTCTTGTCACTTGAGCGGTTTGATGAATTTTTCTTTTCGATATATAGTGCTTCCAATCCGTCTCAGGCTTTCTGTGTAAACCAGTACATGCACGAAGACATTTTCTTTCGAAAACTCTTAATCTTTCCATTGTACTAGCACTCTGGTTGTACCAGATCTGGCATCCGTATGTCAAAACTGGCCTAACCAGGGTCTTGTAACAAATAACTTTGACATTTTGATCAATGTATCTGGAATGAAAGAGTCGCCGAAGGGCCATGACTACTTTTAGTGCCTTACTGAGCATGATTTTGACATGTTCAGTGTAGTACAGATACTGATCGAGATGAACACCGAGGTATCGAACACAGGATTTATGTGGAACCCGTTCTGAACTACCCTCACCAGCCATAATGTGGAAATCCTTCCAATTACGTTTCAGGTCTTGACTGGCCCCCTGCAGCGTTGTCCGGAACAAGATTGTTTCGCACTTCTGCGCATTGATTTTTATTCGCCAATTGTCGGTGTAGAGCTGCACATCATTAAACATTTTTTGAAGATTGCTCTGAACTATTGTATTTTTTCGGTCTGCCGTATAGATGATCAGATCATCAGCAAACGCTACCAATGATCGCGTTGGCGAGACATTAAAATCAAAGCTGTTCAATAGCTTGCGAATGAATATTGAGAAAAGCAGGGGCGCAGTAACTGTTCCCTGCTGTAGACCATTCAAGACCTTGAATTCGCGCATTGTTGTCAGATTTCCATCAGTTACAACAAACGATTTCCCGTATAACATATTACACATCTTGGCGACAAGGTGTCTAGGGAACCTGTCTTGAAGAAGTTTGAAAACTAGTCCATCTAACCACACCGTATCGAAGGCTTTCTCCATATCAATGAGACATGCTCCAACACGTTCTTTGTTGTTTAGTTTCCAACAGATGTCTGAGGTTACTTTCGTTATTGCATGTATGGTCGAATGCCTGGCACGAAAACCAAATTGGCAATTCGGCATCAACTCATATTTCTCAATGTGGGCGTTTAATGCTCTGTTGAGTATCACTTCAAACACCTTGCTGATGTTAGGCAGCAAGCTGATTGGGCGATAGCTTTTAGGGCATGAAGATTCTTTTCCTTTCTTCAAGATCGGAAATACCTTAGCCTTTTTCCACTCATTTGGGAAATATGAATTGTTCAACATGTTGTTGAACAATATGCAATAATTCCTAATAGCAACCTCAGGCAAATGTCGGAGAACTATATTTGGAATACCGTCAGTACCACATGATTTTTTGTTGTTTATTCTGCGAAATATGAAACACAAGTCTTCATAGCTGACAAAATAATCAATAAGATTCAAGCTCGGTATGAGGTCAGATGTGAATGTTTCATCGAAATGAAGAATTGATTGGCCGTTCAGGCTTGATTTGAAGTCGGAAAATTTTGCTTCAACAACCTCCGAAAATATTTCATTCCTTCTCTCTGGGTTTGGCAGATGAACCAATTCTAAATGTGTTCCAATCAGGGCAAGTTTCTGCAATCCATCACATATAATCCTGTTTCCATTTCTATCCGGAGTCGTACTATCAATTTCGATACCAGCTCTATCGAGAAGATTTATCTCATCACTAGTGACTTCAAGATTCGATACCTTCACTCGAGACTTCCTGCGGAATAAGCTATTCACTTTCACGAAAACGCCATCTGGGTCCTGTGGGCTAATACCTCTCAGTTTTTCCGCCCATTGATTGCTGACCTCACTCCTGAAGTATGAACGGATTAAGTTCCGGACATTCTTCAGGTGTAATTTCAACAAAGCCAACGAGGGATGGTTGTAGTCCAAAAATCGTCGATAAATACTGTTGACGCGGGTGAGAAGAAGGCTTTTCAATCTTTTCAACCTTGCGATGGTTGGTGTTTCATATCCTACCATATTGTTTCGATGTTTAATCTTGGGAACTACTTTCTCAATCGTTTCCAACGTCAGCTTCTCTAACTTCGACAAATAGAGATATATTTCATCGTCAGTTAGATTTCTGTTATAAGGAACCATTGAGCAAGCGTTGCCACCATCAGAAGGAGGACATTGCTTCTGGTACTCCCGATTAAACTTCTTTTGAAACTTTCCCCAGTCTGTTTTTTTGAAATTCAACCGATGGTTTACGTGTTGAACTGGAATGAGGAAGAAATCATCCCTTTGATGATTGATTTCCATTACGATTGCGTTATGGTCGCTATCGTAAGGAAGCACCTGCAGTTTTCGTTGAGGACTATTAAAGCTGAATTCAAGTCTTGCGTCAGCAATGCAGAGGTCCAAATATAAATTTGTCCTAGGGTTTGTTGGGAACTCCGACCCATATAGGTTGCACCTGTATTCAATTTGGTTCTCTGTTATCCATGATTTCAGGAATACACCTCTTGGATTATTGGTGGCGTTTAGCCATGATGTATGCTTGGCATTCAGGTCACCGGCAAAAATATAATAATTATGCAGCCTGTTCAATTCGAGTATTTCAAACAAGGAATTGAGTTCCTCCTTGAACTTGAGAACATTTTGACCAGTTGCATAGGCAGAGATAACGAAGAGGTTATCCCCACCTGGCAGTGAAATTTTGATGACGGACACTTCAAGAAATTCAAAGTTTTTGAATTCAACTTTTTCAATATTTTGGAAACAATAGGGTCTTCTAACCAATATCCCGGTGCCACCTCCCCCATCACCTATTACCCTATCGTTTCTTACGAATGCAAAATCTTTGAATTCCATGGAATGCCATGAATTGAGGTGGGTTTCAGTGAGAAGTATGATGTCAGGCTTTTGCTTAACAACAAATTCAAGGAGATAATCACGTCGACGTATAGCAACGATAGGGTTGACGTTGATCGATATGAGGCGAAGCCTATCCTTGGGAATATGACTGGATGACAAGTTATTATTAGGAATTTGAAAGACCTAAACGCTGAAAAGCAAAGTTAATTTTTGAATCTTGTTTGTCGATTCTCTCCGATAAAGAATTAAGTTGCTGGTAAATTTTGAGAAGCAGCTCATTATTGCCACTTACATTATTTACATTATTTCCACCATTTTTTGCTGGTCCTCTAGCGGCGAGTGCAAATGATACTCCGGGCTTGACGAAATTGGAAGGTATGATATTACGGTGTACTTGTGTTTGCTTTGGAGCAAATTTAACTTTTGCATCTTGATATCGGGAGCATCCTCGATATGATGCTGGGTGACCAAAAACACCGCAGTTAACGCAGTATAATTTTTCTTTAGGCTCCGTCTGAGCCAATTTGCACTCACCGGGAGCATGAACGTCTTTGCATTTAACGCAACGATAGTGCATGGCACAATTGGCAGCCGAATGTCCAAATCTTTCACACCGGTAGCACTGGTTGACTTCTCTTTTCTGGAGGCGTTCCCACCTCACCACTCTGAAATTTAAGTACCTTATTTGTTGAAGGGCACTTTGACTGCTCTTATTTGCAATTTGTACCAGGTAAAGTGGTAAATTCTTCCTTTCTATGGTCGACCTTCTTGTCGCAAAGGCTTTGACTGAAACAAAATCAATATCTGGTGCAGCCTCCTTGAGCACCTGAAGAAGATCGACCGTATCCTCTCCGCTGTCCAAACCCTTCAACAAGAAGGTCTGATTCTTTTCACTTTTTGGAGTATAGGTGAAGTGTGGAACCTCCCCAGAATTCAGCGCATCTTCGGCTGACTTGAAATCAACCAGTGATTTCGTCCTTATAGTTAATTTTTCGGCATTAACTCTTTTGATTTCGAAACTGGCCAGTTTATTTTCGGCTGCCAATAGCCGAACCATATCTTTCCCGGTTTGTCCGAACACGTTGATTGGCGGAACTTTTTCTGTCTTGTTGGAAGCTTTTTCAGAGGAACCAGCAGAACTGCGGGCTGGTTTTTTCTCCTTATTTTTGTTCTTTAAATATTGAATGAAATTAACGTCATTATCTTGATTAAAATTACCTCTGATGTTTTCTTCGATTTCCATATCTTCGGTTAATCCCTCCAGCGCTGCAAAATAATTTTGGCTCTCGTTGGTGCCACCAGCACTTAGAACTTCCTTTGGATTTACTTGCTTTGCACTTTTCTTCGGCTTTGTTACCTGTCGCCATTGATTTTGTGGCTGCGTCTTTTGAGGCTTCATCCCTTGCTTGAAAAGATCCTTGAGAGACTGTATCTCTTGCCTTAGTTCATCATTTTCTTTCTGCAATTTGGCCATCTGTTGATTATCCGCTATTATTTGCAGCTTGCACCCTCCATCTACGGAGTTTTCTTCGTTATGTTTTCTTTTAGTGATTGTCGCCAGTTTCGTATTCGTCGTTTCCCCAGGTTGCCCCAACGGTGGGAAGCCGTCAGGCTCCTCCATACCAGCGGCGAAATTTTCTTTGTGAATTTGTTTTTCGTTACCAATCGAAGAAAAAATATTCGATAGAAATTTCCTGAGTCGATTACTTCGATAATATAAGATTTTTTCCGATAAAAATTAACTTCGGACTAATGTTTTTAAAAAATTAATTTAATTTTTGAATACTCAGATTTTTTGGATCACGGGTGTCCATTCGTGAGGGAGGAAACACATTATTCATGTATTTCCCATCCCCCCCTCCCCCCCGTGCCCCCACTGAAGCAAAAACTGTCTGTTTAAGAACTGTTTTGAAAAGCTCTCATAGAGAACTTTCAGTTGATACCCATATCGGCTACCTTTCATGAAATTTTTTTTTTCCAGGGGCCACTTCTCTGTACTGTAATCATCGATTCATGGCCTATTTTTTCGAATCCTAGAATGGTTACAAAGCCCTTTTGCTAGGAGCTCTCTCCTGCCTCTTCAATTTGTTTCAATTATATGTACTCATCTTCATGATACCTATCATTCCTGCAATTTTCATGCAAATCCTAGCAAAGCTGTAGTGTCTAAGTCGGTAAAAAGCGCATATGGCTCCATAGCCATATGTTTCCATAGTAATACAGGGCATATTGTTCCATAGTAATACAGGAAAATTCAAATCGCTATAACTTCGTCAAATACTATTCGATCTTTATGAAACTTTCAGAAAAGATCAATCCTATACATAGTCATCTATTTCCTAAATTTTATTGAATTGAAGGGTACCGTTTAGATTTTATTCAAGAAAACATAAAATCGATAAATCATACTATTACTAACAAAGTTGAGTGAATTTCGACTTCTCATGTATTTGTTGTTGTTGTAGTCATTAAGGCCTACATTCATGATTTTTTTCAGATTTTTCGGATGGAAGGTGTCCAATCGCGAGGGGGGGTACGCGAAAAGTTCGTACATTTCCCCTTCTCCTGCCCCCTTCGGTAATCATAAGGCAATTTTAAGACTTGTTTTGAAAAGATCTCATTGGACTTTTCAATGACACCCTACTCGACTACCAATGGTGAAAATTTTTTTTTGAGGGGTCACCTCCCTATACGGGGAGACCCCCCTTAAACCCCTTTGAAAATTTTTTTTACCCTTGAACTTTCAAGAAGTCACCACTTCTGACCTTTCCACAAAGTTTCATGGCTGTAGCCTCTATACATTCGGAGAAAAAGTGCTGTGACATACAGACGGACGGACAGACGGACACAGGTCGTGATTGCAATAGGGTTTTGTATTTTAGTACAAAACCCTAAAAAAGGAAGACTCACATGAACTACAACTCCAAAATCCACCATTACCTAATACTTATCCATACATAACAAATATCTTCCGCAGTTGATGTACTTTCATTTCACAAATCGCAAAGATATACTTATATTCCTGGTCTCTTTTTTCCCCTAGGGATTTTCTACCTCCGAACACAAGTTTTGGTCGATTGCCTTCACGTTGGGTTACCTTAACACGTTAGAGAAACTCGTTTTAAAATGAAAAAGAATGCTGTTTTTTCCACGTGTTGTGTCCCTTCACCACTTTTGGGTACTCCCAAAATGCACCATTCGAAAAACAATGCTTCAGGTTGAAAAAACGATGAAAAGCTAACGATTAAAGCCATTTTTGAGAAATTTCCCTCACATGAGCAATCCTGGACTGGTGGCTCCATACATATCTTAAATTGAAGGTATAGTTTGAGTAATACGGGTGCAAAGTTTCACACCATCACCACGAACTTTAGAGTTGTGGTCTCAAATGGCACTTAGCGACCGAACTGATTATACTAGAAATATTCCAACGTAGATTCTCCTTCTTTTCCGAAATTGAATGGTATTGCAACAATTTCCCTCTCATTCTTCAAATTATTATCATAATATCTATGATGACCGTGGAATCTTCTCAACACTAATTTAGTGCTACACCTCAGACAAATGCAATCATTCATAACAATATAGAAGTCTTCACTTGTTGACTCATTTCCAGGAAGGAATAATCCACAGTACCACCCACCAACTAGTAAAACTGTCGGAAATAGCTATGGAGCTTGGCGGAGCTCCATGACTTAATAAGGTACAGAATTATTAAAATGTAAGTGCATGGCAGTGAGAAAATCAACCTTGACACATATTGCTAAAATTAGCGAAGACGCAAGATCTTGCAAATAAGACATTCTAAACAAGATTCCAACTATAAAATTAGTACAGTCTGCAGTGGACTTACTACAATAAATCTGAAGACAGATTGAACCAACAGCCGAACAATGAGTCATTATGTATTGATTCATTGCCTCAAGACAAATTTGAGTTCGATTTGTAGAGATTATTGACTCCCCATTCACTTTCTGTGGGGCCAAAGACTTTTTTGGACTTCTTGTTTGGATAGCGATATCGACGAGGAGCCAACCTATTAAAAGATGGATTGGGACTCATTACGGAAAGGTAAACATTTTTGAATGAGCCCTTCTGGATACTTGATTAAATATTTATCTATATGAAGTTGTTCTAGATATCGAACGGTGTCTTGTGATAGCAAGATCAATATCCAGCTGTGACGAAGCAAGTCTTAAGCACGTGTCGAGGAGATGGTTCAAGTTCTTATCGAGCATTGATCTTAATTGCAGCTTGCCGAGGTATAGACGGCGGAAAGTGTACCAGATTTGTCATGTCTTCGACAGAAGTCTTAGCCATCAGAAGTGCTTTTCATCGACAGAGTTGTCGTTTTAAGAAGAATCTAATTTATCTTCATGCACTTAAAAAGGATGTTATTTGATGTTGTTTTCTAGTGGATAATATTGTAAGCGGTAAGATTTGCATTTAGTTCAATCTGAAATTCTAGTCGATTCTTGATCGCAAGAAGTAAGTGAAGCTGGACCACATTATTTCTGCTATAGATGCAATCGAATTGTACGTTGAAAAATGTATGTAAAGTTTCCAGACTAAGACGAGTTAATAATAAAACTACAAAGCTGAATTTGCCGACTTGGTTTGCAAAGATCAAAAAGTATTTCAATAAAGAGTCACGACCTGGCAAATAAGATTATTTGGAGTTTAAATAATTTAATTGTGCTATTATTCTTGAGGCTCCAGGCACAATAATTCGAAATTAGATGGTTTACATAAACTGAAAGATGACTGATATCTGGTGTAATTTATGTAATTTATTCGTTTATCAGAATATAATAAACAACACCGGTAAGCGGGAAATGAGGGACTTTGCTTCCATTCGAGGGCTCAAAACAATTTTTCTGGTTAACTTTAGTTCAATGAACAACTTCAGTTCAATTGCTCAAATAAATCAAGAGGATTGAAGAGCCTATTTATCAACTTAATGCCACCACCGTTTCATTTTGACTTTGACAATTTCGCTGAATCTTCGGCCACTTGAATATATTCAAGCCGAAATCTATGCCCGGAAATGAAAAAAAAAATGTTATGTTATTGTCGATCTGAAGCTTATACGAAACATCAACAATGTTGGTATAATTAAACACGCGTGGTTGTTTGTGTAGTTCATACTAAAAACAAAATTAGTTCATAATATTTTAAATGACAGTAACTCAACTCGTAATTCGATTTTTATGAAACTAGGCGCACATAACTGTCTTTCATTAGCGTACTTATTAAAATTTAAAGGTGCCACTACGACGTAACATTCTCAGATAATACTCTTGTCAAAATGAGTTAATTTCACCTTCCACAGTTTTATCCTAAAGTAACCACAGTGATAAGTGCTCCCAACTAGCCCAGAGCGAATTTCAAATAAAGCTGCGTAAGTTGGCCCCGCAGCTTTATTTGAAATGCGCTCTGGGCTAGTTACGACTTGGATCTAAGTGCTTGATAAAGGGTTTTCCACTAAGAGGTGTTATTTTGAATAGCCCGCTATTTCGGCAGATGTCACTTTTGAAGCTGTCATTTTTAATAAAACTCAGACGATTCACGGTTCAACAACGCATTGAAATCATTAAAATTCACTATAAGAATGGTGAAAATTTGGCAAAGACGGTTCGTAAAACTCGAACATTTTTGGGTCATCGTGAAGCACATTGTCGGACCGCAATACAGAAATTGGTGGAAAAATTCGAGCTGCTGGGACAACTTAGTGATGTGAAGAATAAAACCCGTGCACGTAAAAAAAACAGCCGAGAATAGTGTTGCTGTAGCCGACAGTGTTCAAGAAAAGCCAGGTTTGTCCATTCCTCATCGTTCTTTGAAATTAGGCATTCCACAAACTTCATATACCGTATTTTGCATAAAGATTTGGGTCTTAAGGCTTATAAAGTTCAGTTAACACAATAACTCAAGCCGGTCGATAATTGGGTCCTGCATGAAAATGATCCGGAATTCCATCAAAAAATCATCTTGAGTGATGAGGCCCATTTCCACCTCAGTGGCTTTGTCAACAAGCAAAATTGTCGCATCTGGGGCTCGGAAAACCCAAGAATTATTGTTGAAAAGGCTCTCTATCCTCAACATGTGACTGTTTGCTGCGGTTTATGGTCCGGCGGAGTCATTGGACCTTACTTTTTCGAAAATGAGGCTGGAGCAACAGTAACAGTGAATAGATTACGCTATCGAGAGATGATTAATGATTTTTGATGCCCGGAATCGGATGGTATTGATCTGGACAACGTTTACTTTCAACAAGACGGCACTACGTGCCACACAAGAACCGAAACCATTGACATTTTACGGGAAAAGTTTATGGACTGTGTTGTCTCTCGAATAGGTGATCACAATTGGCCACCAAGATCATATGATTTAACAACTTGCGACTTCTTCCTTCGGGACCAAGTCAAATAAAAGGTCTATGCCAACAGCCCAGTGTCGATTCAAGACCTCAAAGATGGAATTCGTGAGGCTATCGAGGACATAGGGCAGCCAATATACGATTTGGTTATGGAAAATTTCATGAATAGGATATGGTCCTGCAAGCGCGGCTGTGCTTGTCATTTGGCTGATGTTATTTTTCACTATTAACGGCGCACCTTCTGCTTTGTAATGAAATAAACATCCGATCATTTATATTGTAAAATGACATTTTTCTTTTGAAATCAAAATTACACCTCTTATTGGAAAGCCCTATATAATAAGAACTTTTATCATACCGGTAGGACAAGCCTGCTGCGTTAATATGACTAAAGAAACATAATTGGATAAAAATTCTGGGTTTAAGCTAGTACACTACACTTTTAAAGTTTATGCAGCAAAAAAACAAGTTGATTAGACAGAACTACGCTTATGTCAAAAGGGTTTAGTGCTTAACCTACAATATGTGGATAAATAGAATGATCTAATTCAAGAAGCACTTTTACGAGTATAGCATGCACAACAAATATACTCTTGGTTTAACCAGCCAACATTTTGTTCCAATATTGTTAATATCATACGGGGCAAAATGTATGAACAAGATTTGTGTACAATCGCTACATGGTTGGACACCTTTAAGCCGAAAATCCAAAAAAAATCACGAAGGCAGGTCTTTATGAGTCCAACGGCAACAAATACCTCAGAAATCAAAATTCACTCAACTCTGTTAATAATGGTATCATTTGTAAATTTCTGAATTTTCCCGCAAAAATCGAAACGGTGCCCTTAAACTTCTATATTTATGTTGGTTGAGACCCTCATGCCTACGAAATTTCATGGAGTTCAAATCATAACTAATTGAGTTATCTCCATTTGAATTGTATGGAACCACAAAAACAATAGCACATGTAGATAGGTAATATACTCATATATTTCAAATCGATCAAGCACTCGTATTTTCTTCGGATTTGCATGAAAACTTAAGGAAAAGTGGTTTACTTGAATATGTACAATCTGCCGAGCATTCAGAAAATTATCTAACATGGAATAAAGTCACGGCTGTTATGTGCTTATGAACGTAACTTTGCATCATTTGGCTGAATTTGAACGATTTTTTAAACAAGTATTGGGTCAATAATTCCAATCATCGATTCATAGCATCACAACATTTTTTCGAACCCTAGAATGGTTACAAAGCCCTTCTGTTGGGAGCTCCACCTATTAGTGTTAATTGTAGGTATTCATCTTCAGTCATTCATCAAATTGAATCAAGCGTTCAAAGCATGTACGTTAGACGCTAAAGTTAGGGAAAATAGCTCAAACTTATTCAATCTTCGTATTTAAAACAGCCACTATTTTGTTCTACGATTACCAATACCACTAGCTGAACCAATTCTCATGATCCTTATCATTCCTGAAACTTTCATGCGAACCTCTAGTGTTTGAGTCGGCAAGAAGCGCATATTGTTCTATAGCCATATGTTTCCATAGTAATACAGCGAATATTGTTCCATAATAATACAGAAAAATTCAAACCACTATTACTTCGTTAAATGCCAATTGATCTTTGTGAAACTTTCAGGGCAGGTCAATTTTAGAAATAGCCATTTACCGATAAGATTTTATTCAAGAAAATGTAAAATCAATAAATCATACCATTACTAATGAAAAGTTGAGTGAACTTCGTCTTGTCACGTATTTGTTGTTATTGTGCTCGTAAAGGTCTACATTTACAATTTTTTTCAGATTTATCGGATGAAAGGTGTCCAATCGCGAGGAGGGTACGCGAAAAATTCGTATATTTTCCCTTACCCTGCCCCCCTCAGTAATGATAAGGTCATTTCAAAGCTTGTTTTGAAAAGATCTTCTTTAGACCTTTCCAATGATACCTCCCTATATGGGGAGACCCCCTTAAACCCCTTTGAAAAATGTTTCCACCCAAAAACTTGCAAGAAGTCACCACTTCTGACCTTTCCACAACGTTTCATGGCTATACTTTCTATAGTTTCGGAGAAAACCTGCTGTGGCGTATAGACGGACGGAAGGACAGACGGACACAGATTGTGATTGCAAAAGGGTTTTATATTTCAGCACAAACCCCTATAAAAATCTAATAAAAAAAACTCGAACACAACTCGAAGCAGCAGTTGAGTTTTACTGACAGAATTGTTAATCAAACTTTGACCAATTCTCAAAGTCTCTTCTTTCGGTTGGCTAGTTCCCACTACCTTAGTGGTTTGGACCCTGACGTTGCTTATCGAAAATTTAATGTTTAAAATTTACGATTATTAACATAGTTGATTGAGTTTTTGACTTTTTGTTGACCTTGTACTCATAAACATCTACTTTTATAATTTTATTCAGATTTTCTGCTGAAAGGTGTCCAATTGCAGGGGAAAAGGAGACATTGTAAAAAATTGTTCGTACATTTCCTCTTATCGTGCACCTCCCATGCAAATGATGCTAATTTCAGACCGGTTTGAAAAGTTCTCATTTTTCGTTTTATTCCTATATTGGCTCCCTTCAGTAAACTTTTTGGAAGTTTAGCTTCGTTTTACGGAGGTTCTGATAAAAAGTGAGCGAGAGGACTGAGCGTCCAACGAAAAGTGGCCGAGAGGAGTGGGCCTAGAAAAAGCGTACAATCTACCGAACTCAATGTACCGAACGCACCGAAGAAATAATTCTTCCGCCGCAACACACTCCCCACACCACTTTTTGGTAACGCTGTCCCAGCTCCTCCAACGTTGTTTTCACTTGCCAAAATACTGTTTTTGCTCGCCACCGCTCCTTTAGCTCCGACAATGGCTGTTTTAGCTTGCAACGCCTTCACACCACAAGAAGAGCAGTGATGCAAAACGAAGTTTAGCTTCGTTCTGCAAATGATTATGTAAAGGCTCAAATTGTAGATAGATAAACGCAGGAAAAATTTGTAGAAAGTTAAATTTCATCGTGGATAATATGTTGGACTTAATATTATTCTTAGCAGGGATTTACGGCAGTTACACCCAGTGAAATCAACGCCAATCTTCAGGCAAATTACAACTAATTGTCTTTTTAAACGTTCCCAAAAAATTCGTGAAAAAAGTTCGTGTTAAAAGAGAATTAGGTGTAAACAATATTTAAAAATTCTTATTCGAGTTTTCTTATTTTGTCTCGTGTTTACTTATTTTAATTCATTAAATATATTGTAAAAAATAAAATATACTTTTGAAGAAAGGAAATAATATCTGAAATGCATTAATATAACAAAAGTTAACATAATATAGACATAAAAAATTTGATGTATTGCCACTTTCTGACATTGAACGCATACGTTTACGTAAGACTAGAATATCAGTGCCATCACCAGAATTATTTTGTTCATCATCTTGTGAAATTATTTCTGAATTATCATCTCTAGTCTCCTGTGTTAATAATTCAGTAGTTTTTGGGAGGAAGTTGGTGATTAAAGATTGTGTTTGATTTCGCGATAGTCCGTTATGAAGTTCCCTGAAAGATGGCATTAATGATTTCAGTTCACGTTGAAATTTTGCAGCTCGTTCCTCATCAGGATCATGTCGTTCAAAATAATTACCTAATTTCTTGGCAAGATCAAGACCTTCTTTAATTAGAGTTGCATTTAAAATAGGAGGATCTTCTTTGCCATTATCGCTATGTTCTCTGTCATGATGAGTCTCAAGGGTAAGGTCTATAATTTCATTTTGGCTCAAGCTTTTATCTACTAACAATAACTCTATATCGGCAAATGATGGATCATCGAATCCAAATGCATGCAAATGATAGATCATCGAATGCCAACATTGTGATGTCAGTAAAAACAGCGTTATTGAGGATGACTGGATCAGGATCTTTGCTTTTGACACATTCTGGTCAAATGTTTTTCCAACATGAGTTTAAGATTGATGGCTTTAAGTTAGCGAACGCTTAGCCAACTTGATTAATGCGGTCTGAAATTGAAAAATTTTTCCACACATCAATAACGGTTAACTGCTCATTATGGTCTAGTTTATCTAGGACGTATTGGAATGAACGTTTTATGCAGTATATTTTAAAAATACCAATGATTTTTTGGTCCAGAAGTTGTATTAAAGATATAGTGTTAGGCGGAAGAAAACAAAATTGCACCTTTGGGTGCTCCAAGACCGGATGGCCAGGTGCATTGTCTAATATTAAAAGAAATTTAAATTCTAGACATTTTGCATTCATGTAGCGTCTAACTTCTGGGATGAAGTATTTCTGGAACCATTCTGTAAAGATTACACTAGTCACCCAGGTCTTTTCGCCTGCTGTCCAGTGAATTGGCAATAAATTGAAATCTACACTTTTCATCAAGCGTGGTCTTAACGCACGATTTACCAGCAGTAGTTTTAATATACGTTCTCCTGAAGTATTGGAACAAAACGACAATGCTACACTACTGCTACTTTAAAACAACGGGAAGTTTTTTGCAATTTCATAACATAAGTTCTGCTGGGCAATTTTTTCAAAAAAGGCCGCTTTCATCTACAATCCAAACATGATCCGTGGTCTATATTTTTCTAAGTTATTCAGGAATTTCTTTGGCAGCCAACTCATTTTCAGGCGCAGTTTCTCCCTTAATTTTTATATTATGGAGAGCATATCGTTTAAGAAAACCTGTCATCCAACCTGTACTTGCAGCAAATTTAGATTGTTTTGACCGAGATGTGCCTGGCACCACTTCTTTAAGACGTTTATAGAGTCTTAACGTAGTTTGCTTGGTAGCAATTCCATCTACTGGTGTTCTTTTTAGCAATTTATCTTCAATCCACATTACCAAAGCTTTTTCCATTTTTTGTTTGACAGCATCTCTTATGTGGGACGTTACTTTTGCACTTATTTTGATTCCAGAGCATACCAATTTTCAGATCGCAGTTTCCTTTTTTTAAAGTTCTTATGGTAGCTTCATGGGTACCAAAATGCTTGCCTACAGTCGTTGCACCTTGTCCTGTTGCAAGTTGACCTAAAATTTTAATTTTTGTATCTAAACTGATTGCCTTCTTCATCGCTTTTATTGCAGGTGAATTATATAACATTGTGTTAGGGCTACCAAAATTTATTTCATATTAATAATGCAAAGATTTGAAGATTATTTAAAATTTACCTATTATTAAGTTAATAAATTTATACGAACACTAACTTTATTTTACTTATGTTATAACTTTTTAAATATTTACTACAATTAAACGTGTTTTCTTTTCCACTCTCAAAATCAAACTAAATTACGTAAAAAATGCCTAACGTCGTTACTCTATGCATAATTTGGGAAATCCCATGCTGATATTATAATCTGGCACATGGTGAGAGCAAAATCTACAGTCTCAACGACTTTTTCTGAGAATAATCTAAACGACGCGTGTACGAAACACGCGTCGAAAAATCTCGCTCTACGAGATTCAAGAAAATTTCCTAGAATATTAAAAATCGTGTTTAAATCAAACTCATTCGTGTAAAAAAGATTTTTTTTTTAACTCGTGTCAAATCAAGTTCGTGTAAAAAAATTCGTGTATCAAGAGAATTAGGTGTAGATCTAAATTGACCGGGACAACTCTTAACATTTTACGAAATCGCCCATGTAATGCGGCAAAATGATGTCCTATCTTCTAAAACTCTGACTAAAATTGGTAATGGAGAAGTATTAGAACCAGATCAATTGCTGCTCAGAGAAAACAGATTTTTGACTAAAGAAGAGGCTCAAAGATCATGTCCTGAAGGAGTCCGCTTATTTTTGGCAATAACAAACCACATGGATAGAATTCTGAAAGGAAGGAGGCAAAAATTGTTGTACTGAGTATTTTGTCATATTATATGTATCCTGGATTTTTGAACTAGTCACATCAATTCCTGAATTTATCTATGTAAAGTTTTTTAACCTTTACGTAATCATTTGCAAAACGAAGCTAAACTTCCTACCGGACACTCCCAGAAAGTCTCACTGCTATTTTCTTTTAGTGCCTAAGGTCTATGTGGGGAGAACCCCATTAATCACCTTTAAAGCATTGTTGTACCGCAAATTTCATCCCTCCAGATTATGTGGTCTATGAGAAAACTTGCCGTGACATGCGGACTTATAGGCAGATAATTTTCAAGGCGTATTGCAGAATCGTTTGCGAACCCTTCACATAATTCAATCTGTTTTTTTTTTTCTGATGCAATCATCACAAACGATGGTCTTATATCATACTGGAGGAATAAGTTTACGTGTTTGCAGCATCAACTTTTTTTACTGTCACAATTATTCCTCAGTAAATCAAATTGAATTAAACATTAAAAGCACTTTAGATGAAAATCATCACATGAATACTCATGCAATTGAAATTCTTCATGTATTTGACACTCTGCAAATGAGCAAAAACTTCAATGCATTAACAGCAGAAATTCGGTTTAAGACATCCTTTATCTTAATCTAAAGCAAATACAGTTAATCCAATCTAAAGATAAACTTTTATAAGTCTTCCCAAAAGAATTCATCATTGAATCATTCATTCTTCGTACTTGGAAGTACAAAAGCTGAAAAAACATGCATTTTACATCACCTATGCATGTGCCTACACAATGTACCTGGATTGAAACTATTCATTAGCTTTCATTGCATGCATAATGTAAATTCAACACCAAATCATTCCACCTTTTACTGCAGTGTGAATGTAAACTGTTTGAAAAACTTGAGAATAACAGTAACAACATTCGTTGGAAATTATTGATAATTGGAAATAATGTTCAATAAATCGAATTACCTGTTCGTAATCGTTCTAGAGACCTTGGATGCGGTCGAGAAATAAAAAAATGTAAAGAAACCAAAAACTTAGATGGACATTGAGGTTTACATTTCGGTTTTGTTTATAGCTGCAGGTTAAAAGTTATTGCACTTTCGTTAAAATGCTGTGAGCTTAACTGCAATCTTCAAAGAGATGGTTTGAAGAGGAGGAAAAAGATGAATGCTAAAGCTAGAAGACGATGAAATGCTTATTTTAAATTTTGTCTGTTCATACAAAGTAAATAATTGCAGACTTCTTTTCATCATGAATAGATGGATGTTTCAAGTAGCGTATGAATCATATAAAGCAGTTGAGGAGGTCTAGCTTTAGCGATCTTTAAGGAGGGAGCAAATAGTTTGAACAGAAAAAACAACGAGTGAAAAATGAACTGTCTATTACAATTTTTGGATCGACCCTGCAATCTTCTACTCTTGAAGTTGTGTAAAAAATACAATCATCAAATTGGTGAATAATATATAAGCAATAAATTTTCAAACCCAAAATAAAATTGAAACCTAATGGAGAGTAAAACATGGCATGCTCCAGTTAGTTTTAATTTTTTCAAGAATTTTACTTAATCATAAAATTGAGTTCAATCACATTAGCTTCTATATAAGCACGCCTCTACAAATAGGTAAACATATATGCCGCTTATAATAGCTAATGCAATGCTCGATTAACCCCCTATCAAGGTAAGATGTTCTTGATATAAACAAATATAGTAACGAGTGCGATACGTTTACACGTCTTATGTTTTTTACTTTTTGTCTTGGTACTCATGCATGCGCATAGGTGAAACTGATATCTTTCGATATGTGTAACTTAACCGCAGTGAAGTAATATAGTTCAGTGGCTTACAGTTGACTCATAAAAAGCTCATACTAATTAACTGAGCAGAATTACTCATTCATCCATGAAAACGGTGGTGAAATGTATGTTTGAAGTGTTGTAGTAGAACTTGATAAGGTACATAAGAACTTTATGTAGTTACAAGATTGCATAAACTTTGTGATGTTTTCTGGTTGGTATAACGCAATGTTTTTTATTTTGTTAAATTAAATAATAGACTATGTGAATGCAAATATTTGAGGTGAAAGGTCAATACTTTTAGTGAATTTATTTTGAAAATTAAAATAAGTTTCAATATAAGAACGATGTTAATAATAAATAAAAGTAATATAATGTTATGTTTTCAACAGCTAGGAGTTCCCAGACAACGGAAACCGTAGATAATGTAAGCGGTTCAGTTGGATCTTACCCCATAATGGAACAACTATGAGGGTGGTCCGACAAGTGCTTATTCTCACCGTCCGTTTTCCCCAATATCGCAAGAGAGATTCACCATCGTATAGTACGTTCTTGTAGATGGATCCCGTCAAAATTTCAGCTGAATCGGACTGGTAGCATGGTACTGACCGCGTCTGGAAGCGGGCGAAAGAGCAATATCGGTCGGTTATTTGATACTTGTTTTTGGAAGGGAAATCGCACGGCGAAACCAAAAAGCACTCGGATGCTGTGTATGGTGGCTTTGCTCTTGCGATGGCGACCGTAAAAAGTTGGTTTAGCGAGTTTCAACGTAATCACACGTCGGTTTTTGATGAACCATGCCCAAGTGTCCCAAAAACGGCTTCTACGAAGGACAACAGGACAAAAATCCACGAGCTTGTAATGGCAGACTGCCAATTGAAAGTGCGCGAGATAGCTGAGACGGTATCTCAAAAGACCGCGAGGGTCATAAACTGCAAAAAAAATTTTGGATATGAGAAAGCTGTCGCCAAGATGAGTGCCCCGTTCGCTCACTTCGGACAACAAATGCAACTATGAGACCACTTCAGAGCGGGGTTTGACGCTGTTTAAGCGCAATCCAAATATTGCTCCAATGGTATCTACATATAAGGCCAATTGGGAAGTCCCCGATCTGATACACAGATGGCGGTGCTAGTATCAAATCCATATGATTTTTAGTTAGTGCCAACCTTCAAACGATACATCTCAAAATTTGACAGCAGTCCGATCATTAGTTTGTGAGATATTGCGTTGTGAGTGTAGCTACTTTTGTTATTTGAAAAAAAAAATGGAAAAAAAAGAATTTCGTGTGTTGATAAAATATTGGTTTTTGAAGGGAAAAAACAGTTGAAGCAAAATCTTGGCTTTATAAAGAGTTTCCGGGGTCTGCACCAGGAAAATCGACCATCATTGATTGGTATGCTAAGTTTAAACGTGGTGAAATGAGCACCGAGGACGGCGAACGCAGTGGACTCCCAAAAGAGGCTGCCACCGACGAAAACATCAAAAAAGTTCACAAAATAATTTTGAATTACCGTAAAGTGAGGTTGATCGAGATAGCAGATATTGTCAAAATATCATCTGAACGTGTACATCATATCATTCACGAATATTTGTACATGAGAAAGCTGTGTGCAAAATGGGTGCCGCGCGAGCTCACAATTGATCAAAAGCAACAACGTGTCGATGATTCTGAGCAGTGTTTGAAGCTGTTCAAGCGCAATAAACCTGAATTTTTGCGTCGATATGTGACAATGGATGAAACATGGCTCCATCATTTCACTCCAGAGTCCAATCGACAGTCAGCTGAGTGGACTGCACACGATGAGCCGAATCCAAAGCGAGGAAAAACACAACAGTCAGCTGGCAAGGTTATGGCATCATTATTCTGGGATGCGCAAGGTATAATATTCATTGATTACCTCCAAAAGGGCCAGACCATCAACAGGGATTATTATAGAGCGTTATTGGATCGTTTAAAGGATAAAATCGTTAAAAAACGGCTCCATTTGAAGAAAAAAAAGTGCTGTTTCATCAAGACAATGTACCGTGTCAAAAATCAACGAAAACTATGGCAAAACTGCATGAATTGGGCTTCGAATTACTTCTGCATCTATTGTATTCACCAGACCTGGCCCCCAGCAACTTTTTCCTGTTCTCAGACCCCAAAATGATGCTCGCTGGAAAGAAATTTAGCGCCAATGAAGAAGTAATCGCTGAAACTGAGGCCTATTGACTTCAAGTCAAAGAGAAATCGTACTACAAAAACGGTATCGAAAAGTTGGAAGGTCGCTATAATCGCTGTTTTGCCCTCGAAGGCAATTATGTCGAATAATAAAATCGAATTTTGTCAAAAAATGTTTTTTACTATGGTCGATCGGGGACTTTTCAATTGGCCTGTTATCAGAGACCAAAGAGGAATCGAAACAGTAGACTTCACCTGGCAAACGTACTCCAAAGAAGGCGAAGACTGTCCTTTCGGCTGGAAAGGTGATGGCCACCGTTTGCTGGGGTTAACAATATGTGATCTGCATCGACTACCTAGAGAAGGGCAAAACGGCGACTGAACTCTACCATACTGAGTTATTGAGCCAATTCGATGCTGAATTGCAGAAAAAAGGTGGTACTCTTCTGTCATGACAATGCTCACACCTTCGCCGTCACTATGGCCTAACTGATCGAAGCGGGCTACAAACTGCTACCCCATCCACAATATTGTCTAGATTAGGCACCATGCGACTTTTTTTGTTTCCAAACTTGAAAAAGTTAATTACCGTGCAGAAATTTAATCGAATGAGGAGGCCATCTCCACCATAGAGGCCTACTTTGCGGACCTTGAAAAAGCATATTTTTCAGACGGGTTAAAGAAGTTGGAGCGTCACTGGGTCAAGTGTGTTGAAGTAAGATAAGTTAATTTTAAGAAATAAATCACCGTTTTTCCAAAGTTTTCATTTTTATGGGTTTGTAAAATAATTTTACAAAACCCTTCTAAAATCGCGTCCTGTCTGTCCATCTGTCTGTCCGACCGTGTGTCACAGCAGTTTTTCTCGGAAACTATTTAAGCTAGAAACATCAAATTTTGTATGTAACATACGTGTAAAGTGGTGCTCTCTTCGAAATTCAACTACAAAAATTTTTTATAAGGTATTTAAAGGGCGTCTCCCCATATAGGGGAGTGACCCCCGAAAAAATGAAAGGTCTTGATAAGAACTTTTTAAAACAGGTCTTAGTTTGGCAAAGTTTGCTTCGAGGGGCGCACAGGGAGGGGAAATACACGAAAAATTTGTGTCACCCCCCTCACGATTGGACACCTGTGATCCAAAAAATTTGAAAAAAATCAGAGGTGAAGGTCTTTATGATTATAACAACAAAAAGTACCTTAGAAGTCGAAATTCACTCAACTTTGTTAATAATAGTATGATACTAGAATTTCACATTTTCCGCAATAAAATCGTATAGATTGCAACTGAACGAAATTCAATATTTAAGTAGTCCTACAAAAGGTTCTAATACTCTGTAAGTTTGATGAAAACCGAATCATATACACGGAAGTTTAAGCCATTTGAAATTTCTCCAGCTATAGCAACATAAACACATGATTTTTGTATTTTACGGACTTTCCATCGAATCAGTCACCGCAGTTTTGATTTGATCTGCTTGAAATTTTCAAATTTGATGATTTGAGTGATTTTTGTTGGTTTGCAACAAAATGGCGACCGTTTAAAATAGAAAACCTAGGGTTTTTTTTAAGCGTGCACATTTCTTTGACATATTTCTTGACTTTATTCGTTGCTGGTGACTGCATTTCTGAGAAGCTTAGTACAAAACCCTTCTGACATAGGCGTAGGTCTGTTTACCCAACTTGTTCCTTTGTAGACTATGTTCTTATCAGACCGCTTTCGTATTATAATGTCAGCGAAGATGGAAAAATAGTTGATGGGTACTTAGTAGAGGAAAGTGAGCAAATGTGGAATTGTATCCCTAAAATGGAATATTGCCGTTTCTTGGGAAAAAATATTACTATCCCCAAATAATAGTGAATTCTTATCCCTTTGAACCATCACACTTGCGAGTCCGGCTAATCTTGTTAGTCAAGTGATTGATGAGCTTGTGGTTAATTTTTTATGTTTTTTTTTATGTCAAAAACGTTTAAAGTACGTTTAAAAAATATGGGTTTTTCAATTAGACATTCTGCATAATATTGTTGGCGCTATGTCTGTTTACTGTATATTAGATATTGATGTTGATGTCTTATGGGCTTTTAACTGTCTTATTGTGTTCAGTTCAGGCCATGCCTTTGAATTCAACTTTGAGACCACCTATGGGCGCATCATGAGACTGGGTGAGACCTATACAGTGCCTGTTTGTAGACTATATGTGTCTATACAAACGCTCAAAATCGGAAAATACCTAATTTTTTGTGATTCTGGACCATTTTACCAAGTTTGTAGGGCTCAAGCCACTGCAAAATCAGTCGTGCGATATTTGGAGCTTGAAATCTTTTCGACCTTCGGAGTTTCTGAATGGCTTCACGCGGACAACGGGGTGCAGTTCGTATCCAAGGTACTTGCTAAGCTTATGAGTGACTACCATACCATTCACTGCACGCAAATGCCTAGGAGAGGTCAAACCAGTCCACACTGAACGCTATCAGAGCCTACGTAGGGTCTAATCATATCAAATGGGACAAAAATCTTTCGGAATCATGTTTTGCCTTCAACAAGGTGATTCATGTGTCCACAGGATTTTCACCCTACTTCCTTATATTCGGGTACCACTCTACCCAATATGGCTCTGAGTATGCCCTCCTTATAAGCTCGTGTGCTTTTGAGAATAGAGAAGTACCGTTAAATGAGAACAGTGAACGACCGCGAGCTGCACAAAACTATATCAAAGCGAAACCGGGAGAAGCCTACCAAAAGCAAGCTCAACATAACAACCTGTCTTCGTAAGCTACTCCAGGGTCAACAAGTTTTTCTGCTGAATTTTGCAATGAGCAATGCAGCAGACTGGTTTGCATCTAAAATTTGCTCCATGATTTATTCCTGCAGTGGTTCGTCGCCGTATCGGCCAGGTGTTTTATGAAATTGTGGACGAATCCGGTAAATATTTCTGAGTGGATGATAATTTTCGTATAGCTAAGCTTTGTCATGGTTATATGCAAATCTCCATATATGCAATAGAAAATATTGGATTCGGCGAAAGATTAACAGATGGCATTAACTTTAAGTATAAATGATTTTTCGATTTTTTACTTAGAAAATTATTTAAATCAAGACGAACTGAAGGATGTTTCATCCTTGTGTTAAAAATAAGAGACTAACGTATTGAAATTAAAGCTGACAGCTTACTGTTAAGCTAAGTCATTCATTTACAATATAAGGTTGAGAGATCCTCAGTTCCCAAACATTCTGCATTTATTGTGTGAAGCCCTCCACATTGAAATGAAACAAACAACAATACCAACAAGTTGGGTAGACAGACCTACGCTCATGTCAGAAGGGTTTTGTACTCAACTTACAAAATGCGGTAACCAGCAACGAATAAAATCAAGAAACATGTCAAAGGCGATTTTATTGGAGAAAATGTGAAATTCGAGGATCATGCTATTATTCTTCTGAGGTATTTGTTATTGTCATACTCTTAAATATCTCCCTTGATAATTTTTTTAGATCACAGGTGTCCACTTGCGAGGGTGGAAACACATTTTTCAGAAATGATCAATATTATAAATAGTCATCTGTGTGCCGAATTTTATTGAATTTAAGGGTGCCGTTAAGATCTCATTCAAGAAACTGTAAAATCGATAAATCATACTATTTCTAACAAAGTTGAGTGAATTTCGACTTCTCATGTATTTGCTGTTGTTGTACACATAAAAGTCTACATCCATGATTTTTTGGATGAAAGGTGTCCAATCGCGAGGGGGGGTACGCGAAAAGTTCGTACATTTTTCCTTCCCCCGCCTCCCTTGGTACCGATAAGGCAATTTTATGACTTGTTTTGAAAAGATCTCATTGAGACACCCTACTCGACTACCAAGGGTGAAAATTTTTTTTTTGGGAGTCACCTCCGTATATGGGGAGACCCCCCTTACACACCTTTGAAAAAATTTTCCACCCTTGAACTTTCAAGAAGTCACCACTTCTGACCTTTCTACAAAGTTTCATGGCTGTAGCCTCTATAGTTCCGGAGAAAAAGTGCTGTGACATACAGACGGACACAGGTCGTGATTGCAATAGGGTTTTGTATTTCAGTACAAAACCCTAAAAAAACTGCTGTAACAGACAGGTGGAGGGACGGACAGATGGGTAAACAGATCGTGGTTTGAATAGGGTTTCGTAATATACAGAGTTTAAACTCTAAAATGGAAAAAATGTGATTCGAAATCATTCCGACAGAATATCACTATGTACTTTTAAAATTATAAAAATGTTGCAACAGAAAAGTGCGGTTGAAAGGGAAGTTCAAGGCGTATTCAACTATCAACTAAGCTACGAGTACAATAAAAAGCCTGAAGTCTATAAAAAAAAGGCGTCTTTGAGCACGAAAGCCTTTAACCTTTTCAGCGTTTTGCAAAAAAATACAATGTCATATCTAAATCAGTATCTGTTAACCTGTATATCCGTTTGTTGGTCTGTTTTCTTAGGCACTGTAAGCTAGGATTATCAAAATTTGAAAAAATTTCCGAAAAAGTGGCCTTACAGAAGCTTTCGAGACAACGATTGTAGTCAAAAGATGTTAACGTGGCCTCTCCATGGCCTGCAACCCAAAGATAGTCAAATTGGCTATCAAACGAAAGAGTTTGAAAATATTTCAACCGGGACTGTGTAAGCAGGGTCTTCGAAGCAACAGTCAAAATTTAAGGCTCAAATTTATCTCTCTTGAATAGACCGCGGGCTTTGGCTACCCCTCCATAAAAAATCTAGATAAAAGTGGGGACTAAAGCCTCAACATATGCCCGGATCTGAGAGTTGAACTGCAGATGCGAGTAATTGTAAGTCGAACCAGTTCCCCACAAGGGTCAGTGTACACACAGTGTAAATTAAGTGAATGACGTTATTATTGTGTTTCTCATCGATATTCAGTTTTTTCATGGCTAAAATAAATCTTACGTGAAGTTGATGCCGTTTCAGCGATTTTTTGTGGAATTCGATTTAAAGAATATTTTTTTTTGAAAATAAATTGCTGTTCTCTATTTTTGCTTTCTTCACTTTCTTGCCTTTTCTGTTATTTTTATATTAACCTATGCTTATCACTCGTTTTTTTTCCATCCTGCCAGTTTTTGAAGATGAATGATAGAAGTGCATCAGAGGTTATGTATAATTTACGCGATCTACACCCTGACGTTTTTCACGATGAGGAAAGTTGCCCGATCAGCAAAATTGTGACGTGGATCTCAGTTTTTAACGATGAGTTAACGTAAGCGTGCAAAGTAACAAATCTGAGAAAGACCCAAGATTGACAGACCATCGATGATCTATTATCAATGGACTAAATAGTTTCCAATAGTTGCTGAACGCACCCGAGTCTAAAGGACCCCATTCGCATTAAGTTTACTTGCCATCACCGAATGAATAAGCAAAGAATATTGCAACATCCTAGTAAGCTTGGACCTTATTATTTACTTAAGGGATACTCGACATCAGTAGTCTACGTAAAGTAGTAGTTAGAGCACTCACACCGTAAGCCGAAGGTATCTAGTTCGGCTCTCGTTGGGGACAACGAGATTTAGTTCGGGTGATTCTGGATGGACTATAAGCCCGTTCAGTTATGATACGTTCTGGTTTAAAATCAGAAGGTTTCGTAGCTGGATGGACGGACAGACGGCCAAAGTGTGGTGCTGAGACATATCGCTTGCGCAAGATCAAGATAATGAGATACTGCAACTATCTCAAAAGAAGGCCCGAAAGGGGCTGCAGTGCTAAAGCAAAAAAAAAAATCCTCGACATTATTGTTCAGCACAACAATAAAGAAATCGGTCGAAGGTCAGAAGCAACCGTTGACAATTGTCCTACATTTTGTGAAAACCAATAAAGTCTAGCTGAACGCTTTCATTAGATTGTTATTTTTGCTGGTCTGAAAAACAATAATCAAATAAATTCAGAAGATATATGGAACCTTGGATATATTTTGCACCAGGTGGTTATGCCAAAACGTTTATTTCAGTACCTTTTGCAAAACGATCGATTCCACGAAAAGAATACGTGAAATGCAAGAAGAACAGAGCACGCTTTATTCATCATAAAATATAGTGGAATGCATTGATTGCTAATTGCAAAGTGTTATTCGCTATTTAACAACTAATGGACAGCTTCAATCCACAAACAACTCTTTGCAAAAGTGCACAAGGAGCAATCTTAGGCAGCGCAGTCGAAATTGAAAACAGATGGCCGCAATATCTCCAGAAGCTATTCACAGCGTCCCCAAGAATGACTGAAGCTGTGAACATTCCAGAAGCAGAGCAAGACGTCCCAGTCTCACCACTAACTGGAGACAAAGTACCGGCAGCAGTACAAGACCTCAAAAAAATAATATAATAAAATAAATAATAGGTGGAATACCAGCAGTCTGCATCTAAATAATTTTCTGCATCGACTAATATGCAGAATATGGTCATAAGAGTAGTAACCAAAGGGATGGTGAATAAATATATGTCCTGTACACAAAAAAGGGCACAAATTAAGGTGCAAAAATTATAAAGTCATCGTTCTACTGTGTACGTCTTATAAAAATGCTTTCTAAAATTAAAGAAAGAAAACTAAAGCCATATTATGAAAGTATTTTAGGAGAGTCTCAGGAAGGCTTTCGAAGCGGACGATCTGCAATAGACCAATTCTCAGTGAAGCAGGTACTCGAAAAGTGGTGGTAATATAAATCGATGCGCACCAACTCTTTGAAGAGGTCGAACAAATATACGACAGTATCGACAGAAATGCACTCTACTGAATAATGCTTGACTTTGGCATCCCAACGTAACTAGTGCGCATGATCAAGGTCACGATTTTAAACACAGAGTCCTCACTCAAGGTAAACGGTGAACTAATGCACAGCTTCATAATTGTCTCAGGCTTAAAATAAGGGGATGGAATTACTCCAATGCTCTTTAATATTATTTTGGAACACGTCATCAGGTAGACATCAGCTGAAACCTCGGGTATACTAATGTTTAAGTTGGTAGCATATGCTGATGACATCAATATGATGGCTCGTTCAATCTTAGATACCAAAGGAGTATTTCTGAGCCTAGAATTTGAAGCAAACTGAATTGGCTTACGGTTTCATGAAGCGAAAACTAAATGCATGACTCAAACGAAGAAGAAAACTCCAGTTCAACAAAACCTGACCGTTGGCGACTATAACTTTGAAAGTGTGGATCATTTTGTTTATCATGGGTGCCAGAAAGGATGAGATTGGATACCACGTAAATGCCGCAAATAAAGCCTGTTGCTCTGTATTTTCCATTCTAAGGTTCAAGTGGTGCACAGGAAAAATAAGCTCCACATTTACAGAACACTAGTCAAACCTGTGCTGTTATATGAAAGTGAAACATGGACCCTGATAAGTAAGTCCGAAAAGCAGTAAACGTATCTGAATGCAAAATGCTCCAGAAAATCGACGGCCCAGTGATATGAGGAACAGAATGGAGGCTACGTTACAACCATGCATTGTACGGGCTATTTGATCATCCACCTGTTTCCACTTGCGTTAAGTTGAATTGGAATGGACAGGCTAAGTAGAAAGGATGGAAGAAAACCAACTACCAACATTGACGGGTAGAGCACAAGAAATATGTCCAGCGGGAAGACATGATAGAAACTGACAGCAGATCAATGCTGGAAGTGAACAACTGGCGGACCAGTTTGCGGTAGGGTTATTGGAGGAGATTAATTCTGGAGACCAAGGCCCGGCTTGGGCTGTCGCGTCATAGATAGTGATGATTATTCACTATTTACCAGTTGTATGCTCGATGAACACCTCGGGACCCGTAACCATTTTGGTGCGAAAGTCAACTTTGCTAATAAGCCGAATAAACACAGAATAAAAATTGTCATCTGTAATAACTCTCGAAACATCGTACATGCTAAACACCGAACCTTATATAGGCAGGGTAGAAACAGCAGAGGAGATAACGTGCTGAGTTATTACATTAAGAAATTTACTGAACAGATACAAAATTCTAGCGCAACGTCACCTGTGACACCTGGTTCATGTCCGTGAAGATTGTTTAAGAGATGAAGGACAGTTACTCCTTGACAACGGTTTGCATAATAGCCTACGCCGATAAACTGATGTTACTTAAATACTGTCTAAAAAAACAAGGTAGTTTTGCTATTATCCAGCCTGCACTAAGCTAGCTAAATGGATGAAAAAATCGACAAGCCAGAAATCGTCACTTTTTACAACTCCACAAAAGGTAGAATGGACTCATTTAATGAGTTCTGTAAGAATTATACAACAAGCGGAATTGCCAATAAAGCATCTAAGGGTTTATTTTTTGAGATGCTGGATTAAGCAGGAGTGTACAGAGCCATTTTATATCGGTTGAAGCCAACCTCGCATTGAATTCTCGCGATTTTGTGGAAGAATTAGATCACAGTCTGTCTAAGCTACATTCAGAAGTCTGTCTATAAAAAATACCTACGCAGAGGCATCAGTGCCCTGATGGACGAAATTCTCGGGGTAAATGTGACCCATTCAAAACCGAAAAATTAGAAAAAAGGAAACGGTGTTCTGTTTGCAGTTGGAAAGAAAACTAAACAAGTTGTGTAGGCAGAACTGCGCTCATGACAGATTAATTTTGTACTCAACGTAAGATATGCAGACGCCCATTATGAATAAACTCAATAAAGACTTTACCGATATCAATTGTTATTCCATATTAAACTGCGGCAATTTTATTGCAATATTATTAATATCGTTGACTGAATGGAATCTGAGGGATTGACTGAATGGAATCTTAGAGATGTTTTATTTATTCATCTTATCTGAAAATTTAGAAAAGATCTAATCAAAAATGTAGTGTTTAGTTCGATAGAAAGCCCGACTAGTAGAAAAACCGTACATTGTTTTTGTTAAAATAGGATAAATTTCAAACAGCTATAGCTTTCCCAAATACTATTCTATTTTATTTAAATTATCAGAATATAAGGATCCTACATTGGATTACTCAAACATCTAATTTTTTGAGAATTTAAGGGTACTCATACGAATTCACTGAAAAAAATGTTACATTGTTATTAGCAAAATTGAGTGAACCTCGACTTCTAAGAACCTACTCCTATGATCTTGTCACGTAAAGGGTTTTGCAATAAGAGGTGTTATTTTGAATAGCCCGCTATTTCGGTAGATGTTACTTTTGAAGCTGTCATTTTTTTGACAAATGACAAGTAGAAACTACGTTATCAATAAAAACGGAACAATACACACTTCAACAATGCAACAATTATTAAAATTTACTATAAAAATGGTGAAAATTTGGCAGAGACGGTTCGTAAGACTCGAAAATTTTTGGGTAGTCGCCAAGCACCTTGTCGGACTTCAATGCTTAGTGATGTGACGAATAAAACACATGCACGTCACTCAAGAACAGCCGAGAATATTGCTCTTGTAGCCGAAAGTGTTGAAGAAAACCCAGGTGTGTCCATTCCTCATCGTTCTTTGGAATAAGGCATTCCACAAACGTCATTACACCGTATTTTGCATAAAGATTTGGGTCTTAAGGCTTATAAAGTTCAGTTAACACAAGAAATCAAGCCGGTCGATCATCAACAACGTCGTGTCTTTGCTAACTGGGTCTTTGAAATGCATGAAAATGATCCGGAATTCTGTCGAAAAATCATCTTGAGTGATGAGGCCCATTTCCACCTCGGTCGCTTCGTCAACAAGCAAAATTGTTGCATCTGGGGCTCGGAAAACTCAAGGTCCGGCGAAGTCATTGGACCTTGCTTTTTCGAAAATGAGGCTGGCGCAACAGTTACGGTGAATGGATTGCGCTATCGAGAGATGATTAATGATTTTTTATGGCCGGAATTGGATGGTATTGATATAGACAACGTTTACTTTCAACAAGATGGCGCTACGTGTCACAAAAGCAGCGAAACCATTGATCTTTTACGGGAAAAGTTTCCGATCCGTGTATCTCTCGAAGAGTTGACCACAATAGGCCACCGAGATCTTGTGATTTAACACCTTGCAACTTCTTCCTTTGGAGCCACGTGAAAGATAAGGTCTACGCCAATAGCCCAGCGTCGATTCAAGACCTCAAAGATGGAATTCGTGAGGTTATCGAGGACATAGGGCAGCCAATTTGTGATTTGGTTATGGAAAATTTTATGAAAAGATGTAAGCGTGGTCGTTGTGGTCATTTGCCTGATGTTATTTTTATGTTAATTATAATGAAATAAACATTCGATCATTTGTATTCAAAAATGGCATTTTTTTTTTAATATCAAAATAACACCTCTTATTGGAAAAGCCTGAATAAAATGTATGAGTACACTTTGATTATTGACTCTTAATGAGAGCGTATATTTTATAGGTGACACAACCTTGGTAGTAGGTTCTTAAAATATAACAGTAGCAAATACTTTAAAAGTCAAGGTCCGCTCAACTTTGTTAATAATAATAGTAGTATTTGTGAATTTAACATTTTTCTCAGTAAATTGAATTGTTGAAAATAGGGAAAAATTACAAAAATAAATAGAATATTCACATTTAAAATGTCTGCCGATTTGTTTTACGGTTGTTGATGTCACTCATCAAACGAACTCTCAAATACATTCATGATCTATATCTTTCCTGAAGTTTTCAGGCTAATGGTAACAAGCCCGTTATATCTGGGTTGATTGAAAACGCATATTGTTCCATAGCCATGCAATGTTATTGACCATAATTTCGTTAAATATAGTTATATCCGCTTGAAATTTACAAAGTTGATTTGCCTTATAAGGAGCCATTGGTACATCAAACTTCATTCAATCTAAGGGTGACATAATGATTTTATTCATAAAACTGTACAATTGATAAATCATACTCTTACTAACAAAGTTTAGCGAGTTTCGACTTCGGAGCTATTATTCATTCTTGTACTTGAAAGGAACTAACACCAGGATTTTTTCAGAATTTTCGGTCTACGGGTGTCCAATCGCGAGGGAAGGACAACATTTTTTTTTTGGGTTCCATCTACTCCCTTATCGATATAGCAGTTTTAACAATGGATATTATAAGATCTCAACAAAGACTATCAATCAATACCCTGTTTGACTAAGTTTGGTGCTACAATTACGCACTATAAGTTCCTTTTGTCTCTGAGTATTACTGATTTTAATTTTTTTTTGTATTTTGAATAATAGGAACTCGTTTTCCGCCGAATAATTACTGTTCTATTTATTATGACTTGCCTGAATTCATCAAATTTTCCCCACTTTCAGGTGCTTGATTAATTCAATTTATCGGTGCCGTCACCAAAATGACAATATTCTGTTGAAAGAACATAGTATAAGTTACAATGTTTCGTTCATTATAGAATTAGGAATTTTGTAACGAAATTCCGTTTTTCCCGCTTTTTGGGCTGTTGTGCAATTTTTAATTAACAACGGTTTTAAGCTTTGGCAACTGCTTGACCATATACAGATACCTCAAAATGTAGCCCAGCTTTTTTTAAGATTTTTTGGAAACTTAGTAAGCTTTGAATACACGACCGTTCCTTAAAAAACCCCGTTTAACTCGAAAATTTGGTATAACTACGCAGGGTTAAGTATCAAGTATTGAAGCCCCATAACCCGTGTCGTGGTTCACAAAGGAAGGGAAATAACACGAAAAATTATTAGTTACATTTTCAAATCAGGTGAGCTCTTATTTAGCTAATCTGAATTTATGTATCATGATTTGCATTTGTGCGTCCAAAATCTAGCCTCATTTAATCACCAAACCTGGTAGAATAATTATGAACATCGCAATGTTTGATAGTTTTGGCTTCTGAAAAATGTTTCTCAATTGAAATGTCATAATATAGAAAAAATCTGTAAAATCCAGAAAGTAGCTTTGAAGATTTTGAGAGGTATCATCACCTAAGATTTAGTGGACTTTCACTTCTCCTCTAAATTCTTTGTATAGAAATTAGAATCTCATCAAAAACTCTTATTCGCTAGTTCTAATTTTACCATTGAAATCTGGCACGCAAAATCATTTGTTTCCATGCAACAAATTCAAAGTGAAAATAAATCATCTGCAAATCTCTTCTTAATTTCTTGATCTTGAAACAGAGACCATTTATTATGGTCCGATTTCCCAGTCATTACTTATTAATAGCACAATAAATAACTCTGTTTCATATTTCCTATCCCCAACTAAGACAATTCCATTTCAATTTCCTCTCATCGGTCATTTTAAATGAATACCATCTGCAATATCTGGATCCATTTCCTTCTATTGCAGAGACTACACGCGAACATATGACCCTGATGAATGGACTCGTGTTTAACATATTGGCACAATAATCTAAAAATGTTGTTGCAGTTTTTCAATTTGACTTCTCATGCAAAAAGTAGCATGTCATGTTCTACGTACCTATACCCCTAACCTAGTGATAGTCCTGACCCACTTTTGCAAGATTGCAAATTTTAATATGCATGTCCAGATTTAAATCTGCACGGGCAAAATGTGAATGTTGTACATAAGCAAACGCTTATGATATGCAACTTTCCCAGTAGTTGATTTTCTAATGAAAGAAAAAGAAAATCCCACTTTTCTTGCATCGTCTAATAGTTTAGCTAGGTGAATGGATTTTGCAAATCGGATGCGAGCAGCTGTTCTTACATATATTATACTACACATGTGTATATCTGATAGACGATCGACCTTATGCGAGACCAATGCCAAGATCAACTTGGTATGTTAAAGTGTTAGTACCGCTGGCGAGTTTTTTATTTTTATTTAATAGTAACTAATATTTCATGAAACTGGGTCTAGTCTGGTTCCCAACTGTCTGCTTAATTATTTGATCTTGCAGACCGGCAGCATTTTCAGTTGAAAGATAAAACCGAGCAGTGTTGCCGATTTTTGATTATATTGAGAGGTACCTACAATTAAGATCAGATTAATTCGAATTATTCTACTTGATGCGTTCGTGGCTTTGATTTAAACAATTTACATATGAAATTTCGTTGCGAGAGCTGATTCAGGAATTTTGGCATAAATTGATTGTTGTTGTATGTTCATTAACAATTAGATGTGGTTTGGTTAAAATACATTAAAAATTGGAGCAATTATCAAAAATTGACATTCAAATTGATTGGTAACTTTTTAACCGCCAAACAAGATTAATCTATTAAATTAGATGACATCAAATAAAAAACAAGTTGAGTAAGCAGAAGAGTACTCCTACCAGAAGTTTTTTGTAACCATGCAAGGGTCCAAAACAAGTTTACTTGAATTATTCATCTAACACTTGGATAAGAAATCGTTCAAATTTATGCAAAAGGTCCAGGGTTTCTTCGATAAGCACATCGCAGCCGCCATTTCGTTCCAGCTTAAGTAATGCTCGGTCGATTGAACATATTCAAAAAAACACTTTTCTTTAAATTTTCATAAAAACTGGAAGAATATAGAAGTGCCTAGGTTAATTAGAAATATATGTATATCAGCCATCAACGCGTGTTATGGTCGTTGTAATTGCACACAATTAAAATGGCTATAACTGCATACAATTGAAATGGCTATAATCATGATTCAGTTTCCATGAAATTTTATAAACATAAAGATTTTATAAACTTTCAAGAAGATTAAAGGTACCGTTTTGCTTTTGGGGGCGAGAATATAAAACCTACAAACATGCTTATTAACAAAGTTTAATGAATTACGGCTTTTGAGGTATTTGCTGCCCTTGTGCTTATAAAGACTTACCTCCGTAATTATTTTCAGATTTTTCGGCTCAAAAAAGTCCAATTGGGAGGTGGGGGACACAAAATTTTAGCACATTTTGCCTCCCCCTGGATCCCCTGATGTATACAATAACTTGTTTAATTCAGACTCTAAAAGCTTTGATCAAGTTCTTTCATTTGATACCCCTTTTGACTTCATTTGATAAAAAAAAATTTAAGGGCCGCTTCAGCATAAGGGAGGGACCCCTTAAACAATTTCGAAATGTTTGATAAAACTCAAACTTTTGAGAGATTTTTTACAAAGACCTAACGAGAACACATATGATATTGGACTAGAATATAAATCGGTTTTCTTTACTCCATTTAAGTATCCTTTGTATAAAAAAGATCTTAAAGAGCCACATCCTTACATGGGGAGCTAGCTACTTTTAAAATTTTCGAAATTTTTTTTCGCTGCAAAACTTTCAGGAAAGCACGAATTCTGAGCCTTCTTCTAAGTTTTATGATTTTTGCTTCTAGTAACTAAGAAAACCTGCTGTCACACACAGTGGGTACCTACCGATATAAATAGGGTATTGTAAAATTTTTTTTACAAAACCTTGAAAAGACGAGAGTTATAGCTCCAATTTCAACTAACACTAATCTTTGCTCTTTACTTTACTTAACACTAATCTTTGCTCTTTACTCTCTTTACTCGCATAAAAGGCTATGCGTCACGTCTTCTCACCAAGTTTGTTGCGTAGGCAAAATTTTACCCAAAAGATGGAGTGTTCAACTGGATCGATGACAAAATGCCTTCTGAGACCCAGAGCGTAATAGAGAAGTTTCCTTATGATGCACCGGGCAAGCCTCCAGTTTGCAAGCATTTTACATATCTGGTGAACGAACGCAGCGAACCTCCGATACGACAAAGGATTTATATTGCTTCAAAGCATCTTAGTAGGAAGGAAGGTGAAAACGTTTTTCCACTAAATGAATCTTCAAAATTGTGAATGTATGTCGACATTGTCAATATAAAAGCTAGGTGAGAAGAATGTTCCTTTGAAGCTTGGAGCCCGCCGGTAGCAATGAAAATTGGTCTAAAAGTCTATGAGTCTAAGGTCAATTAAAAAAGTGAATAATATGCTAGTCTGGCACTATCAGACATACAGCTCCATAATATATGGCGAGAATCCGAAATAATGAAAAAAACTCACTAATTTTTTGAGCCGTAAAATGTGCAATGGAAGTTCACTTACTAAACTTATGTTGCTGTATTGAATCTTGAAAAGGCCTGAAATACTCTTGATTACAAAATAGATAAGGCAAACATACTAAAAATTAGAACAATGCGCAATCTTCCTTACAACTATGTCTTGTATGAGTTTAATGGCCCGTATTTTCTTAAAACCTAGGAAATTGCATTTGAGTAGCTTTATCATTACTAAAATTGAAAAATAACTAAATATCTAGACTTATTGAAAAAAAAAGACAACAAAGGAAAGCCAAGAAACTGATAGCAAAATATGGTTAAATTTGAGGTAATTGGTGCCAACTACTGCTGCAGGTCAAGATAAACTTTGTTAGATCTCTTCACATGGAAACAGTTTAGTTTATTTTATTCATGCGGCAAACCCATTAATTTTGTATAAAAAATATTCACTAGTATTTGCCAATGCTAAGAGGGGTTAAGTCGTCGCGGGAAAAACCTTCATGTCGTGATTTGTCCTTTGATCAATATGGGGGTAGGAGATTTGATGCTTTCTCGACTAGTACGTCTTTATTTCTAGCACCTTTGTAGCTTCTCTGGCTTCCACAAAAGTTTGAAAATATTTAGGAGGGAATATTTATCTCAGTTGTTTATGACTAATACTTTTCTCTTGTACTACGAAAATATAAATTATACGGCCCAAGTTCATCACATTTTCTATACATTCTTCACTAAGTTCAGTTTCAAAGATTGTCCTTCAAATGAAAACTTGAATTATGGACGTCTTACAGTATATTCTATTTTACTGTCAACATTCTAGTTGCAAAATTTTCATACCTTCAAGATGACTCATTTTGGTTGCAATTCGCTTCTAAAAGCCATCGTAATACATGAATGAAAGGAGAGAGATCGTACCGACGTATTTGCCCGAAAACATTAAACCAAATATGCTAACAGATTATCTACATATATCCCATGATCCCCATCTAAGCCTCCTCATCTTCTTCTTCTTCTTAGCACTACAGCACCTGATGGGCCTTTACTTGCTGCAAATAGTGCCTCCAACTTTCTGGTCGATCAACCACACCCTCCAATTTTAAAATATGAACAGTTATGAACTGTTTTTGTCAACTGAGTCGACCCAGCTTATCCTCGATTCTCCTACTGGTCTCCGCAATTCGGTTTTGCCAGCAAATATATTTTTGGGTTTCTTTTGTTTGTGTGCATAATTTTGTGTATCATGGAGACAACTTGAAGAGAAGAGACACCAAAAAGGACGAGATTGGACGCCGCATAAACGTTGCAAATACTCCCTACCTCCCATAATAAGGTCTAGACTGGTGCACAGGCAAAATAAGCTCCGCATTCACAAAAAACTAGTCAAACCTATGTGTTCTATGGAAGTAAAACATGGACCCTGCCAAGCAAATCCAAAAAGGCAGTGGACATATTTAAATGCAAAGTACTCCAAAAAATTTACGGCCCAGTGAAACAAAGAACAGAGTGGAGACTACATTACAACAATGAGTTGTTGTTTCCTCTTACGTAAAGTTACATAAATTGCAATAGGTGGGCCATCTTGAAAGGATGGTAGAAAACCGGCTACCCAAAAAAACATTAGCGGGTAGAGCACAAGGTAGACGTCCAGCAGGAAGACCAAGAAGTTAATGGGAAAACACAATAGAAGCTGATATCAGATTCTTGTTGGGAGTAAACAACTGGCGGAAAAGGTCATGGAACCGTGATGATTGAAGGAAATTAATCCTAGAAGCCAAGGCCCGGCTTAGACTGTCGCAATACAGATGATGATGATCGTTCATCTATGTGATTCACGTTGCTAGTGTAGTAAACATAAGCAGTCGAGCAGTCCCGCGGTGATCAAGAGTGGCTGCTCCTGAAGAGATAAGGTGGTCTACCCGATAAAACCCGCTTAATAGGTCATTGACAAGCACGCGTACGCAGTCTTTAAGTGAGGCTAGTCAGCTGAGCTCGGTTTTGTTTATAGCTCGCTGAAATTTGCGCCAGACAATCGGCACCCATATTCTGCACGGATTTTTAGACGCATTAAATCATTTCACTAGTTCATTGCAACTTTTGCAGTATTACAATTGCTGAGACTTCCAGCTCATCGAAAATTGTATGCAGCTCGTGATTGTATGGTGGTCCCCTTCTAGCTTCGCTCTGATTATTTGTCACAGTATCCATCTCTCTAAGACTTTTAATATTTTTGCAAATGCCAGAATGAGGATCCATTTTCACATGGGTAACACAGCACAGATCTTACCACAGGTTTACTTAGATCTTTGTTTCTCTGTGTATGCAGCTAGTCTCTAAGATCATCGGAATTCAATAAAATATTTTATTTGCGAACTGTATTTTTTGGCGCATTTTGCATATTTCTTTACTGTTCTTTGTTATTTAGGCACCTAAATACACAAATCTATCCACATTTTCGATATTGTATTTACAAAATGTGATGTTTTTTTATATTTGAAGTATTTGTCGTTAGTTGCGTCATGAGTTTTATTTCATTCTCATTAATTTGTAACCGTACTTGCTTTGCGTCGCTGTCAAGCCTTAGGAAGAGTTCTTTGGCAACGTGAACGGCAGTGGCAATTATTTGATGTCATCTGCATAGGCTATCATTTGCCTCAACTTGTATGGTAATGTACCTGTTGTATTTCCATGTTTCTTTCTTATGGCATACTCCAGGCCCAAATAGAATAGCAATGGGGTCAGCTCATCTCATTGTTTTTGTTCGATATTTATATCAAAGGCTTCAGTAACTTGGTTCTTGATCCCGATTTGGTAGGCAGTTGACGCCATTTTCATTTTGGTTGGATGGACTAATTTGCCAAGAATACGGAAAGCATTATTTAGTACAGTACCCTGCAATCAATAAGGTCGTATACTTGCTTAAAGTTAACAAAAATTTGGTTTATATCAATTTTGAGCTCCCAGTATCTCTCAAGTACTTGCTAGACTGTAAGAAATTGGTCGTCATCAATCTACTTTCACTGAAGCCAATTTTATGCTCCTTAATAATACCGTTGTCGTATGATCTGATCTTATTCTCAGTTATTTTTGATAAGGCTGTGTACTCTGTAAAAAGTAGTGATATGCCTCTATAGTTTTCGCACTATGGCTTATCTCAAACGCATTAGCGTATGCGGCTCTTTGCTGAATCGTAACCAAAGCGAACCATTCCTTAAAAGAATCATAACGGGCGATGAAAAATTGATTATATACGTATATAGTCAGTTTTTTTCTAATGTTATCAAAATTATAATAAAACTAATTTTTCATTATACATTAGATCTTTTATTTATTTTGTATAACAGCTGTTTTCGACTACTATTTGCAGTCTTCTTCAGTACAATTATTGGGTTACAAGATTTTTACTTAAGTACATATAACTTTTAAAAAAACAAACAAAAAGGCAATTATATCTTTGATGTAATTAGGCTAAATAGCACTGAATGGCAATTACCTTCATCCGTATTCATTCTTTGTTGCTCAGGTACTTGGATTATCTTTATTGCTTCCATCGCGTCTAATTCTCTAGGACAATTACTGCTCTTAATTACACTTACATCGGCAATATCCATCATGTGTTGTTCTTCGATGATGTGTTTAGCTACGGCGGACCTCATGTGCGATCCCGGGTTTTTGGCTGCGATTCGTGCTTCCCTGATATGTTCGTGGAACCTGACCGGGATCAATCTTTTCGTTTGTCCGATATAAATCATAGGACAAATACTACACGCTACTTTGTAGATGCCACTCGTCTCTTCCATTGTTTTTAGATCCTTGCCCGATCCCAATATGTTTCGTGCTGCGCATCTGCGACTAGAGGACACCATTTCAATTCCGTGATGTTTGAACACTTGCTTCATGTCTTCTGAATACCTGGAATATGTCACTGATATGCGCTTTGGAGTTTCTTTTGTCGGTTTCAATGTTGTTAAATTGTCCCTATTTTGTTTTCGGATCTTCTTCTTGATTATTGCTTCGATGCATTTTCCGTCGTATCCATTTATGCTGGCTGTATTTTTGATATATTCTTTTTCTTTCTTGAATCGCTCTATTGTTAATGGCACTGTCAGTAATCGGTGAATCATTGAATGGTATGCTGCCATTTTTTGGGGGTAGCTATGGCTAGAGTCGCTAGTAATTGTACGTTGGGTACTCGAGGGCTTCCGGTAGATGTCGATTTCAATCCTGCCTTGGTTCCTAATAAGTTTCAAATCTAGGAACGGGATTTCACCATTTACTTCTATCTCCATGCTGAACTTTATCTTCGGGTGGATATTGTTGATTTTCTGGAAGGTATTTTCCAATTCTTCCTTTGCAATGATGATGAAAATATCGTCCACATATCGTACCCACAATTTTGGCATCAAACCTTCTTCTTCAATGATATTTTCAACATGGGCCATAAAAATTTCACTGATAAGAGGAGACAAAGGGTTGCCCATTGCTGTACCGGACGTTGTTTTGAAAAATCGTTGCCTGAACATGAAATAATTTTCATTCATGCATAGTCGAGCCAATTTTAGGTAGCATTTTGTCTTCTCTTTCCATTCACTAGAGTTTTCTATGCTCAATAACCACTTTTCCAGTAAATACAATGATTCTTTAACTGGGACATTCGGAAAAAGAGCTTTTACGTCAAAAGACACCATAATGTCTTCGTTGCTCAAATCATCTATTTTTTCCAATTTTTTGATGAGCATTTCTGAGTTTTTAATTGACCGACTGCTTATTGGTATATTTATTTCATTAATTTGGTTGGTTAACCATTTGGCTACGTTATATGTTGGCGAGTTCGTGTCGGCTATAATTTCACGTACCTCCTCACCGTTTTTATGGGTTTTTGGTTGAATACGGATGCGAGGGAGCGATGGATTCGGCATTCTCAAATTCGTATTCAACCAAAAACCCATAAAAACGGTGAGGAGGTACGTGAAATTATAGCCGACACGAACTCGCCAACATATAACGTAGCCAAATGGTTAACCAACCAAATTAATGAAATAAATATACCAATAAGCAGTCGGTCAATTAAAAACTCAGAAATGCTCATCAAAAAATTGGAAAAAATAGATGATTTGAGCAACGAAGACATTATGGTGTCTTTTGACGTAAAAGCTCTTTTTCCGAATGTCCCAGTTAAAGAATCATTGTATTTACTGGAAAAGTGGTTATTGAGCATAGAAAACTCTAGTGAATGGAAAGAGAAGACAAAATGCTACCTAAAATTGGCTCGACTATGCATGAATGAAAATTATTTCATGTTCAGGCAACGATTTTTCAAAACAACGTCCGGTACAGCAATGGGCAACCCTTTGTCTCCTCTTATCAGTGAAATTTTTATGGCCCATGTTGAAAATATCATTGAAGAAGAAGGTTTGATGCCAAAATTGTGGGTACGATATGTGGACGATATTTTCATCATCATTGCAAAGGAAGAATTGGAAAATACCTTCCAGAAAATCAACAATATCCACCCGAAGATAAAGTTCAGCATGGAGATAGAAGTAAATGGTGAAATCCCGTTCCTAGATTTGAAACTTATTAGGAACCAAGGCAGGATTGAAATCGACATCTACCGGAAGCCCTCGAGTACCCAACGTACAATTACTAGCGACTCTAGCCATAGCTACCCCCAAAAAATGGCAGCATACCATTCAATGATTCACCGATTACTGACAGTGCCATTAACAATAGAGCGATTCAAGAAAGAAAAAGAATATATCAAAAATACAGCCAGCATAAATGGATACGACGGAAAATGCATCGAAGCAATAATCAAGAAGAAGATCCGAAAACAAAAAAGGGACAATTTAACAACATTGAAACCGACAAAAGAAACTCCAAAGCGCATATCAGTGACATATTCCAGGTATTCAGAAGACATGAAGCAAGTGTTCAAACATCACGGAATTGAAATGGTGTCCTCTAGTCGCAGATGCGCAGCACGAAACATATTGGGATCGGGCAAGGATCTAAAAACAATGGAAGAGACGAGTGGCATCTACAAAGTAGCGTGTAGTATTTGTCCTATGATTTATATCGGACAAACGAAAAGATTGATCCCGGTCAGGTTCCACGAACATATCAGGGAAGCACGAATCGCAGCCAAAAACCCGGGATCGCACATGAGGTCCGCCGTAGCTAAACACATCATCGAAGAACAACACATGATGGATATTGCCGATGTAAGTGTAATTAAGAGCAGTAATTGTCCTAGAGAATTAGACGCGATGGAAGCAATAAAGATAATCCAAGTACCTGAGCAACAAAGAATGAATACGGATGAAGGTAATTGCCATTCAGTGCTATTTAGCCTAATTACATCAAAGATATAATTGCCTTTTTGTTTGTTTTTTTAAAAGTTATATGTACTTAAGTAAAAATCTTGTAACCCAATAATTGTACTGAAGAAGACTGCAAATAGTAGTCAAAAACAGCTGTTATACAAAATAAATAAAAGATCTAATGTATAATGAAAAATTAGTTTTATTATAATTTTGATAACATTAGAAAAAAACTGACTATATACGTATATATAATATGGCCATCAAGCCCCAGTCAGTGTTCAATAAATTATTGCAATTGAAAAAGTCGATCGCAAGTATTTCTGAAGACATACGGTTTCTGAAAATTTGCCTCAAAATAAATGTAATTCCAAAATCTCATAAAGTTCTTATTAAGACACATCTCGATACAACAAATCAACAAAAAAATTTAGTGGAGAAAAACTTAGTAAAAAATAGCGTAAAGGGTCTTTATAAAAAATTGGACCATCTCACCCTGAAAGCATATAACACGCATTTAAAATTGGCTAACATAATGACTACTCAAAACGAAGATATAGTCATAGCGACCGGAAAGCTCAACACGGCATTTCTATGCGAGAAGTTCAAAAAACGCGGGATCCTAGATAATAAATTAAATAGCCTGAGTAAAAGAACAATTGTTTCTACACCAAAAAGACCACAATTCATAAAGAATTATATAATAAATAATACAACAACGACATTCAGCCAACAAGAATTAAACGTACTGAATAAAGGACTAAATTATGCAGTAGAACCAATAAACCCCTTAGAAAATATTATTATTGATGTTGAAGCGGGAATAAAACACCTAGATAGTGTTGTAAAAGAGGATATTAGGGAAAAATTGACCAAAATATTACTGAATGAAAAACCAAATTTAATATCAGAAAACAAAATCATAAGGCAGTTAAAAGAAAAACCCGTTTTCTATCTAAAAGCTGATAAAAGCAACGCAGTGGTAATAATGAACAAACTTAAGCATGATGAAATCGTTTTAAACACCTTATCCAATGGAAATTATATGGAACTGCGAAACAATCCGCTCCCAGATTCCATAAAACGAGTAGAAAAAACTCTCAAGGAATGTAGAAGAGTAGTAGCCAGTAAAAATTTGAGAATGCCGAATCCATCGCTCCCTCGCATCCGTATTCAACCAAAAACCCATAAAAACGGTGAGGAGGTACGTGAAATTATAGCCGACACGAACTCGCCAACATATAACGTAGCCAAATGGTTAACCAACCAAATTAATGAAATAAATATACCAATAAGCAGTCGGTCAATTAAAAACTCAGAAATGCTCATCAAAAAATTGGAAAAAATAGATGATTTGAGCAACGAAGACATTATGGTGTCTTTTGACGTAAAAGCTCTTTTTCCGAATGTCCCAGTTAAAGAATCATTGTATTTACTGGAAAAGTGGTTATTGAGCATAGAAAACTCTAGTGAATGGAAAGAGAAGACAAAATGCTACCTAAAATTGGCTCGACTATGCATGAATGAAAATTATTTCATGTTCAGGCAACGATTTTTCAAAACAACGTCCGGTACAGCAATGGGCAACCCTTTGTCTCCTCTTATCAGTGAAATTTTTTATGGCCCATGTTGAAAATATCATTGAAGAAGAAGGTTTGATGCCAAAATTGTGGGTACGATATGTGGACGATATTTTCATCATCATTGCAAAGGAAGAATTGGAAAATACCTTCCAGAAAATCAACAATATCCACCCGAAGATAAAGTTCAGCATGGAGATAGAAGTAAATGGTGAAATCCCGTTCCTAGATTTGAAACTTATTAGGAACCAAGGCAGGATTGAAATCGACATCTACCGGAAGCCCTCGAGTACCCAACGTACAATTACTAGCGACTCTAGCCATAGCTACCCCCAAAAAATGGCAGCATACCATTCAATGATTCACCGATTACTGACAGTGCCATTAACAATAGAGCGATTCAAGAAAGAAAAAGAATATATCAAAAATACAGCCAGCATAAATGGATACGACGGAAAATGCATCGAAGCAATAATCAAGAAGAAGATCCGAAAACAAAAAAGGGACAATTTAACAACATTGAAACCGACAAAAGAAACTCCAAAGCGCATATCAGTGACATATTCCAGGTATTCAGAAGACATGAAGCAAGTGTTCAAACATCACGGAATTGAAATGGTGTCCTCTAGTCGCAGATGCGCAGCACGAAACATATTGGGATCGGGCAAGGATCTAAAAACAATGGAAGAGACGAGTGGCATCTACAAAGTAGCGTGTAGTATTTGTCCTATGATTTATATCGGACAAACGAAAAGATTGATCCCGGTCAGGTTCCACGAACATATCAGGGAAGCACGAATCGCAGCCAAAAACCCGGGATCGCACATGAGGTCCGCCGTAGCTAAACACATCATCGAAGAACAACACATGATGGATATTGCCGATGTAAGTGTAATTAAGAGCAGTAATTGTCCTAGAGAATTAGACGCGATGGAAGCAATAAAGATAATCCAAGTACCTGAGCAACAAAGAATGAATACGGATGAAGGTAATTGCCATTCAGTGCTATTTAGCCTAATTACATCAAAGATATAATTGCCTTTTTGTTTGTTTTTTTAAAAGTTATATGTACTTAAGTAAAAATCTTGTAACCCAATAATTGTACTGAAGAAGACTGCAAATAGTAGTCGAAAACAGCTGTTATACAAAATAAATAAAAGATCTAATGTATAATGAAAAATTAGTTTTATTATAATTTTAAAAATTGATTGTTTACGATAACGTAGTCTGAAAACGATCATAGACCAAGCAAGATGAGCCCTCACAATCGACATCCAAAGCTAATATTCACCAAAAGAAGATTATGCTTTCTATTTGGTGGTGTTACAAGCGTATAATCTACTTTGAGCTGCTTCCAAGAAACTAAACTATTGATTCGAATTACTACTGTGTCAACCGCGGTACTGAATTACTACCCTTGTTATTCCAGTGAAATTTAACTTCTAATTGAAACTAATCAGTTACGCCCAAAGTCCAGTTTATAGAAAATAAAATCAGGAAAAGTGATATTGGATTAGCAGAGGTGCAAACAAAGATCATATTTGTCATTTCATTAATATCTAACTGCCAAAAGTAAATCAGATTCAAGCAATTTTTGACGATATGTGCACAGATGCAGCAATAAGATAAGAAACTTAACTTCTAGATACAAGAGCTTGAACTTGCATTTGAAAAAAACGAGAAGCTAAGCAGAGAGCTTCAGTCGATCTATTAAATAAGGCCTCATTTACTTTGTACGGTGACACATTCAAAATTAATATGGTCAAGATTTCGAGCCACACAAAAATCAGCTGCATCCAAGCAGTCTTGGAACGATCAAGCTAATCAGTGAACGGTATGTTAGATAGTGAATCAAATTTCAAGAAAAAACACAAATCTATCTTCCTTACCAGTTCAATGAAGTAAGTTGTCATCTCAAAAATGAACCACAATATATTCTAATTCTAACCAAGTACCCTTATCAAATACATTTCAATTGTTATGATCTCACAACTAATCATATTATTTCTGAACGTGAAGTTACCAAAGATCTCTATATTTAAACTTAAAGCAGTCATGCTGTACTCTACAATGTTTAAAAATTGACAGGTGTACTAGGAAAACATCAGTTGGTAGCAGTAAAGAACAGGAGGAATAGGCAGCTTAAAGCACTATTGGGTAGCGAAAACCTTCCCATACCACATATCAACCTGGTGATGTATTTCATTCCAAACAAATTTGATATTATGTGTTTGGTATACACAACTTAGCAGACAATTGTGCATCCTTATTTTTTCATCCAGAAACAGTACAACACAAATAAGAGTTACTGGAGAGTGCTCCTGCCAGAAGTGTATTATGAAATTACTAGAAAATCAAACTTCTGAATATCAAACTTCTGATTATCAAAACTTGACTCATACATAAAATGCATGAGTTGAGCTCGGAAACTTGACATCGGGTTACTATGCATTTTGATTCGCCAACATTTTATTTGCAGGGTGCTGGCCTCTATGTTTGAGTTGTTGTGAAAACATATCAATGTTAGAAATTATTTCTAAAATTTCCATCAAAATCCTCACATATCAGTAAAGCTTGGGTCTTTTCCGAACGTGTATTTAAACAATATCAGGTGTAACTGATGTTGCAATCGATAAATTTTCAATTGTTTATAACTTAACTGTTTATGGCTTAATTTTTAACAAACTATCAAAAAAAAATCGTAAAATGTACTATTATTAACAAATTTAATGGAGTTTTAACTTCTGAGGTGCTTGCTGCCCTAGAACTCATAAAGACCTATTTCCGCGATTTTTTTCAGATTTTTCTGTCTAAAAATGTCCAATGGCGGGGGGGAGACACACATTTTTCGTACATTCCCCCACCCCTCTACACCCCCTGAAGTGGAAAGTGTCAGTTTAAGACCTATTTTGAGAAGTTCTTATCGAGACCTTTGACTTGATACCTATATTGACTACTCTTAGGAGAGCACCACTTTTGAACTACACAAAATTTTATGTTTCTAGTTTATGTGGTTTGCGAGAAAACTTATTGTGGCACACGGACGGACGGACAGACATGTTGCGACTCTAGTAGGGTATTATAAGAAAATTATTTTACAATACCCTAAAAAGGGGGTATCCCAATTATTTAGTGTAGTGAAGAAGTCCGGATGTACCATTGGAAATATATATTTGCGTGAAAATAAAAATTAGAGACGTAAAGGAAACAACGTTGTTTGTGTTCTACATTTACCAGAAAAGTTCTTGTCTCCAAGTACTATCTTCAGGAAAATGTTAAATTATAATTGATTCTACTCATGGACTGAATACTTATAATATTTATTGCCATACGGCAACACTTAGAAAGGAACTCTAAGAAAATCCGTATTACTGCTCGTGAACGTCTATTATAATTAATATGTATAACGTTGCATGCAAATTGTTTTTTACATTGAAAGCTTGATCTACCTACGCCAACACTACGAAGCCCTGATACCTAGTACAGGTTTTGTCATTTGAGCAAATATGTTTAAAGCTTAATAAGTGAGTAATGCATTAGAACTAATTACGGTGGATTTTCAAAAGTAGTGATTGGTGCTGTTCAGAAATCTCACCTTAATTGCATTTACCTCGTCAATATCAAAATTAATTGATGGCAGAAGTCAACACGATTATCATGCACTATTATGAGGTAGATGATTACAATAAAATATTTCATGCTGTTTTTATCACTTTTATACATACGAGTATTATAGATGTATTTAAGATGAGATGATCAAGAAAAAAAGTTTATAGTCCAAAAGGTCGCATCCGATATGGTGGCCCTGTTGTCGCACGATTTATTTTAAAGGTTTTTGAAAGATCTTGCCCCCAATGGGATACAGTTGAGGCTCAGCGCTGAGTAATTAACGGTTGAAGTGGCAAAATTTTCACTTCCGAAATGAAAAATTTTCGCACAATTTTTTTTCTCGAAAGCATAAAAAGCTGCACTTTAACAGATTTGCAGCCGCGGTTAGCCCTCTATATCCTGAGATAGGGCCTGTAACAATACGTGAAATATATGCCGCTGCAAAATTAACGTGAAGGTCTGTTGCAATTTCCAGCCTACCGGCATTCTCCCATTCGCAACTTCAGACTGCCTCCGTAATATCTTCACCTTCTTTTGGGCACATATAACTTTTAATCTGTAAAGTTATTTTTTTTTTACATTTAACAAATTCCCTACAATTTTTATTTCCCCATCATCTTAATCCTACACTCTTAATTTATTTAAAAAAAAAAAAAAAAAAAATATATATATATATATATATATATATATATATAAATATATATATATATATATATATATATATATATATATATATATATATATGTATATATATATATATATATATATATATATATATATATATATATATATATATATATATATTGTTACATGTACAAATAATTTTGCGAGCTACTGTCGCAATTGTTTCCACAACAATGAAGAACACGAATTCACTCGAAGACACGAGAACCCAACAAGCATGATCAACATCTGCAAGTGACGTCACTCCATTCATTAAGTTTTCTCGAATCTACCAGCTACCTCTCGGTAGAACATTCGCCAATAAACGAGAAATGGGTGAATAGGTAGAGACCCTATATAAAGGCGAGCTGAATGAATGGGGGGATCATCATTCGACCGCGATAAGAACTGCGAAAGTGTGTGGGAAGTGTGTTTCGTAATAGTGAAGTGATTTAGAAGACAATTGCGATAAGAAATTTATGGACAAGTGTTAGATTTATTTTTATAGTGAAAATTAAAATTAGTGAAAGTGTTAAACTGATTATTGTGCATTTTCTTGAATTAAATAAACTCTTTTAACTTAAATTAAAAGACATTGCGTTTTCACTTTCCCGGAACGTTAAAGTTATAGGCTGCGAACCAATAACACGCGACAATGGTGTCAAGAAGTGCGAAGAAAAATTTTGAAAGTGAAAATTTGAACATTTTTATAGTGCACAATAGTAAAATTTAAAGAAACATTAAAAATGCCACAAAGCTTAAACTTAAAAATTAATCAATTGAGCATATCGGAGCTCAAAGAGGAGTTGGAACAGCGAAACCTGGCTACGCAAGGCACAAAGGCCACACTGATTGCACGCTTGCATGACGCAATGGAATCGGAAGGCACGTATCTGGATTCGGGTGAGCCCTCAGATGCAGAAAAAGGCGCAGAAGGTGGTGAAGCAGAAATATCAAAACCAAAGAAACCAGAAAATGCGCTGATGCAAATGCTGATGCTGATGCAGCAAGAGCTGCGACAACAGTCATCTAATTTAACTGCGAAGCTCAATGAACAGTCGTCCAATTTAACTACGAAGCTAGACCAACAAGCAATCGAAATCAAAGCAGACATCAAGGCAGACATCACACAGAAGCTGGAGAAACAGTCAACCGAAATAAAAGCGGAGCTCGGTAGTCTCAACAAACAAATCAAAGGCGTCGAGGAAAAGGTTGACCAGGTCGAGGAAAAGGTTTACCAGGTCGAGGAAAAGGTCAGCCAGGTCGAGGAGAGAATCAACAATGAGATGGAAAACATGAAAAAGGAATTGGAAGCAGCAAAGGCAGTAGTAAGCACCTCACCAGCCCCAATTATAACCGCAGCGCAAAGCTCATCTAGAAATGTGCAAGCACCAATATTCGATGGGCAAACGGTCTGGACTATTTACAAAATCCAGTTTGAAGCAGCCGCTAGGATAAATCACTGGAATGAGCAGGAACGAGCAACTGCGTTAATTCTTGCTCTAAGAGGTCCAGCTGCCGAGCTTTTGCAGACTATCCCCGTTGAGCTGCATTCAAACCCGGTTGCTATAATGAATGCGCTGGACATGCGTTACGGAGACAATCATCTGAAGCAGATTTACCGGGCACAGCTACGGCATCGGATGCAGAAGTCTGGCGAAACCTTGCAGCAGCTAGCACAAAACATTGAGCGACTGGCACTTTTGGCTTACCCAGCGTACGACCCAGAACATCGAGATGACGTAGCAGCAGAAGCATTCATCAGCGCCTTAAAGGACAAGGAATTGCAACAAGCCGTGCGGTTAGCTCAGAAGCAAACAGTCAAGGAAGCATTGGCTTATAGTTTAAATTTTGAGGCAGCCAAAAAGGTGACCCGCACCACTGTCCGGGTTCGCGAGGTAGTGACAGATAAATCCAGGTGTGAGCCCGTGGGAATTGAGCGAGAGCTGCAGGTGAATGGTGCGCCTAGATGCTGGAATTGCGGGGAAAAAGGGCACCTGCAAAGAGACTGCAAGATGGGGAGAAGACCGAGCTATTGTCCAGGGTGGTGGAGATCCAGACCGTGTCAGGAGCCTAGAATGGAGGCCCATCAAACTGCAAGGGCCAACTTCGTGGGGCGAACGTTGGCCACGAGTATCGACATCCCCAGCACCGTGCCAAGGCAACATCGTGGAGAAGCAGACAGATGCCTTCCTGGTCAAGTTGATGAAGAACAATGCACCCTAACAAACGGCACTGGTGCAACCCGATCGACGATCCGACCAGAGCTAGTGAGGCCCCAACTGCTCCACAAGGGCAGAGTTCATGGAATTGCTGACGCCCTATCTCGTCATCCATGTCCAACTAACTGCAAACATTGCCAACGGATTGAGGAAAAGGAGCCGCCCGTTGAATTCGATGACGGTTGGTCATCGGAGGAGATTCGAAATGCCCAGTTAGCCGATGAAGATATCGGACCATTGCTCGTATGGAAGGAGACGACTGGGCGACCGGAGTGGAAGGACGTTTCGATGCATGGCGCAACCCTGAAAAGCTATTGGGCACAATGGAACTCCCTTCAGGTGGAGGGTGGCGTACTCAAGCAAAAATGGGAAACGGTGGATGGTAGCTCGTATAGGATGCAAACTATACTTCCCAAAAGCCGAATCCACGATGTGGTTAAGGAAATGCATGAAGGATCCTCGGGAGGCCACCTTGGTGTTAACAAGACCTTAGCGAAATTGCGGGAAAGGTTCTACTGGCTCCACGCTCGAGAAGACGTAGAGGACTGGTGTCGCAGATGCACAATTTGCGCTTCCGTCAAAGGCCCAAAGCGACGACTGAGAGGACCAATGCAAACCTATAACGTAGGCGTGCCATTCGAAAGGATTGCTGTTGACATCGCTGGACCCTTTCCTGAATCTGAATGGGGAAATCGATACACGCTGGTTGTAGCTGATTATTTCAGCAAGTGGCCCGAGGTCTACCCCATTCCCAACCAGGAAGCAACTACGGTAGCCGAACAGCTAGTGTTAAATTGGGTCAGCAGGTACGGCGTGCCTTGTGAACTACATTCGGATCAAGGCCGAAACTTTGAGTCACTAGTTTTTAGCGAAATGTGCGAGCAGCTGGGAATACGGAAAACGAGGACAACACCGCTGCATCCCCAATCCGATGGAATGGTCGAACGTTTCAACGGCACGCTCAATAAGCACCTTGCCAAGATGGTTGACGAGAACCAAAGGGACTGGGACCGACATATCCCACTATTTTTAATGGCATATAGAGCCGCTGAACATGCGTCGACGGGCCAAGCCCCAGCCAAAGTCATTTTTGGAAAGACTATTCGTTTGCCAGCCGATATAAAGTTCGGAACACCCCCTGAGAAACCCCAAACGGTCTCGGAGTACGCAAGTGATCTAAGACAACGGTTGAACCAGATACATCGGACAGTGCGAAAACACCTCGAATCGGCTACTGACCGCATGAAGACCAGGTATGATCTAAAGGCCAATTCTACTGGCTTCCAGCAAGATGACTTGGTGTGGCTTTATAACCCGCAACGGCGAAAGGGTAGGTCTCCAAAGTTGCAACATAATTGGGAGGGACCATACCGAGTTACAAAGCGAATCAACGACGTCGTATACCGAATACAGGAACATCGTAAGCCGAGAGCTAAAATGAAAATCGTGCATCTGGACCGTCTTGCCCCATATTACACCCAGGGAGAATTGACTACAACTGGCGACACATCTTTTCGGGGCGAAAAGAACTGAGGTGGGGGCAGTGTTACATGTACAAATAATTTTGCGAGCTACTGTCGCAATTGTTTCCACAACAATGAAGAACACGAATTCACTCGAAGACACGAGAACCCAACAAGCATGATCAACATCTGCAAGTGACGTCACTCCATTCATTAAGTTTTCTCGAATCTACCAGCTACCTCTCGGTAGAACATTCGCCAATAAACGAGAAATGGGTGAATAGGTAGAGACCCTATATAAAGGCGAGCTGAATGAATGGGGGGATCATCATTCGACCGCGATAAGAACTGCGAAAGTGTGTGGGAAGTGTGTTTCGTAATAGTGAAGTGATTTAGAAGACAATTGCGATAAGAAATTTATGGACAAGTGTTAGATTTATTTTTATAGTGAAAATTAAAATTAGTGAAAGTGTTAAACTGATTATTGTGCATTTTCTTGAATTAAATAAACTCTTTTAACTTAAATTAAAAGACATTGCGTTTTCACTTTCCCGGAACGTTAAAGTTATAGGCTGCGAACCAATAACACGCGACAATATATATGTATATATATAATAATAATAATAATAATAATAATCTTATCTTTCCCACTAACAAGATTCCATTCATTATTTCCCAATAGCAAAATTTCATTCGATACCTTTTTAGGTCTTTGTAAAAATTTTTTTTTACAAAGGCGTACTAGTTTTGCGACCTTTCTGTCCGTCCGTCTGTCCGTCTGTCTGTGCGTAACAGCTAATTTCCTCAGAAACTATAGATGCTAGAATGCTCAAACTTTGTGAAAAGGTCAGAAGTGATTGTCTCTCAAAAGTTAAGGTCTTAACAAAAATTTAAAAATTTTTAAGGGGGGTCCCCCCTAAAAACGGATTGGACCTTAAAAAATTTTTTTAAACAAAGGCAGCCGAGTGGGGTATCAAATGAAAGTTTTTGATTAAAACTTTAAGAATCTCAAATAAAAAAATCATTTAATGAATAAGGGGGTCCAGGGGAAGGCAAAAAGTACCAAAAATTTGTGTCCCCCCCTCGCGATTGGACACCTTTCAGCCGAAAAATCTGAAAATTACCACGAACATGGACCTTTATGAGTACAAGGGCAACAAATACCTTAGAAATCGAAATTCGCTCAACTTTGTTAATAATAGTATGATTTGTAGATTTTACATTTTTGCCCATAAAATCAAAACGGCCCCTTTAAACTTCTTGAAACTTTGCAATTATATAGACTGATATAAGGTATATACGTTAAGTTGAAATCGAATCATAATCAAGTGAGTTATAGCATCAGGCAAATAACCAACACGACACGCTTACAGGACCATATCCTCTTCATGAAATTTTCCATAACCAAATCGCAAAGTGGCTGCCCTATGTCCTCGATAGCCTAACGAATTCATCTTTGAGGTCTCGAATCGACGCTGGGCTGTTGGCGTAGGCCTTCTTTTTCACGTGACCCCAAGGGAAGAAGTCGCAAGGTGTTAAATCTCAAGATCTATTCAAAATAACACCTCTTATTGGAAAACCCTATATATATATATATATATATATATATATATATATATATATATATATATATATATATATATATATATATATATATATATATATATATATTTAAGTTGACTTAGGCACTTTTATTTTCTTTCAGCTTTCATATAAATTTAAGGAATAGTGTTTAACTAGAACATTTTCAATCGGCCTAGGATTCAGAAAAATCATTTAAGCTAGATCTAAATGGCGGCTGCACTGTGCTTATGAAAGGAACTGTGCATCTTTTGCATAAATTTGAACGATTTCATATCCAAGTATTGGACGAATAATTCAAATTATCGATTCACGCCATTAGAAAACTTGTTTCTAACCCTAGGTTGTTTACAAAGACCTTCTGGTAGGAGCACTCTCCTGCTTACTCAACTTGTTACTAACAAAATCGAATTCCTTCCTTCATACTAACTAATTTTATGCGTTATCTCCCACTAATAAAATTTTGTTTGTTGTACAAACAAAAATCCACGCTTCTCTACTAACAAATTTCATTGCCATGCCCATTAAGAAGGGTTCACAGTTGAAGTTGATAAATAAATGCATGGGAGATCAACAGAAGGTGACTCCGGTGATAGCGTCCTAGTTTCTCGACCGTGGGGTCCGCAAGGACCCTCTGTTCAAGTTCCTCTTAGCAATTGTTTCCGAGTATATTACGATTTGCATATAATCGAACACTATCACGGTAATGCGAATTGCCAATAGGCAAAATGAAAATTGTTGCGTTTGCCGATATGGAAAAGATATGTGGGTAACGGAATCGAAGTGTACTGAACTAGAATTGCGTTACCCGGTTACGGCGGCGAGAATTGGGGAAGGAAAGGATTGCGGGATTGGTTTTTTTGGAATTGATGGCATTCGGATTTTAGTTTGGAGGAAGTGGGGTGAGTTTTTGCGTTTTCGTCGAGGTGATTTTGGGAATTAATAATTCGGGGGGAAAAGTTTTCAGTTGAGATTTTAACGAGGGAAAAAGGAAAAGATTGTGGGTTAGTTGTGATTTAAGAAAACGAAATGGTTGAAGTGGAAAAAAAAAAATAAAATGGCATTAAATTAATAGGACAATTTGCACGCGTGAAGGTGAAACAATTACGTGCAGACGGAGTGAAATTCATTGTGCCAGAAGTGAATTCGTGGAGCATGAGGTTTGCGATTTGAGTGTAACTTGTAAATAACTGATGAATTTTCAGATGATTAGCAAAGTGTGATCAGAAAGTGTGTGAAGACGTCAATGAAGAGATTTTGTTTTGTTCTTTTGATTATCAGAAATCATGGTGGATAAATCTTGTTGTTCCTCTTCTTTGAGTGACAATAGTGCACCACTCGTGCTAAATGTTCATAAACGAGAAATAATAATATAAAAAAAGCAAATCAAATTATTAAGTTTTCAAATTTTAGCAGTTGCCCCATTCTCCTTTTAGTTGCAATGCGCTCCGCAGCCGTAAAAAAGGGTGAGTAGTTTTGAATTCTGTTTATTTTTCTCGTTCTATATTTCTTGTTTTTTCGTATTATACGACTGCCTGAATCCCTTAATTGGTTTTTTGTGTAAATTCTTCGAGTAATATTTAATTGGAGCTAAATTTTCATTTATTAATATTTTTTGAATAAGATTAAAATTTGCTTAAAAAATAGGGGCTTATTGAATTGAATTTTTTGTTTATTATTTCTGTTTCATAAATTGTTGTGTTGTAATCAAGTTGGGGTAAAAAAATGTAAGCTATGAAATGTTAAAATAATGATTTTTTATTTTTTTAAATGACCTCCTCTTCCGTCCTTTTCCTTTTGCGTTAATTTTTATGAGTAAGGTGGCTTAGCACAAGCAGAGGGTGTTCCGAAAAACTAACGACACGACTTATTTCACCCACCCTGCCGCGGGTAACGCACTCCTCTGGTAAAACTTAATGTCTGCAACTGCGGTGATTTCCGCGGTTGCTACAGGTCTCTGTTTTGGTCTAATGGTTTTATTTCGTTTATGCTATTAATTTTTATGCAGTCTGAAAAAAGACAAAACTTACATATTTGAACTCCCCACCCCCTCCAATTTTCTTATTGGCTATGTTTTAGAATTTCTTCCAGTCGTTTGAATACTATTTTCACTTGAATACTCATTTGTACTAAAGTAACAATTCCATCTCATTGCCAGACATTTGTTTATAAATATCATAAACTGACATTATAGCCTGTATACAACCGTAGTCAGCCCATTGTGTCCTGGGACAAGGCTGGCTAGCCAGCTTATTATTTAAATCATTAAAAATATAAGTGACTGAAATATTCAATCAACGATAAAAATATGTAAACTTATGTATTCCTTAATAATTATATTCATGCGTGAGTATGAATTAATTTTTTTTTTTTTTTTGGATTTTATAGAAGGATGCTAAATGTTATGTTTAGCTCAGAAATTAAATAAAGGGTGTTTTAGAGGTACAGAACTTTGAAAAGAAATAAAATATGGATAAATTGTTTTGATTGTCATTTTTAAGTTAAATTTAATTTTGGGCATGTGAGCGTCATGACTGGCATGGAGGAAGTCCAAACCAGAGATCCAATTTTCGACTTCTCTGACCACTAATTGGGGCCGTATCTCGCCCGGCGAATGTCGTCTTCCAAATGGTCAACCGTCTCGGGCTTATCGACGTAGACGAGTGAGTGGACGTATCCCCACAAGGAACAGTTCAAACGTGTTAAATCACAAGATCTTGCAGGCCAGTTCACAGGTCCAAAACGCGAAATTATATGCTCATCAAAAGCTTTTTGCAATAAATCGATAGTTGCACGAGCTGTGTTGCATGTCGCGCCATCTGGTTGAAATCAGAGATCCCCTGCATTACTTCGAGTCAATCCATAACGGGAAAGTCATTGATCCTGGTTCTATGGCGGCCACCATTGACTGTAGTGTTATTCCCACCGGCATTTTTAAAGACATATGGACCAATGACTCCAACGGCCCATAAACTAAACCAAACAATGACTTTCTCTGGATATAATAGTGTTTGGACGACTGACTGTGTTTCTCATCACTCCAAATGTGGCAGTTTTGTTCATCGACGTAGCCATTCAGCCAGAAATAAGCCTCATCCATAAACAAAATTTTCTTATGAAATTCGGGATCTGTAGTAATTTGTTCTTGGGTCTATACACCCAATCTACGCCATGGCCGGTGGTTCTTCGGCTTAAATGCCTGCACGAGTTGGATTTTGTATGCCTGCAAACCAAGATTCTTCCGTAAAAACTTCCATTATGTAGATGGGCACAGGTTTAATTGTTGAGCACGATATCAAATTGACTCACTTGGGTCTTCATCGATACTACACTCTACAGCTGCTATGGTTCCTTCATTATGCACTGTTAAACATTTGGATTGTTAAACATTTGGATAGATGTACTTAGGCGTCAACCTATTTATGATAAAATGACAAACCAAACTGACCATGAAATGCATGGCAGTTGTCACACCATACTTAGCATTAAAAAGTGTTGGCAACTTAAAGTTTTGTACCTCTTAAAAAAACACCCTTAATTACATTTCTTAGCCAAACATACAATTTATTACCGTTCAATAAAACCCAAAAACAATTTTTTTCGCACATGAATGCGAGTATTATTATTAAAGAATACATAAGTTTACATATTTTATCGTTAATTTAATATTTCAGTCACTTATGTTTTCAGTGATTAAAATATTCAATTGACGATAGAAATATGTAAATTTACGTATGAATTATGTTAAAGCACATCATTTATTTTCAGAACTATGTAGAGTAGCTGTTATGCTTGTTGGATAATTTTTTTAAGCATTGGTTGTTTTTCTTCACAAATTGAGACGTCAAAACCATAAACTTATTACCCATCAGAATATTCCTTAATTTTCGCTACGATTTTACTTTATGTACTGAAATTTTTGCAAAGACTACATGTAAGTTAAGTTTCTATCCAAAAGTAATATTCAAACGAAAAAGGGTTATCCATTTTACGCTTGGGAAAGTAAAGCTAAAGAAATCACATAAAATAGTCAGATGGAAACAAAACTTTTTATTCAATATAAGGATGAAATACAACATCATTCAAATGTCTTCCACGGGACCTTTTACAGACCTCAATCCTTTTGAGGTTATTTTCAATGAATTTTCGGCACATTTCCGGCAATAGCTCGGCCATAACTTCACGAATATTGGTTTTCAATTGCTCAAGATTTTGAAGATTGTTCGCGTAAACACGATCTTTTGCATAGCCCCATAAAAAGAAATCCAAAGGTGTTAGGTCGCAGGATCTTGCGGGCAAATTGACATCACTCAATCTCAAAATAACGCGTCCTGGAAATTTCTCTTGCAAAAGTGCTCGATTAACCTGTGATTTGTGGCTTATGGCTCCGTCCTGTTGGAACCACATATTCTCCAGATCATAATCTTCAATTTGTCTCCAAAAATAATCGGTTGACATCCGTTCATAGCGGTCAGAATTGACTGTAATGGCTCTTCCTTGATCGTTTTCAAAAAAATACGGGCCAATAACAACACCAGACCATAATGCACACCAAACGGTAACTTTTTCTGGATGCAAAGGCCTTTTTGCGATCACCTGAGGATTTTGAAAGCCCCATATGCGGCAATTCTGTTGATTTACATAACCACTGAGCGAAAAATGAGCCTCACCACTAAAGAAAATTTTGTTCGAAAAATCGTTATCAATGGCTTGTTGTTCAATCACCCAATTTGCATACATTCTGCGTTGTGTATGGTCTTGAGGCTTAAGTTCTTGAGTGAGTTAGATTTCGTATGGATGGAGATGCAAATCCAAATGCAAAATCCGCCGCAATGAGCCGTAAGACAAGCCCAAATGTTGCTAGCTGACTGGCCTAGTTCGAATGTACAGAGGGCTGACTGCGGCTGCATATCGGCTTGAATATAAATTGATGACATTTATAAACAAAAAGATGGGGCCTTTACATTTAGCACAAATGAGTAGTTAAGTGAAAAAAAAACATTCAAATCGTTGGTTGGAATCGGAAAAATGGGTAATAAGCAAATCGTAGGGGTGATAGGTTTTAGCCTATTCTGACTAGATCTGTCGAAAGGACCTAGAAAAATTGTGTGAAAATTGAATGTGACCTTTCAGATTATTGGGTCTTATAGCCAGGTTCACAAATTCGAAAAATTTATGACGTGGTATTGAATGACTTTTTTTGAAGATTTCGAATCAGTATTTAGTAGTAAAGCATGAACAAATATAATACATTTAATTTCTATGCATCGAATAATCTAATACTAGTTTTATTTCTCGTCTGGGTATAATAAATTCATGGGGTCTTAAACATACAAACTAATCTTATCCTTCCTAAAACTGAAAGGCCAAGCAGTTCCGAGCTAAGCAACAAAAACCAACGATATATTTTTCAAGGCCCATATAGTTAAGAACCTCATCAATTTTGATCCAAATCTGATTTTCATAATAAATAGTTGAAGCTATCAAAACTTATTACAGAATCTAATTTGAAAACCGCTTTACGTTCTTATCAATGTTTATAGACACCATTGAGTCTAGAATCATAGTAAAGCGTAGGTGTGATAGATTCCTAAAGGTGCTTGATCGAAGAATTATTCACAGTATATGCGAAAATTAAGTTATATGGATAAAGCATACCCAGGACTGAATATATTTGAATTATTTAAGCTAGTTTACGTTAGATTTTTTGCTAAAATTTTGATATTTCTCATCGTGATAAAAGATCCAACAAAAAGTGATTAACGGATATTTTAAATCGAAACTTTTTTCTGATTTTCATAACCACTGCAGAGTTTTTTACAAGAGATTACCAACAATATCATCGAAGAGGTTCGAAAGAAACGGATGAGTGTGAAGTGGAGAAACTTGTAAAAGATGTCAAACGTTTGCGGTTAATATTTTGACTAATTTAACGCTGCATTGCTTTTTAGGGTTTTGTACTAAAATATAAAACGCTATTGAAATCGCGACCTGTCTCCGTCTGTATGCCACAGCAGTTTTTCTCCGAAACAATGTTTCCTCATCTAAGTAACCTTTTCCACCGATTCATATGCAGAAAATGGTTAGAGGAGCAGTCACCAGGGAATGACGAAAAGTATAATACATCCGGTGCACAAGAAACCAGACAAGTTAAGCGTGAAAATTATAGAGGCATTGTCCTACTGTGTACGTCATATAAAGTGCTCTCCAAAAATATAATAAGAAACTTAAAGTTGCACTATGGAACAATTATATTAGGAGGAGGCTTTTGAAGTCGGCGATCTTCAAATGACTTAATATTCTCTGCTAAGCAGATGCTCAAAAAGTGCTGGGGATATAATATTGACGTGCACCAACTCTTTTTAGACCTCAGGCAGGCATGCAATAGTGCAGACAGAATTCTCCTGTACATAATAATGCTTGAAAACTAGTCCGCACAGTCAAAGTCACGATGTTACAGTAAATACAAAGTCAGAGGCATCTTCAAAATGGAATCTGACTTAAAACAAGGGGATGAGCTTGCCTCCATGGCCTTAAATCAAAAAGACAACAGCTGAAAACTCTGGTACACTAATGTTCAAGTCCACACAATTAGTAGCGTATGTCGATGACGTCAATATTATCAACATCAGATAGTAAAGCATGTCCAAAGAAAAAACTCGAGTCCGACATAATGTGACTGTAGGAGACTAAACCGTTAGAAGACTTAATAATTTTGTTTTATTTGGAGCCAACCTCAATAAAAGAGGCGCCAAAAGGATGAGAAAGGATGCCGCAAACAAGGCATGACACTTCGTACTTCCCATTCTTAGCCCCAGAGTTGTGCACAGGCAAAATAAATTTGTTATTTATAAATCACTAGACAAACACGTGCTGTTACATAGAAGTGAAACATGAGCCCTGACAAACGAATTTAAACAGGCAGTGGACTTATTTGAATGCAAAGTGCACTGAAAAATCGATGGCCCAATAAAATAAGAAACACATTGGAGACTATGTTACATCGATGAGCTATATGAACTATTGGATGAATCACCTGTATCAACTTGCGTAAAATTATGCGAATTGCAACGAGCGGGCCATGCAGAAAGAGTGGGAGAAACCTCGAATACACAAGAGAGCATTAGAGTTTAGAGCACAAGATAGAAAATCCAGCAGGAATTCAGGAATAAGAGATTACAGTTTAAAAAGATTAAGCGATGATAAAATCGCAATTAAAAATATTGACTGACTTCAGAACTGAAAATTATTTCCACTCCCAAATTGGAGAAAAATCAAGCCTTTCTGCTGGATAGTCAGAGTTATAAAAAGAATCAGATGATCTTCTTTAAGTTTTCAAAGAGCAATCATATGATATCGAATTCATTAAAGCTACTGGATTCTCAACAAGAAGGTCATCTGCTGTAAAGATTACTATCAATCTTTTTGGTGCAAGTCTCGAAAAATAGTATTCCAAGTGTCCTGCGGTAGATAAGGTACTTAAACTCCCACGGTAGTTATGGCCACTTGAAATTTCTCTTCTCCAATTACAACAGCAATAACACACGATTTTGGTATTTTATGGACTTTCCATCGAATCAGAAACTGCGGTTTTGATTTGATCTTCTTGAAATTTTCGAATAAAATCAATAACATAAATATTTTTGGGAATTAATGATTTGAGTAATTTTTGTTGGCTTGCAACAAAATGGCAACAGTGAAAATAGAGAAACAATGGATTTACTTTTAAACGTGCGCATCTCTTTGACACGTTTCTTGACTTTATTCGTTGCTGGTGACTGCATTTCTGAGAAGTTGGGTACAAAACCATTCTGACATGAGCGCAGGTCTATCTATTCAACTTCTTTTCTTTGCGTCCAGCTTCATTCTGTGGTTTTTAAATTTCAAAGGAAAAAAAATTGTTTAAACTGGAAGATAAACTCCTACTAAAATCGCGACCTGTCTGTCCGTCTGTCCTTCCGTTCGTGTGTCACAGCACTTTTTCTCGCAAACTACTTAGGCTAGAAACATCAAATTTTGTGTGCAGGTGCAAAGTGGTGCTTTCTTCAAAGTTCAACTACAAAAAATTTTATAAGGTATTTAAGGGGGGATCTCCCCATATAGGGGAGTGGCCTCCAAAAAAAATTCATCAATGGTTGCCGATATAGGTATAAAATGAAAGGTCTTGATAAGAAGTTTTCAAAACAGGTCTTAATTTGGTACATTTTGCTTTGAGGGACGCGTAGGGAGGGTTAATGCACGAAGCATTTGTGTCCCCCCCTTGCGATTGGACACCTGTGATCCGAAAAATCTGAAAAAAATTACGGTGGTAGGTGTTTATGAGCACAATAACAACAAATACCTAAGAAGTCGAAATTCACTCAACTTTGTTAATAAAAGTCTGATATTCGAATTTCACATTTTCCCCAATACAATCGCATCGGTACCCTTAAACTGAACGAAATTCGATATTTACGTAGTCCTACTAAGAGTTCTTAAACTTTTTAAGTCTTATGAAAATCGAATGATACACACGGAAGTTATAGCCGTTTGAAATTTCTCCAATAACAACAACACTAACGCATGATTTTGGTATTTTATGGACTTTCCACCGAATCAGTCACTGCAGTTTTGACTTGATCTTCTTGAAATTTCACAATAAGCTCAATAGCATTAATATTTTTGAGAATTCATGATTTGAGTGATTTTTATCGGTTTGCAACAAAATGGCGACCGTTGAAAGTAGAAAAACAATGAATTTTCTTGTGAACGTGCACATCTCTTTGACATATTTCTTGACGTTATTCATTGCTGGTGACTGCATTTCTGAGAAGTTGGGTACAAAACCCTTCTGACATGAGCGTAGGTCTGTTTATTTTAAGCAAAAAACCAAGCGTCGGTTAAACTTCTCATATCTCATTTGCTTGTACAGACAATACGAAAGCAATGCTATTGCTTCGACCAATCGATAGATAGTTCTTATTTGAAAACTAAGGGTGGATCCCAAACTAAATCATAGATATTTTTGGCCAAAGATATCAATCGGGCCGGGTATTTTTTAACTTCTGTAACAGTAACAGTAAGTGGGCCTAGGAGCTTACTTATACTTGTGGCAGTGATCTCACAGCTTATCTTAACTAGTTTTAAGTTTGAAATGAGGTCAGCTCTGGGATCTCTAACATAAGGCTATCAGCTAAGGGACAGAGGATGTTGCACCGAAAATTTGGTGGCGGGCGTAAAATAGTGTAATAAGTAAGGGGAGCCACATTCAACCATCGAAGAGGAATTCAGTTAAAGTTTTAGCGGAGGTGTTTAAATGGTTGTTTTCAAAAATATCATGTATTTTTTAAAGTAGGATTTTTACGTGATATAAGGAAGAAGCATTTGGATTACGTCCAAATTTGATCCAATAAGGAATGGAACCACTAGAAAAAAGTTGATTTTGCCTGATTCTTTTTATCTAACGCATCCTGGCATTCATTATCGAACGAATCACTTCTCTTGACCCGGGTTTGATGTCTGATCATCTGTTCTGCCAGAGTCTTAATCGCCACTTTCACTTGTATCCACAGATCGTGGCTTGTTTTCAGCGATGTTTTTAATAGGATGAATGCTACCTGGTTGTTGAGGTTCTCTTTAAAATTTTTGGCTACAGACGCCGTTTGGAGCCTTACGATGTCAGATTTTCGTAGCAGGCTGGTCTTTGCCAAATACGGCTTTGACATACTACATCGATACGTTAATTTGATCAAGTAATAATCCGAGTTAGAATTGTCTCATCGGTATGTACGGACGTCAAGTATGCTCGAGGCCCAACGTTGTTGGATCAGAACATGGTCGATCTGGTTTTGTGTGTTGCCATCCGTTGACACCTAGCTCATTTTATGAATGCATCAATGTGGGAAGTAAGTCGATCGTATGATTAGATTTCCGCTATATGCACAGTCAATCAGGCACTGGCCATTGTCATTCGTTACATGATGGTGGCTATATTTCCCCCGTGAGATAACTCATTACCGAACTTAGTATTCAAATCACCCAGAGATATTTTTGTGTCATTTGTAGGCAATGATTCGATTAGCCTTTCCAGTTGATTGTTGAATGTTTCCTTCATTTCTTCACCCTTTTCTTCGGTTGGGATGTGTAAGTTAATCAGCCAAATTTTGAAGAATTTCGCTTTTACACGGATCGCACACATTTGTTCACTGACTACCTTAAAATCAACAACGTGCGATTTGAACTCCCTATCCGCAATGAGCAGGCTTTTCACATTTGAATATTGAGTGCAATCTCATATCTTGAATATCACTGCCAGTCCAATTTGTTTCCTGAATTGCCAGCATTTTTAATTTATATTGACTGGACTGTTGTAAAAGTTTTTAAACAGCGCCAAGGTAGTTCAGCGATCTGTCATTCCATGTTCCAATGCCATAGTCCTGTTTTCGGTTCTGAGGTCATTGCCTAAGATCCGATCTTCTCTGAGGTCCTTTTGCAGGTTTTGAAACAATGTATCTCCCTCTAAACCCAAAATAATTTTTGCTCATGCAAAAGGTGGCTAGTTTTGTATAGCATCTTAAGCGTGTTTTCCATTCCGGGGCTTTATCGTGTTTGAGCAACCAGTCTTCAAACAACCAGTAAGCGCTCCGTCCAAAATAAGGAAGAGTTAATAAACATTCTTGGAATAGTGAAAATATCAGAGGAAGATATGGTGATTTCATGTGACGTTAAGTCGCTCTTTCCGAGCCTATCAGTAAAGCAAGCCCTGGCATGGTTTGAAGATTGGTTGCTCAAACACGATGAAGCCCCGGAATGGAAAAAATGCGTAAGATGCTATACAAAACTAGCCACCTAGTGCATGAGCGGAAATTATTAAGTGTTTAGAGGGAGATACTACAGAGGGACAGCAACGGCAGCAATGGGCAACCCTCTTTCCTCTATCTTCAGCGACATCTTCATGGGCTGACTGGAAACAGAACTTGAAAATAAGTGGATAATACCAACTATTTGGATCAGGTACGTGAATGAAATCATTACAGTTATCAAAAAATCCCCGTTGGCAGCACCAGCCGGAAAGGTAAATTTCTCGTATGTAGCGAGAAGTTTCGAAAAAGAATTTGGCTTGCCTACTTCTAAACTTCTTTCTGCAATTTTCGTAGTACCACATGGGTATTTATTAACATAAAAAAAATCTGGCCACGTTCGTTTTTAGAAACCTTTTATCGGGGCGCAAATATTTTTCTAATTAAATTGAGTTGCATGCGTATGGATGACATATTGTTGTAAACATATAAATACCGGTTTCGCCCTTCTCGCATCTGCTGTTTACACAGTTCACAGTGGTAACCACACAAAGGCTTAAATAGCTCGAATAGTTAATTTCAAAAGATTTCCATAAAAGTTTAATCAGCACTTGCATTGCCATTAATATATACATTACAATTTTATTCTGAACTGTGAGGGCCGTCATTTCGATTTTTATTGAAATCGGCTGCTAAAAATATTAAGCTGTAAATTTTCGACTGTTTTATTTGTCATTCGATTTGCATAATGAAATTAAATTAACTTGCCTTAATAACTTATAATTTCAAGTTTCTACGGAATCTGTTGAGAATCTTGGCTGCTAGAGGGCTACAGAAATAAAAAAAATTGTATGCCATCCGCCTGTATGGGGAGACCCGCCTGTATGGGGAGACCCCCCTTAAATACCTTAAAATATTTTCTTGCACTGCAAATTTCAAGAGGCACCACTTTTGACCTACGTAGAAAATTTCCTCATTCTAGCTCATGTGGTTTGCGAGAAAACTTGTTATGACGCACGAACAAACGGGCGGAGGGACGGACAGACAGACAAGTCACGATTTTATAATTTTTTAGGGTATTGTTAAAAATATTATACAATATCTTAAAAATGATCTGGTTTATAAGTTCTATCAAGTAAAGTCATTTAAAACGTTTGAATGAAAAATATTCATTATTTCAGTTGGCACTAAAATAGCGAATTGCGCTTGCCTTCAGACCTTTGGGGGCCGCCATTTTGAATTCATGCATTTGAATTTGGATTATTTTAAATCTTTGTATGCTAGGACCTCATAAATCAATGTACTATCTCGTTCAAATAGGAGTTTCACTCTAGACAGGGCAAAATAATTCAATTTTTAAAGGAAATCGCAGTTAAAAATATTAGGCTTTAAATTTTTGACTTTTTTATTTTTCATTCAATTTTAATAATTTCCTGCAAAATACAAGAACATAGTACAGGGATTCATAATCTCAAGTTTCATCAAAATCCGTTGGAAAATGTGACCGCTAGAGGGCCACAAAAACATGAAAAAAACGCATATTTAAACGGCCGCCATTTTGAAATTTGCACATGCATGATCACCAAAATATCAAAGACTGTAGGTGTAAGTAATGTTTATCTTGAAACCAAGTTATGTATATGTCGGATCAAAATTGCGACCTTTAAAAGCCTTTGAAATTTCGACCTTCAACTGGCCGCCATTTTGTTTTTTGCAACCTGACCTCCAGTTTTTTTACGTAATTCTTTAGATACTTCTAATTTCTATCAAACTACCGAATTTCATGAAAATCTGTTGAAAGCTTTGACCACTATTGCAACAACACCTTTGAGCGGCCGCCATTTTGTTTCTGCCGTACCGACTTTGGATTTTTTATTGTGAGATTCATCACATACATCAATGAACCTTTGTACCAAATTTCATCCAAATCGGAGCTACACTTTGGTCAGAACAGAAATCGCGATTTTTCGTCTAAAATGGCCGCCATTTTGTTTTTGCCCGGCCGATATAGCTGGTTCACGAACTCAACCGAGATAATTACCCAATACACCTTTCCTGAAAATTTGGTAAAAATCGAAGCAAAATTGCAACCTCTAGCGTGGTCACAAATTTCGTTATATCCCATATATATATATATATATATATATATATATATATATATATATATATATATATATATATATATATATATATATATATATATATATATTTCTCTCGAGAAATTTACCTAAAAGAGGAAACAGAAAAACTTTTGGAGGAACTTTACAATATACGGAAAGGCTTTACAATGGAGAAGGAAAAGAATGGCCAATTACGTTTCCTGGACATCAAAATAATTAAAGGCTCGGGAAAACTTGAATTCATCATATATAGGGAGGAAATGACAACGAGAAGGACGATACCAATCGAATCAAACCCCCACCTATGGACATTAAATGGCGGCGTATAATACGATGATTCACCGGATAGTAACGGTACCAATGGCGAGCGAGCAATTACAATTGGAGTAAGTATACATTATTCATACAGCAATTAAAAGTGGGTACAGCAGGAAAACAATTGAACAATTGATACGGAAAAAAGAACAAGACCAACGAAAAAACTAGACATTGTTGAAACTGGAACAGCAGACAACAAGAATTATCCTTACACATACATCAATCTCAAAAAAGCTAGGACGGACAATAGGAAAGACGGGAAACAGACCAGCATACACCAGCAGAAGATATAGCCTAGCAGTAACGTTAGGATCAGCAAAGGATACAAGGAAGAAAAAGAAGGTATCTACAAGATCACTTGCCAGGAGTGCGACATGATTTATGTCGGGCAAACAAAACGATTAGCGAAAATCAGGTGGCAAGAACACATCAAAGAAGCCTAACAAATTACAAAACGAGGTTCCACGAAAACAACAAGATCGGCGGTAGCAGGGCATACGATTGAAGAAAAACATAAAATTAGGTGGGAGAATCAGGAAATATCGCAGGAAGCAGGAGATTGGAGGAAACTAGATGCATGCGAATGTTTACGGATATTGCGATTTCCAGGGGGGGGGGGGGGAAGGATGAACACGAAGACTGGCAACGGGTACAGCGACTAAATGAAGTTAGGGTAATTGTCATAAGGTAATCTTGTAATTTGTAATAAGTTATTTGCCTTCAAAATCCTTTAGCCTAGTCACCTTATCTACCCTTGAAATGACAATTACTAAGAAAATCCTTTAATTACCTTATGTAGCCCTGAATATAACTTTTGCTATAAAAGCCAATGTAACTGAGGATAAAGCGTCAGAATATTGCCACTAAGGAAAGAGATAATTAGTCCCCGAAATATCCGTATATGGCAGAATGGAAAAATAAAAATAATGCTTGTTAAGAAACATTTTAATCTTTCATTTATTTTTAAGCACTATTAATCCGAAAATGGGTATTGTTCAAATTTGTTGTTTAAAATTCGATTACTATAAAATTTTTGGAGTACATGCACCTACCGCTAAGTCAACTGTCTGTGAGTTTTGTAAAATGTAAGGGTTCCCTTTAGATTTTATGGGCAATAATATGAAATTCACAAGTCAGACTATTACTTCAGTCAATTATTTGTTAGATGAAGATAGCTGAAGAAAGTCAAAACGAATCCTTGCAAAACTGGGAGCAAGGTCCGACAGAAAATGAAAATAGGAAATAGCATACTTTAACTAGCAAAGTTAAGAAATTTTGGCGTCAGATGTCTTTGCTACCTTTGTACTGATAAAGACCAACATCCATGATATTTTTTTCTGATTTTTCCGCTCAAAGATGTCCAATCGCAAGGGGAACACAAATATTTCACTTATTGGTACTCCCTCCGCTCTCCCCAATACCGCTGTCACTCTTCAGTTACGTGATCCTCTTAGTTCTCGTCCAAACTTTTCCGTTGACGTCCATTTTGGCCACCTCTCCTTAAAACCTTATAAATTTTTGTGTACCAAAACTTTTGAGAGATTGCCACTTTTGATCTACGCACAAAGTTACATAGCTGTAGTTGTTGTAAGTTCCAAGAAAATTTGTTGTGATACACGGTTGGGCAGACAGACGGATAGGTCATGAAACTAGTAGGGCTTTGTAAAGATATTTTACATAACCCTAAAAATGGAACGGTTTTACCACTGGACGTCCTGCGAAAGCTTGGAGAATCAACAAAAGCAGAAGTTCTGTAACCTAAGGGCACAAGACCTTACGCACTTATATGAACAGAAAAAGTATAGTCGTGATCCTATTTGCCAATGGTCCTGAGAAGATTTGATAATTGTGGACTGTATACGTATATGTGGTCGGTCTTTCTTGTGCAAAGTTGCAGATAAGTTTGACATAATTCCAAAAAGCTGTTATATACACATAGACAAAAATCAGGAGCGTTTACCTTAATATTACTAAACTAGTTGTAATAAACATAAGTAGTGGAGCAGCCCCGTGGTGAACAGGAGTGGAAACTGATTAATTTGTTGTTTTACTAGTTTAAAGTAAACTACATCCGTCAACTTTCCTTCCTTTAGGCAGAGATGAGCGGTTCACTACAGCCACTTAAACATCTTTAGGTTTGATATTCCTCTTGTAACGCGGTTTTTTTTTGTATAATGTTTGCGTTTATCTCAGGCCTCCGTGTCCGCTTACTTAAACGAGACAGAAAAAATGTCGAATTACTGTAGAGTAGCTTAATTGATACATAATATAACATTTCTAAAGATAATAAAAATTGATCGGTACGTCTCGTAGAGTAGAGTACGCGTGATAAATATTTTATAGTGTAGCTTCGTGGCTTGACAAGAACCCGCCTCATATGATACCGCGAATACTAGTTGGCAAGCACGCGTACGCGATCGTCAAGCGAAGCTAGTTAGCTGAGCTCAGTTTTGTTTATAGCTCGCTGACACTTGTGCCAGACAATCGGCACACATATCCTACACGGATATTTGGAAAAAAAATTTCATTACATAGTATCTGATCCGAAGGATGGGCTATCTAATTAAAAATGTCCACAGCTTGAATGCTCTAAAATGGCTTAACGAGTAGTATGGTGCGATTTAGAACAAAAATATCTCACCTATGATTAAAGAAATTACAATGATGTTAGAAGAGGAGAGCAAGTGCATATATACCTGTAAATGTATGCAATGATTAATTACTTTAAGTCATGATTGATATCTAACTTTTCCGACATGAAGAGTTTCATGGGAAACCAATTAAAATGCTAATAGAATGATTCAATACCAATTTAAAATACTCAAATTACTTCATACTGTCATACTTGTGAACTGCAACTATTGAGGGAGAATAAATAGAGGGGCTGGTTCCATAAAAAGTATATGGGAAGAAATGAGAGCTTCATTTCGTAGCATGCTGTCAGATTGACTCTCTTGGATTCTGTCTTGCGCCATCACGTCAAAATTGACAGAGAACATTACAAATGAAAATTTTAAATTTCTTAATTAAATATCCAGACATAAAATTTGTTCAAATGCAGAAAAATTTTAAACTTTGGCGCCAAATGCATGTAATATTATTTCTTTTTTTTGGCAGCTATTTTAAACTATAGGGTTTTCCATTAAGAGGTGTTAGTTTGATATTAAAAGAAAATTATCATTTTTTAATATAAATGATCGGATGTTTATTTTATTATAAAGAAAAAGATATGACGTTAATAGCAAAAAATAACATCAGGCAAATTACCACCACGACACGCTTACAGGACCATATCCTTTTCATGAAATTTTCCATAACCAAATCGCAAAACGGCCCCACAAATTCCATCTTTGAGGTCTTGAATCGACGCTAGGCTGTTGGCGTAGACCTTCTCACGTGGCCCCAAAGAAAGAAATCGCAAAGTGTTACATCACAAGATCTATTAAAAATAACACCTCTTATTGGAAAACCCTATATTTACTTCAAACAGTGCCCTCTCCGCCGGAAGGGGTGTTTTAAGGAAGTTGTCTTGCGTATATCCACTGAATTTATTGTTCCTAAATTACTGTAACTATGGCGCAGAACTAGCGTTTCTATATACAAATATAGAATTATCTACATTCTGTACATTGTGTTCAAAATAAAATTTTAATTTTATTCGCTAAAATAACTTGGAATTTGAAGCTCCTTATAATTTGTTCATATTTAGTATGAATTTTTTAGGAAACATTCATAACTTTCTAACTCATGTATCCTCTTCTTATAAATTGTTTATTTTCGTTCAAATCAATTAAGGTCTAATAATCACATTTATCTTCTTAAATTATGTTCAACATTTCCTTCTCAAGCTGTCTGGTTTGCATTCCCACACTGCAAACTAACAAAATTACCTATCTATTCCTCTTTACTTTCAATCATCAAGAGAGAAAACAAACATAAAAATTTTTACTCCACTCTTAATGAGGATTGTTTACAAACAAACTAGAGAAAAACATCATTGGTCTTCTAAGATTTATACCCAACTTATGCATACCATAAAATGTAGTGTACGAGCTTAGTGTAAAGCATAAGTGTGAAGAAGTGTTATCACATGCAAGTGGGTAGAAAAGTATTCACAATTTCCAGTATATTCTAAAAATAAGACATTCAGATATAAATATCGAATAGCGTAAAAGCCATTTAGTTATACTCTAATTTACAATGTAAATGTAGTCAGAGTTCAATTTGTTTATTTTCTTTATTTTTCGATCAAGAAAAATGCAACCATGGAGTAGATGAGTAAAGTGTGGACAAACGGCGCGCCATAATATTGATCGTCAAAACCACAGGCAAATACAGCGAGCGTAGAGAGGAAGCTTAAAATTAACTACAAAGAATTTGCAATTTAAACTTACTGTTTACATGATTTAGCAAAGACTCATAAAATAAAGTCTGGTGTTTACCTGGAAAGAAATGAAAATTTAATTAGCAATTGCCAGTTCGATTAAATACTTGATAATGTTTGAAGAATGAAGTTAATTGAATCATTAAATGATTTCAATGGTTTTATAGAAGATTTATAATTCGATTCTGAAATGATTTAACAGTTGTTTCGATAGACAACGCCTAATAAAGTAGAGGATTTCGTTATGATTTAAACATTTTTAACGTGAAACCATACGTGATTTTTAATCAAGGTACATATGTTCTCTACAGTTTTCAATATTAGGCCATCAAGGCTACTTTAAAAAAAATTTGCCCTACTACAATAAAACCAGGCTAATATTCTACATATTACCTTCCCAGACATGTCTCGTCTGCAGGCGTCAATAGAATTTAAATGTGTAACGCATTACATGTGGACAGTAGCCTGTTGACGGCCATGAACAACGTCAAGGTGTTCAAATTGGCCGATAAATAGAATGAGGGTGTCATAACTTATCGATTGAATATACATATGTACGTTTACAGGTTGGTTGCATGAAATTCAAATTAAATAGAAATCAATAAAATTACAAACTAGATTTAAGCAAAAACATCTTCAATAATATATCTGCTATTCTGAACTCGACCGTCAGCATTAAAGCGTAATATTTTGTAAATACAATTCATTATCAATACTTCTTTATCGTTTGATTAAAATCTTTTGTCATCTGTATATTGTAGTGACACTTCCATTATAATTTCGGTCTACTCTCAGTATTCGCGGAAAAAGGAAGTAAGGAAAGGCATTGCATGGTGAAAGGCATGAAATCGTGATTTGCTTTTATGCTATATGTGTCAAAATTATGGCCAGGTTTCGGAAAACAGTATTTTTCAGACGATATGTACAGTCTATGGGAATTATCATAATCAACAGGCATGAACAAAATACTAAATAAAACCTCATTTAAGTCCTCTGCAAAGAGAAAGATCACGCAGTAAACTTTCCTGGATGTTCAGAAAGAAACAAGTTTTTAGAAAAATAGCTATTATGTAGAGTTTATTATCAACTCCCAGCGCAATCCCACTTTTTGGCAATCGTTTCATTCCAATAGGCACATTAGTTGTCCATCAACCACAGTTCTTCTTGTACGAAAGTTACGAACAAAACTGAACTAACAATGCCAAAGTATACAAGTACATCGTCACTTGGAAAACTTATTCCAAGGTGAACTAAAACGACGCGATGAGTTTTGGCCAAAATACAGGGTTATCCATTTCATAGTTGGGAAAGTATAACCCTGCCATTTGACATCTGTCAAAATTAAATGTCATTCAAAGCGTGTTTTTTTCAGTTGATGGTTTGCCATTTAGAAATATGGATTGCTTAACGGTCAAAGAACGCGTTAAAATTATTAAATTTTATTATAAAAATGGTGATTCTGCTGTATCAACATTTAGGGCTTTACGAGCCGATTACGGTGGATATAATCGACCTACACAGCAAACAATTTCGAACACAGTGAGAAAATTTGAAGAGACTGGATCGGCTATTGATATTGCAAGGCCTGTGCATCATCGCAACATTCGTTCTGCTGAAAATATCGCTGTCCTTGCTCAAAGTGTGGAGGAAGACCCGAATTCGTCGATTCCTCGACGTGCTCGACATTTGGGCTTATCTTACGGCTCATTGTGGCGGATTTTGCATTTGGATTTGCGTCTCCATCCGTACAAAATTCAACTCACTCAAGAGTTTAAGCCTCAAGACCATACACAACGCAGAATGCATGCAAATTGGGTGATTGAACAACAAGCCATTGATAACGATTTTTCGAACAAAATTTTCTTTAGTGATGAGGCTCATTTTTCGCTCAGTGGTTACGTAAATAAACGAAATTGCCGCATATAGGGCTCTCAAAATTCTCAGGTCATTGCAGAAAGGCCTTTGCATCCGGAAAAAGTTACCGTTTGGTGTGCGTTATGGTCTGATGGTGTTATTGGCCCGTATCTTTTTGAAAACGATCAAGGAAGAGCTATTACAGTCAATTCTGACCGCTGTGGACGGATTTCAACCGATTATTTTTGGAGAGAAATTGAAGACTATGATCTGGAGAACATGTGGTTCTTACAGGACGGAGCCACAAGCCACACAACAAAGGCTAATTGAGCACTTTTGCAAGAAAAATTTGCAGGACGCGTATTTTCGAGATTTAGTGATGTCAATTGGCCCGCAAGATCCTGCGACCTAACACCTTTGGATTTCTTTTTATGGGGCTATGCGAAAGGTTGTGTTTACGTGAACAATCCACAAAATCTTGAGCAATTGAAAACCAATATTCGTGAAGTTATGGCCGAGATATTGCCGGAAATGTGCCAAAATGTCATTGAAAATCACCTCAAAAGCATTGAGGCCTGTAAGGGGTTCCGTAGAGAACATTTGAACGATGTTGTGTTTCACGTATAATGGCAAAGTTCAGTCTTTATATTGAATAAAAAGTGTTGTTTGCATCTGAATATTTTATGTGTTTTCTTGAGCTTTACTTTCCCAAGCGTAAAATGGATAACCCTATATAACAGCAAGTCAACATTAGACAAACCAATTATACTGATATGTGGCGGTAAATAAGCTGATAGCTACTTGCCTCAAATGTGAATTTTCTAGTTTCTTACGAACGAAAGCCTTTGTTTCCAACCACACTAAAGTCATCCTAGCGGACACAATTTTCCTCAACGAAAAAATCCTAAAACTTGTTGACCCATTTGGATAACTATCGAAATCTTTAGAGCAATACAGCCTGAGGAAAAAATTTTGATAACTTTTGGGAAAGTATGATTTTGATGACATTCAATAAAGCTTGATGAGAGGAATCATGCTTCTTCAGTGAGTTTGCGGGGTTGGCACTAACTTTAGAAAAAATTAAAGATAAATAAAATTTTTTCTTATACAAATTAGGGACATATCACGTATAGCAGCTAAAATTAGCACTTGGATTAAGACTTAATTTGGAAGTGATTGCTGCAACTGGCTTCAAACTATGTAGTGAACAATATGTAAAACATAGTTCGTAAAGAAAATAAATTGTTCTAAATTCTTTATCATCATGCACTCAACTGCCCACAACGAACACGATTCCAGCACAAAAACTGAAAAATGTCTTCAAAATAATGCTTCACTCCACCTATCGTAATCTGCCCGGGTCTGCAATTCAAGCTCCTACATGGCCAAGAAAAGGCTTTTTTATGAGAACTACATAAAATCCTACGATTTGCTATCCGTGAAACCATTCCCCAAAAATTGCATAGCCTTTCTTTCAATATCTGGCCACTATTTCCTGATCTTAACCTATACTCCAATATTTTCAATAGTCCAATGAAACTCAGTCTTTTGTTTGCCAAATAACTGAATAAGCCGAATCCTTTCCTACCAAGAAGTAGACGTTCATATCGGCGTCTTATCTGATACTCTGTGCATTTTTCCATGTTTAGCGCTTCCTGACTATCCTATCCTATCGGGAGTAAGTTATTCCCTTCTTCAGTGTCAATTATTTTCTCTCTTATTTGACTTAATACTGACCTACATGGGCATACATGTTCCTAAAGAACAAACGTTTTACCGTTACTTTACAAAAGATACTCCATTGCCTACCAGGGAACAAACGTGGACGTTTCAAAGACTAAAACGTATTATGAACTAATTACGCAAATATGTAATGCTTCACTATTAAAGCGTAGATTACCGTTATGGCTCACGAAATAAGGGGAATCAGTCAATAATCAAGAGGCAAGGTAAATGGACATTATGAAAGATCTTGAAAGCAGCTGTTTGTAGATCAAATTTCATTGAGTTTAAGAGTACTCTTACGATTTTATTCAAGAACATGTAAAACTGATAAATCATACTATAACTAAGTTGAGCGAATTTCAACTTCTAACATATTTGTTTTTTTTTTTTCTTTTTTCTTTAAAAGCCGTCGGGCCTTGCTTAATTGTGTGAGCAGATGCGTTTCGACTACTTTGAGTCATCTTCAGTGTCTCTCTTGTTGTAGTTGTTCTCATAAAAGCCTACTTCCATGATCTTTTCAGATTTTTCCGATAAAAGGTGTATAATCGCGAAGTGGCGTACACGAAAATTCCTTACATTTCCCCTTCTACTGGTTCCTTTGATATTGATAAGGCAATTTGAAGACCTGTTATGAAAAGATCCAAGAGGATTTTCATATAAAACCATACTCGATATCTTTAATGAGAAAAAAAATGTTTAAGGGTCATCCTCCCTTGTAGCGCGTAACAACATAAGACAAGTCTGCAAAGTAGTGAATAGCCTGAAACAAGGTTATCAGCTCAAGACCACGCCTTGTCGTGACGACATCGAAGAGTATTAAGGAAAAATGGGCATCATATTTCAAGAACCCCCTTGATCCATCGCATAGTTTCAGAACATCAAAGGCTATAGATATTCTCGGAGAGCTTCCAATATCCCCACCAACTCTGAGCGAAGTTTTAATCCACCATCAAGGCCCAAAACCATAAAAATGAGATTCCAGTGAAGCACTTCAAATATGGTGGGAGCAGTATCCAGAAAGCTATTCATAAAGTTATCCAGCACATTAGGCAACAAGAATATATGCCAAGCGAGTGAAGCCAATCAATTATATCCCCTGTAGCAAAAAGTTTAAAAACTAAAGTGCGAAAACTATAGAGGCAAATCACTACTTTGTATGACGTACAAAATATTTTCAAAGATCTTAGAAAATAAAATCATAATCAAGGTAGCTTTAAAGGTAGATCAACAACAGACTAATTGTTTACGGACAAAACGATACTAAAGAAACAAAAACCCACGATAAAAGAGACAGAATACACGAAAGAATACAGCCCACAAATAAAATATTTTATTCAGCTCTGAAGATCATGAAGACCACCTGCATACACTGGAAAACAAAGCTGCAAGTATACGAATCTGTGGTGAAACTTATGCTTTGTGTAGTGTTGATGTTCAAAAGTTCGTTAAGAACTGCAGCGGTGTTCTGCTGCCTCAGCAAGCGGAATCCGTGCTCAGCTGAATTTGCCTTACCGGAGACGCGTAAATGGGCTGGCAAGTTAGCGTTGCGGTATCGTGGGGCGGGTTCTTTTCCCACAGCGCAAAGTCTGATTACAAATTATCTTCGTATTCACAAATTAAAAGGGTGACCAGAATCAAAAAGTCGAACCGATTGGCCGGTGTTAGAGGTGCCAATGGATGAAGCAACCTACCCAAAGGAACCACGAGCAGAAAACGTGACGTCGAATAATGAATTAGCGCGCACGATACTTAAGTTGATTTCATCCTTGCTGAGGACGACCACGGCCCATAAATAAGAGTGGGGTATCCAGGTGGTGGCGATGCCCCCACGCACCCCTCGCAACCGGATCAAAATCCAAAAAAATGGTGCCTTGGCCCATATCGGGTGTGGAAGGCCAAGCAGCCCTACAAGGGCACCTACAGCAAATAAGAAGCCACTCGATAGCTAACTCATGAGCGGAGGGGCCAGCCAACGGGGAGGGGGGGTGGGTGTCGTACCCGGTCAGCGTTTAAAAGTGGGAAGACTGAATTTTCAAGTCCAATTATCTATCCATCTTTATTATCTCTTTTTTCTTAATTCTCAGAAGTAACCAATTATAAATTTCCACTTTCTTTTCTTTTGGATATCCAATAAATGTTTTTTCTATTTACCATATAGCCCGTAAAAAAATTTCGTTTTAAGATCGAATAAATAAGTGTACTTTATCAGATTACTGTAAGCAAATCAATCGTAAAAAGTTTTAAAAATTTCATCCATATTCTTTTGGTTTGCAATTTTAGTTATATGACTGTTAAAAATATTTCCTTTTTATTTCTCTTTAAACGTTTTTTAATTCATATTTTCCTTTATATCACCGTAAAATTTTTAAATAAATATTTTTTTGTAACCAATAATATAATAATCAAAGGAATTTTAATTATATATTTTTTTGCCATCAAATATATAATAATTAAAAATTGTAAAAACTATTCGACGAGTACTCGTCGCTAGGTAGGGGTAATAGTGCCTGAAATCTTGCATGGTTAGCAAACGGTGTTTCAAACGACAAAAAAAAACAAATTAGTATCGATGCAAATTATCTGTAAAGCACTGGGTAGGTTCAGATCTGGCGGATCCTGTTTTAGATGACAATGCGAATAGCAGATTGTTTGTGTAACACCAAGTCACATTCGGGACATCATTTGGAGCGAATGCCAAGGCACAACGGGTCCTCCTCTTTCAGCCTTGTCCAGACATCCCTGGCGCGTCAATTAACCTTTCAGAAGGATACACATGAATCTAACGCCTTTGTGCGAAAGAGTACACTTCAGTTCATACGTAATTAAAAGTTGCGGAAATGTAACGAGCATCGTCCCCTAAACACTTCAAAATTTCAACGCGAAACCATTTTCAATTGTTCCCGTATTACTGTACCTTTTTTGGTGACACATTTTTGCACGTGAGTACGTCGATCCATTCATCATCCCAATCAGTAAATTTTAACAGCAACAGATCGTTAATTACTGATTTCTGTCTCAAAGTACACTTCTGATTTAATTGCTATCTGGTATTCTTCTATGCTTTTTGATTGCCTTCAATTGGGGAATTTCTCAGGGAATGGGCCTCGTGCTTAGTTTTTATGCAAAGCGAGATCTTTATACCACATCACCATACGAGAATCGGGTTGACATACGAAGAACGGAGGGAAAACTCCTTGTATCACAGAAAGGCTTGGAACAACGGTATGTTCTTGTTGAGACAGGTTTTATGTAAGGTGACTTTGAGGCAACCAGGAATTCACGAGAAAAATAGCGTCGAATCGCAACGTTGAACACATTTCATAGCTACTATGTTCCTAACGATTAGATTTCACAAAGAAATTCACGCACGTTAAGGCAATGTTGTGGTCATTAAAATGCACTCTCGGGCTCTTCGCGCAGACAGTGCGCGAGAAAAGAAAGCCAGAATGCACAGCACTTTCAATCACTAGCCTGGCCCTATCTCACGCTATATTTAACTCTAAAGCTATATTTCCTATCAAAAGCTCACGACTACGATGTGTACTCTCCACCGTGCAGATGCGTCCACGCTGATGTCTTCGAAGCAACTGCCCGTCACAAATCACCATAGATGTCAGAATTGAAGCACTTTATCATGTAGCGTGAAGTCGGCCCGTTATTAGTTGTTGATTCGAATTTCAAATAAATTTGACGTGACGTCTCCCACTAATTTTCGCATCTTGAACTAAATCAATTTTCCGTGCGGGTATTCTAAGTTGAATGATGTAAAAGATTGAACATGACTTACCCTACGAAGGATACGTCCCTGACATGCTTCCTAGAGCTGTTTTTACAATCCCACACACGTCACTACATTTTTCCTTTTTCGACACAAAAGTACTCGCGATCCGTAACAAACTTTTCAGTTTGATTAATTATCACATTTGCAACGATTTCGCACTAGATTCAACACGGTTTATCTTAAAAAATTGATTTGTGTACAATTTGAAATTCAACTTGATTAAACGTTTCCCATCAATGTTGAATTTTTACAAATCATATGTTTTCAATCATATGGTTGATATTTTGTTGACAATTTGGGGGTTAAGGTGTAAGATGAGTGGGATTTTCGTGAGAGCAACTAGAGAGCCACTTGAATGTGTGGATCCTCTAGCAGCGTGAAAGGCAGGGAGATTTCAATTCGCATGCGAGAGGAAGGCATGTATGTACATAGTAAAAGTGCTTCACTCACGTATGGATGAAAATAAGCTCATTTCGCGTCCATTATTTTATATGTCTTTGCCGATCAACAAACTAACCGTCGACAACGAGATCTACCCAATTTCCCTCGTGCGGCAACGGGACTTCACCAATTCGTTGGATTTTGATGCAATACGAGATGTTAATTGAATTTCGTTGGTCGTTGCATAATAATTTTATGATGGGAATTATGTCCACATTTGCACGCGGGGAATATTTATCCCCCGTTTCTGTTATATTAGAGAAAAGAATTTTAGGTGAGCGAGATTTAGCATTATTATTGCGAATGGTTAACCAAGGTGCAGATACAGGACTATTAAGTCTTGCATGCAATGTCATTAAGGAGAGCAGGACTGCAGATACTACCATGATAAAACGGCGATCGCGAATATATTGTAACGCCACTCTTTGTAATTTCCTGAACTCAGATGCTGTTTCTCTTTCTCTTTTTTAGGGTTTTGTAAAATAATTTTACAAAACCCTACTAAAATCGCGTCCTGTCTGTCCGTCCGTCCGTCCGTCCGTGTGTCACAGCAGTTTTTCTCGGAAACTACTTAAGCTAGAAACATCAAATTTTGTATGTAGGTGTAAAGTGGTGTTCTCTTCAAAGTTCAACTACAAAAAAATTTTAGAAGGTATTTAAGGGGGGTCTCCCCATATAGGGAAGTGACCCCAAGAAAAAAAATTTCATTGAAAGTAGCCGATATGGGTATCAAATGAAAGGTCTTGATGAGAACTTTTCAAAACAGTTTGGCAAAGTTTTCTTCGAGGGGCGCACAGGTAGGGGAAATACACGAAAAATTTGTGTGATTTTGAAAGAATGAGAACCAACAGTCGAAGTGATTTAAATTTATAGCAAAAGACATTTGATATGTTTGCAGTCTACAAGTGATGATTTGTTTTAATTTGCAGAGAATTCGTTGAAGTTTTAATGATTGTGTAAAATTTTAACATCGTATCATATTCACACAGTTCATTCTTTCCGAAGTTTTGCGCAGGACTTTTGCTTTGTCTTCATTGCAGCATGGATTGCTAAAATATTGAACAGGTAAACGAATCTCTTCTAGCTAACGATTTTATTCCGGGCTTGACACGACCAGCAGATAAGGAAGAGATTCTTGCAGGTAGAATAAGGAGTTGAAGTGAAAGGAACTATTTAATGATTGCGAATAGTATTTATCTCCCATTGTCTTTTTCGTGACGCCTCCTTGAGAGCACTTCGCCTAGGTGCATTACTCGGTTACTACGTATGGGTGTGAATCGTGAACCCTAACCCAAGCATCCACAAACATATTGAACAACTTTGAGAGATGATTCCTTAGGTGAATAATCGGAGCAAAGCTAGATGCAGACCAATGATGAATTCAATACAACAATAAGATGTCTTAAATTTTTGACAAGCCAAAGGTCTCCACTATTGTAAGTTTGCGGAAGTTCTAATCGGCTGGCTACGTGAATTGTATGAACGAACAATAGATACCCAACAAGGTATTCATTACAAGAGGTGGCGGGGGAGTCTAGTGGGGAAACCGCGGAAACGCTGATCTGACTCTGTTGACGAAGACAGCCACAACTGCTTGGATTTCAAAATTGGAAGACACTTTTGATGAGCCGAGACAGTTGGAGGCGCTAATTCCTAGAAGGGAAGGCAAGAGAAGGGCCATGGCGTTACAAACGAGAAGAAGATTTAATATCTCAGGGCAATATTTTATGATTGCTTTGTTTGCAGCATCGTCTGTCAGCTGAGGGTTAAACGTTCAAGAAATTATTATTCGAGTATTTTTGAATACGCAAAAGAAGATGTTATAAGAAGATGTGCAAAAACCTGCAAGAAATACCAAAATCTGTACAACACAGCTGATCGCGAAAATTGTGTCAGTATGAAGTGCTTTCATCTTTAAAATGGGAAAGTTAAAATTAGTGGATTTAATACGTACTAAACATTGACCCATTCCCGTCAGATTTAACCAACCAACTGTTTGCACAAAATCCTTTACAAAGGCAGCGGAAATTTCATAAAACTTAACGACTGCTCTACTAAAAAAGCAAGTTTTTGTTACTTGACGATGTATTTGGATAACGTCGATGCACGTGTGGATCTCAGCATATAAGTGACTTTGCATAGAATCAAAATAGTGATTTAACTGTAGATCTTGCTGAACATATAAGATCTCAGTAAAAAAGTTGACAGTTAGCATATTCGTATAAGATTTCGAATGTTCTCAAACGATTTTACAAACAATTACAGCCCGTTTTGGGTCTTCGCTTAGAGATAGTTATAGTATCTCATTATCATGATCTAATGTATCGGCACTCCACAAGGTGATATGATCATTATCACGCTTTGGCCGTATGTCCGTCCACCCAGCTGCGATACGCTCTGATTTTAAACCAGCACGTATCATAACTGAACGGGCTTATAGTCCGTCCGAAGAACCACTCAAACTAAATCTCGTTGACGCCAACGAAACTTGAACCAGAGACCTTTGGCTTACGGGCTTAGTGCTCTAACCACTAAGCCACGTGGACTATATATAATCTATAAAATACAGTAAAATCTGTTGCTTAGGTAAAATGTGCTAATAGATGGTGATGACATCTAAACCATATGGAAGACATCAAGAGATGCGGTAACAGAAGCGGTCTGAAGAGGTCTTGGGCATCGACCAAAGACAAGCAGGAACAACTGGTATGAAGAAGAATGCAAGGAAGCGGTTGAAAAAGGGAGCCAGGTGTGCAAGGAATACATCCAGTGACCAAGTTAGACCAAAGGAGAATAATATAAAAGTCTTCGACAACAAGTTCAAAAAAATGCGTCGAAGGAAGAAACGACTGACCATCAAAACGAAGACCCAAAAAATAAACGATTACATGACCTATATGAAGTAAGATCTGTGTATGCCTCTATTAAACAACTAAGAGATGCTTCAATCCACAAACAAGTCTTTGCAAAAGAGCACAAGGGGCAGTCATGGGTAACCAAGTTGAAATCAAAAATAGATGGCTGGAATATTTCAAGAAGTTATTTGAAGCGCCCGCAACAATGACTGAAGCATATGAACATCCGAGGAGCAGAGCAAGAGATCCCATCACCTCGAGACAAAGTACAGGAAGCATTGCGGGACCTCAGAAAAAATAAGGCTTCTGGAATAGATGCATGGGGAGTCCCCATCTATGTAACCTTCTATACCGGCTCTTACGCAAAATATTGTCAGAGGAGCAGTGTGACATATGTCCTGTACACAAAAAGGGGTATAAATTAAGGTATGAAAATTATCGAGGCATAACTCTACTGTGTACGTCTTACAAAGCGCTCTCAAAAATCATAGACAGAGAATTAAAGCCGTACTATGAAACTATTTCAGAAGCGTATCAGGAAGGCTTTCGAAGTGGATGGTCTACAACAGACCAAATATTCCCAGCTGAGCAGGTGCTCGAAAAGTGCTGGGAATATAACATCGACTTGCATGAACATTTTGTAGACTTCAAGCAAGCACACAACAGTGTCGATAGAAATGCACCGTACAAAATAATGATTGACTTTGGCATCCCAAGAAAACTAGTTTGCATGGTCAAGGTCACGATGTTGAGTACAGAATCTTAGGTCAAAGTAAACGGACAGCTTCAAAATAGAATAAGCCTTAAAACAATGGGATGGGCTTGCTCCAGTGCATTTTGATATTGCGCTAGAACATGTCATCCGGAAGATATTAGCTGAAACCTCGGATATGTTAATCTTCAAGCCCACACAATTGGTAGCATATGCTTATGATGTCAGCGCTATCGCATGATCAATCTTAGATGCCAAAGAAGCATTCTTTAGCCTAGAATCTGAAGCAAACTGAATTGACCTACGAGTAAATGAAATGAAAACTAAACTCATGGATCAAACGAGGAAGAACACTCCAGTCTAACAAAACCAGACCGTGTAGGAGACTTTAACCTGAAAAGTTTGAATAATTTCATCTATCTTGGAGCCAAACTAAATACAAGGGGTGCCAAAAAGGACTAAATTTGATGTCGCATAAACACCGCAAATAAAGATTATTACTGTGCACTTCCCAAATTTGAGCATGATTTCACAATCCTTGGATTTATTCTAACGAAATTTCTATAAAACAGAACCATTCCTATATTGCAAAATACAAAGTTTTAGAGATCTTAGGGCAAGTAATAAAAAAATATAGTCAAGAACTGCTCCTTTTTTAAGATTTTCTAAAAAATTTTTTTAACAATTCCATATTAAAAACTGTACCTGTCCGTCCGTCCTTCCGTCAGTACGTCACAGCAAGTTATCTCAGGAACTGTAGAAGCTGCAGTCATCAAATTTTGTAAACGGCTCAGAAGATTCTGGTTATTGAAAGTTTTGTAGTCAAAAATATTTCAAAGGCTTTTAAGAGGGCCTTCCCATAGAAGGATGTGAACCCTCAAAATGTTGTTCACTAAAGATAGTCGAATAGGGTATCAAATGAAAGGTATTTATGAGATCTTTTAATACCCGTGATTAGAATTACAATATGGTCGACGGGGTAGGCAGGAGAAGCGGGAGAATACGAAAAAATGGTGTCCCCCCTCGCGATTGGACCAGGTATCCAAAAAACTAAAAATCTTAAAAAATAGATAGTATTCGAGGAAGTTATGACGGTTCAAATTTTTCGGATTACAATACTTGGCTATTAAGCAATATAGTATATGCCTCCGATCGACTCAGATACTACGGGCTTGTTCGAATTTGCATGAAAATTTCAGGAAGGACGTATATCATGCACATCTTTGAGAATCTGTTCAACGAGTGAGGCGGCCATTTTGAATAAGAATATTGAATAAATTAAAGTAATTTTTTCCCAACTTCAGCAATGAAAGTACAGGCTATTAATTCTTGATGAAAACATACATTTGAAAGGTGGCAAAATCATAAGGGTTCGTTCTAATGAGTACAACATCCTTAGAAGTTGAAATTCACTCAATTTTGTTAATAGTAGTAGCATTTGTAAATGGAACATTTTTTAGAGTGAATTCATGCCGGTACGCTTAAATTTAAGTAATCTAAGGAAAGATCCTTAAAGTCTGGAAGTTTCAATCAAGTGAAATCATATTCACGGAAGTAATAGCCCTTTGAAAGTTTTCCAAGTGCAACGAAAACAATGCACGGGTTTTCTACCATTCGGGTTTTCCATCGAACCAGACTATGCACCTGCAATCGGACCTTCGAATTTCCAGATAAAATGAAAAATATATATATAATATATATTCATTCAATCAATGGTTGTTAGTTATGTTGCAACAAAATGGCAGCAGGTTAAAGTGGTGTAACAATGGTTTTTCCTTTAAAGTGAGTATGTACTTGATGTAGATATCGTTAAAGTTTTTCTTGAGTTTATTCATTATTGGTGCCTGCATATCTTAGGCTGTGTAAAAAAGCCTTCTCACATTAGCGTAGTTCTGTCTACCCAACTTGTATATTTTTTGCTACAAATTTCATTCCGCGCAAGGCAGACAATCGTTGAAAAAAGCCATTGACGACGATTATAATGTCGCAAGATCAGACCGTATACCATTAAAAGCACTGCTATTGCTTAATTAATTTTACTTAATCAGACTAAATTATAACCTAGCTGATTTTGCGATGCCTTTCATTCACAGCCGTTTCAAACGAAATAAAATATAAATAAAATCAAATTTGTCCTCGGCCGCTTTTCCATTGTTCAGCTCAGCTAAATGCATTCCTATTGCAATTGTTTTCTTACCCTAGTTAAGAAAATGTTTTATTTAATTTCAAGACGTATTCAAATAAGAACGGAGAAAATTGTTTGATGTAGTTTATTTTTTTGTTTGCAGTTTGCAAAATTACTGCAGCATACTTAAGAATGCTGGAAATGAAATGCAAATTTAATGACTCTCGATTTAAACAATTTGTCTGCATTCTGAATTAAACCTACATAGGTGCTTGGTATTGTATGACCTTCTTTCAAGATATTACCAGATTACTTGGTGCCTTATTACTCTGCAGCATGCAAGATGAATTGCATATTTCAATGGAATCGCGAAGCGACATCACAAGGTCATTGTTTGCATTTAAATTGATATGAGGCGTAATATAGTAATATAAATATAAATCGTATATGAACCTGAATTTATTTCTCCATTTCGAGTTCAAAAAAGAGTTCATTTAACTCTTTTCTGCTGGATTTTATCGGTTGACATTCAAAAGGTCATTTCTCTGCTAGAATATAAAATTTCTATTGGATTGAAATCTAGCTTTGTTTGAAACTCTTTCTACCTCGTAAAAAGTGTTCATACCAATTTATATGTATCTTCAAACACATGCAAGCCAACAACTTATGGTGAATGACGAATTAGTTTGAAGATGTTATATTTTTTCGATGTCAATTCCTCAACCGGTTGACGTTAATAGGAAAATAAAATCAAAAAAAGAACTACAAAGCACAAGTAGCAAAACATTCAATCAATTAGCTATTTCGTATATAATAGCTAATAAATGATACGTCTAACATCTTTTTATACGATCTAAATGGCCGAAATAGTCAATTCAAGCTCTTCCATCGACAGTTTTTACCCACATCCTACAATATCTTCAAAATTCAAGTCACCATCTTCAACGAGACTTCTTACCTCATGAACGAGAACTCCCCTCTCGAATAACACACACGGAAATTCGCTCAATAAACCACCACTTGGATGCCAATTCATAAGAATAATGTTTGCAAATTTATTATTACCCGTGTCCGTCATTTTTCCACGCACGTATAAAAACAAACAATGTACAGTCATGAGTTTGGTACATCACATATGAATATAAGAATCCCAAGAAACAAACACTGTGCAAGCTAGATTGACGCTACTGTGCAAGATTGCGTTCGTCTTGAAAACGACTTCATCATCATCTTCTATTTCTTCTTCTTCATCTGTACTGTTATGCAAGACTGAGCTGCCGAAATAAATCTGGGACGAAAGATTGACATTGAAGCCATGGTATGCTCAAACTATCCAATCTGATTCAATCCAATCTTACTCGAATAAATGAATGCAAATCCGCCGGAGAATATTAATCCTACAAAACGAATAGTATTCACTTTCGATTATCATTAGAGAAGATGCTAATTGGATTTGAAGCCAGAAAATGTCTCGGATTGGAAGCAATTTTGAATGGATACTGAAAGCTTAAGACGATTGCGGAACCGAAGAGGCGCCGAATTGGTATGCGTTAAAAATAGTTTGATTTTAGGCCAAGAGCTATTTACATATGCATGCATATGACAATTAGCACGATGACTAGATGAAATATTTGTGAGTTGTTCTTGAAGATACAGTAAGTATTTTGGAATTCGAATGATTCAACTTGTCTTGATTTTGGGAGAAGCAGGCAGGATTTTTTCTTTCTCTGGTTAAAATTTTTGAAATAATATATCACAATAAAACCACTACCTTTCACATTCGTGCCATTTTTTTGTGTTGGGAGATGAATGCAGTTAACGCACCGAGTATGGGTCTCCCATGCTCGCAAGGGAGACCTCCCCTATGGACCCGATAGCCTAGACTGGAACCGTTTGACACATTACTTCGGGCCGGATCTCGTTTTGTTATGCTGTGAGGCGCCTTCAACCTTCGGGATCCATCCTTTAGCGGGGAGATAGAGATGAAGAGGAATTGCCAGACAAGCGATCCCCCAGCCCCGACGTCCGGCTGCTGTGAGTCTCTAAATTTTTGCCATTGAAATTGATATCTATTACCAATCAGTGCAAGTCCACACAATGAAGTTCGTCATATCGCTATGATTAAGTAGCTCGATCTTTTATCGCTGAAAAAACAAAAAGAGTTGAGCCAACAGTAGCGCTCTTTGGTTTTTTTACTATTGTCTAAGGTACTCACCACATCCTCAACATTTTCAGAATCCCTTAATTAGTCTTTCTTTTTGCTCCTTACAATAGGGTCTTTAACGTACGGTTAAACAAGTTGGGTAGACAAGGGTAGAAGGGTAGAAGGTTTTTGTACCCAACTTCTCCAAAATACAGCCACCAGCAACGAATGAAGCCAACAAACATGTCAAAGAGATGTGCACGTTTACTAGAAAATTCATTGTTTCTCTATTTTCAACGGTCTCCATTTTGTTGCAAACTAACAAAAATCACTCAAATCATGAATTCCCAATAATATTTATGTTATTGGTCTTGTTTGAAGATTTTAAGATGATCAACTCAAAACTGCAGTGTCATAGATGTCAGAGAAAATGGATACGAAATGCGTCGAGAGAATTGAAGCACTTTATCATGCAGCGTGAAGTTGGCGCGTTATTAGCTGTTGATTCGAAATTCAAATAAATTTGATATGACGTCTCCCACTAATTTTCGCATCTTGCACTAAATCAATTTTCCGTGCGGGTATTCTAAGTTGAACGATATAAAAGATTGAACATGACTTAACCTATGAAGGATACGTCCCTGACATGGTTCCTAGAGCTGTTTTTACAATCCCGCACACGTCACTACATTTTTCCTTTTTCGACACAAAAACACTCGCGATCCGTAACAAACTTTTCAGTTTGATTAATCATCACATTTGCAACTCTTTTGCACTCGTTTCAACACGCTTTATCTTAAAAAAATTGTTTTGTGTACAATTTCAAATTCAACTTGATTAGACGTTTCCCATCAATGTTGAATTTTCCCAAATCATATGTTTTCAATCATTTGGTTGATATTTTGTTGACAATTCGGGGGTTAACGTATAAGAGGAGTGGGATTTTCGTGAGAGCAACTAGAGAGCCACTTGAATGTGTGGATTCCCTAGCGGCGTGAAAGGCAGGGGGATTTCAATTCGCATGCGAGAGAAAGGCATTTATGTAGTAAAAGTGCTTCACTCACGTATGGATGAAAATAAGCTCATTTCGCGTCCCTTACTTCATATGTCTTTGTCCATAGTATACCAAAATGATGTGTTATTGTAATTGGTGTAATTTTAAATTGATATAACTTCCACGTGTATCATTCCATTTTCATCAAACCTACAAAATATAAGCACCTTTAGTAAGACTACTTACTTGTCGAATTTCATTGACTTTAAGTATATCCATACGATTTTATTGGGGAAAATGTGAAATTCGAATAACATACTATTATTAACAAAGTTGAGCGAATTTTGACTTCTAAGGTATTTGATGTGTCGTTGTGCTCATAAACACCTACTTCCATAATTTTTTTTCAGATCCCAGGTGTCCAATCGCGAGGGGGGGGATGAACAAATTTTCCTTGTGCTTGCCCTTCCTGTGCACCCCCTAAGAAAAAAATTTTTGTGGAAGACCTGTTTTGAAAAGCGTTTATTAAGACCTATCGTTTGGTATCCATATCGGCTACACTTGATGAAATTTTTTTTCGGGGCCACTTCCCTCTATGGTGAGACCCCCTTAAATATTTTATAAAAATTTTTGTAGGCGAACTTTGTAAAGAGCACCAACGTTCAAAAATTGATGTTTCTAACTTAAGCAGTTTGCGAGAAAATTTGCTGTGACACACGGACGGACAGACGGAAGGAGAGGATGCGATTTTAGTAGGGTTTTGTATATTAAAATTATTTTGCGAAATCCTGGAAATTGCGGGTAGCTCCGCCGTTGACGGTCCCAAGGCTGCTTGAGAGAGAAGGGGAGAACCCTTGTTTCCCCAACCCATAGTTTCCATGATTCCTCATCCCAAACCTAAAATTAAATGGTAGCAAATACTCTCGGCGTGGCACATTGGATTTACTGGTACCCCAACACTGGAATATTAAATGCCAAGAAATTCTAATAACTGTAAATACATCTATAGCTCTGCCACTGAATCCTACTTACACCACCTTGTGAGGGCGTAAGAGAGTGAAGGCGAACCTTCCGCGCCTGATAATGGAATCGACGTAATAACCATGCCGACGGAATTGAGGTTGGGCAACGGGCTAGCTCCCCGTCCCCGGAAAACATTTAAAATGTTTTGAAACCTGCAGATGGGCCTCAGAATAGATTGAACTCACGGCAATGAGCTCGCAAACGAAAAAAGCACTATAGCATTTGATCTTGGAATGTCAGATCACTCAAGTACCCTGGCGTTGTTAAGGACCTTTTACAACAGGCCAGTCAATATCAATTAAAAATACTGGCAGTCCAGGAAACGAATTGGACTGGAAACGACATTCACGACATGAGATCGCACACAATATTTAAAAGTGGGAGGCCTACTGGAAAACTAGAATTCGGAGTGGCCTTCATTCTGGATAGGGAAATTAAATCGTACGTTATTGACTTTAAGGCAGTAAATAAACGGTTGCATGCGATTTATTTAAAAGCGAAATTCTTCAAAACCTGGCTGATCAATGTTCACGCCCCGACCGAAGAAAAGGACGGAGAGACGAGAAAAAGGTTCTACAATCACCTGGAATGACTGGTCGACTCATTGCCTACAAACGACACGGAAATAATTCTGGGTGATTTCAACGCTAAGATTGGCAATGAGATATCTCACCGGGGAACGACTGAAGAGCATAGCCTCCACGATGAAACAAATGACAACGGCACCGCCTGATTGACTTTGCATGCTGAAGAAATCTAGTCATACAGTCGACTTGCTTCCCACATCGACGCATTCATAAAATGACCTGGGTATCACCGGATGTCAACACACAAAACCAGATCGAACATGTTTTGATCCAACAACGTTGGGCCTCGAGCATACTTGACGTCCGTACATACCGAGGAGTCAATTGTAACTCAGATCATTACTTGATCAAACTAACCTATCAATGTCGTATGCCAAGGCATATTCGGCGGAGATCAGCCCGCTACAAAAATTTGACATCGAACGGCTCCAAACGACGTCTGTGACCAAAACTTTCACGGAGACCCTCGACAATCCCATCTTATCAGACGTATCGCTAAAGACGAACAACGAGCTTTGGATGGAAGGGAAAGCGGCCATTAAGACTGTGCAGAAAAGACGCTCGGACATCAAGCCCGGCGCAAGAGAAATGATTGGTTCGATGATGAGTGCCAGAATACGTTAGATAAAAAGGATCAGGCGTACAAAGAATACGTAGGTAGGAAAACCACGATGAAGAGGGAACATTATCAAAACCTTAGAAGAGTAGCGAATAAGATAATTAGAAGTAACAAAAGAAAATACTATCACAACCAATTGAGAAGTATAGATGTGACTCTAGCGAGCAATAGCACAAGACAAACATACAAAGTAGTGAAAAGCCTCAAACTTGGTTACTGACCCAAAACCATGCTGTGCCGTGATGACATCGGAAATATGATTGCTGATGAAACCAAGGTTAAGAAAAAGATGGGCATCATATTTCAAGAACCTCCTTAATCCTGCTCATAGTTCAAAAACATCGGTGCCTATAGATGGCTGCGGAGAGCTTGTATTGGCCCCTCCAGCTCTGGATGAAGTATGCGCCATCATCAAAGGCCAAAAGAATAACAAAGCGCCGGGAACGGATGAGATTCCAGTGGAGATCATCAAATATGGTGGAAGCAGTATTCACCAAGCTATTCACAAACTCATCCAGCACATTTGGCAACAAGAACATATGCCAAAAGAGTGGAGCCAATCAATTATATTCCCTATGCACAAAAAAGCTGACAAGCTGCAGTGCGACAATTATAGCGGCGTATCACTACTTTGTACGGCGTACAAAATATTTTCTCAAATCTTAGAAAATAAAATCGGATAATCTTAGAAAATAAAATCGGATAATATGCTATTATTGGGGAGTATCAAGGTGGTTTTAGGGCAGGTAGATCAACAACAGACCAATTGTTTACAGCCAAGCAGGTACTTCAAAAATCCTGGGAGTTCAACATATACGTACACCAAATTTTCGTTGACTTTAAGCAAGCATACGACAGTACTGATCGTAACGTACTGTACCAAATAATGCTTGGTTTTGGCATCCCAGCCAAATAAGTCCGTCTTACCAAAATGACAATGACGTCGACGACCTCCAAAGTCCGCATCAATAACCAACTCACCGATGCCTTTGACACAAATATCGGACTAAAGCAGGGAGATGGGCTGGCCCCATTGCTATTCAATTTGGCTCTGGAGTGCGTCATACGGAAGTTACCTGTCGATACGCGAGGTACATTACTCTACAAGTCGAGCCACTATGCGGATGACATGAACATCCTGTCACAGTTATTAACAACTGCCAAAGAACTCTTCCTGAAACTCGACAGCGAAGCAAAACTAGTAGGACTACAAATCAACGAAAATAAAACAAAGCTCATGACGCAGTCGAGGAAAAATACCCCAAATGCACGAAATATCACACTTGGCGAATACAGTATCGAAAATGTTAGCGAATTTGTGTATTTACGCGCCAAAATAACGAAAACGGTCAATGAAAAGACAAAATACGCCGTAGAATACAGCTTGCAAATAAAATATTCTATGCAGTATTGACGATCTTGGAGACCAGCTTCATACACAGGAAAGCTCCAAGAATACAATCTGTGATAAGACCTGTGTTATGCTATGGGTGTGAAACATGGACCCTAGCCCAAGCATCCGCAAATATATTGAACGCCTTTGAGTGACGGGTCCTGAGGCGAATGATCGGAGCGAAGCTAGACGGGGACCAATGGCGAATTCGGTACAGCCATGAGCTGTATGAAATTTTTGACGAACTGGAGGTCTCAAGGATTGTACGACTGCGGAAGCTGCAATGGGCTGGACACATGAATCGTATGGACGAACAACGGATACCCAAGAAGGTATTCGTTGGGAGAACTGAAGGCCGGAGGCCAGTGGAGAAACCGAGGAAACGCTGGTCTGACTCGGTCGACGAAGACAGTTCATCGCTGCTCGGATTTTGGAATTGGAAGGCGTGGTCAACAGACCGAGACAGTTGGAGGCGCTGTTTGCAGGAAGCGAAGGCCCGAAAGGGGCTGTAGTGCTAAGAAAAATGACTAATACATGAAATATGCAGTTCACTATGAGAGAAAATAACTTGAATTATAGAACAACCGATAGTGATAAAACTGATAAAGTAGAGCAATCTTGATATAAAATTTTATTGAACTTATCCCATTTTATTGGCGAAAATGTGAAGCTCATGAAGCAAATTTTGCCTTTTTCTTCGAAGAATATTTGGATTACTAGGAGTTAAGATGAAAGCTACTTTTCTAAGATAGTTGGATGTATTTTGGGTTTCTTTTTCTTAAATTATTTTAGAAACCCTTCTGATTTACAAAGGGAAGTTATAAGAGTTTTAGCGCATGACGTCCTTCAGCCGTTAAGCTGCCCCTGTGAAATTTAGCTCTTTCACAAAACCAAGCCCAGTATGTATCTGAAGTCTTCAGATGGACAAGTAGGATGAATTATCGTACGCTGTTTTGAAGTATCGATTTTGGGTAGCTTGAAGCTTAGCTTTTAATCAGTCAGCACGTTGTCTCTAGATACGAGTATCATAGTGGAATAGTTTTTATAAGGATCTAGTACGTTCGAAATTTCCTGAATGAATCAACCGACCTCTTATCGATTAAAAGACGTGAAGTCTCGGTAATTGTCAACGGACTGTATTTAATGGTCAATTAGTTTGAGCACCCTTAGTCTACTCTAAGGTGGCTGCTTGTAGGCTAGCTGCTCGAAGAGGAGTTTCAATCGCAGGTCTTACACGATAGATAGATTTTTTTCAAGCACCGAGTATAACGCCCATTTGAAACGAGTTCCAAAAATTCCCCGAAGCAAAACTTTGTCATTACTATAAATTTGCCTTTTCAAGGCTGTCGATCAACCAACAATGGATTTACGCATCCCCGATCTAAAGACAGACAAGGTGCCAGAAATTAGCTACTCAAATTCTAAAAGAAATACCCTAAGTTAATAAAAACAAGTTGGGTAGACAGACCTATGCTCATGTCAGAAGGGTTTTGTACTCAACTTACAAAATGCAATATCCAGTAACGAATAAAATCAAGAAACATGCCATGTTCGAGGATCATACTATTATTAGCAGAGCCGAAAGAATTTTGACTTCTGAGGTATTTGTTATAGTTATACCCACAAATATCTCCCTTGATAATAATTTCAGATTTCTTAAGATCACGGGTGTCCATTCGCGAGGGAGGAAACACATTTTTCATGTATTCCCCCCCACCTATGCCCCCACAGAAGCAAAAACTGTCAGTTTAAGAACTGTTTTGAAAAGCTCTCATAGAGAACTTTCAGTTGATACTCATATCGACTACCTTTCATGAAATTTTTTTCAGGGGCCACTCCTCTGTACTGTAATCATCGATTCATGGCCTGTTTTTTAGAATCTTAGAATGGTTACAAAGCCCTTTTGCTAGGAGCTCTCTCCTGCCTTTCCGACTTGTTTCAATTGTATATACTCATCTTCATGATACCTACCATTCCTGAAATTTTCATGCAAATCCTAGCAAAGCTGTAGTTTCTAAGTCGGTAAAAAGCGCATATGGCTCCATAGCCATATGTTTCCATAGCAATACAGGGCATATTGTTCCATAGTAATGCAGGAAAATTCAAGTCGCTATAACTTCGTTAAATATTATTGGATCTTTATGAAACTTTCAGGAAAGATTAATCTTATAAAATGTCATCTGTGTGCTAAATTTTATTGAATTTAAGGGTACCGTCTAGATTTTATTCAAGAAAACATAAAATCGATAAATCATACTATTACTAACAAAGTTGAGTGAATTTCGACTTCTCATGTATTTGTTGTTGTTGTACTCATTAAAGCCTACATCCATGATTTTTTTCAGATTTTTCGGATGGAAGGTGTCCAATCGCGAGGGGGGGGTACGCGAAAAGTTCGTACATTTCCCCTTCCCCTGCCCCCCATGGTACTCATAAGGCAATTTTAAGACTTGTTTTGAAAAGATCTCATTGAGACCTTTCCAATGACACCCTACTCGACTACCAATGGTGAAAATTTTTTTTTGGGGGGTCACTTCCCTATATGGGGAGACCCCCCTTAAACCCCTTTGAAAATTTTTTCCACCATTGAACTTTCAAGAGGTCACCACTTCTGACCTTTTCACAAAGTTTCATGGCTGTGGCTTCTATAGTTTCGGAGAAAAAGTGCTGTGACATACAGACGGACGGACGGACGGACGGACGGACGGACGGACAGACGGACACAGGTCGTGATTGCAATAGGGTTTTGTATTTTAGTACAAAACCCTAAAAATGATTCCAAATGGTGGTACCATACGAATATAACTGAACTGAACAACCGATTACACGCGGATTCATATTAACATCCCATCAGAATCAGCTGTGATAAAAATAGCTAGCAGCTACGTAAAGTTATCACTCTAATTACAGTTCTATTTAAGGATTTGTATGTTTGTTTTTGGCATTCTGAGACTGATGCAGAAAATTATGGGAGGTGGCATGATCATTTAATTAATTATTACCACTGTACTGATTATGAAATTTATATCATACAAGTGGCTTTGTTTTAGAGTTTCCTTTTCACTCATTTTCGAAACGATTCAATTTTCTGTGGAAGCTGATCCAATTTAAGGCTAACTTTTAAATTTTCCTTACAAATATTTTCTCCTTGCAGTTACTCACGTAATTTTTCAAAAAGGTAGTCGTAGTCAGAATCTCGCTATAAAATCATATTCCCCCAAGGGAGTACCAAATACAGTCACAATAAATAGCACAATCGCCTACGTCATAGGCATACGGGACGGGGCGAAAGTAAAATAGCGCACTGCACAACCCCGTTTCCGCTAATTTGATAATTTAGCTTTGTTGCCAACTTTGGTTTTTTGGCATACAAACTCGCTTCAAAAATTCTACAACCACCAGTGAATTATTTAAAACCAAGCCCTTGCCCCACTTGAATGCATGTTAACAATGCCAGCGATGCTGTTAGATTTTTCATATGAGAGCACCACAATATGTTAAATATAACACAAAAATAATCTTCGGCACTGATAATATTCCATTTTACTCAACAGTGTTAAGCCGTGCATCAGACACCTGATTCTCTTATTGCGTTAAATAGAAGTGAGGTACCAAAATATCAAAATAAATTTTACAAAAGTTAATTTGCCCACGATAGTAAATGTAGGTTAGTAGCAACGATCACAACCAATAGTATAATCAAGTAGTAAAACACTTGTATCTCGCGTTAAGCTTTAAGTAGTATCTCGCTTTAAGCTATCTCTCCATCGTTTCTTCTTCTTCTTAGCACTACAGCCCCTCTCCGGCCTTCGCTTCCGGCAAACAGCGCCTCCAACTGTCTCGGTTCGTTGACCGCATCTTCCAATTCCGAAATCCGAGCAGCAATGAACTGTCTTCGTCGACCAAGTCAGGCCAGCGTTTCCTCGGTTTCCCCACTGGCCTCCGGCCTTCAGTTCTCCCAACGAATACCTTCTTGGGTATCCGTTGTTCGTCCATACGATTCATGTGTCCAGCCCATTGCAGCTTCCGCAGTCGTACAATCCTTGAGACCTCCAGTTCGTCAAAAATTTCGTACAGCTCATGGCTGTATCGAATTCGCCATTGGTCCCCGTCTAGCTTCGCTCCGATTATTCGCCTCAGGACCCGTCGCTAAAAGGCGTTCAATATATTTGCGGATGCTTGGGTTAGGATCCATGTTTCACACCCATAGCATAAAACAGGTCTTATCAGAGATTTGTATACTTGGAGGTTTGTTTTCCTGTGTATGCAGCTGGTCTTCAAGATCGTCAATACCGAATAAAATATTTTACTTGCGAGCTGTATTCTTCGGCATATTTCGTCTTTTCATTGCCCGTTTTCGTTATTTTGGCGCGTAAATACACAAATTCGCTAACATTTTCGATACTGTATTCGCCAAGTGTGATATTTCGTGCATTTGGGGTATTTTTCCTTGACTGCGTCATGAGCTTTGTTTTATTTTCATTGATTTGTAGCCCTACTAGTTTTGTTTCGCTGTCGAGTTTCAGGAAGAGTTCTTTGGCAGTTGTGAGTGACCGTGACAGAATGTTGATGTCGTCCGCATAGGCCACTACTTGGCTCGACTTGTAGAGTAATGTACCTGGCGTATCGACAGGTAGCTTCCGTATGACGTACCCCAGAGCCAAATTGAATAACAATGGGGCCAGCCCATCTCCCTGCTTTAGTCCGATATTTGTGTCAAAGGCATCGGTGAGTTGGTTATTGATGCGAACTTGGGAGGTCGTCAACGTCATTGTCATTTTGGTAAGACGGACTTATTTGGCTGGGATGCCAAAACCAAGCATTATTTGGTACAGTATGTTACGATCAATACTGTCGTATGCTTGCTTAAGGTCAACGAAAATTTGGTGTATGTCTATGTTGATTTCCCAGCATTTTTCAAATACCTGCTTGATTGTGAATAGTTGGTCTGTTGTTGATCTACCTGCCCTAAAACCACCTTGATACTCCCCAATAATGCTGCTGGCGTATGATCCGATTTTATTTTCTAAGATTTTAGAAAATATTTTATACGCCGTACAAAGTAGTGATATGCCTCTATAATTTTCGCACTGTAGCTTGTCAGCTTTTTTGTGGATAGGGAATGCAATTGATTGGCTCCACTCTTTTGGCATATGTTCTTGTTGCCAAATGTACTGGATGACTTTGTGAATAGCTTGGTGAACACTACTTCCACCATATATGATGAGCTCCACTGGAATCTCATCAATTCCCGGCGCTTTGTTATTCTTTTGGGCTTTGATGATGGAACAAACTTCATCCAGAGTTGGTGGGGCCAATAGAAGCTCTCCGCAGACATCTATAGGCTCCGATGTTCTGGAGCTGTGCGGAGGATTAAGGAGGTTCTTGAAATATGATGCCCATCTTTCCTTAATCTTGATTTCATCAGCGTTTATATTGAGCCTTTGGATGTCAATTTTTTGTAGCGGGCTGGTCTTCGCTGAATATGCCTTGACATACGATATCGATAGGTTAATTTGATCAGGTAATGATCTGAATTACAATTGGCTCCTCGGTATGTACGGACGTCAAGTATGCTCGAGGCCCAACGTTGTTGGATCAGAACATGATCGATCTGGTTTTGTGTGTTGCCATCCGGTGATACCCAGGTCATTTTATGAATGCGTCGATGTGGGAAGCAAGCCAAACGTATGACCAGATTTCTGCTACATGCAAAGTCAATCAGGCGCTGGCCGTTGTCATTTGTTTTATCGTGGAGGCTACATGCTTCAGTCGTTCCCTGGTGAGATAGCTCATCGCCAGCCTTCGCGTTGAAATCACCCAGAATTATTTTTGTGTCGTTTGTGGGCATTGAATCGACCAGTCTTTCCAGGTGATTGTAAAACGATTCCTTCGTTTCTTCATCTTTTTCTTCGGTCAGGGCGTGAAAATTTATCAGACAGATTTTGAAGAATTTCGCTTTAATACGGATTGCACACAACCGTTCATTGACTGCCTTAAAGTCAATAACGTGCGATTCGAACTCCCTATCCACAATGAAGGCCACTCCAAATTCTCGTTTTCCAGTAGGCTTCCCACTTTTAAATATTGTGTGCGATCTTATGTCTTGAATTTCGTTTCCAGTCCAATTCGTTTCCTGGACTACCAGTATTTTTAATTGATATTGACTGGCCTGTTGTAAAAGGTCCTAAACAGCGCCAGGGTAATTGAGTGGTCTGACATTCCAGGATCCAATGCCATAGCCCTTTTTTCGTTTGCGAAATCGTTGTCATGAGTCCAATCCATTCCGAGGCCTATCGGCAGGTTTCGAAACAATTAAAGGTTTTCCAGGGACGGGGAGCTACCCCGTCGCCCAACCTCCATTCCGGCGGCATGGTTATTAGGTCGAATTCGTTATCAGGTGCGGAAGATTCGCCTTCGCCCTCTTACGTCGTCACATAGGAGGTGTAAGTAGGATTTAGTAGCAGGGCTGTAGACGTATTTACAGTTATGAGCATTTCTCGACATTTAATGTTACATTATTGGGGAACCAGTAAACCCAGTGTGCACCGCAAGAGCATTCACGACCGTTTAATTGGGGGGGGTTTGGGATGAGGAATCATGGAAGCTATGGGTTGGGGAAACAAGGGGTTCCCTCCTCCTCGTCTATGGCGAAATTCCATCGTTTCTTGGTATGCCCAAAAATATCTGCAATCCCCTATCAAAACGCTGATTCCTGTATACCTGTGAGGCTCGGGCGGACCACTCGTTCGTGGCGGTTGTCTCTTAATAGCCAACTTCTTGTTCTTACCTAACTTTATCCCAGAAAGAGATCTCCACCCCTAAAGCGTTCAAAAAACGAACGCTTAAAAAAGTCGCAATTAAAAGTCGGGCCTCAACACCCACAGTAACAGATCATTTCGGGACTGCGCGCACCATATGCACGCAAGGATCTCAGATGATTGTGAATGGCCGAATCGGCACGCAACAATTAACAGATCTGAGACATCTATACACCATCTGCATTGATTCTTGAGATACGAGGCTGGCTAATGCAGCGTAAGTTTTGAGCCACATCAACCGAAACTTCAGGGGGGAGGGGAGAGCAATAAGATCGTGTTCTCTGTAAAAGTGTAGCAATGACTTCTCCCAGGTATTTTGCGTGCAAAGAAAAACTTTACATCTTTTGACACTTTCCGGTGGGTGAAAAACACGGTAGGGGTTGATGGGGTGGTTTTCGGGAGAAGTGGTGGAGCAATACAATTTTTTGGTGCATAATAAATTAGCAAAAAAACGTGCACGTATAATGAATACTCCCTAATAAAGCGGGTGATGTAGCTTAATATAGAGGAGGGATGAGATACACGGTAGGGGTTGAAGGGGTGATTTCGAAAACTTGCTTGTTACTTACATCGCCAGCAATAAACAACAAAATTTGCCACTTCATTGGTTCTTGAGGTATAGTAATGGCGGATGCGGTTTAAGCCACATTCCTCGCTTTTTCAGGGGAAAGAGAAGAGCAATATCATTTTTTGTTGCGATGTATGAATGAAGTAATGAATGATTCCTAATAAAGTGGATGATGTGGCTTGGTAGACATCATTTTCTGCGCTGAATTCCCACTAGATTTGAACATAAATCAAACAAATAGTTTTCAATAGAACAAAAACAATTTTCCAATGATCTTCCACTTCTACAAATAGGGTTAACCGTATTCTACATGAATTTCACCACTAACATTACACTCTGTAAATTGAACATTTTTTACTCTAAACTTTTTGCTTTATTTGCGAATATGCAATTTTCAAGGCTGCTCCACGCGAAGACATCAGCAGCAGTAGCAGCAAGATATATGCAGCAACAGCATCAACTATAGCAATAGCATCATGCATGATTACCAGTCTCATCAGTGTGGGATTAAAGCCGTTTTGAAGATCAGCATCCGGCATTTGAAGTCTTCTGGAGCTCCGATGCCATGAGGCCAGATGATTAAAAACCCCCTTGCGGCTGATGAAGAAGCCGAGAGAGCACGATGGAGCTGAGCGTTGATTTAATTTCTTCGATTATCACAAGTCATGCATGTGATTAGACTGGAGGCCAGGAAGCAAAACTATTATAAGTATGCTAGCATCAAATATGCCTGGTTAGTACATACAAGAAGTCTATAATGCAAATGTATCTACGGATATAAAGCATGCCTATTATGATTAGGGCAGTTAGAACTGTCGATGTCTCTTTATGTGTGCTTCATGATAGACTTAGCATCGTCTTTATCCATTTTTGCATGAAGCCAATTTGGCAGATATCAAGAAAGATGCGGAAATGTTTGATAAAAATGTTTAAATGGCCAATCAAGATATGTGGACCGGTAGAACTGCTGCGAGTAGAACTTGCCTTATAAATGATTAGAAACGATCGTTAGGAATTGAGCGTGTGTTAGACGAACGCGAAAGGATTAGGATTGATGTTAAATATATTTTTATCCTCATAACTTAGTCTTAAATATTCAAAGTAATTTTCAATTCAGTATAGTCTTTATTTTATTCCTTATACAATTAATTTAACTAAAATAAATCCATTGTAATAATGAAGAAAATAAACTCAGAACTAGTAAGAATGCAAAAGTCTGAAGAACTTATTCCAAGGCAAAGCTTCCTTGTCAAACAAAATAAACTTGAGAGTACATCAAAGCTACATAAAATATTATTGAATTCAAAAGAATGAAAATCATTGGATTCAGGGCAATTTAAATATAAAAAGACATACTCGTAAATACTGCATTATTCATAAGCATTTAAATTCGTTTCCTAAACACTTAAAAATGTTTTCATCAATGGCAAAAACTAAAAGTGAATTTTAACAAAGCATTCATTCTATCTGAAATAAGTTAAATTATTTAATAGACAACTGAAACACGCAATTAAATTATGGAATATTACATACGGTTGTCGTAATCATCAGCAAAATGTACCCTCTTGAGGGTAATTAGTATCAAAGGTATTCATCAAAATGCTTTGTGATTGACATGGGCATTGCATTGTGCAATTACTTTTGTTTTTTGCCTTGCATGAATGCTTAAAAAACATATTAAGAACTTAAGAATGCTAATACAATATAATATAATGAATTCATTGATGGCCTAAGGTCTTAGACGTTAATCATTATTTACAAGCAATTAAATCTATACAGAAATACAGAATATAATTGTAGTCATATGAATTTTATGGAAATCTAAAGGTAGAGTATATCGTCCAATTCAAACCAATAATGTGTCAAAGTAAGGGCAGAGTCGTAGGCCAATCACGTAGATATCAACATCAACATGTGACGTCCTACCATCAACTTACGAAAATTTATGGACGAGGCTGCATTATTTAAACCACGAGTAATTGAGTTGATATGTGGCATAAACCTTTGACTTCATTGTGCTTATTCTTTACCACTACAACTGCTTTCGGTCCTTCACTAAGAGTATCTCATTATCTTGGTCGAATGTATCGGCACTCGGGAAGGTGATGTGGTCAGTACCACGTTTTGGCGGTGTGCCCATCTATCTAGCTGCGATACGTTTGAATTTTAAACCAGTGCGTATCATAACTAAACGGGCTTGTAGTTCGTCCGAAGAATCGCGCGAAACAAATCTCATCGTCACCAATGGGATTCAAGCCAGGGACCTTCGCCTTGCGCTGGCTTCATTTATGCATCTTTTATTTGTACATAAAATGTTTGAAATGAATTGAAAAGGTCGAGAAATCGGTTCACTCATACAATGTATCTGTCATTTGTTCGGACTTGGATAAATACCGGTGTAATCACTGCAAACTCAATCATTTTAATTCAAATGACTAGCCATTTCAATTAAAATATTTTTAAGTGTGTTAATTCAATACAATACTTTCCACATTTTACTTTGAGATGCGTACCAATTCAGTTAAAAATTGTAGCCGTTTCAAATAAAATACTAAAATACTTTAACGTTTTAATTAAAATGCCTTCGATGTTTTACTGACCAAATTTTTTAAATTAAATTGGAATTTAATTGGAACGCCTAAAACTTTTTATACACAAAAAAGGTGACAAGCTACAGTGCTAAAATTATAGAGGCATATCACTACTTTGTACGGCGTACAAAATATTTTCTAAAATCTTAGAAAATAAAATCGGATAAAACGCCAACAGTATTATTGGGGAGTATCAAAGTGGTTTTAGGGCAGGTAGATCAACAACAGACCACTTGTTCACAGTCAAGCAGGTACTTGAAAAATGCTGGGAGTTCAACATAGACGTACACCAGATTTTCGTTGACTTCAAGCAAGCATACGACAGTATTGATCGTAACGTACTGTACCAAATAATGCTTGGTTTTGGCATCCCAGTCAAATAAGTCCGTCTTACCAAAATGACAATGACGTCGACAACCTCCCAAGTCCGCATCAATAACCAACTCACCGATGCCTTTGACACAAATATCGGACTAAAGCAGGGAGATATGCTGGCCCCATTGCTATTCAATTTAGCTCTGGAGCACGTCATACGGAAGCTACCTGTCGATACGCGAGGTAAATTACTCTAAAAGTCGAGCGAAGTAGTGGCCTATGCGGATGACATCAACATTTTGTCACGGTCATTAACAGCTGCCAAAAAACTCTTCCTGAAACTCGACAGCGAAACAAAACTAGTAAGGCTACAAATCAACGAAAATAAATAAAATTCATGACGCAGTCTAGGAAAAGTACCTCAAATACACAAAATATCACACTTGGCGAATACAGTATCGAGTATGTTGGCGAAGTTGTGTATTTGGGCGCCAAAATAATGAAAACGGGCAATGAAAGAGACGAAATACGCTGAAGAATACAGCTCGTAAATAAAATATTCTATTCAGTATTGACGATCTTGAAGACCAGCTGCATATGCAGGAGAACAAAGCTCCAAGTATACAAATCTGTGATAAGACCTGTGTTACGCTATGGGTGTGAAACATGGACCGTAACCCAAGCATCCGCAAATATATTGAATGCCTTTGAGCGACGGGTCCTGAGGCAAATAATCGGAGCGAAGCTAGACGGGGACCAATGGCGAATTCGATGCAACTATGAGCTGTATGAAATTTTTGACGAACCGGAGCAAGGATTATACGACTGCGGAAGCTGCTATGGGCTGGACACATAAGTCGTTCAGACGAACAACGGATACCCAAAAAGGTATTCGTTGGGAAAACTGAAGGCGGGAGGCGGGTGGGGAAACCGAGGAAACGCTGGTCTGACTCGGTTGACGAAGATAGTTCATCGCTGCTCGGATTTTGGAATTGGAAGACGCGGTCAACGGACTGGGACAGTTGGAGGCGCTGTTTGCAGGAAGCGAAGGCCCGAAAGGGGCTGTAGTGCTAAGAAGAAAGAGAAAACTTTTTATTAAAACACCCGCGATATATCACATAACCTGCAAGATGATGTGCAGGTTGTTGATCGTTAAATTGAAGCGATGACTCATCATCGTGACCTGTATCGATGGCGGCAGGAAGCAACCCAGTTAGAAATATAGTGAGAAGCTCGCGCAAATGTGCCTCTAGTTGAGTGCACCGATATTAATTTTGCCAATATTGTAGCGGCTGTGTTAAAATTTAGCGGCGATGATGGCTATGACGTCACCGAATTTTTAGATGATTGGAATAAAGCATGTGAATTGTTCAAAATTAACGTCCAGCGTAAATTATTATATTGTTGTTGCTTACTATGCAGATCTACCATATTTTTGTGTACGATTACTGTCAAAAGTTAAGACACTTTAAGTGAACGACTATGCGTAAAATTTAGCCAGGTAGGGAACGGTGCCAGTGTTCACATTGAGTTGTCCCAATTAAAGTTTTCGGCCACAGAATAGTTTTTGCAATATTCATTTCAAGTCAGTGAACTAGCTTAAGATGTGATATTTTCAGAGAGTGGTCTCGTTCAACACCGAGTTAACGGCTTACCTGGTGCTGTTACATTGAAGTCAGTGTATGCAACTGCCCGTACTGTTGACGACTTAAACATATTGTACGTGAAGCTCTCGAAAAACAATGAACGATCTCAGCTTATACAAATCCACAGCCAAACTGAATGGCGAATTCTTGTTTCAAGTACAGTCAGATAGAGTATATATACAAGGACTGCTCACAGAATCAATAACGATTAGCCACTGTTAATAACCCACCAATTGGCGAAGGCTAATTGGTAGCTGTACAGAGTGCGTACAGTATTTGAGGACATGCATAAATGTGATTATAACTTCGTGAATTTTTTTTTCTTTTACAGATAAGAAATGGCGGACTACAACGTCACTCAAGAAATGAAGAGACATACTGTCATCGTCGCTATATGTGCGAGCCATACAGATTTAGAGATCTCAAATTTTCTTAATTGCGCCCGTTCATTCGTGCATAAGGTTCGCCGTGAATTGGAAGCATCAGGAGGCGAAACAGAATCGGTTACAAAACGCAACAAACACGAACAACGTTCTGACACTGTCCGATCTGCAGAATTTTTAGAGCAAGTGCAAGCGATCAGAGTCGAGGACCCTTCAAAATCAATGCGGGTCCTTGCGAGTGAGCTTCATGTTTCTGAGCGCCTTTTTCGTTGAGTTGTCTGCAAAGTCCTTCGGTATAAGTCTTACATGATGCGCAGAGGACAGTTCATGCCGGAACGGATACGGGAACAGAGAGTTCTCCGATCAAAACTTCTTTTAAACAAAATCAAACACCCTGTGGTGCCCAAAATATTATGGGTTTTTTTCGACGAACATAATTTTGACCAAGATCAAAAGACCAATCGCAGAAATGACAGATGGCTATGTTCAAATTCTATGAAGGTCCTTGTTGTTATGCACACAAAATTTCCAGCAACTATTATGGTTTCAGGTGGTGTCAGCAACGAAGGACATGTAATGCCACCACAGTTTTTTACTCAAGGACTTTGAGTGAGCTCTGCTACATACATCGAGGTTTTCGAGACGGTAGTGAAACCATGTATAGACAATGTAAGCGGAGGCAGACCAAAAATTTTACAACAAGACTCTGCTCCGTCACATAAAGCGATGGCGACACAAGATTGGATGGCCGAAAATTTTCATGACCACATAACACCGAAGCAATGGCCACCTAGCTCCCCAGACCTCAATCCTTTAGATTATTACGAATGGGGCGTAGTTGAGCGTAAGACCTCATAATACCACTTCTTTGCTGAAGACTGTTTTTAATGCCGTTATGGTCAATATGACCAAGGAGCATTTGATTCGGGCATGTAACCGTTTCCGGACCCGGATCGAAGAAGTTATCGTAACTAATGGCGATTTTATTGAATAACTTTATAGGCATATATTAATTTAATGTTGTATCAAAAATTCCTGAAAATTCATTAAATTTTGTTAAAAATACAAGCTAATTAACTTTATTCTCAAGTTGTCCTCAAATACCGTACGCACTCTATCTATTCTTTTGATAAATTTGGGCATAAGCTTAAACATAGGTTTCATTCTTTCTCGGTTCTAGACACGGGTAGCGCCGTTAGTTTTATTAAAAAGTCATTGGCTACTGGCTATAAAACAGCCCCGCCATATTGGATTTTCTTTGGCATTGGAAAGGACCCAATAAGAACGCATGGTAGTTTTGAAGTAATTATTGAATTATTAAATATATGTGCAGCTGTTAGCTATTTATTATTAACGATTTTTATATTGATGCGTCAATTTTATTTGGTCGTGATCCTTCATAAAAATTAAATTTCTGCCTTTATTTTCTGTAAGTTAAATAATGCAATTGGGAGTTCTCGTAGACTTTCTGACCCTTTTCAGGAACTGAGTAACATACGGAAAGATACAATTCTTGGTAAATTAGTGATGAATTCCTGAATAGAGATTGAAGTGAGCTTTGCATTTCTAAGAATACGTCTGGATGTGCTGCTGTGAGTCCGCTCGATAAATTTGTTGTTGATATGGTTGGTAAGCCAAGTCATCGTTTTCTGGTGGATGTTTATCGCAACGATGCTCTATCTAGAACACAGAATTTCGAGTGGTTTAAACACCTTGAAAGTAGCGATTCTGACATCAAGAACAAAGGGCGCCCTAGAATTAGGGACCTTCCTCAGTGAAAACGTGTGCCAAACGCAGGGTGAGCTCATAAGCACTATTCAAAAAGCAAAAAAAAATTGCATTCACAAATTCACACATAAAATGCGGATCGACAGGTGTCGAGGCTAAGGGAACCTACCAAGGGTGGAAATTGCCAAAGAAAATAACAAAAGGGGCCCGGCGAAAACAGACGAGGCAGGGGAGTACTTCTTCTTTACCGATGATACTTATGGCCCGCAAATAAGAGTGGGGCATCCAAGTGGAGACGGTGCCCCCGCGCACCCGCCATCTGGATCAAGATCGATCGTAGACATGGCCTGATGTTTTCCATTTGAATGAAAAACTCATGCAAACATAGTCCGCATGAACTTTTGCCTTAATTGGAAACCACCAACGTGGCAAATTTACGTTATAGTCTTATGTGATGGAATTACGTAATACTATACCATAAATGAGCACGCGAGCGAAATGCTACTCTACCCCGCTAGAGCACCTGTAACATCATAATAAGGGGTGAGCTCACCTGATGGCTAGCTCGTGATTGAAGGTTCCAGCCAACGTGGCGGGTCCCATGCCTGATCAGGTTTTGAAACGAAATGGAAACACTGGGTTTAAGATCCAATTCACAAACATTAAAATTTCTTTTATTAATTGAAACGAATATATATATATATATATATATATATATATATATATATATATATATATGTATATATATAATATATATATATATATATATATATATATATATATATATATATATATATATCTATATATATCTATAAATGTATGCATACATAAATATAAATATATATATATATATATATATATATATATATATATATATATATATATATATGCATATATATTCACATATATATATATATATATATATATATATATATATATATATATATGTATAGATACATATATATATGCATGTATATATATATACATATATATATATATATATATATATATATATATATATATATGTATATATATATATATATATATATATATATGTATATATATATATATATATATATACATATATATATATATATATATATATATGTATATATATATATATGTATATATATATTTATATATATATATATATATATATATATATATATATATATATATATATATATATATATATGTGGAAAAATGATAGCTTCAAAGTGACTTCTACCGAAATAGCGGCCTATTCAAAATAACACCTCTCATTGGAAAACCCTATATATATATAGATATATATATATATATATATATATATATATATATATATATATATATATAGATATATATATATATATATATATATATATATATATATATATATATATATAAATATATATATATACATATATATATATATATATACATATATATATATATATATATATATATATATATATATATATATATATATATATGCATGTATATATATATACATATATATATATATATATATATATATATATATATATATATATATATATATATATGTATATATATATTTATTTTTTTTTTGTCTTTTCTAAGGTCAAAGATGAACAAAATATTTCAGATTTCACCTATTTCGTATCAGAAGGCCTATTTTTATAATAACAAAAATGGAGTAAATCAGATCAACACGTATTAAAAAAAAATGGCATCAGAACAAAAATTTAAATAATATAACAAAGATATTATATAGAAGAATATGGATTCTTCAATCATACAAATAAACAAAATGTTACTTACCCTACCTCCTCGACGAGCGCTCGCAGATGGGATGGGCACCGCCGGTACTTCATATAATTAAACTGGCAATCTCTCTTATTCGAAATGCTAGAATTATCATTTTGTTTTTATAAAAATTCGAATTACGACTTTCATTGCACTTTATATTTAAGTATTTTTGTTACTTATATATTTAGAAAAAGTATTAGCGATGTTTATGGCTGAGGAATTTCCGAATTTTTGAAAAGTTTGATAAGATCATTCGTCAGTCTCTGTGATTTCTCTTCAAGCTGTGAAATTTATCTAGTCTTGCCATCCACTACAAATACGTTAGGTATTTTCCTGTCAATTTCATCAACATATTCGATTACTGGAGTACGAATTTCCCGAATCTTCACAAAAAGGTGTCCACTTAGTGTCTTTATTTCAAGTTATTTTCTTCTTCTTCTTCTTTGTAACACTACAGCCCCTCTCGGGCCTTTGCTTAGAGATAGTTAGAGTATCTCATTTTCATGTTGATTTTTTCGAAAGTTGGTTTGGTCAGTACCATGCTCCCGTGTGCAGGCTCAGCTATGATATAATCTGATTAAATCAGTACATATCACCCCTGAGTGAACACTCGTAGTCTGTCTGAAAAATCCCCTGAACTAAATCACGTTGCTCCCAACGAGATTTGAACCTGGGACCTTCGGCTTATGCGTTCATGCTCTAACCACTAGACCACACAGTCAATTGTTTTAATTGAAGATTAATGTAAGGACGATTGTGTCGTGGACGCAGTTAATTACTACCCTAATCCAGGCATATCCTAACAATTCATTTTGTGCATTGTGCTCTGTTACTTGCAAATGCCCTTATATTCCTTCCGATGACTTTGAGGTTCAAAAATAATGTTTGCCTCATTTGTTAGAACTGATCAATTATTTCACAATTTTATTAAGATGCATAATTCAACAACTGAATGCAGCTAATGAATATCTTACGACATTCCTATTTATTGCACTTTTCATTTTAGTCGTCAGAAAACCACCCTCATTTAAAATTAGACGGATAGCTTTTCATCATTTCTGCTTTCGCAAATATCAATTATGTAAAATCTCATCACACATACGATTATGATCGCATTAATATTCATATCATGTGTTGGTTCAATTATTATCATCCATTCGCTCGAATAACGCAGAGATGCAACTTGCCGGGCCACGAAAATAGGAGGGAATATTGTGGCAGACAGCTCAATGATAATGGATGCGAAGAAAGGACTCGGAAAGTCACGTCACGCGAACAAAATCCTGTTGCAGCACCTTTAACACAATTTTCGGGGACGCAAAACAATGCAGCGCAACAAGACCTAGACGTGAACATTATTCGCGAAACACTTCAGTGTGCGAATATTGAATGCAAAACGCGCTTCAATCATTCCACCTCATTCAAAAGTCAGGCGCCCAGTGAAGTCTCCAAGCAGATCTCCCTACTTGTGGCGATCAGCAACAAAACTCATTATTGTGTCGCAACGGGGTTTCTTGACGAGCCCACTCATCCATCCACTGAAGTTTCCTTGCAGAACAGTGCAATTTGGTAATAAGTTGCATTACAAAGGGGTTGCTGCATCCGAATTCTAATCGTAAATTAAATAATTATTTTTTTAAATTTACAATTAAAATTTGATCTGCATTATGATGGTTTTCGAACAGTTTGCCCAAGCGACTGCTCGATTACTACACGATCTGCAATAAGTTGCTGAAATCGGATCAAACTATTATGGGATAGTTGCACCAATAACAATTAATTCGAGTCTGTAATTTTCCATCATGACAATCCTCGACCACACATTGCTTTATCGCTCGAAAATTACTTGGAGAGTAGTGGTTGGGAGGCCATATTTACCAAATTTGGCGTCATCTGACTACCATCTATTTCGATCGATGCATAACGCTCTTACTGAAATACGCTTTACTTCTAAGCAAAGTATCGAAAATTTGCTTGATTCGTTCTTGGCCTCAAAGGATGAAGGCTTTTTCTGACGGGGAATTCATTTCCTACAAGAAAGGTGGGCAAAAGTGATTGCAAGTAATGGTTGATACTTTGTTGTTGTAGCACTACAGCCTCTTTTGGGCCTTCGCTTAGGATAGTTAGAACATCTCATTATCATGATCGAATGTGTCGGCACTCCACAAGGTGATATGATTAGTATTACGTCCTGCCACCCAGCTGCGATACGTTCTGATTTTAAACCAGCACATATCATAACTGAACGGGCTTATAGTCCGGCTAAAGAATCACTTGAACAAAATCTCCTTATCACCAACGAGAGTCGAACCAGAGAGCTTCGGATTACGGGATGAATGCACTAGCCACTACACCATGCGGAATACTTGGACGATATTTTGAATAACATGTAATTAATTAATTCATTAAAATAAAGCAATATTTTCATTCAAAAAGTTCGGTTCCTAATGTATAAATTCAATATATTCATATTTACAGGAAAATTTCAGGAATGGCTTGTCGTATTGAGATATCACTGAATTTGCTCAAACAATGAGGTCAAATGCAGAGAAAAGGGCGACAAGACCAAAAACACGAAACCTATTAATTAATTTTTTAGTCAATTGATGGGATGGTAAAAGGTGTTTTTTAAAGGCGAAGAACTTAAAAATCACAACACTGTTTCCGATGATAACCAATGTCAAGATTCTCGATTGTTTTGAGATTAGTTCTGTTTGGCAATTCATCAAGACTAGACTCACGTCGCAGTAAAGTTTGAAAATTGCTTAAAATTTCCCATTAATGCTCAATTTCATTTGTAAATTGTGTTCAATGATGAAGTACACTTTTAGCTAAAAGGCTCCATCAGACAGAATTGCCACATTTGAAGCAATGATAAACCATAAGCAGTTGTGAAAATCAGTGGAGCTTATAAAGAATGGTAGTAGCGGTGTTAAGAAAACCATAAATAAAGTCATTCAGCACATTTGGCAACAAAAACATATGCCAACAAGTGGGGCCAATAAATAACATTCCCTATCCACAAAAAATCTAACAAGCTACAGTACAAAAAACATAAAGGCATATCACTACTTTGTACGGCGTACAAAAATATTTTCAAAGATCTGAGAAAGTGAAATCAGATCATACGCCACCACTATTATTCGGGAGTATCAAGGTGGCTATCCAGTAGGTAGATTGACGATAGTCCAATTGTTCATAGTCAAACAGGTACTTGAGAAATGCTGGGAGCTCAACATAGACACACACCAAATTTTTATTGACTTTAAGCAAGTGGCGAAGCTCGGGCTATAAGCAACGGGATGAGGAATTCCGAATCGCCGTCTGCATACCGCCCGTTATGCATGCTAGACACGGCTGGGAAAGTGCTAGAGAAACTCATCAAGGGAAGACTCACTGACGTGATTCGTGCTGCTGGGAACCCATCTCCTCGGCAGTACGGCTTTAGAGCAGGACGTTCTACCATTGATGCGATTGCAGAGGTGGTGAACGCGGTCCAAAAGGTAGAGGCATATAGTCGCACCAAGCGGCGGATCGTCCTGTTGGTGACACTCGACGTCAGGAATGCCTTCAACTTCGCTAGATGGGTGGATAATCTGGATACCCTGGAAAACTCTTTTCAAGTTCCATAATATCTAATGCGGCTTTTGAGGAACTACCTAAGGAACCGAAGCCTGCTCTACAACACGACACAGGGCCAACGAAGGATGGAAATTACATCGGGTGTTACCCAGGGATCTATCCTTGGTCCGGACCTGTGGAACGTGTCTTACAACGGACTACTGAGACTTGAGATGCCAAATGAGTCTCGCTTGGTCGGCTAAGTAGATGATGTTGCGGCTCTGGTCGCTGGACGCACCGTTGAACAAGCGCAACTTAGGCTAGGTATGCTAATGCACCGAGTGAGGGACTAGATGACTGCTCGCGGGCTCAGTTCAGCACTGGAGAAAACCGAAGTGGTCATCTTGACAAGAAAGAGAAGGATGATCAGTATTGGAGACATACAAATCGAATCGAAGTCAGCGGTGAAGTACCTGGGGCTACTGATCGACTCGAAGATGAGTTTCTCTGAGCAAATCAGGGCAACGGATGAGAAGGCTTCTTCGGGAATATCGGCTCTGAGTCGACTTATGGCCAACATAGAGGGACCCAGCCCATCAAGAAGACGCCTCTTGATGAGTGCTGTAGGGTCAGTGCTACTGTATGGAGCAGAGGTATGGGGCGACGCTCTCAGCACGGAGGTATACCGAAAACGTTTGGTACAGGTACAGAGAAGAGGAGCACTGAGAATTGCAGCTTCGTATCGAATAGTCTCTGACTCGGCGGTGAGAGTTATTTCAGGCGTGAAACCTGTCACCCTCCTTGCTAGAGAGCGCCGCGCTGTTTACCTGCGCCGAAACGAGGATGCGAGGGAGATGGTTATCCGCGAGGAGGGACAGCGCTCATTCACCCATTGGCAGCAATCTTGGGTCAATTGCGGGAAGGGAAGGTGGACTGCGCGCCTCATCCCGGATGTGAGGCCGTGGCTAAATTGAAGGCATTCTGAGATTGACTTCCATCTGACCCAGCTTTTGAGCGGGTACGGGTGTTTTCAGTCTTACCTGCACAAGATCGGTAAGTCACGGTCCCCCGATTGTCGGTTTTGCCCAGGAGAGGAGGACAATGCCTGTCACACATTTTTTGCGTGTACAAAATGGGTCAGGTTGCAAAGGGAACTCTACAGGGAGACGGGAGAGCTCACCCTGGATAATATAGTTGCGGTGATGCTCGAATCGGTTGACAAATGGAACCAGGTGGCAGATTATGCTCGGACAGTCCTAAAATATAAAAGGGACTCACAGAAGCCGGGGGCGCTGGGGCTGCGGGATCGCTCTTCTGGCATTTCCTTTTCCCCTCTCCCCACCCGCTAGGAAAGGGACTCCCCAGCTTGAAGGCACCCCACGGCGTAACAAAACGAGACCTGGCCCGAAGTAATGTGTCAAACGGTTCCAGGCTGGGTTCTAAGGTTGACAGGTGAGGTGTTTAGTGGGTAGTTCAGTCGCGCATGGGAGCCCCACACTCTGTGCATAAATAGCATTCACCGCCCTACCACAAAAAAAAGCAAGTATATGACAGTATTGATCGTAGTGTACTGTACCCAATTATGCTTTGCTTTGGTATCCTTACCAAATTTGTGTGACTTAGCAAAATGACAATGGCGTCAACAACCCCCCAAGTCCGCATCAATAATGATCTTACCGACTCCTTCGACACAAATGTCGGACCAAACCAGAGAAATGGGCTGGCCCCGTTACTATTAAGTTTGGTTCTAAAATACGTGATTAGAAAGCTACCTACGTTACTATACAAGTCAAGCCAAGTAGTAGCCTATACAAATGAAATAAATATTTTGTCACGGTCATTAACAGCCGCCATATAACTTTTCCTGAAACTCGACAGCGAAGCAAAACTAGTAGGGCTACAAATCAATGATAATAAAACAAAGCTCATGACGCAGTCGAGGAAAAATACCTCAAATAAACAAACTTTCACATATAGGGAAAATATTATCAAAAATATGAGTTCATTTGTGTATTTAGACGCCAAAATAACTAGAAATGCTATTGAAAGAGACGAAATACGCCACAGAATACAGCTCGCAAATAAAAAATTTTATATGATTTTGACGATTCTGAAGACCAGCTGAATATATACACAATAAAACAAAGTTCTAAGTATACAAACCTGAAATAAGACCTGTGCGATGCTGTGGGTGCAGAACATGAACCCTCACTCAAGCAGCTGCAAACATATTCAACGCCTTTGGGCAATGTGTCCTGAGATGGGTAATTGGAGCGAAGCTAGACTGGGTGGTGAGTTCGATGCAACCATGAGCTGTATGAAATTTTTAACGAGCTGAAAATCTCAACGATTTCAAGACTGCGAAAGCTGCAATAGACTGAATCGTAAGGATAAAGAACGCTGACTATGTGGATCGTATGGACAAACAATGGATACCCAAAATTGTATTTGTTGGGAGAACTGAAGGGCGAAAACTAGTGGGAAAACTGAGGAAATTCTGGCCTGGCTCGGACGACGAAGACATTGCTACTCGGATTTTGAAATTCGAGGACGCGGTCAATGGATGGAAACAGTTGAGTCGCTATTTACAGGAAGCGAAGGCCCAAAAGGGCTTGTAGTGCTACGAAAAAGATGAAGTTTTCGAAACGCCATTACATCCAGACCAAATCCACCTTTTGATGCGCTTTATGAGCTGGTAGGATGATTGGTCCATATGTCTTGAAAAATAATGATGGTCACAATGTTACACTGAGAATTGAGCAGTACCGATGCTTGACTACTAACTTTTGGAAGGTATTAATATTGCTGATATGTGGGTTCAGCAGGACCGTGCCACAGTGCAAGATGGAAATTGATTTTCTGAAATGCATATTTAACGATTAATTTTCCGAAACGGCCCTGTTAACTGGCTGCACCGCCCATGCGATTTCACACTAGTAGACTACTTTCTTTGGGGATATGTAAAATTGAATGTATATGCCGAAGAATCAGAAACAATGGAGCACTTGGTAGCCAACAATCAATGAATACAGCCTGATTTACTGCGATGAGTGTGTATATTTGACTTCCAGATTACGCCATGTACACGCCAACCAAGATGGCCACATTCCCGAACTCTTCTTTAAATATGAATGGCAAAAAAAATATTTTTCAAATATTGCCAATTTCATGGATTTTAAAAACATTTTCCCAGTATAATTTCAATATAAAGTTCTCTACTTCATAAAAAAAACACCCTTTATATATAAGTGAAGCTGCTATTTAAAGGATATTTATTGACATACGTATATACAGTATAATTCGTTTAATATGACTTCGCTGACAATGACCAACCCAACTATTTATTATGACGTAATTTTATTAGAAGTTTTATTTTCATGCGTACCCCATGAGAATAAGTTCGGTTAGAATGACTCCGCATATATTGACATACCTTTTATAATGACGAATTTTTCACAAAATCTAGCCGGTTATGATGACGAAGTTCATAGCTGTTGTCCCGCCGACACGCTTTATCGTTTCTTGTCATCAAAGCGTCGGTTTCGTATTTTCAGTTGCAAGTTATTATTGAAGTGTAACACATTAGTGATTTTGTGCAAAAAATGGCTCGTCAACATCGGAAGGCATTCACAATAGAAGAGAAAGGTGCAATCATATGCCAACTGGAAAATGGAGGATCAAATACTGCTCTTGCGAAGGAATTTGGCGTTGGTCATTCGACCATTTCAATCATATATAAAAACAAGGATAAAGGTAAGGAAAGATTTGATTCTGACATTTTAAAACCAAAGAGACTCCGTAAATCAACGCATGAAAATATTGACGATGCTTCAATACGGTGGTTCAATGTCATGAGAAACAAAGGATTACCAATAAGCGGTCCAATGCTACAAGAAAAAGCAAATTTTTTGCAAGGTTTTTCGGTAATGTCAATTTCACGTGCACTGCGAGCTGGATAAAACGCTTTAAGCCAGGACATTCCATTGTGATGGGAAAAATTGCCGGTGTATCAAAGTCTGTTGAGCAAAGCTCAACAAAAGAATGGCTTTCAACCGTATGGCCAAATTTAAGAAGACAGTTTTCTGATGATGAAACGAGACTTTTTTATAAACTGATGCCGGATAGAACTTTAAAGTTAAAAGGTGAAACTTGTAGCAGCGGAAAGTTGTCAAAGAATTGAATCACCATAATGGTAGCAGCAAACATGAGCGGAACAGTAAAAAAGGAATTGCTTGTCATCGGAAAATTTCCAACTCCGAGATGCATTAATGGAATGCGATCGGTACCAGTTAATTATAAAAGCAACCGCAAAGCGTAGATGACATCAGATATTTTCGAGAAATGGGATCGCGAATTGGCAGTAAAGAGAGGAAAAATTGAATTGCTTGCAGTCAACTGCCCAGCGCATCCAAAAGTTACTGCTTTGAAGGCCATCACGCTTGCTTTTCTTCCACCGAACACAACTTTAGTCCTTCAGCCTATGGACCAGGGCATTATTCGAGCAGAAGAGAAATGCAATTTCAGAAAGAATTTGGTGCTCCAAGTGATTGAGCTCGTAGATTCAAACTCTTCGGCTGCAAAGATAACAATTTTGGATGCGATACTTGAACGATGCATGGAACAAAATTTCACAAAGCACGATCCACAACTGTTATAAACACTCTTCCTTCACCGAAAACGATGCTTTATCGTCTCATGACAATACAGAGCAAGCATCTGATACTGATTTTGACGATGATGATGAGTTGCCATTGTCATTATGGATTCGAAATTTAACTTCGCCTGTGTTCTCAATTTCACCTGGAACATGGGACGAATGTGTTGACGTTGATAGTGGCTTGATTACCCACAGATGAGAACATTGTTCGGAATATTGTTAATGAACAATTGGAAAGTGATGACGAAGAAGAAGCAGCCGAGGACAAAGAGCCCAGCGCAGCAGACGCTTTGAAAGCTGCAGGCATCTTATCGCGGTTTATCCACGGCAATAATGATACTGAAAGAATGAATAACGCAATGTCTTTTTTAAACAATTTCGTCAGGGACAGTTATTACAATTTGATTAAAAAGCAAAAGCAGACAAAAATAACTGATTTTATATTATGCTCTTAATTTGAAATTAATGTTCTGTTTACCTAAATTACGTACTTATTGACTAATAATATTTTAAAGTTCTGCCTGTATGCTTAACTTGTAAACATTGTATGAATTTAGTGTCTAATAAACAGTATTTTGCTACATAATACTTATGTACCAACATGGTTTTATTTGAAGTTCAACACTATTTGCTTTGTATGACATACGCTTAGTAGGTATGACGTAAATATGATTTCCCTTCTATGTCAATATATTCGGATTCTACTGTATTTACTCAACGCTTCTGGCAGGAGCACTCTCTCACTATTTTGATTTGTTTTTAAAAGATTTCGTGTGATTATTTGGGTGTCTACAAATTATATAACAAAGCTGGCAGCATAAAGTCAGTAAGAATAATAACTGGCAAGAATTGCTATAATTTAGAAAAATATTTTGATTTTCACTGGTTTAACTTTAAGGAATCTTGCGTCATGTAGGTGACTTTTAAAATGCATCTCAAAGCCTAACACCAACATGCTTACCCAACAAAAATTATTCTCACGCTGTTTCACTTAATGCCCCGTGAATTAAATGGCCAGAGTTGCATTTTCGATGACATAATATCACTTATCCATCCGCCGATGGAAATACTTAGCATGAGTATGTTACAACAAACGATTAGATACTGACTGAGAGTGTTAACCACAAGCTCTTAGAGATTTCATAATATTCAGTTCATCCAATTTTCATATTTTTCACTTTTTCTATAAAGCTGTCAGCATTCTGTCAGCACGAGCAAGAAAAATCAATTTTCATCGACAAGGCCTAGACTAAGCTATTTTCTGCAATCACACGTTGTAGCAGTCATGTGTAAATTCTAGAAACATTTGAATGCACACATCATTATATACAAATGTATGTGCAAGGTGCTGAAACACTTTTCTTAGGCCTCTGCATTTATAATATAATAATTGGAAGACAATTGCTATTTTCTAGAGTATTTATGACAAGATCGCAGCAATTGCAATGTTGGATACCTTGCGGAAAGTATAATTAGCAATGCATTCAATTTGCATAATCGTAAACCGCATGCTTTTGAGGCATTGGAACGAAATGCTAGAAAGGATTGTAGATGGATCATTTTTATTAGGCCTGCGTTTAAATGAATGTGCAATCACAGTCATTTATTAGGTTCACCGCAGGGTTGGATTCGCGAAGGAAATTATTGGCGTAACTAATTTGATAGTATTCACCTTCAGGGTATTTTGATGTACCTATAAATCAAATGCTGTTTATTCAGTTATTATTACAGGATGAGATTGAAATAACCATTTCAAATTGAAGAATAACATCGAGAAGCAGTATTTAATATCAAAACGTTTCCTTTAAAATTCTCTGAATACATCATTGTTGCATTCAAGAGTATTCTTTGAACAATCAGCCCCAGAGGAAGTCAAAGTTATTGAATTACTTCTGCAGTAGAAAGTACCAATTCAACTTAACAACTTACTTGCTGACCCATGCTGTCTCATTAAGAAGTCCTCTTGATTTGTGCTAGATAAATCCAACACCCTGTGCGAGACTACTAGACGATTCGTGCGATTTGACAGACATCAAGCACATACTCATCATGCATCAGTCGGAAAAGTATTTTTGCGCACAGTTAACAAGTGGTTTTTCCTGCCCATTTAATTCCCCTCGATGATGGTAAAATCTAGTGGCCCTAGACACGAATCTATTGGAACGCTAGCTGCCGCTGCATATGTTCTGTGTTACGGCGAGCTTAGCCAGTTGGCCGCGGTGAATGTTTGCATTGGCTTTGGCATTGATCGTGGCTATGTTTGGACGTGAACTTGAAAACGAATGTCCGAGTAGTTTGGTTTGACTTGCTAGATTGATGGTGAAATTGCCAAGGGTCAATAAATAGTATGTTAGTAAATTTTGAGATTTTCATGCAATAAATTTTTTTTTTTTTTAAATTTAAGTTCAAATGAATGCATAAAGAGACGTGATTAAGCATTAGTTATTTTTAAAATTAAATGAATATTAATATTGGCTCTTAGGGAGAATTTGATATGTTGAAGAAACTGCTTTGATATGAGGTGCATAGAGAAGCACCAATATGTATTTAAAATAACTTTTTCTTTAAATTCCGTAGTGACCGGAGAAAAATTCGATAGAAAAGTAGCCTGACCAGAAATTAAAGCACTGGCCAGCCGGCTCGATATATTTGCCTCATCAGAGGGGGCTGGATGACATACGAGTCCAAAGACGGCAAATATTATTTATTTATTAAGCCAACCTAACTCCGCCGTAGCCGGTCCCAAGCCCGTTTGAGAAAGGAGGAGGGAACCCCTTGTTTCCCCAGCCCATAGCTTCCATGATTCCTCATCCCAAACTCCCCAATTAAATAGTAATCACTGCTCTCGGGATCGCATACTGGGCTTACTGGTTCCCCAATAATGAGACATTGAATGTCGAGAAATGCTAATAACTGTAAATGCATCTAGAGCTCTGCTACTAAATCCTGCCTACACCCCCTTTGTGGGGACGTAAGAGGGTGAAGGCAAATCTTCCGCGCCTAATAGCGGAATCGACATAATAAACATGCCGCCGGAATGAAGCTTGGGCGACGGGCTAACTCCCCATCCCTGGAAAACCTAAACATGTTACGAAACATGCAGATGGGCCTCGGAATGGATTGGGCTCACGGCTGCACCCTCGCAAATGAAAAAAGGGCTATGGCATTGGATCCTGGAATGTCAAATCACTCAATTAACCTGGCGCTGTTAAGGGCCTCTTACCACAGGCCAGTCAATATAAATTGAAAATACTGGCAATCCAGGAAACGAATTGGACTGGAAATGACATTCAACGTATGAGATCACATATAATATTCAAAAGTGGGAAGCTTATTTGGGAGTGGCCTTCATTGCGGATAGGGAGCTCAAATCGCACGTTATTGATTTTAAGGCAATAAACGAACGGTTGTGTGCGATCCGTATCAAAGAGAAATTTTTCAAAATCTGGCTGATAAATTTTCACACCCCGACCGAAGAAAAGAATAAAGAAACAAAGGAAACGTTCCACAATCACCTGGAAACACTAGTCGACTCACTGCCTACACACGACACAAAAATTATCCTGGGTGATTTCAACGCTAAGGTTGGAAATGAGCTATCTCATCGGGGAACGACTGGAGGATATAGCCTCCACGATGTAACAAATAACGATGACCAGCACCTGATTGACTTTGTATGTAGCAGAAATCTGGCCATACCTTTGGATTGCGTCTCACATCGACGCATTCATAAAATTACCTGGGTGTCACCGGATGGCAACACACAAAACCAGATCGACCATGTTCTGATCCAGCAACGTTGGGCCACGAGTATACATGACGTCCGTACATAATGAGGAGCCAATTGTAACTCAGATCAGATCAAACTAACGTATCGATGTCGTATGTCAAAGAAATATTCGGCGAAGACCAGCCCGCTACAAAATTTGACATTGAAAGGCTCCAAACGGTGACAGTGGCCACGAATTTTACGGAAACCCTCGACAACCAGCTGGCTCCTATCTTATCAAGCGCATCGTTAAAAACGAGTAACGAGCTCTGGATGGAAGCAAAATCGACAATTAAGACCGTGGCAGAACAGTCGATCGGACATCAAGCCTGGCGCAAAAGGAATGATTGGTTCGATGATAAGTGCCAAAATGCGTTTGATAAAAAGAATCAGGCTTACAAAGAATACGTAGGTAGGAAAACCAGGACGAAGAGAGAACAATATGGAAATTTCAGAAGAGTAGGGAATAAGAAAATTAGAAGTAACAAAAGAAAATACTATGACAACCAATTGAGAAGTATAGATGTTTGGCGAGCAATAGCACAAGATAAGCATACAAAGTAGTAAAAAGCCTGAAATGAGGATATCAGTCCAAAACCACACTCTGTCGTGATGACATCGGCTATACCATCGCTGATGAAACCAAGATTAAGGAAAGATGGGCATCATATTTTAAGAACCTCCTTAATCCCTCGCAAAGCTCCAGAACATTGGAGCCAACAAATGTCAGCGAAGAGCTTCCATTGGTCCCACCAACCCTGGATAAAGTGTGTTTCATCATCGAAGTCCAAAAGAATAATAAAGCACCGGGCATCGATGACATTCCAGTGGAGCTCATCAAATATGCTGGCAGCAATGTTCATAAAGCTATTCACGAATCATTCAGCACATTTAGCAACAAGAACATATGCCACAAGAGTGGAGCCAATCAATTATATTCCCTTTCCACAAAAAAGGTAACTAGCTACAGCGCGAAAAAATTGTACGGTGTACAAAATATTTTCATAGATCTTTAAAAATAAGATCGGATCATACGTCAACAGTATTATTAGGGGTATCTCGTTAGGTTTAGAGCAGGTAGATCGACAATAAACCAATCGTTCTCTGTCAAGCAGGTACTTGAAAAGTGTTGGAGGTTCAACATAGACGCACACTAAATTTTAGCAAGTATACGACAGTATTGATCGTAGCGTACTGTACCAAATAATGCTTTGCTTTGGCAACCCAGCCAAATTGGTCCGTCTTACCAAAATGACAATGATGTTGACGACCTCCCAAGTCCGCATCAATAATCATCTCCCTGATACCTTTGACACAAATATCGGACTAAAACAGGGAGATGGGCTGGCCCCATTGCTATTCAATTTAGCTCTGGAGTACGTCATAAGGAAGCTATCTGTCGATACGCGAGGTAAATTACTAAACAAGTCGAGCCAAGTAGTAGCCTAAGTGCACGGCATTAACATTTTGTCACGGTCATTAACAACTACAAAAGAAATCTAACTGAAGCTCGACAGCAAAGCAAAACCAGTAGGACTACAAATCAATGAAAATAAAACAAAGCTCATGACGCAGTCAAGAAAAAATACCTCAAGCACACAAAATATCACACGTGGTGAATACAGTATCGAAAACAAGGGCAAATTCGTGTATTTGGGTGCCAAAATAACGAAGACGGATAACGAAAGAGACGAAATACGCCGAAGAATACAACTCGTAAATAAAATATTTTATTCAGTTTTGACGATCTTGAAGACCAGCTGCATACACAGGAAAACAAAGCTCCAAGCATACAAATCTCTGATAAGACCTGTGTTATGCTATGGGTGTGAAACATGGACCCTAACCCAAGCATCCGCAAATATATTGAACGCCTTTGAGCAACGGGTCCTGAGGTGAATGCTTGGACAAAAGCTAGACGGGGATGAATGGTAAATTCAATGCAACCATGAGTTGTAGGAAATTTTTGACGAGCCGGAGGTCTCAAGGATTGTCAGACTGCGGAAGCTGCAATGGGCTTGACACATGAATCGTATGGACGAACAGCGGATACCCAAAAAGATATTCTTTGGGAGAACTGAAGGCCGGAGACCAGTGGGGAAACCGAGGAAACGCTGGTCTGACTCGGTCGACGAAGATTGTTCATGGCTACTCGTATTTCAAAATTGGAGGACGCAGTCAATGGATCAAGACAGCTGCAGGCGCTATTTGCAGGAAACGAAAGCCCGAGAGGGGCTGTGGTGCTAAGAAGAGGAAGTCTAACCGAAAGTAAAATAGTGGCCGCGTCATACTTACGTAAATTTATTCTAGGATCCTTGGTTGTCGCAAAGCCACTTTACAGTCTGATCAAAAAAGACGTTACCTTTACGTTTGGTGATAACGAGAAGTTGCGTTCGAAAATCTGAAGCGAGAACTCATGGAGGCTCCAATATTGGCTATCTATGACCCACATGCAGATATCGAGTTACACTGCGATGTGAGCTTACATAGCTTCGGAGCAGCACTATTGCAACTTCAGTCGAGTTTTACTATGTATTCGATTCCTTACTATAGAGAAGGTATGGCTGAATTTAAGCGCGGATATAATAGCTTTGAGCTAGTGATCCTTACGAACATTTATGCCTTGTGCGGGTTCAAGAAATACCTAGAAGGTATTCAGTTTACTACCATCTCAGATTGCCGCGTCAATCGGGTTCGAGTACGAGACACGTTGATACTCTGAGTCGGTTGTTTGGCATTCTAGTTATTGATGATAATCCCATCGAAAGGAATCGCATGATTTGTCAAAAGAAAGATCCGGAGATTTACAAAATCGTTGAAAAAACTCGAAAGCAGTCAGGACCAGGTGTTTAAGGCAAGAAGATGATTTCCTGATTTCTATGCCACAACGAATGCAAATAAATCTAGTCATTCACTATCGCAAAGAGACAGGTCGCCTGGGTGCCGGCAAAATAAAAGGATCGATCAGACCTTCATATTGATTTGCGCGAATACATGAAAAATATGAAAAATACATCCGACATTGTCTGAAATGTATTTCGTTCGCTCCACCCGCGAAAAGAAGGAATGCGCCTTATATCAAATTCCAAAAGGCAATATTCCATGGTATACTACTGTGTCCAAAAACTAAGGTGACATTTGAATTTAAACTGCGCACGTCGAAGGATTTGGAGAATTATTTTTTTTTATTCTGGTAGTACTGTCAGTGACATCTGTGTCAAATTTACATGTCAAAATATTCATTAGTGTTTGAGATACGCGTCGTTTTGTGAGCAGCTAAAAGTGAGTTTTTCGTTTTTTGCGATGTCGAAATTTGTTTAATTTGCATTAAATTTTGCTTGGGGAATCAATTTTCTGCTGTGGATTCGTTGAGGGTGGTGCAGAAAGCCTTTGGTGATGAGGTTATGTCTAAAAAAAATGTTTACAAGTGGTATAGTGCGTTCCAAGCCGGCCGTGAACGTGTCGAAGACGAAGAGCGTCCTGGGCGACCATCAACTTCTTCTCTTCTTCGATTATCGTGGTGTTGTGCATTATGAATTTCTTCCACCGGGCCAAACAGTCAACAAGGAATATTATTTGAACGTTATGCGTCCTTTGCGTAACGCTATCCGCCTAAATAGGTGAGGATTGTGGAAAGACAATTCTTGGTTTTTACACCACGATAATGCACCATCCCATACTACACTCGTAATTCGTGATAATTTCGCCAAAAACTCAACCCAAATCGTTCCGCAACCACCGTATTCACCTGAGCTGGCGCCGTGTGACTTTTGGCTGCTCAGCAAGCTCAAAAGACTCCGGGGACATCATTTTGATACGATAGAGAAGATTCAAGCCGCAGCAAAGACAGAACTGAAGGCCATCCCGGAAACGACGCGTATCTCAAACACTAATGAATATTTTGACATGTAAATTTGACATAGATGTCACTGAAAGTACTACCAACCTAAAAAAAATTCTCCAGATCCTTCGACGCGCGCAGTTTAAATTCAAATGTCACCTTATTTGTTGGTCACAATAGTATACTGCTCATTGACTAGATCGTCAAGCCGTGATAAGGAAGCACATTTTATTGGTTAGAGATGGCCTTGCGAGATTTATTTACCTCTATTCAATGAACGCACTTGCTTAAAAGAAGTCATTGATAGCCGCACAGCACTATTTCTAAAGTTACAGCCGGCCCTAAGAGAACGTTTTGCGCAAGTTCTAAGATTTTTCGTCGAGCATTGAATAAAGCATGTTCTCATAGCAGCCGGCTACCCGCAAGCAAATAGGCAAGCTAAGCATGTAGATTGCCTATTCGCATCCAAACTCGCTAAGTTAACGGACAATTCGCGCTACAAACAATGGTTTAAGATATTAACTGGCGTTGAATCCGCGATTAACAACATTGTAAATTAATCGACCGGACAAACCCCAAGTCAACTATAATTCGGAGTCAACCAGCGCGGCCCTAACATTGACGTCGTTAAAGATTTCATTCGTGATCACGTAGTCACCGAAGTTTGCGATAATGACAAAAAACGCTCCGGAGCTGAAAAATTATTGGTCTGGAACAGTCTGATCAAAAAAGCACACGATAAGAGGCATAAACAACCGCGTTCGTATATGGTCGGGAACTTAATTTTAGTCAAGAACTTTGATAGCATACCCGGAATTAGACATGGGTAACGCAGCGCTGCACCGCACAATTGCGTTGAAGCACTTTCAATGATACCACTACGTTGATACCAATCCTCGGTATCAGCAGCGCATTTTGGCATTCACCTCTATGTCGAGAGATTTAACGGTTGGCATCAACACAGTTGCTGTGTGTTGGTATTAACATTTGGTTCAAGGCATTTGGCTTTGCGCTACGTTACGGTACGGTGCCCAGTGTATCAAGCATAGAAGCATGCGATCATGGTATTGCAGCGGAATGGGATCAATGCAGTGCGTTAATACCATTGCCGGCACTCATATGCTGCTATTATGTGAGCCCAGACTAAATCGCAATATATATCAAGCAAAGTCGTATGAAATCAAGGTATCATAGCGCAAGGGTATCACCACAGTCCGTTGATATCACTGCTGGCGCTGGTATCAGTGTATCAGCTCATCAGTGTATCAGCTCATCAAAATTTGATGCGTTACACACATCTACCCGGAATGATACCACTTTATAAAAGCTCCGTACAACGCTGTTGAGGTCCTAATAAACAATTGTTACAAAACGGTCGATGTTGAAGGTGTCCAAAATACTAATTGGTCATGTTCAGATACATGGGAAGCTAACAAAATGCACCCGTGTGTGTCTACTACCGCATCGCGAATCGAAAATAACTATAACAGTGATGCCATTCTTATCCAGTGATGAAACAATATTTTATGTTTAAGCTTTATAGCTACTTGTCTATATTGCTAAATTTTAGGCAAAATTTCCTATCGTAATGAAAACAAGCTAGGTAGACAGAAGTATGCTCTTGTAGGAGAGTTTTGCACTTAACCCACATTATGCAATCATGTAGAATGATTTAATTCAAGAAAAACATTCATTGCATATACAACAAATATACCCTTGCTTTAAAAGAACTCCATTTTAACCGGCCAACGTTCTGCTTCAATATTGCTAAAATTTTAAATGCATTTTTGTTTTTCGTCTTATCTGAAAATTTGAAGAAGATCTACCCAAGTGTTGTGTCTGGTTGGATGGAAAGCCCACGTAGTACAAAAATCGTATATGATAGTTGTAATTAGAGGAAATTCAAATGGCTGTAACTTCTGTAAAATTGATTGAAACTTATAGAATATAAGAATCTTTTAAATAACTACTTGAATGGCTGACTTCATCCAATTTAATGATACTAATATAGTTCTACTGACAAAAATGTTAAGTCTTACTATTATCAGAATAGTTAAATGAATTTTAAGCTCTAAATTATTTGTTATTGTATGTACTTTCATGAATTCTACGGCTTTTTGAAAGAAATTTCACAAAAACCTACTAGTTTCGCATCCTGTCTGCACGTCTCTTGGTCCGTCCGTCTGTCTATCCAACTGTCAGCTGACACGTTGTAGAGCAGATAGCGCGGCACTCTCTAGCAAGGAGGGCAACAAGTACCACGCCTGCAATACCGCTCACCGCCAAACTAGAGACTTCCAGATACGAAGGTGTAATCCTCAGTGCTCCTCTTCTATGTACCTGTACCAAGCGTTTTCGGTATACCTTGCTACTGAGATTGTCACCCCATATTTCTGCTCCCTATAGTAGCACTGGCCCTACAGAACTCATCAAGAGGCATCTTCTAGATGGGCTGGGACCCCCTTCGTTGGCCATAATGCAACTCAGAACCGATACTCCTCAAACAGCCTTTTCAGCCGTTGCCCTGATTTGCTCAGAGAAACTCATCTTTGAGTCGATCAGTAGCCCCAGATACTTCACCGCTGGCTTCGATTCGATTAGTATGTCTCCAATACTGATCAACCTTACTCTAGGGATTCTTTTTTTGTCAAGATGACCACTTCGGTTTTCTCCAATGCAAAGCTGAACCCTTGAGCAGTCATCCAGTCTCTTAGCGCATTAGGTTTTCCTTCCTCTTGCTGATCAGCACGAGCCTTGTCATCTTACACCGTAGCGGGAAAACCTCATCCCGTAGACAAGCGTTGAATATGCTGGGCAGCAATTCAGGACAATGGTGATATACAAGTTGCAACACGTCAGCTGGAACACTATCTGGACCTCGAGCCTTCTCGCTTTTAGTGAAAGGGCTGCCTCTTCCAATTCCGGCTGTGTAAAGAGTGGACCCTCGACTACAGTGTAACATGGGGAACGTCAACACGAATGGGATGGGCGGAAAAGAGTGCCCGTACTACCTCGTCCATCTTTTCCGCATCATGTATGCAAGGTTTCCGTAGGGCACCAAGCTTCCGCATAACTAGCTTGTAGCCAAGGCCCCACAGATCCTTGTTCACATTGCCCACTAGATCTTGCCAGTAGCGACCCTTGCTGTTGTTAAATAATTTGCGGAGGCATTTCCTGGTTAACTTATATGCTGCTACACGGTTGTATGCTTCGTCACGGTTCCGTGCCTGTTGAGGCTCATGCCAAAGCTTGTGACACTCCCTTCGCTTTTCAGCGATTTCAGTCGACCACCAGTATACTGAGGAATTGCCGCACCGGGGTTTTCGACGGGCCAGAGCAGCGTTACAAGCAGTTACAGTCACAGCACTTTGGAAAAAACATGGAAAAAGCCTAGATGATCATAGCCGTCTTTAGCTTTAGAAACTCAAAACACCTACTTTATATTATGCTTCATTTGAATAGGTGCTACTTTGTAAATTGCAAGATAATTGTGTCTTCTAAATCAAACTCACTACGTAAACGCAAAATTATACCTTGTCGGCATCACAGTGAATGCTTTTTTTCAATTTATTCTCAAAGTTCAAATTGTTTACACACTATCTACACAAATTATAATTATGAATCAACACAAATTTGAATACCATTCATCGACATTAACATATGTATCTTTCTAAGATGTTTTGAAGGTCGTAGCATCACTATTGAAACGGTTTATGTACGTGTACGTTTGAATTTATCTACATTAGAAATTTCTGCTTGCCAATGTCAGTCTTTTCTTTTCTCATTCTTTTTATTATGATGTAAGACGGACAAACATGCGCGATCTTGAATTGTTAACCACTCTTGCCACTGATTTAATGCATTCTACACTTTCTTTTTAGACCCATTTCTTAAACTTCGTGGCAATTTGCCCGATGCCCGTTTTATTTGCCGCAAACACTTTTGAAAATGGTCGACTGGGATATATCATGCTACCAAAGAAATATATCAAACAAAAGTATTTCATCTTATTAAATGCTTGGTATCTTGACTTTTTCGGCCAGCAAAAAATTCCGTATTTAAGTATATTTTCAGAAAAAAACATCTGATCCACTTTTTCTGCTCGTCGTGCTATTTCTGAAAGATTGTCGTCGAAAAAAGAAAATCTCGAAGAAATTCCCACAAAAAATTTAAATACTGCACTTTTTTATTGTAAATGTGGTAATTGTTCAACAGACGATGGAATACATTGTGTAAAAAGAGATGAGTTTTTTACAAGCATTGCTAAACCAATTAAAATAAATTTTACGAAAAGTATGAATCTTACAACATGCGGTTGGCTGATTCATTGTGGTAAAGAAATAAATTTTAGATGACAGAACATTTTGAAAACCATGTCAACAACACATCAGGGAAAGAATTACATTCGAGAAACTCCAAGCGGCACATTCAAGTTCATTTTTAAGTGGCGCGCGAATGGCGATAAAAGCTTTGAAAATTAAGTTAATTACTAAAAATATATTAAACTCATAATTTTTGTAGTGGAGCGTTTAAAGGTCAAGATAACGACAGGTATACTACGTAACCTTGGTTATTTGCGTGAATTCACTGATACGCGAGGCGAGTAGGCAAATAATTGATTGCAATTTAATACTTTTGATAAATCAGTGGGTCCGTGGAATTATAGAAAAATATTTTGAGACGATGAAAAATTTTAAATAGAAACTTACTGGGTTAAAATCACCATCGTGACAAAACCAATGCTTTGCAATCTATTTCAACATCTCCAACAGCTTACCTATAAAAAAAAGAAATTTTTATTAATATGAGTTTGTACAAAAAAAGGCTTAACTTGATGAAAAGATATACAATTGTTGAATAATCATAACATTCAATAATGAAATTTTAATCCGATATTCTAATAGTGAAAGCAGGATTAGCATAAATTGATTTATTATCCTCTTTACCAATGTTTCAGTCTGTTTGACGTCTTGACAAGCCAATGAGATTTGCAAATAATAATAAAGCACAAATAAATCTGCAAATTTTTCTTTCCACAATGGTCATGCAATTGAAATAAGCACGGCACACATAGAGCGTGGGACGAAATTTCCTAATCTCATTTATTGATTTTAAACCAATGCAATTGACGGGTGGCGTAGCAGATATGGATGAATAAATTTCATAATTACTAAACCATTAACCATTTTGAGAGTAGGTTGCATTACAAGTCACTCCGTAGCCTACATGAATTTAAAGTTTCCGAAGGTCTTTTAATCTGGTTGGAAATTGAATTGGATTCGGTAGCAATAATTGACTAATTGAACACTCATTCGACATTAATTCAAAAGGTTTTACGCAATAATCCAGTAATTAACTGCTGGAACAGTTTCAATTTGATCCATGCGTTCACCATTTGATTTTTCGATCAAGAAATTATAGGGCAAAGATAGAGGAACTTAAAAGGTGGACATAGTGGTCGCAGAGGCTCTGACATAAATTTATGTTATTACTTAAGTTGTTTGTCTTGTGAGTAAAAGATGCGCATTGAAAATATATTTACTGATTTGATTAGAAGAGACATAGAGAAGAAGTCTTATTACAAGACAGTGTTCTCCTTTCACAATAGCTTACATTCTGGAGTTTTAGGGACATCCATTGAAAATATAATCTCATTTCAATATCTTAAAGTCGTTTTCACTTCACATCCCACATATATAATAATACGGTCCAATTCATAGAATAACGGCGCTTACCTTAAATAGAGGATGTTTCTACGATTCACAGCTTCAAATCTGAGAACGAGTAAAAAGCAAATCCGAACTAAATCAAGATGGTACAAAAATTTTAATCTCTAGATTTATTGTTACACCCTAAAGAAAAGAGTGCTCCGGTGGGGCTTTTGGACCCGGTTAAGCCTCTAGGGATGGGTGTGGGGGGCGCCACTCACTTGTCCAATGAGCCGCCAAGCGAGAATTGAGCTTGCCGGTTTCAATTTTTCCGCATCGTGGAATCGAACAATCAGTACTCTTTCTATGATGCAAATCGATAAATGGTTGTAAAGCCAACGACTTTGCCCCAAGTCCAGAAAAACGCAAGGAATGACCTTCTCATTGACTTGAGTTGAGCAGCCAATATACGAGTATTGTATAAATCCGTCTAACTACATCAATTGAATTTTTATAGCATTGATTTAGTAGACTCTACGTGTGAATGTCAAGACTTGGTAACAACAATGTTATAACCTATGGGAGGGTATCCCTTAAGCAGACCTATCCAAACACTACCACTTCACTACCATTTGAATCCACTTTTTATAACTGGGGAATTAACTCCTGAGGTGCACCCTTCACACTCTGAAAGGCAAAGATTAATTAATTCAATTCAAGTGAAAAGAAAATCTAATTCTTTCTTGTTTCTCTTCCCTTCTTGACTACACTATCTTTCTTTTGTAAATTTACAAATTCAAACTCTGAGGTCTTTTATGTAGGAAAACAAGAAAATGTTGCATAAACAAAGGAAACGGAATGTCAATACTCAATAGTACCACCTACTGAACTAAGAGGAAAAGAGGCCCCTTGTCAGCTGCTCCCGTCGACAATGCCAGTGTTTCTCCTTCTACGGTGAGATCCTCTTTATTTGTGTCGATCACTTGCAGTTTATTTGTCGAATCTTCCCAATATCTTAGCTTCCGTTTTACTTTTTATTGTTAGCAGAGTTTTATTATAGACAAAAACAAAACAGTCTCAAGTAAAAATTAACTGGATTTATTATAACAAAATATTCGCTTGGTTACAACGCGTATGATTCAGCTCAAAGCTAACATAGAAGTAAGCAAAGAAGCAACATCTCCATTGAGTTTTTGCCGAAATTTTAATTAGATCCATTTCTAATAGAGAGCAGCATAACATTGTGTAATTGAAAATCGTTTAGTAAACATACACAGCACTTCCCCTCGATGAGTGATTAACACGTTTTAAGACCCAGAAGTCTATGTTAATACATCTTTCATGATTTGGTTTGGATAATCTTTTAGTGAGAATATCTGCTGCTTTGTTTTCTGTTGCAATATATTCAATTTCTAAGATCTATTCTCCAGATAACGCACATCAATGTGCTTGGTCATTCTATGATATACTGGATTTTCTGCCAACATTTTAGCTCCGCAGTTGTCACTGAATACTTTGACTCTAGCAAAGGAATCAAATCTGAGCTTAGTAAGGAATCTTCTGAGAACCAACCGCTTCTTTTGATGGGCCTGATAATGCCATGTGCTCGGCTTCTGTTGATAAAAGAATAGCAGTTCTAGCAGTTCATGAAATAGGGCTACGACTTAAGATAAACGCATAATCAGAAAATGATCTTTGGTCACCCCAGTGATTTGCACAATCGACATCCACGTATCATATTAATGACTTTGAATATCTTTTGAAATGAAGACCGAAATCAGCTGATCTCTTTAAGTAGCGTAAGACTCGCTTCGTGGCAGTTCAATGACTTTCGTTGCAGCAGAAATTATATTGGCCCAAACGACTGACAATATGGGCAATATCTGGACGAGTATGCCTAATAAGTTAAGGCATAGTAGACTTTATGCCGTAATGTTTCGTTCCCAGATCTAATGCAGTTGAGATTAATTTGCCATCATACATTCAATATCGTTTAAGAAGGTCGTTAACATATCCCTTCTGGTTCAAGTAAATTCCATTTTCGTCTTGTAAAAAATCGATTCCCAGATACAACTTCACATCTCCTAAGTTCTTGACTTTGAATTTCTTCGATAGATGTTTTACTAGGCTTATGACTATATCAGGATTTTTAAATGCCAGTAAGAAATCATCGACATACACTACAATAACGACAACTTCTTCCCCTTGTTGGATATGATGTACATACAGATTGTATTTAAGATTGATTTGCACCAAAATCTTTTTTAATCCCCTATCTGGTTTTGCATGCCAACGAGGTCTAGCTTGTCATAAACCTTATAATGCCTTTTTGAGCAGGCAGATTTCATCACCGTGGCTCAATTCATCATACATTTTTAGAGCTTTCTGTCCGATGTCAGCTAATTTTTCTTCAATCTGAATAAGTGTTTCAGGCGTTTCTTTTGAACATTTCGGGACCTCCATGCAAACATCTTCACCCAGATCGCCATTTAAATATGCTGAAGTGACGTCAAGTTGAGTGATTTTAATATCTTGTTAAGTCGCTAGTGCCGTTACTAAGCGAACTGAACTAAAGCGAGCGACGGGAGCAACAGATTGACTAAAACCTATCCCCCCCTATTTTTTCTACGGCTCCATCGTTATTGTATTTGTTTGTCAGAACAACTCTACTCCCAACCTTCTGATCCTCAGGACGATCTACTATGGTCCATGTATTGTTTTGATTGATTGATGATTGATGATGATTGATGATTGATTTCATTTCCATCGCCATAAAATTCGTCCATTCTTCATCATCTGAACTTTCCATGGCGTTCTGGAAAGGAACTTTTGCTAAACAAGATAATTCATTATTTTCATGGGGTTTGGGTTGGTCTTCCCCTTCTTTCAGTCTTTACAATTTTTGGTCTACTAATACCTCTTCTCGAATTTCCCCTTCAAACACTGACTGGTTCACTATGTTCAACAATATCGTTGGGTTCACCATTTTGATGGTTCCATCATCTTAGATTTATTGATTGGAATTTATCTGGATGTCAACAAAACTTTGATTGAAATTTTCTGCAGTAACGGAGTGAAAAAATGTGGTAATTGTCCTTCAAGATTGACTTTCTTAAGTTAAGAAACTTGACATCTCAAGCAATATCCACTCTTTTCTCCTCGGTGATCCATATCCTATACGCCTTCGATTGTTCCGAATAATCGGGGAAAATATCTCGTTTTGATCATGGTTCAAGTTTATCTTGTTTTCCGAATCAAAACAAATACTTCGCAGCCAAATTCTTTGAAGTATTTCACAGTAGGCGTATAATCATTCCATATCTCGAAGGGAGTTTTATTATCAATGCTCCGTGAAGGACACTTGTTTTTCAATATAATTCGCGGTGTTGATGGCTTCACCCCAAAAAGACGGAGGTAATCCAGATTGGATCATGAGGCACCTAGTGGAATCTAGAAGAGTGCGATTTTTTCTCTATGCTAATCCGTTTTGTTGAGGAGTGTACATTACTGTTAATCTGCGACCGTTTTGATTGAAACTCTTGTTTTCATATTCCGTACCATTATCTGTTTGCAAAAACTTGATCTTTTTTTCGGAATTTGTTCTCGAGAGGGGTTTTAAAGTCTTTAAAAGTTTGGAAAACTTTATCTTTACTCGTCAGCAATCGATTTTCATACCAACGCAAATAATTTGACTTGCATTAGTCTGCACAATTCAGAATGAATAATTTCAAGAACATCTGAAGTTCAGTTACTTCTAATTAGAAATGGGGCTTTAGTTATCCACGGCCTTTTTTGTGACATTCTTTTATTTCTTAATTTCCGTGCACTCTTTGGGTTTGTGACCATATCTATGGCAATGGTCACAGTAAAACTTAAAAGGTTTATCACTTCTTTGCGCATTTCCACCAGGATCACTACTATTGCTCATTGAATTCAAATGCTTCGGAAAGTTTTCTTTGTAAACATCGCACTAGATTCATTGATGCAAATATCGTTCTTTCGCGCATTACTCTCTTCTGTGATTTTTACGTGCAATATTTCGGGCATAGGTAGTTAGTTTCGCGACTCAATAGTACACCGAAAATTTTCAAAACTTTACGGAAGACTGTACAACAGCATTACTATTAATAGATCAGGGTTAATCGTAATCTCCATTTCTTTCAACTTATCGACGGTGTCGGAAAACTTCCGAAAATTTCACGCACATCAGCACTTTCATTCATAACTGCTTTCATAAAGTTGATTTCCTAGCAGGACCCTTGGGTTCATATATGGATTATTATTTTAACCATACTGCATACATATGACATATCCTTTTATCAACTTGGTTTCGGACGGACTCATCGCTAATATGATATCATTTTCACTTTTCTCCCACTTATTAATGCTTCAACAGATGCAGCGTCAATCACAGTACTTTCACCAGCAAAGACTTCGGGCTTAAATTTAAGTCCACTGACATACGACCACGAATCATTTTTTACAAGCAGCGCTTCCATTTGGATCTTCTTTGTGGCGAAATTTTCTGTATTTAACACTTTGATTCTCACCTAACTCAACCCCGCCATTTTCATTTCGTCGTTGGGGAACCTTTTACGTGCTGTATTACACGGCCACTTTTATTCAAAGTATTATGTACTATACGAATAATTTTGGATGCCTTGACACATAACCTATTGTGAGCAGAGTTTTAGAGCAGAAAAAACCAAAACAATCTCAAGTAATAATTAACTGGATTTATTATAACAAAATATTCACTTGGTTACAAAGCGTGTGATTCAGTTCGAAGCTAACAGAGAAGTAAGCAAGGAAGGAACATCTGCGTTGAGTTTGTGCAGAGATTTTAGTTTGATCCATTTCTTATAGAGAGCAGCACAACATTGTGTAATCTAACAGCATTTAGTAAACATACTCAACACTTTTTCTATACCCTTACTACCTCTCTACCTCTATTCCATCAATTGCCTTCAATTGCTCCTCAATCACTAACTCCACTCTTCACGCCAAGCAACCAGAAAATAAAAGGAGAGGCGCGTCATTCATTACATAACTCCGCCTCGAATGCCTACTTCACCGCTTCTCGATCAAGTTCTTTGTCCTCATTCCAGCCACTCCTCGGAAGTGGGTCTTCCCGTTCCACAAAATAGTTTCACTCAAGCTCGACGCAATTTCCACTCCACCCTCAACCACTCTGGTGGCGATTACTCTAGTTACGGCATGAACTGGTTGAATAGATTTACTGACAGTTCTCAATGTCAGTGATATTTATTTACTATCAGAATCTGATTTTGCGACTCAGCTTCCAGTGTAAATCTCGAATTACAGTTAACATTATTTTTATTATAATTGATTTTTAATTCCAAGGTTCGCGTGCTCGTTTTAATAATTCTATTTGACTTTGCATGCAACAGAAATCTAGTCATGTGTTCAACTTGCTTCACACATCGACGCATTTATAAAATGACCTCGGTATCACCGGAAGGCATCACAAAGAAACTAGATTGACCATGCTCTGATCCAACAACGTTGGGCCTCAATCTACATGACGTCCGTGCGTACCGAGGAGCCAATTTAAACTCAGATCATCACTTGATCAAATTAACCCATTGATGCCGTATGTCAGAGGCATATTCGGCAAATACCAGCCCGCTACAAAAATTTGACATCGAAAGGCTCCAAACGGCACCCCGGAGATCACACGCTAACAGTATTATTAGGGTGTATCAAGGTGGTTTTAGAGTATGTAGATCAACAACAGATCAATTGTTCACAGTCAAGCAGGTACTTTAAAAATGCTGGGATTTCAACATAGACTTGCACCGTTGACTTTAAGCAATCAAACGGCAGTATTGATCGAAACATACTGTACCAAATAACGCTTTGCTTTCGCATCTCAGCCAAATTAGTCCGTCTTACCAAAATGACAATGACGTCGACAACCTCCCGAGTTTTCATCATAAGCCAACTCAAATATGCCTTTGACAAAAATATCGGACTAAAATAGGGAGATGGGCTGGCCCCATTACGATTCAATTTTCTCTAGATTACGTCATAAGGAAGCTACCGGTCGATACACAAGGTTCACTAGTACACAAGTCGAGCGAAGTAGTAGCCTGTGCGGATGACATCAATATTTGGTCATGTTCATTAACAACTACCAAAGAACTCTTCCTAAAACTCGACAGCGAAGCAAAACTAGTAGGGCTGCAAATCAACGCAAATAAAAACAAGCTCATAACGTAGTCGAGGGAAAATACCTCAAATACACAAAATATCACACTTGGCGAATGCAGTATAACAAATATTCGCGGATTTGTGTATTTAGGTGCCAAAATAACGAAAACGGACAATGAAAGAGACAAAGTACGCCGAAGAACGCAGCTCGCAAATAAAATATTGTTTTTCAATTTTGAACATCTTGAAGACTAGCGGAATACACAGGAAAAAAAGGCTCAAGGTAGACAAATCTGTGATAAGACCTGTGTTATGCTATGCGTGTGAAACGTGGACTCTAACCCAAGCATCCGCACATATATTGAACGCCTTTAAGCAACGGGTCCTGAGGCGAATAATCGCAGTGAAACTAGACGGGGACCAATGGTTAATTCAATACTACCACGAGCTCTATGAAATTTTTGACGAGCCGGAGGTTTGAATAATTGTAAGACTCCGGAAGCTGCAATGCAATGGCCACATGAATCGTATGGACGAACAATGGACCCCTAAAAAGGTATTCGTTGGGAGTAGTCAAGGGTGGATACCAGTGAGGAAACCGAGGAAACACTGGTCTGACTCGGTCGAGCAAGACGGTTCATCGCTGCTCGAATTTCAAAATTGGAGGACGCGGTCAATGGACCAAGAGAGTTGCAGGCGCTATTTACAGGAAATGAAGGACCGAAAGGGGCTGTAGTGCTAAGGAGAAGAACATATATCTATCAACTAACAACATTAAATGTAGATATAATGAAAGAAATATCAAAACTTAGTAGCGAACATTACAAAAAAAAAAACATATAAGCCACGAAAGCCTTAGACACTGTCATTCAGCCATCAATACTTAGCAAATGAGTATTTCCATTAAAATTGTTGGTCTCCTGAACTCAACTGCGGAGGCTTTTAGGGCAAGAGGATTCTTTTCTTCTTTTAAATCGGAAATACCTTAGCCTTTTTCCACTCATTTGTGTGACAGGATTCTTTCAACATATTGTTGAACAATATGCAATAATTCCTAATAGCATCCTTAGGCAAATGTCGGCGAACTATATTTGGACAACCATCGGTACTGCTTGATTTCTTGTTGATTATCCTTCCAAATATGAAAAACAAAATTTCACGGCTGACAAAATAATCAATAAGAATCAAGCTCGGTATAAAATCAGATGTCAATGTTTGATTGAAATGAACAATTGATTCGCCGTTCAGGCTTGATTTGGAGTCGGAAGCTTCTGCTTCAATGACCTCTGAAAATATTTGATTCCCTCTCTCTGGGTTTGGTAGATGAACCAATTCAACATGAGCTCCAATTGGCGCGAATTTCTGCAATCAATCACAAAAGAGTATAATCCCGTAATTTCTACGCAGAGTCGTACTATTTATTTCGATACCAGTCCCATCGAGAAGATTTATCTTATCACTAGCGACTTCAAGATTTGATACCTTCACTCGAGACTTTTTACTTTCGTGAAAACGCCATTTGGGTCCTGTGGGCTGATTTCCGTCAGCTTTTTTACCCATGATTGCTGACCTCACTCCTGAAGTATGAACGGTTTAAGTTCCGGACATTGTTCAGGTGTAATTTCAACAAAGTATCTTTTGAAACTTTCCCCTATCGATGTTTTTGAAATTAAACCGATGATTTTCAAGCTGAACTGGAATGAGGAAGACATTATCCCTTGATTATTGATTTCTATTACGATTGCGTTATTGTCGCTATCGTAAGGAAGTGCCTACAGTTTCCGCTGAGGACTATTAAAGCTGAATTCAAGTCTCGCGTCAGAAATGCAGAGGTTCAAATATGAATTTGAGCTAGGGTATGTTAGGAACTCCGACCCATATATTGGAGATTGCATCGGTATTCAATTTCATTCTCTGTTATCCACGATTTCAGGAATATACCTCTGCGATTATTGTTGGAGTTCAGCCATGATATATGCCGGGCATTCAGGTTACCGGGAGAAATAAAATAATTATGCAGCCTGTTCAATCGGAGTATTTCAAATAAGGAATTGTGCTCCTCCTTAAATTGGATAACATTTCGACTAGATGCGTAGGCAGAGATAAAGAAGAGGTTATCCCCACCTGGCAGTGAAATTTTAATAACGGATACTTCAAGAAACTCCAAGCTCTTGAGTTCGACTTTATCAATAATTTGGAAACAATAAGGTCCTCTCATCAATATTCCGGTGCCGCCTCTCTCATCGCCGTTTACCTTATCGTTTTTTATAAATTCAAAATCCTCGAAAGTCATAGAGTGCGATGAATTGAGGTCGGTTTCAGTGAAAAGCATGATATCAGGCTTTTGCTTGACGATAAATTACAGGAGATAGTCACGTCGATATAGAGTAATAATAGAATTGACGTTGATCGAGATGAGACGAAGCTTATCCATGAGAATGTGACTGGATGGCAAATTATTTTGAGACATTTGAAAGATTCAAACGTTGAAAAACAATGTTAACTTTCGAACCTTGCTTATTGATTCGCTTCGATAAAGAATCAAGTTATTGGTTAAATTTTGGGAAGAAGCTCATTGTTGCTACTTACATTACTAATATATTGCCTGCTAATGCTGAAGCGGCGAGTGCAATGATAATCCTGGCTTGACGAACTTGGAAGGTATCACGCTGTGGTGAATTTTCGTTTGTTTTGGCATAAATTTAACTTTTGCATCTGATATAGGAAGCATCCTCGATCTGATGCCGGGTGACTAAATACACCGTAGTTGATGCAGTAAAATTCTTCTCTAGGCCCCGTCTGAGCCAATTCGCACTCATCGAGAGCATGAGTTTCTTTGCATTGTACGCCCTGATATTGGATGGCACAGTTGGCAGCTGATCGTTGACACCGGTACCACTAGTTGACTTCTTTTTCTTGATACGTTCCAACCCCACCACTCGGAAATTCAATTACTTTTTCGGTTAAAGGGCACTTGGACCACTTTTATTAGAAATTCATATTAAATAAAGCAGTAGATTCTTCTTCTTGATGTCAATCTCTTTGTTGCAAAGGCTTTGACAAAAATGAACTGAATTTTCGGTGCAACTTCCTTGAGATCCTGAAGAAGATCGACCGTATGCTGTCCACAGTCCAGACCCTTCAACAAAAAGGTCTGATTTTTGTCACTTTTGGGGTATAGATGAAGTGCGGAACCTCCTCAGAATTCATCGCATCTTTGGCTGACTTGAAATTAACCAGTGATTTTGTTTTGATAGTTAGTTTTTCTGCATTTATTCTTTTGATTTTGAAATTGCATAATTTATTTTCGGCTGCCAATAGCCGAACCATATTTCTTCCGCTTTGTTCGATACATTTATTGGCGGCACTTTTTCTGCCTTTTTGTTGGCGTTTTCTGCGAAACTAGTCGAATTGCATATTTGTTTCTTCTCCATATTTTTATTTTTTAAATCTTAAATAAAATTTATATGAGTATCTATATCAGAATTACCTTTGCCTCTTGCTTCAACTTCCATATCTTCTGTTAATCCTTCCAGCGCTGCAAAATAGTTTTGACTATCGTTAGTGCCGCCAGTACTTAGAATATTTGCCGGGAGCGTTTGTATCATACTTTGCTTCACATTTGTTTCCTGTTAAACTTGTTTTTGCTGCTGCGGCTTTTAAGTCGTCATCCTTTCCTTGAATATATCTTCGAGGGATTGTATCCGTAGCTTTTGCGCATAATTTTCCGTACGTAGTTTTATGTTTTCTTCACTGTCTTCATTTATGTGTAGTTTCCTAACACCGTCTGCGGAGTTTTCTTAATTATGTTTTCTTTTGTTGATTGTTGCCATTGACGTTTCCCCAGGTTCTCCCAACGGTGAGAAGCCTTCATGATCCTCCATACCTGCGGTCCTGAAGTTGTCTTTGGATTTTTCGCTTTTCTTTACATATCAAAGTAAAATAATGATATTCGATATAAATTACTTGAATCGATTACTTCGACGATATAAGCTTATTCCAATAAAAATAAACTTTGGACTATGGTACAATTAATTTAAAATTTGAAAACTTTTGACAGGTTCACAAATACGTATGTACGCAACGCAAGCTAAAGGAGAAAAGAAGGGTTTTGAAAAAAAAAAATTCTACACAGTGCGCCTCAGGAGGTTTTCTCAGGGCATATTGTAGAAAAGCTATGTTAGAGTGATCAATTTGTATGAACAGCACAAAAGTTTCTAGTTAGTGAAAGTTACATAGCCGGAAAAAAATTTATAAGGAATTAAGGTGGGGCCTCTCCATATAGGGATGCGACCCCCAACAAATTTTTAAGGGTTTTGTACAATAATACAAACGATCTATGCTCGTCTGTTCGTCCGTCCGTCTGTATGTCACAGCACTTTTTCTCCGAAACTATAGTAGCTACAGTCATGGAACTTTATGACTTATTGAAAATTCAAGGGTGGAAAAATTTCTCAAAGGGGTTAACCTATATAGGAAGGTGACCCTTCAACAAATTTTTTTCACCATTGGCAGTCGAATAGGAGGTGAATGAAAAGGTTTGAATGAGATCTTTTCAAAATAAGCCTTAAAATTGCCTTATAAGTACCGAGGGGGGCAGGGGATGGGGAAATGTACGAACTTTTCGCGTACCATCCCTACCGATTGGACACCTTTCATCCGAAAAATCTATAAATAAATCATGAATGTAGGCGTTTATGAGTACAACAACAACAAATACGTGAGAAGTCGAAATTCACTCAACTTTGTGAGTAATAGTATGGTTTATCGATTTTACATTTTCTTGGATAAAATCTTAACGGTACCTTTAAATTCAATAAAATTCAATAAACAAATGACTATTTATCAGGTCGGCCTGTCTTGAAAGTTTCATAAAAATCAAATACAATAGTATTTAACGAAGTTATACCGGTTTGAATTTTCCTGTATTACTATGAAACATATGGCTATGGAACTATATGCGCTTTTTAGCGACCCAGGCACTACAGGTTTGCTAGGATTCGCATTAAAGTTTCAGGAATGATATATATCATGAATACTTTTGAGAATTTGTTCAGCTAGCGGTATCAGTAATCGTAAAACAAAATAGTGGCTATTTTTAATGAGAAGATTGAATAATTTTGAGTTATTTTTCCCCAACTATGAAATGAAAGTTTTCATGGGAACTTTTCAAAACAGTTGTTAAACTGTCGTTTTTTGCTTCTGTGGGGGCGTAGGGGGGAAATACATGAAAAATGTGTTTCCTCCGTCGCGTATGGACATCTGAAATAATTATCAAGGGAGATATTTATGAGTATAACATTACTGAAAACCTCAGAAGTCGAAATTCGTTCAACTTTGTTAATAATAGTATGATCTTTTTATTTCATATTTTCTCCAATTTAATCGTCTTTGACATGTTTCTTGATTTGATTCGATCTGGTGACTGCATTTTGTAAATTGAATACAAAACCCTTCTGACATGAGCGTAGGTCTGTTTACCCAACTTGTTTATGAGTACCACAACGACAAACACCTCAGATGTTAAAATTTACTTAACACTTTGTGAAGTGATTGACTTTTTCATAGTCTGCGAAGAGGCCGAGTTTTTAAGGGGCTTCCTAGAAGCTTTCAAATGGAGATTTGTTTTTATATAAAATAGCTTCAAAATATGATAACAAGCCTGTCTCAATCAAACATTTCAATTTAAAATGATCGTACATAAATCACGCGAAGGCTAATGTTCATCAGTTGACATAATTATCGAAAAACTAATCCAATTTTCGCGTGAAGCTGATCAATTTTATATTTTCGCAAAATAATCAAAAACTTGCCGACCACTCCTTACTATCATTACTCCACACATTTCACCTTGGCACCATGATGAAAAAATGTGTCGCTAAGTGTTCACTGATATCATGATTAAAGTACTTACGCTTTTTGATGCAACGAGAATACGTTATCATTCAAAAAAATTTCTATCAAAAATATCATCTAGATAATGAAAACTTCACACTGTACACTCTTTGATATACATAGTGATTGCTCATATCACCTGGAAATATCCAATCTTGCTGCATATGTGTGCACTGAAATATATTTTTCCCCCACTACCTTAAACTCTCTTATCATTAGAGTGATAGAATAGAAGTTAAAGTAAAATTATTTACAGCCATTGCGTTCTCGTGGCCTAATTTCGGAGATGATGTCACGAAAAATCTAACTATCAGGTAACACAATGAATTATGCAATAAATATGGGAATTTAGTATACACATGGATGTAGTTTGACCAGAGTACAACAGTCACTAAGCGACGAATTCTGGTACATACCTACCTACGTATATTCGTTTACATTGTACATCGACATGCTTTAGTGATTCGTAATAAGTTTGCAAACTTATCATTTGCTTGTTTATTGAATAGTCGCTAAAAATTTGAGACAGTGATAAGAAGTGCCGAATTTCCATTGAAATATCTTCCAGCAAAAGAACAATATTCACATGTAAACAATTCATGTATATGTCGGTAGTATGTGTGTAACAGGAGATAAACGAAGGTTTTAAACAATATTATTATGTTACCCAAAAACGTTGTCAGAATGTAGTTTGGAGGCTCTTATTTCTTCCGACATTATTTTGACTATATTTGGGACATTAATGCTTAAATTTCAAAAGACCACACAGAATATTATTCAATCAGTTTTTTCCAGATTTTTCACCTAAGAGAGAGGGGCCGAGGGCAGATATTCTTTGTACAGTTTGTCATCGAAGTCACATTGAAATATTCTTATCAAGGTACTTACTTCAAGAATCCGAAAGATAAGTTATGCAGAAAAAACAATAATTTTAGAAGTTTTAAAACAATTAAGCTCAGAAAAGCTTTTAACTCTTTTGACGCCGGAAATTTTAATAGACTAATTCGAATTCTGACCTACATACATACATATGTAGAAAGTTTGATTTTTATTCTTGAATAAGGAAATAAAGGAAGGGTGGAAAGAAAAGACAGAAATCAAACGGAATTGCAAATTTTCTTGAAAGTCCTGAATGAATCATTTCAGTAAGCTGGTCGAAAATTTTTTTGAGCTATGCAAAAAACTAGTGCTGGTTCTGAAATTAGTTAATGAGGTGTGAAGCATTTTGATGTTTTTGGTGAAATTCTGTATTACCAGAAGATAATTAAGATATAAAATGAAAACTTTAAGCAAAGTCAGTTAGTGTCTTGGTCAAATGAGTGATTTTTGCGTCTATTTCCCTTTACTGTGCGCCCCTCGAAGCAAAAAATGTCAATTTAAGACCTGTTTTGAAAAGTACTTTTCAAGACCTTTCCTTTGATATCCATATCGACTACCTTTGATGAATTTTTTTTTCGGGGACCACTCCCCTCTATGGGGAGATGCCTCTTAAATACCATATAAATCTTTTTGTAGTTGAACTTTGAAGAAGTACCACTTTACACCGACATACAAAATTCGCTTGATTTGTTTTCGAGCAAAATTGCTGTAACACGTGGACGGATCGACGGATGGACAGACAGGTTGCGATTTTAGTAGGGTTTGCTAAAGTTATTTTACAAAAGCACCAAAACAACAACAACAAATATGCACGATAAACTTCTCTCCTTTGCAAGTGCGTTATAGCCAAACCCTTTTTGAGGGTCCGTGTGTCACAGCAAGTTATCCCAAAGCAATTTAAGTAGAACGATAAAATTTTATGTGTGGGCGAAAAGTGGTTCCCTCCTTAAAAATTTAGGTACAAAAAAATTTCATGGGATTTTTAAGGAAAATCTCCCTATATAGGGGGATGAATTAGAAAGAAAAATTCTAGCCAAGTTAGCCAACATGTTTACCAAATGACAGGTCTTCAAGAAAACTTTTGAAAAGAGGTCATGTTTGTTTATTTTTTTTTGTGTTGGGAGAAGAACAACCCCATCCTCCAGATCCTACTCGTTATTTTAGAGTGACGAAGTAGACTTGCTAGATTTTCGGTCATGAGCATATGCCAACTCGTTGCTGTGACACCAGATATCTGCAGCGTAGCATTGGCAGAGCTCAGACATTCATATAAGTAGTGCATGATTATCATAGCCTCTTCTCAGCAGCGTTAGAAAATAGAGCCTCCAGCAAAACCTATTTTATGCGAATGAAAATGAAGGGATTTGTGCACTGCAATTATTTTTACCGGAGTTCTACAGTTTTTGCTTCTTCTTTTTCTTCGTAGCACTACAGCCCCTCTCGCGCCTTCGCTTCCTGCAAATAGCACCTGCAACTGTCTCGGTCCATCGACCGCGTCCTCCAATTTCAAAATCCGGGCAGCGATGAACTGTCTTCGGCGACCGAATCAGACCAGCGTTTCCTTGGTTCCCCTACTGGTCTCCGACCGTCAGTTGTCCCAACGAATGCCTTTTTGGGTATCCGTTGTTCGTCTATACGATTCATTCGACCAGCCCATTGCAGCTTCCGCAGTCTTACAATCATTGAGACCTCCAGTTCATCAAAAATTTCGTACAGCTCATGTTATATCGAATTCGCCATTGGTCCCCGTCTAGCTTCGCTCCGATTATTCGCCTCAGGACCTGTCGCTCAAAGGCATTCAATATATTTGCAGATGCTTGGGTTAGGGTCCACGTTTCACACCCATAGCATAAAACAGGTCTTATCACAGATTTGTATATTCGAAGCGTTGTTTTCCTGTGTATGCAGCTGGTCTTCAAGATCGTCAATACTGAATAGAACATTTTATTTGCGAGCTGTATTCTTCGGCGTATTTCATCGTTTTGATAACTGGTTCTTGTTATTTTGGCGCCTAAATACACAAATTTGCTCACGTTTCCGACACTGCAGTCGCCAAGTGTGATATTTTGTGTATTTAAGGTATTTTCCCTCGATTGCGTCATGAGTTTTGTTTTATTTTCACTGATTTGTAGCCCTACTACTTTTGCTTCACTGTCGAGTTTCAGGAAGAGTTCTTTAGCAGTCTTTCATGTAAATGTCGTCTCCATAGGCCACTACCTGGCTCGAATTGTATAATAATGTGTTATCGACAAGTAGCTTCCTTATGACGTACTCCAGAACCAAATTGAAAAGCAATGGGGCCAGCCCAGCTCCCTACTTCAGTGCGAAATTTGTATCAAAGGCATCGGTGAGTTGGTAATTGATGCGGACTTGGGAGGTCGTCAACGTCATTGTCATTTTGGTAAGATGGCCTAATTTGGGTGGGATGCGAAAGCAAAGCATTATTTGGTGCAGTACGTTACGATCAATACTGTCGTATGCTTGCTTAAAGTCAGCGAAAATTTGATGCATGTCTACATTGAACACCCAGTATTTTTAAGTAACTGCTCGACTGTAAACAATTAGTATTTTTTCGATCTATCTGCCCTAAAACCACCTTGACGCTACCCAATAATATTGTTGGCGTATAATCCGATTTGATTTTCTAAGATTTTTGAAAATATTTTGTACGTCGTACAAAGTAGTGATTTGCCTCTAAAATGTTCGCAATGTAAATTGTCACCTTTTTTGTGGATTAGGAATATAATTGATTGGCTCCACTCTTTTGGTATATGTTCTTGTTATCAAATGTACTGGATGACTTTGTGAATAGACTTATGAACACTGCTGCCACCATATTTTATGAGCTCCTCTGGAATCTCATCGATGCCCAACACTTTATTATTCTTTTGGGCTTTAGTGGTGAAACAAACTTCACGCAGAGTTGATGGGGCCAATGAAAGCTCTCCACATACATCTATAGGCCCAGATGTTCGGGAGATGTGCGGAGGATTAAGGAGGTTCTTGAAATATGATGCCCAGCTTTCCTTAATCTTGGTTTCATTAGTGATAATATAGCTGATGTCATCACGACAGAGTGTGGTTTTGGGCTGATAACCGCGTTTCAGGCTTTTCACTACTTGGTGTGCTTGTTTTGTGTTATTGTTTACTAAACTTACATCTATACTTCTCAATTTGTCGCCATAGTATTTTATTTTCTTAATTCTAATTATCTTATTCACTACTCTTTTGAGATTTTCATGGTGTTCTCTCTTCGTCCTGTTTTTCCTATATACGTATTCTTTGTATGCCTGATTCTTTTTATCTAACGCATTCTGGCGCTCATCATCGAACCAATCATTTCTCTGGCGCCGGGCTTGATGTCCGATTGTCTGTTTTGCCACGGTCTTGATAGTCGCTGTCACTTCCACCCAGAGCTCGTTGCTTGTCTTTAACGAGGCGTCTGATAAGATGGGAGCCAGCTGCTTGTCGAGGGTCTCCGTGAAATTTTTGGCAACAGACGCCGTTTGGAGCCTTTTGGTGTCAAATTTTTGTAGCGGGCTGGTCTTCGCCGAATATGCCTTTGACATACAATATTGATAGGCTAATTTGATCAAGTAATGATCTGAGTTACAATTGGCTCCTCGGCATGTACGGACATCAAGTATGCTCGAGGCCCAACGTTGCTGGATTAGAACATGATCGATCTGGTTTTTTGTGTTGCCATCCTGTGATACCTAGGTCATTTTATGAATTCATGGATGCGGAAAGCAAGTCGAAGGTATGAATAGATTTCTGATACATACAAAGTCGATCAGGTGCTGGCCGTTGTCATTTGTTTCATCGTGGAGGCTATACCCTCCTGTCGTTCATTACGAACCTGAACGTCGAAATCACCCATGATTATTTTTTTTCATTTGTAGGCAATGAATCGACTAGTATTTCCAGGTGATTGTGGAACGTATCTTTCGTTTCTTTGGTTGGGGCGTGAACATTGTTCAGGCAGATTTTGAAAAATTTTGCTTTTACACGGATCGCACACAACCGTTCTTCGCTACTTAATTTAAATTGATAATCTGTTAAGCTCTGATTTGTTTTCTTTTGCTAGAGATTCGTTTAGTCTACAACCGTCAAATTTTTGCCAAGATTCCGCTGACTGAGTCTTCAGTCAGCAACTTGAATGATATGAGAGTTGAGGACTCATTTTAGCTGTAAGACAAGATCTCTGGGCTTTTAACCCTCTATGTTCTTATATTTCTATGCTTTGGAGTCTAAAAAAGCCTGAGCAAATTGTTTCTCAAAACAGAGTTCAGTTTTATATTAATTTTCATCCAGAGAGCACAAGCAGTGCCAATTAGCTGTCACTGCATGGGCTAATCTTCCTCCCTCTCTATCGATCATTCTTTATCCATGACATCACGTCTATTATAGCAAATATAGCTGCCGGAAGCACTGAGGTTGGCATTTTTGATTTTTTTGTCAGTTTAACAAACATTTTGTTCCAGCTCCATCTTTAGTCTTAGACAAATCCATAAAGAAGGTCATTACTGCTTCATCTAACAGCAACTCTGAAAGTGACCACTTGGTCCTGCTTGGGATCCTCATATGGAACCTTCCATTTAAATTCGAAACAGCACTGATCCTATCAAATGACATAACTGTCTCAGGGACATATTATACCAACAACCTAAAGATGCTGCTATGACCCAAAAGAAAATTGGTCTATGTTTCAGAGTAGATTTCAGGGCCTTCCTTTGTATGAAAAATTCAAATAGAGGCAAGTCTAATGCAGCATTCAAGGCCTTAATCGCTGCAAAACACCACGGTTATTCCCAGACATACGTTCCTTGAAGCCTGGCAAAGTGAAACGACGTTCAAAAGAAGTTTACTTAATGCCATCAAGCAACAGATGTGTGAAGCATTATCATAATCTATTGCACGACAGCACAAGCCGGGTCTTGGCCTCCAGGATTAATCTCCTATAATCATCATGCTTCTCCGACCTCGTTGCCAGTTGATCACTCCCCGCAAGGATCTTCTCTTAGGTTTTATCGTGCCTTCCAATCGAGTCCCCGATCTTTCTGCTGGACGTCTATCTTGTGCTCTACCCTGTAATGCTCCTTAGGTAGTCAGTTTTCTTCTATTCTTTCTACATAGTCCACTCATTGCAATTGGCGTAACTTTACGCAAGCATATGCAGGTGGTTCGTCAAACAGTTCACAAAACTCATCGTTGTAACAAAATCTCCACTCTTTTCCTTGTTTCACTGAGCCGTAGTTTTTCCAGAATACATTCAAATATTTCCACTGCCTTTTTGGATTCACTCGTCAGGGTCCTTGTTTCACGTCCATATAAGAGCACAAGTTTGATTAGTCATTTTTAAATACGAAGCTTAATATTAATTAACCGGTACCCCTATTATTATTATCAAGTTAATATGGAGCAAAAGGCATTATTTGCGCCGTTTAGGCGGCGTCCAATCTCATCCTTTTCGATGCCTCTTCTAATCAGGTTGACTCCAAGGCAGACAAAATTATCCACTTTTTCAAGGTTATAGGCTCCAACGGTCAGGATTTGTCGGAATGGAGTGTTCTTAATCATTTGACTTATTAATTTAGTTTTAGTCTCTTAACTCGTAAACTGATGTAGTTGGCTTCAGATTATAGACTGAAAAATGCTTCTTTGTCATCAGGACTATGACATTATATTCACATCATAAGCATATGCTTAAAAATGTGTGGACTTGAATATGGGAGGTGCGCCAAATAAGTTATGAGACTGATTCCATGAAAACCGTAAAAATTATTCTACAACTCTGCCATCCCCTTCAAAGTAGTCCCCTTGGCAGCTATACAACAATTCTAGTGCGTTTTCCATGCTTCGTAACATTTCTGGAGCGCTTCGACTGGGATGTCCGTGAATACCCTCGTCACGGCTGCCTGGATGTCCGTAATCGACTCAAAATGGGTTCTTTTGACCACCGATTTTATTCTAGGGAACAAAAAAAAGTAACAGGGTGACATATCGGGCGAAAAAGGCGACTGTTGCAACACGAAGATCCCTTTAGAGGCCAAATACTGGGACACGCTGAGGGCGATGTGATGTGGTTCTTTGGAACCATCTTCGCGTACAACTTTTTCATCCCAAAATCGTGGGTTAAAATTTTTCTGACGGTTCATACCCAGTTCCGAAGCCAACATTCGAACTGTTAAACGCCGATCTTCACGGATTAGGGCACACACGCTGCATATTTTCGTCAATCCGCACCTCGACAGGTCTCCCACTCCGCGCCTCGTCTTCCACGCTTTCACGCCCCTCCGTAAACTCTTTATGCCATCGAAACACCAAGGCACGACTAAGAACATTATCACCATACACTTTTACAATTTAAGCGTACGTTTCCGAAGCTGTTACGCCCAATCTGGCGCAAAATTTTATCGCTACGCGTTGCTCTTGATTTCGTTTCTCCATTTCCCTGACGAGCACCAACAACAGACGTCTACTCAACACGACATAGTAGGCGAATTAAACAAGCTAGAACGATGATAAATATATCAATCAGAGAAGGATGCCGGGGAAGGGGAAGGGAATTTCAAGGTTCCTCAAGGGTCCATATTTGGACCAACCTTGCTTTTGCTATGCACCAATAATTTGAATATATGTAAACTGAAAGCTCACCACACATTATATGCGGATGATACTGTACTTCTTTATTCAGGACATGATATCGTTCATGGCTTATCGAAAACAAGCTAGCATTGAATACTACACGACAAAATACATGGTTTTTAAACAGAAGAATAAGGAAGACATAGAGGTTGACCTAAAAATAAACGGCGAAAACTTGCAAAGAGTGTTTGAAATTATATATCTCGGTCTTACCATAGATCATCATTTGACATGGTTGCCACACATAAATAATTTGAGGAGACAACTAGCACCAATGATAGGAGTGTTGAGAAGATATGAAGGTTTTCCAAAGCATATAAAGAAACTTGTATTAAATGCATTTGTACTAACAAAGCTACATTATACGATGGTCATTTGGAGTCAATCGTCAGAACAAAACCTTAATATTATATCCAGGATACTAACTAAAGTCTATAAAAATATTCTAAACCTTCCGATTCTCACTCCAACAAGACAAGTGTATCAACGGACCAATGCACTCACTTTCAGTCAAATCATTACTATGGAGAAAGCGAAGTTTATCTTGAAATATCTAATTTTCAGTGAATCGGAGCGAAGCCCCTTTAGAAAAGTATCACAAATAAATCCATATAATTCAAGAAATGCCAACAATTTTGTAATACCTTACGCTAGAACTGATCGACTAAAGAACGATGCAACGAATGATGCTCTGCGTATATACAACAATCTTCCAGAAACAGTGAAAAGCGTAAACTCATTATTGGTTTTTAAGAAAAGACTTAAGGAACATCTAATAATTCAAATTAATAATAAATCCGGAGGATGGAAAATGCAGTATCTTAGGGCATTTTAGACCCTAACGACGAGATACTTAAACACAGCTAGTTTTTATAAACTCAGAGTTTTTTTTTACTGCGTCGTTTTATAATATTTTTTTTATCTCTGAGAACATTTCACGAATCGGACTAGACCAGCAGGAAAGGAGTACTTCACAGCATTTGGTGTGCTCCTTATACCGATGTTTTAGCATTGCCTGGAGGCACACGTGGGAATCGACGACGTGTGATATGCAGATCGCACGAGCGTTGTGCGACGATGAAAGAGTGATGGAGAGAGTGGTAGTGTACCAGAGGTTGAAGCTGTTGTATTTCTGATTGCGTATTTCAGCGCAATATTAAAGAGCATTGGGGCATGTTTATACCTTTGTTTTAAGCCTAATTCCATTATGAAGCTGTCCGGTAGTTTGCCGTTTAACTTGATCCGGGACTCCGCGTTTAAGATCGTGAACTTAACCATACAAAATGATTTAGTTAGGAGCTAACGTCATGCATTATTTCGCACAGTGCATTTATGTCGACACTATCGGATGCTTACTTAAATCCTACGAAGATTTGTTAACATCGATGTTATATTCCCAGCCCTTTTCGAGCCCCTGCATTACTGAGAATATTTTGTCTATTGTAGACCATCCTCTACGAAAGCTTCCACAATACTGTCCTAGAATACGAGTACTTTTATACTACGGCTTTAGTTTTCTTTTTATGACTTTGAAGAGCCCTTTATATGACGTACACACTAAAGCGATGCCTCTATAATTTTCACACTTTTACTTGTCTGTTTTTTGTGTACAAGACATGTTATGCGAGAACTTCGTCGTCCATCCTCTGGTAACTGCTCCTGTGACCATATTCTGCATATTGATCGGTGCAAGAGGCTATTTAGATAGGGATCTCTTCTTTGGAGCAGGTAAGTATCCAATTTATTCCAAGAGTTATACATTTTTTTGAGGTCACGTACTGCTGCCTGTATTATGTCTCTGGTTGGTGGTAAGACTCGGACATCTTGCTCTGCTTCTAGAATGTTCATAGCTTTAGTAATTATTATGGGCACTGGGAATAACTTCTGGAAATATTGCAGCTATCTGCTTTTGATTTCGATTGAATTACCCATGATTGATCCTAGTGCATATCTGCAAAGACTTTGTTTTGGATTGAAGTTCATTCTCAGTCGTTCAAAGAGACGTACGCCGATCTGACTTTATGTAGGGTCGTGCTTTTGTTTATCGATTGGATCTTGATGTTGATGGTCAGTCATTTCTTTCTTCGCCAAACTTTTTTAGCTTGTCGTCGGAGTATATAATTGTGTTCTCCTTTTGCCAGGTTGGTGACTGGATGCATTTTTTATGTTCCTGGTTCCTTTTCCAACCGCTTCCCTGCAATCTTATTCCGATTTTTCTTTGGTCGATGCGCTAAGACCTTTTCAGCTGCTTCTGTTACCGCATCTCATACTGTATTCCACATAGTTTGGATGTCATCATTACTTTCTCTCTCCTGCGGGGACACCTTAATGCGATTTTCCAGAGCTGAAATGTATATGAACGATACTGAGCTATCATTTGGCTTGTGCATCTGATACCTCGAAGTAGCCGATCTTCCGTATTTACAACTTTTAGAGATGTGGCATCAAAATTTGATCCTTATAAGGTAGTCGTCCAAATTGCGAACAGTGCTGAAGGACGAACGCGTGTCGAGAATGCTGGTTGTTGCTCTTTTTTGTATGAGAACTTGGTCGAACTGGTTGGATATGTTAGCGTCTAGGGGTAACCTCGTTTTCTTGTGGATGTCTCAGAGCGGGGTGTATGTGGAGCTTACCGTGATGTCTCTGCTAGAAGTATAGTTGTTTCCGTTGTCGCTGGTCTCAGGTTGTTCCTCTTTGCATTTTTGGCCGATTTTCGCATTGAAGTCACCCAGAATTTTTTTAAATTAAGAATTTATTTGTTGTGCATGTCATGAAAGTTTTTCTTGAATTAAATCACTCTACATGTTTGCATATTGTAGGTCAAGTACAAAACGCTTTCGACATGAGTGTCGTTCTGTCCACCCAACTTATTTTGTGTTTATTAGACCTTTCTACAAAAAGTATGGCGTCTCTCCCACTTTCATCCTAAATGCTGTTTAATTTAATTTTTGTGTGGCAGTAAATAAAAACAATTTATTTTGGGAATTTATGCCAATCGTAGTCATATCATTTTCAACTATAGCTGTTTTCAATTTTAAGAAATAAAACGAAATGACTTATAAAGAAGTCATCAACATGTAAATATGAAAGACAAATGAACTGTTGGTGTTAACATTTAGCACGAGAAATAAAACAGCCTCACTGCGAATGTATTACCAGGAAAAGTACAAATAACTACGCAAGTCATCAACAGTCTGTCTTTTACGTAGTAAATACGCAATTCATGAAATCTGGGTATAATTTATTTTGCGGTTATCAAGAGCCGGTAAAGGTCACATTAAATAGCGACTTCTAGAGAAACGGGAAATTCCATTGATGTTGGTAGGAACACCTGAAAGCATATTTCGACTGGTTTCGATAACTTATAACCATATGTGCCGTACTCGAACTTTTTCAATGACCATCATTATTCAAACAGTAAATAGCATCCAATAACATCACAGTTAGTGATTTGACCTTGAAAAAAAATGTTTATACACATCGTAAGATTGGCTTTTTACAAGAATGAGGTGACTGACACCAACACTTTTCCGAGCCATGATATCAATGGAAACAAACTTATTAGCATAAACGCGCGATTGCGAATAGCTCTCCCATCAATAGTTTTGCATTACATTTGCATTAATTCCATACAATAATCTGCGTAAATCTATTACAATTGCCCAACCTTCGATAAGTCAGCCTGCTCCCATGCCAACCGGCAACCTAATATCTTACGAGTTACCTTACATCATTTTCTACTGACGATGAAAGAAATTAACATGTGAATAAAAGGTCGATACAAAAAGCAGATCATCAAAGATAAATCCAACAGCAAGCAGATTAATGAACTCAACATCGAAAAGAAAAGTATGCTGGTGCACCTCCGCAGAAATTTCTTCAGCGAATGTGTGTTAGGTAGAATTAAGTATTGATCGCGTAACCCAATGCATGCATGGAGAAAGGTTTGTTCGCCTGCAGCTTAAGAGAAAGATTGTACAATGGGAGGCATGATGTCAAATTCGAATTATTGCTTTCTATTTGCGAATAGTTCATTTGCCAATTTTAAATTGCAGAAATGCCTGCAATTGAGGCCGTTGTACTTCTTTTGCGCGTGCAAGGCCCTACAGTGCAATTGTTGCGAACTGTCTTACGAAATAAGTTTCGGGAGTTTCGCTGTTTTGTAATGAAGCATGCATTTAGGATTTTTATAATTCATCATGGAAGCATCTATTTGCTTCGCGTTACGTAATTGAGGGGTTAAAAAGCAAGTCTTAATATTAATAGACCTCATTTCAATTATGTACATATGTGAAGAGTATTAAATGCACGCAAGCAAATGAAAGGTAGCCGAATGTAAAAAAAAGTTATTATCCAATAAATAGAGTTTTTAATGCACGTGCTAACGATTAGCATTAAGAGGTGCTCTTGACGACACAGTGATGACACAATCAGGAAGACTATTTGATGTGGACTTTACTTACAATAGAATGAACTAAGAATGTACTTCGCACTTTTACTGCTCACCACAGAAATTACATTCTGCGGTCATTTTACTGAATGTAAGTAGTCCAGTGTATCGCTACTTTAATGCCATATAAAATTTATGACATACATTTACATGTATGTAGCTATATGTGTGTAAAATTATTGTCAATTTATAAGGTCAAATCGGATGATCAAAAATTACTTATAACTCATGATCGGTACAAGTTTTTTATTCCAGCCAAGAAATTTTATTTCATCCTAGCAATTCATAAATCACAGAATCAGGGTTCGGGTTCAGGGTAAAATAATTTGACAAAACCCTACTAAAATCGCATCCTGTCTGTCTGTTCGTCCGTCCGTCCGTGTGTCACAGCAATTTTTCTCGCAAACTGCTTAAACTAGAAACACCAAATTGTGTATGTAGGTGTAAACTTATGCTCTCTTCAAAGCTCAACTACAAAAAAATTTTATACGGTATTTAAGGGGGGGGATCTCCTCATAAAGGGGAGTGCTCCTCATCAAAGGTAGCTGATATGGGTATCAAATAAAAGACCTTGATACGAAAATTTCAAAACCGGTCTTAAACTAACATTTTTTGCTTCGAGGGTCGCATAGAGAGGGGAAATACGCGAAAAATTTGCGTGGCCCCTCCTCGCGATTTGACACGTGTGGTCCGAAAATTCTGAAAAAAATTATGGGAGTAGGTGTTTATGAGCACAACAACAACAAATACCTAAGAAGGCAAAATTCGCTCAACTTTGTTAACAATAGTATGATCTTCGAATTTCACATTTTCTCCAATGAAATATAGGTACCCTTGAACTCAATGAAATTCGATATTTGAGTAGTCTTAGAAAAGATCCATAGACTTAGCAAATTTGATGAAAATCGAATGATACACACGGAAGTTACAGCCATTGGAAATTTCTCCAATTACAACAACCATAACAGGTTCGCAACACAATGGCAATCGTTGAAAGTAGAAAAATGATGGATTTTCTTCTAAACTTGCACATCTCTTTGACATGTTTCTTGACTTCATTTGTAGCTGGTGACTGCATTTCTGAGAAGTTGGGTATAAAACCCTTCTGACATGAGCGTAGGTCTGTCTACAAAACTTGTTTTTATTCAGCCACATTCAAGATTGCTTACAGTATCGCAGACCGATATTCCCAACCACATGATAAGGTTGGATGACAGATCTCTGCAACTGAACGCCACTGACGTTGACGGGTGGTGGATAACAACGGCTTAACTCTTAACGAGAGTTGAGCGACTGAAATTTGCGATCTCGTGTACCTTGATAAGTGATGAGGAAGTACCGGACAAGCTTTGCGTCCATGCAATATCGTGGAAAGTTGAGACGATTCAGAGTGTTCGTCTATGTGAAAGTCATATAGTGCTCTCATAATTATCATTTCAAAAGAGTTATCATAGTGTATCTCTTCAGTTCAGAGAAATTTGAAGTTCAATAACTTTTAAAATTCATATTTATCATCTGTTTTAACAACTAAAGGGTGTGCTCAATATTTTATTTTAAATATCTCCATTCCCTACCACTCTCTCCATCACTCTTTCATCGTCGCACAACGCTCGTGCGATCTGCACTTCACATGTCGTCAATTCATACGTGTACCTCCAGGCAATGCTAAAACAACGGTATAAGGCGCGCACCAAATACTGTGAAGTACTCCTTTCCTGCTAGTTTAGTCCGATTTATGAACAGTTCTCAGAGATAAAAAAAATACTATAATAATACGCAGCAAAAAAAAACCCTGAGTTTAAGTATCTCGCATTTTCAATCCTGGGGACTTATCATTAATTTGAATTTATTAGATGTTCCTTAGGTCTTTTCTTAAAAACCAATAATGAGTTTACGTTTTTCACTGTTTCTGGAAGATTTTTGTATATACGCAGAGCATAATTCGTTGTATCGTTCTTCAGTCGATCAGTTCAAGCGTAAGGTATTAGAAAAGCGTTGGCATTTCTTGAATTATAGAGATTTATTTGTGATACTTCTATAAAGGGGCTTCGTTCTGATTCACTGGAAATTAGACATTTGAAGATAAACTTAGCTTTCTCCATAGTAATGATTTGACTGAAGGGGAGTGCATTGGTCCGTTGATACACTAGGCTTGTTGGAGTGAGAATCAGAAGGTTTAGAATATTTTTATAGGCTTTAGTTAGTATCCTGGATATAATATTAAGGTTTTGCTTTGACGATTGACTCAAAATGACCAGCGCATAATGTAGCTTTGCCAGTACAAATGCATAACAATAGCATCACAATAACACCGAGAATTCAATAAATAAATACAGAAGTTATGTACACTGATATCGTGTCCGGCCTTTTAAGTTCGTTTCGTTCAGCTTTCATGTTGGAATCTTCAGCAAATACAATGCAATCAATTGTTATACGTATTGATCATTGAAGATTATTGCAAGTTATGGAGCAACAAATCTATTTGTAGTGTCTGGTGCACTGACAGTGGGGAAACTTTGGTCCCGAGCGGATGGAATCCCACAGAGTTATGGCATTCTCTGCTTACCATATATAAATATCTTTAAATCGTTCCTACTCAAAAATATATCTAAACTCTGAAGGATGGTATTCTGTGATACTGTTAGCGACAGTCGACTATAGGAGATCGTTTACCTCACTAGAAGTAGGCGTAAATGGAAGCATCAATGATTCAGTGACGTACAAAAAAAGTGCTTTGAAACAAGATCTTGAAACAAATGAGCTACTGATAACGAAATCAAAATTCATTGGAGAAACTCAGATTTTTATTTGTTTACTTGTTGGTTAATTTTCACTTATCAAAACACCTAATGAAACCTTACAAAGTCAGCGATTCCCTTTCTTGTCACAATGTCATGGTATTATATTAGACACATTTGTTGGTATAAAAGTTAGATTTAATATGCTTATTACGACACAAGTTGTCATACCATCATTAAAGCGTGTTGTATATTATGTAATTTTCTCAATGAAGAATGCGATTTTGCTATGGGATCCTGGCTGAGTGAACTAGGAGACCGAGAGAGCAATGAAGTTAACACGCATATAGCTAAAGTAAATGAAATGAATTAGAATTATACACGCGCTTGCTAGTTATATATTTTTGCAAACTGCATGCTAGATTAAATTCTGTCTGCTGCATCAGCGGAAGAGGATATTGAGATCCGCCAAGATTGGTCTTGTCTGGGGACGCGTGAAGGCGCTAGCAGGTGAGCGTTGCGGTATCGTAGGGCGGGTTCTTTTCCCCAGCACAAGGACCCACTACAAAAAAATTGAGCATCCACGAATTTCGCGGTCAAAGAAATATCGATCGAAGTCAAGAAGGAGGTAACCTACTAAAGGTCAAAGAATATTGCTGACTCAGAAGGTAAACTGGACTTGGGGAAAATAACCCGCCCCACGACACCGCAACGCTAGCCTGCCAGCGCATTCACACGTCCCCAGACATCTTTTTCCACTGAGGCAGCAGACCATCCCTGAAGTCTTTTACGGACATTTAATCTACCTACTACACTGAAATGGGGCCCCAAGTTGGGCGCCATTTTGTAATGATTTGAGGTTTAGATGTAAGGTCTATGAAGGACTGCAGCGATGGTCTGCTGCCTCAGCAGAAGAGGATGTTGAAATCCGCCAAGATTAGCATTGTCTGGGGATGCGTGAATGCGCTGACAGGCTAGCGTTGCGGTGTCACGGGGCGGGTTCTTTCCCCCTAGCACAAGGACCCACTACAAAAAATTTCGCATTCACGAATTAAACAGGTCAACATGCCGATCGACTGTTGTCGAGGCCGAGGTAGCCTACTAAGGATTGAAATGCTGGTTCGAAGAACAAATTGGGCCGGGCCAAAACGGACGGACTTACAGAGACTTGGTCGTTACCGACGATAATTATGGCCTACAAATAAGAGTGGGGCATCTAGATGGAAGCTGTTCCCCTCGCACCCTCCCAACCGGATCAAGATCCAAACGTAGACGTGGCCATGTAATTCCCATTTGAGTGAAAAACTTTTACAAACATAATTTGGATGACTTTTTACCTCAAATGAGGAATACATACGTTAACAATTTATGCCATAGCGTTATGCAAGGATATCATATAACTCTATATAATTAAAGGGCTCTTACCGGGTAGAGTGGCCTTCCGCTCGTGTGCCCTTTTATGATATAGAGTACATCGTAGTACAGCGAATTATTGAAAATTTAGTAAGATATGTGACTAACATCTTGAATGCTCAATTATGTTTAGATTGTATTAACACCATTGAAGTAAGAAAAATATGCCCTGGCTCTAGCGGTACTGCTTTAAATTTTGTAGTATTAACTCATTTTACGAAAACGCATAGGCCGCTACAGGTGGCATAAATATTTCTTGTAGTTTAGAACTGTCTGGTTATTTCTTTGGGTATAAAAGCTGTCAGAAGATAGAAATTAGTAGCTTGCAACGTTCCATTAGACAGGTTAAATAATAATAAGAAGAAGGAATTCATCAATAAATTTTCTTAGCCAGTCCAATTACTGTTGTGTCTCATGTAGTCAACGGCAAGTTGACTAAGATTATACGTGAAAAAAACAGGGAATATAACCTTGATTATTATTGGCTCAAATGATTCCAATTAGATAGGATAATCAATCGGTATCCAATATCACTTTTGATAGCAATAGTACAACCTTTCTTTCTACTATGCTATATATACGATCGTCTTTTGGATTAAAATGAATTGCTAACTTATTAAATGTCTTTTCTTCTCAGCATATTCATCTCCTTTCAGCAGGTTAATTTAGGCGAAAGGCGAGTATGCCACCAAGAGGGTAGGATTCTAACAATTCGCGAATATTTGGTTTCGTGATGCGGTCAGTAGATTATTTCGGGCCCCGCGTCGGTAATATTCGGAAGCGCGTATTTTTTCAGCGGTTGCCTTTGGTCCTTCGTTCTTGGAGCGAGGTTAACGTAAGTTGAAGTAAAGTTGTTAGAAGTTGTTCAACACGTTTTAAATCGGGCATGTAAACTGATAGTTGTGTTTTTGTATTTCAGACTTGTCTGCTGGCGTGACCAAAACTTCTCTCCGAACTAGCTAACTAGCCAGCAGCCACCTCGGAGTAGACTAAGAGTGTCCGGACTTGTCGTCCTGATAGATATAGTCCGTTGTCACGTACGAGTATAGACGTCTATAGACAAAAGAAAACTAGGCCTAGCCTGAAGTAATGTGCTAAACGATTACGGGCTTAGTCTTCAGCTGACATGGAAAGTGTTTAGTGGGTAGTGTATAGTGCCTGGTGTGCTATGGAGTTATAGTCTCAGGGCACATATAGCCTTCATCTCCCAACTACAAAAAAATAGAATTTGAATGAACAAATTTGACTCTAGAATCGGTAACATGAAAAAATAATTATAAAAAGAAGAAACCCGACTTCATATTGCCCTTAAAAGCGTAAAACTGAGTTCAGGAAAGTAGTGCCATATCATGAATTGAACAAGGAAAACGGTTAAGGCAAATTTATTTCACGTTTTTTAGGGCTATGTGTAGACGGTTTTCTTTTTTTCCAATTCACAAATTTGTTATTACTAACTCAAAGGCTCGACACCTATAAATTTATCATCTTTAACAAGATTACTCAAAGATCATCATCGTATGAGTTTATTGGGGAAAACAAAAAAATTTTAAATCATACTATTAATTCTTGTTCTTCTTTGTAGCACTACAGCCCCCCTCGGGCCTTCGCTTTCTGCAAATAGCGCCTCAAACGGTCTCGGTCCATTGACCGCGCCCTCCAATTTCGAAATACAAGCAGCGATGAACTGTCTTCGTCCACCGAGTCAAACCAGCGTTTCCTCGGTTTCCCCACTGATCGTCGGTCTTCAGTTCTGCCAACGAATACCTTTTTGTGTACATGTTGTTCGTACATACGATTCGTGTGGCCAGCCCATTGCAGCTTCCGCAGCCTTACAATCGTTGAGACCTCCGGGTCGTCAATGATTGTATCGAATTCAACGCATTCATAAAATGACCTGGGTATCAGCAGATGGTAACACACAAAACCAGATCGATCATGTTCTGATCCAACAACGTTGGACCTATAACATACTTGACGTCCGTACATACCGAGGAGCCAGTTGTAACTCAGATCATTACTTGATCAAATTGGCCTATCGATGTCGTCTGTCCAAGGCATATTCGGCGAAGACCAGCCCGCTCCAAATACTATTTCTAACAAAGCTCATTTTTAAGGTGTTTGTGGTCATGTTCTTATAAAAACTAGCTTGACGATATTTTTCAAATTTGTGGACGAATGTGCTTAAAACCGGGGCCGGTGACATACTTTTTGGTCTATTTCCCCTCCCCTCCATCCTCCAACGATAATGAAGATGAAGATCAACTTCGGAAAACTTTCATTGACCCTAGAATGATAGAGACGCCTACGAAAGCATAATATCACTTTCTTTTTTCAATCGTCACGCGCACAAATTTTTCGTTCTCAGCCAAATCTGTCATGAATGCGCACTCTCGAAAGATAGCTGTGTGTTTATGGTATGTATCACATTTTTATAATTATAACAGGTCGATGAGCTCAGGCGGCGTATGGCTATCGTTAGCGTAGTTTCAATTTCAAAATATTTTTGATTTTGTGTGCATTAACAACTGATTTTATTTTCTTTTCAAAAAAATATAATTGTTGTGATCACCGCAGCACGTAGTATACTTGTAGTAATCGAGCAGTTACACTATCAAACTGCTCGAAAACTTGCCTATCTCTTTCGCCCTAGCAGCTGCAACAACCACCAACCAACCTTCTCAACTAATTCGTCCAAATTATCCGTTACACACCCAACCGAATATTCACCCTCCCCATCATTATCAATAGTACAAAAGATGGAAATGAAATAACAAAATTATTAGGCATACATAAGGAATTTGAGGCCAGTGATGCTCAGTACAGTAATAGTTAATTAGAAGATCATCTAAGTGCAAAGGGAATTTGAAGATGAATTCATGGACATTATTTCTAAAGGTGCACAAGTTCTTTTGATGATGAAGAGAAATCGTCTTAACCTGGATTCTTCTCAGCACCCCTTGATTAGATAGATATCGAATGTGATCAGTGTATTGTTATTCCAAGTTGACCAGTAGTTAAGTGTCAAACACATTCAAGAACTTCTGCTTGCAATACCATTCGAACTAGTAGAAGCCTAACTTGTATACACCGAAATATTTATGATCCTGTTTCGTGTTTTGATCTCTTCATCACTGATGAAATAATTGAACAGATCGTCAAGGGGACTTATGTAGAAATAACTGCAAAAATGCTGAGAAAACATGACTAAAACAACTTTTAGAAACACCACTTCACTAGCAATCTGGGCCTTTATTGGAATCCTCACCCTCAATACAATAATAAAAGACAACCAATTTGTCTACTGAAGAACTTTTTGATAGTTTATTTTCAGGAAGGAGATACGTAGCTGCCATGAGTACGGTGTAATTTAACTTTTTAACAAGGGGTCTCCGGATGGATGATAAGTATCTGTGACCTGCTGTTCGTCAAGATGCGCATCCTAAATAAGTCCAGTGAATATAGCATAAAAGTTCCTAATGCTTTGCAACAGTGCAATCAAAAATATGTTAAACGCTATGCCATTTATTGGGAAGTACACAAAAATAAATGGGGTACTCAAAGAAGAATATTATAAAAAAGAGCGCTCAAGGACCGTTTATGGTACAAATAAAAACATTACAATTGGTTTACGTCAGTTCCAGGTCAAAAAACGTGAAGGAAAAACGTGTTGAAAAATATCCGCTCTCGACTTGTGGGAACTTCTATGTTTGGTTATGATGGATTTTTGACATTTGTTGTAAGCTAAGGCCATCTACAAGTAAGTAGTGGGCAACCCTAAATATACCGATGTTCAACTGAACGAATAACACAGTTGGACAACAACGCCCGAAGACCGATTGCGTTAAGTAACACAACGACTCCAAAAGACGAAAGACGTAAATTTGAATAACGACGGCTGCTGCCTGAAAACTTTGAAGGAATTCAATTTGAAACTCAAAGTATACAATGAAATTAAGCGATGGTGGAAGGAGAATCAATGAAACGAATATAAAGTTGCAAAACGTATGTTCGGCAGCGAAGTAGCAACATTGATTTTGACAACATAGTTAGAGGATTGCAAATAAGTTCAAGCCCCATCCGATGTTTTAATTGCGGCAAGACCGGTCACCGATACAAAGAGTGTGTATCTAAGAGTCTTGGCCCCAAATGCTTCAAGTGCAACAATTTTGCCCATCGATCATTCGACTGCTCTCAGAATTCAGCATACAATCGAAGACCAAGTCACATTCGAGGTTCGGAAATAGACACCGATAACACGAGAGTAAACGTAATAGCTGTAAGCGCTGCGAATAAGATGAAAAAGATGGTTTACATAAACGGGTTAAGAGTTGAGGCGTTGATTGATACCGGAAGACAGATTAGCTTTATTAACGCCAATATCCCTCGAAAAGTGCGATCGCCATTGTTACAGAGCGCAGAGATCACGCTGAATGGATCTAGAAATTCTAACGTCAAGTCGATTGGTTGTTTCGATGCCAAAATAATAATAGATGAAACTGAGTTTGCGACAAAAGTGTATGTAGTTAAAAATCATCATTCAACGTAGGATGCAATAGTAGGCGCCCAGCTGCTTAACAACGCTGAAACATTCATAAGCAAAGACCGCATCAACATCGGAAAACCAACTTCCAAGATTTTTTCTCTGATGCAGATTATTTCAAATAGAAGCGATGATGCTGACCTAGATGTGTGCCCCAACAGTCATCTTAGAATCAGGCAGGAAGTTTTGACTATGGTTAAGGAGTACACACCCCAGAAGATCAACTAATATTCAGCTGAAAATTGTAATGAAGGATGATACTTCGATTCATAGCAGTTACAACAGACTGACCGTGATGTAGTCTCAAAACTAGTAGAAGAATGGATTCAGAACGATATAATTGAACCAAGCTCCTCCGATTATAGATTATAGAAAGATAAATCCAGTTATCGTAAAAGATAGATATCGATGCCATTAATTGACGATATTTTGTAGAAGTTACAGAACGCTAAGACGTCCACAACATTTTATCTATGCAACGGATTCTTTCATGTTGGGGTCGAAGAGGGGAGAAGGAAGTTCAATTACTAGTTTCAGACTGTTCCTTTTGGACTATATAATTCCCCAGCTGCCTTTCAGAAATTTATTAATACAGTATTTCGAGAGCTGACTAGGCAGAGCATAGGATTGCCATAATGGATGACCTGATTATCCCCTCTAAAGACGCAGAAGACGGCTTGCAAAAACTTAAAATGGTTTTGCAAAGGTATAAAGTTTACGGGCTAGAAATAAATAAAAAGAAATGTCATTTTCTCTACTCAAAAAAAGAGTTTCTCTGACATGTTATTGAAGACGGGAGAAATATTCCATCGACCGTAAAAACAGAAGCAGTGATGAAGTTTATAGAACCGACAACTGTTAAAAGGCTACAAAGTTTTATAGGACTAATAAACTATTTCCGGGAGTTCATTTCTCAGTATGCCAGACTCGCTCGTCCGCCAACGAACCTTTTGAAAAATAATGTAAAATATGAATTCCATAAAGAGGCTAAACATGCGTACAATGAGTTAAAGGAAGCTCTTAGTAAACGGTCAGTTCTCCACATCTACAAGCAAGGTGCAGCGCTTGAATTGCACACGGACGCGTCCGAAGACGATCTCGACGCTGCACTGCAGCAACAATCAATAGAAGACGATATGCTACATCCGATATTCTACGCAAGCCAGACTACCACCGAAGCGCAGAAGAAATATAGTTCATACGAACTAGAAGTGCTTGCTATTATCAGGGCATTCGAAAAGTTTCGATTCTACTTGAAAGATAGTGCATTCAAGGTTGTTACGGACTGTGTTGCCCTCGAAAAGACAAAGAAACTAGTTGATTTAGCAAGAGAGTGCTCCTATCAGAAGGTCTTTGTAACCATCCTAGGGTTCGAAAAAAGTAGTGTGAATCGATACTTTGAATTATTCATCCAATACTTGGATAAGAAATCGTTCAAATTTTTGCAAAAGATGCAGAGCTTCTTTCAAAAGCACATTACAGCCTCCATTCTGATGGAGCTTAAATAGTTTTCCTGAATGCTTAGCCGATTGAAAATATTTAAGTTAGACACTATTCCTTAAATTTTCATGAATATTAGAAGTAAATAAAAGTGCCTTGGTCAATTTGAAATATGTACCAACCATAACCACGTGTTATTGTCATTGTAATTTCATTCAATCGAAATGGCTATAACTCAATTATGATTCGAATCCCATGAAATTTTGCGAGCATTAAGATCTTATGTTAATCTATATAATCACAAAATTAAAAGAAGTTCAAAGTTTCAAGTTTCAAAAATACCACGGACTAAACTTCTGAATAAATATTATTATATCGACACGCAACTATATATCAATATATTCAATTGACCGGAGATGTCTTTGCAATTAACCGACACAACTTTTATGCACGAGGCAATCAGACGGAATGAATTATTATTATTATTATTTTTATTTATCTAGCAAAATTCAATTCAAAAATGATTTCCCGACTACCAGTTTTCTATGTCAGTAAATGCAAGGTAAGCTGTCAGTTGATCAAATCTCAACACTCCTCCTTGATCAATTTACAGCGAAGCGTCTCAAAAATTTTTCTGTTGAGTGGCTTGGTGAGGATGTCTGCAATCTGCTTGCTGCTCTCGATGTGTTGCAGTGCCACAGTGTTGCCGATGTGTTGCTGGATGTATTTTCTGGTCGTCTTTCCTTCGTGTGCATTTTGTAGCATGTGTATGGCTGACACGTTGTCGAAGTACAAGGTAATCGGTAGCTCAGCTTCTAGAATGCCAGGTTCCTCTGCGATTCGTTTGATCCTGCACACACCATCAATCACTGACACTGCTGCTCTGTACTCGGCTTCTGCAGTTGAAGTCGCTACCAGACGCTGCTTTTGTGAATACCAGATCACTGGCCCTCCTTTCATCACTAACACAACGTTCGTTGACTGTCCTGTCTCCAAGTCTCCTCCAAAGTCTTAATTGGTGTGGGCTACGAGTGTCTTGTCTCCTCCAAAATGAATTCCGGCTGTCGTGGTGCCTCTCAAGTACTGGAAAATACGTTTCACCATCGCCTGATGGCTCTTCATAGGCTTGTTACAGAATCAACTGAGGTAGTTCACGGCGAAGCTTATGTCTGGCCTGGTTATTGTGGCTGAGTACAACATACTTCCTATCATCTCGCGGTAGTCGTTATTTGCTGGAAGTGCCTCGTTGTTCTTGAAGTCTGTCTTATAGTTGATCATTCCTGGCTTAGTGGGTGTGAATGCTGGATTGCGCTGCTCGAGTTTCATCTTTCTCAAGATATTCTTCGTGTAACTCACTCACTCACGAAGATACCGTCCTGGTCGATCTTGATTTCCATGCCCAAATACGTTAACTTGTTTTGTACTTTATTGCTGAATATTATCTCGAATTCCTTACTTATCTCGTCTGGGAGTTTGTATATTTATTCTTCATCTTTGCCGGCTACCAATCCATCATCAACGAAGAGTGAGAGCATAATGCTCTTGTCCTTGTTATAGTAAATACACGGGTCATCCTCTGTGTTGATCAAGCCTATCTTCTTCTCAAAGTGGGTGGTGACCCTGTCGTTCCACATCCTCAGAGCTTGTTTCAGTCCATAAAGGCTCTTATTCAACTGACAAACTTTCCTGGTTCTATCGTCGAACCCTTCAGCCTGGTGCATATAGATGTCCTGCTCCAGGTTCCCATACAAGAGAGCCGTTTTTACATAGAACGATACCAACTTCATTTTCTCCGACGCTGCGTGGCTTAGGAGTAGGCGAATGGATTCATGGCGAGCTACTGGGCCGAAAGTTTCCGTGTAGTTCACTCCTCCCTTCTGTTCAAATCCCCTTGCCACTTCTTCGTAGCACTACAGTCCCTTTCGGGCCTTTGCTTAGAGAAAGTTAGAGTATCTCATTATCATAATCGACAGCACCAGCACTCCACAAGGTGATATGATCATTATCACGCTTTGGCCGTATGTCCGTCCACCTAGCTACGATACGACGTTCTGATTTTTAAACCAGCACGTATCATAACTGAACAGGCTTATAGTCCGTCCGAAGAATCACTCGAACTAAATTTCGAAGACGCCAACGAAGCTCGAACCAGAAACCGTCGGCTTACGGGCATAGTGCTCTTAACCACTACACCACGCGGAGTACTCCTCTTGCCACTAGTGTCCCGTCCACCTTTTCTCGAAGTACTCAGCGACAAGTGATCGGCTTCGCTCCTTCCACCAGTCCACCAGCTTCCAAATTTTCATCTCCATCAGCGAATCGTACTCCTCCTGCATTGCTCGTCTCCAGTTCTCATCTCTGAGTGCCTCACTCACCGGGATGTCCTCCATTTCACCAATCATGGCTACTTTGGCGCTCTTTCCTCCACGACGGGAGTCAAGTACGCAATACGAGGATCTCGCAGAACTCTCCTTCCTGACTCTTCTTCTGGCGCTGGTGTCTCATTCCCGTTGTCGCTTGGCTCCTCAGCACCATTTCTCATCTTCTTCGTCTATCTCGCTGCTGCTTTCTTCTTGCTTCTCCTGTATGCCCTCTGGTGCCTGTATCTCAAGTTCAGTTCCTTGCCTCAGTCTAATCCTTTCTTCGTCGAAGATCACATTGTCTGAGCTAATAATTTCTCTTTAAGATAAACCCGGTAGCAGGGTGAATCAATAGCATAGCCAACCAGAATTCCCTTTTCTGATTTTCTATCTATTCGCATCCAAAGGGTTGCAGCTTCTCAATCTTCATTTTTCTTCCGAACCAAAGTTCTGCTTGGCTTTTCCCTGGTACGTTGCTGGTCCCAGTCTGGTTGATCGTGAAGATCGCATGGTTCATTGCTTCTCCGCACAGTTTCTCGTCCAACTCGTTCATTTATATCGCTGTTCTGGCTACCTCAACAATCGTTCTCATTTCTCTCTCAATCCTTCCGTTCTGCTCTGGCGTGTGTACATTCGTGAAGGTGTGGAAAATTCCCAACTTGTCCATCATCTGTTTGGTTTTTGCATTCTTCAATTCAGTGCAGTTGTCAGACCTCAGACTTTTCACTCTACTCCCTAGCTGGTTTTCAACGAGTCTCAGGTAACATTCAATCTTCTCTGGTGCATTACTTTTCGTCTTCATAAAGTAACAGATTCGGTAGTGAGTGAAATCGTCCTTAAACATGAGCCAGTACTTCGCTCCTCCCAACGACGGGATGCTCATCTCACTGGTGTCGACGTGCACGAGATCTAACGGTTGCTGAGCTGTCTTGGGGTTGTTTGGGTGTGAGGATCTATGTAGCTTGCCAAACGACATCGTAGCAATTAAACGAATACAAGGAGGACCAGGTCTTAAACTAAGACGAAAGTTTCTGGGACCCTATACTGTTACCAAAGCAAAACCAGGCGATACGTACTATGTAGAGAAGCAGGGCTGTTTTCAAGATCCATTGGACACCAGCTCTTGTGCCAAGCTTATGAAGCCAAGGGTGAACGAGGACAATGACAGTGACCGCAGTTATTTTGCAGATCATCACGAAGGGTTGCCTGAGGCGGCTTACGTGCAGGATGGCGGAGTTGTGAGATTGGCAGCCCTAAATATACCGATGGCTCACTGAACGAAAAACACAGTTGAACAACGACGCCTGAAGATGAATGACGTAAACCTACACAACGACGTCAAAGGATGAAAGACGTAAATTTGAATAACAACGGCTGAAGGTTAAAGACCCGAGAATTGATTCGAATCGAGTGATTAATTTATTAACTATTGAATAGAGTTATTGCTTGGTTTTTATTATTGAATAATATATTCCTGAAAAATGTTTTGTTTTAATATCATAAAACTGTGTATAAGGTGAATTTCCTACAGCAGGTATATTTAATCTTCATGTGACAGGGAAAGCGTGCTGAATGGAATAACCGGTAAGCCAGAAACAGTGATTTACTATAACCAAAGTAGAGATGACGGGGACACATCTGACTAAATATGTTCTGCAATGTCCTGCTCTCATAAAACTATCAGCTGGCCAATGACAATGTTTTGTGGTATATTGAATGTGACTTTTGGGAGTTCATATGTTCTGTATTGAAACGAGAACAAGAAACCTTTGAGTCGTAGAGAATATATGAAAAAATTTAATGATCAATCGACTGCACTGCGATAAACAACAAACTAGGAGCCCCATCTTTGCCGACACATTTAAGAACTGTCGCTAAATCTACTGAAGGAAATCCAAGAAATAATGGAGATGAACCTCTAGTTAAAAAACGCCGATATCGTGATTTTTGTGCCTATAAAAATAAGAGACTTACGTGAAGTGTAAAAGGGCTGTTTGTGGTGAGCACAAGAATGATGTCTGTCATGAATATCTATTAGATATAATTTTTGATCTCATTTACTTTTTTCACATTGATTTTTTTTTTGTGATATAATTCTTAAGAGGAGAAAATCTTTGATTTTTGTATTTTTTTACTTCGAAGGCATGTTTATATAAAAACTGTTATTTGCATAAATTTTTAGACGTGAGCTGAAAAGTAAATATGTATTATTGTAGAAAATGAAATAAACATGAATGATAACTTTGTTCGGTTTGTAAATTAGGGCACAAACTTTATTGTAAAGTAGAAAAAAATGTATTCAAAATAAAATAAACCTTCAAAAGTAGGCATCGAGTACCCTGAGGCTTACAGACGTATTGGTTATCTTCAATGCTATTCCCAAGAGGATTATCATTCTAGGGCTAAGGGACTTCATTTGATGTATCACATGACTAGATTTGATAAAAATTTCCTATATTGGGATTCTCCACCCTCCAAACCTTCATAACTTTTGGACACTGTTTATTGCTCAATTTCACACCAGACCGTCACTTCTGATGTATTTTTCTTGTCCTTGAAAATGTACTTATTTAGTTTGTTACTTTTACACACTATAGTTTCGGAAAAAGCCGCCATGAGACACATATGAACGGAAAAACAGGTCGCGATTTCTAAAGGGGTCCAAGTTAGTAAAATCGTAGCATTTGAGCATGATGGCGTTTAGACACTCGTTTCTGTGCAGAATCAAAAAGAACAAATTCAGAATGGACAACACTTGTTTCCGTTTTTACGTTTTAAGAAATAAAAACAAACTTCGCTTTTGCATGTAAAGAATTTCACAGCCACAGCCGGCGTTGAACACACGTGTTTTACTCGTTACAATATCCACCATCACATTTCGTGATTTAATTTGCAACAACCTAAACACGTTCCTCCAAAGAGCAATAAACTGCATAATAAACGATTTTCAACATTGATTATACACAATTTTAATTCATCATTTCAAATACATCACTGCACAGGAAGTATCAAAATTCTTTTACTTTTTCGTTGATTTCTTGTTTCTGAAATAACCACAAAATGCTTAGATTGTGGAAATTAAAACTCAAACAAAAAAGTAAGCACTCGTGAAAACATCAGCTTGCAAAGGGAAATGAACTTTCTTCAGAAGTGAAATAGCATAGAATGTTGCATTGTTTTTAAATGCTTCTGGATGAAACAACTTTATTTTAATTGAACCACCATTCAGCGGAATCAGTCAATGTCAGAAGGCAAGAAAGAAGGAAACTGGTTGAAAGGTCATCAATGGGGTCTGTAAAAGTTTGATAACAGCAATAATAATAATCGAATGATGGGTGGTTTAACGTTTGTATGCATAGTAATCATAAAGTTGGTTAATGTGCTCAATGAAAGTGGTAAAAAGCTTTTAAATACTATTGAATTAGTTTTTCTTATTCAATTAAGATGTCTTACATAATATTTTGGAGCCTTGAATTATAATAGAGATAACTCTAGTGAGTGGATTGAGGTACTTTTTTAGTGGTCAGTTTCACATCACTACTAAGTTTTTTTATAAGTCAACCGCAAAGACGATTTTTCAGCTCAAAGCTTACAAAATTATCCAACAACAGTGAATGGCATTGAACTTAAAACCTTTAACAACTTCAGTACCTAAACGTAAAAAATTTCCGCCACTTATGTATGAGTAATTACGTAAAACGTTGATGAATTGATAACTCAAAACATTTTTTAATGTGTATAACTCTTTGTGAACTTATAATTTTTTAATCAAGCATATGGGAGACAGTAAACACCTTTTAAATATTTTAACGTCACCAGCAAACAAGTATAAAACACTATTTCGTCAAAAAAATTCGAAATAAAGGTTTGATTCATGAATGCTTAAATAGAAGTATACAAGTATTTGCACTATGGTCACATCTTAACGTCATACATTGCTGTTTGTCGTCTCAAAGACTTATTTTAAGCCGAAATGCAGTGATAATGTGTGGCTGTATAAAATCATATACATAAGTTTATTCATTTCAATCTGGTACCGGTCCAGATTGGTAAACATTGGTCGTGCCATCTCACATGAACTATCAGCCGATAGTGCGATACTCCAAACTACGATTGTACCGGTACCACATGATGGCGTGTTCGCAGTAAGGTTTTTTTTATGCAAAAATGACTTAGCGAGTTAACTGATAAATCACACAGACTTGCGATATGCACGGCTATTCGTAAAGAGGTCCCATAAATTTCTCCACACCTCCACATCCGTTAAAGTGGGTGACTTTAAATAAAGCGCAAAGGTAAAGGTAAAATTATAGTGTGAAAATGAGGTTTATCTTTATTTTCCGAGAGGTATCGGCAAGTGAACTTTTGCAGTTGATTACACTTAGGCATGTTAAAGTCTTCTTGCGTTGAGGTAACTGCTTAGAATTTTGCAACGTCAGATCTTTATAAGTTTAATAGCTTTCACTTAATTGCAGGCAGAAATATAGTACTCAGATCAACGTCAAATAAGTTCATTTCCTGCTACTTTTTATGTCACCTTTAATAAATCTTAACAGCAAAGTTGTATTCATTGGTCAACTGAGTTTCTTCGTAACAGAGTGCTGCAAAAACAGAGCTAGAGCTCAAAGGTTCAAATAAAACGTTGCTAAGATGATTACAAGAAATGCAAGGCTTCGAGCCCTTTAGATTTTTTTACTACTAGATAGGCTCATTCCTGAATATTGAAAATAAAATTATATTTTCTGAAGCAGAGAAAATTTAGGAAAAACTGAATCTGGTGACTATAGGCGAAGACATTATGCAAGATTAATGACCACAAATCAAGTTACAATGCGATTATGAAACAAAGTTCTGCAATGGTGCACCCCCGCCCCTCAACCCCATGACTGATTTTGATGTTGATGTCTTGAGCGTTGATTATGAACAAAATAATTTGAAAATTCTAGCATTCTCATGAATGGTTTGTTAGAATTTACTAAATTCTAAAGCCTAATTGTCGTATTTTTATTGCATTAGCACAGGCGGAATATGCAGATGAATTTATTATATATTGTTTCTGATTATTTTATTTATTTTTCTTCATAGCACTACAGCCCCTCTCGGATCTTCGCTTCTTGTAAAAGACGCCTTCAACTATCTTGCTCCATCGACCACGTCCGCCGATTTCGATATCCGAGCAGCAATTAACTGTCAAACCAGCATCTCCTCGGTTTCCCTACTGGTATCCACCCTTTAGTTCTCCCAAAAAACTCTTTTTGGGTATCCGTTGTTCGTCCATGCGATTTACATGACCAGACTATTGCACCTTCTGGATCTCACAATCGTTGAGACCTCCAACTCGACAAAATTCTCATACAACTCATGGTTGTACCGAACTCGCCAGTGTTGTCCGTCTAGCTTCGCTCCGATTATTTGCCTCAGAGCCTGTCTCTCGAAGGCATTCAATATGTTTGTAGGTGCTTACTTTAGGGTACATGTTTTGCACCTATAGCATAACACAGGTCTTATTACAGATTTTTATACCTGAAGCTTTGTTTTCGAGTGATTTTTAGAACTGCATGAAATATTTTGTTTGCATGCTGTATGTTTCGGAGTATTTCATCTCTTTGATCACCGGTTCTCGGTATTTTGGTGTCTAAATACACAAATTCGCCCACATTTTCGATATTGTTTTTGCCAGGTGTGATATTTTGGTTATTTTTCTTTGGAGTTTTATCTTATTCTCATTGATTTGTAGCTCTACTTGTTTTGTTCGCTGTCGATTTTCAGGAAAAGTTCTTTGGCGATTGCTAACAAATATGTTAATATCGTCCGCATAGGCAACCACTTGGCTCGAATTTTATAGTAACGTACCTTTTTAATTAACAGGTTGCTTTATTATGACATATTCCACAGCTAAATTGAATAGCAATGGGGCCGGCCCATCTCCCTCCGATAGTCTGATATTTATATCAAAGGCATTGGTGAGGTGGTTATTGATGGGACAGTACGCTACGATCAATACTGTCGTATACTTGCTTAAATTTATCGAGAATTCGGTGTATGTCCGTATTGAAAGCTCAGCATTTTTCAAGTACCTGCTTCACTGTGAGCAATTAGTCTATCGTGGATCCAGCTAAAAAGCTACCTTGATACTTAATTTCATTTTCATTTTCTAAAATGTTTGAAAATATTTTGTACGCCATAAAAAGCAGTGACATGCCTCTACAGTTTTCGCACTGTAGCTTCTCATGTTTTTTTGAGAATAGGGAATATAATTGATTGGCTGCTCTCATATAGCATATGTTTTTGTTGCAAAATGCGCTGGATGCCTTTGTGGATAGCTCGCTGAGCACCATTGCTACTATATTTAATGAACTCCACAGGAAAATATCGATGCCCGGCGCTTTATTATTCTTTCAGGCTTCGATGGTAGAGTCAACTTCATCCAGATTTGGTGGGGACAATGGAAGCTCTCCGAAAATATACTCGTATAGAAAGGCTCCGATACTCTGGAGCTGTGCGGAGGATTAAAGAGATTCTTGTGATATACAGCTCATCCTTCTTTAATCCTGTCATTCATCACGGCAGAGCATGGTCTTTGGCTTATAACTTCGTTCCATACTATTCACTGCTTTGTATGCTTGTCTTGTGCTGTTGCTCGCTAGACTAACATCCATACTTCTCAATTGGTCGTCATAGTATTTCCTTAATTAACTGATTTCCAAAGGAAAGAAGGCAATAAATTCATCACGTATATTTTTTGTTATAGATATTTTGATAATTTATCAAGATTTATCCAGATTTGATTTGCTAGAGAGATGCCTGGAAAGCTTCAATTCGACGATCTGGCGATTGGCTCCGAAATGCTTACATTCAGGACTTAAAATTGTTGAAATTTTAGCCCGCATTCCTGCTGGGGTATTCAATGAAGAATTTTCTCCGATTTTAAGGATTATGAATGCATTGGACATAATCGTTGGCACCAACTGCAGAGTTTTTGCTGAAACGTCCGGCGGGACGCAGATTGTTCTACAGAACCGGAAGAGTCTTTCTAACACAAGAGAAGCTCATATAGCCAGGAAACAACATCTAGCAGAAGAAAATTAGTCTTTGGAGAAAACTGAAGGACTACTGTATATGCCTGGAATCATCGATTAATCGGTAAATCACTAGTATCAATAGTTTTAACATGTTGAAACTTCAAATGCAATTATCTCGAAAATACTTATTAAAAAACTGCTCGTGTGTGAGCTCAAAAAGTTATCGAATGATTTGGATGAAATATAAAAAGGTTTCTTTAGGTAGTATTACCGGAAGGAAATACATAAAATTTGGAACGTAGCGTGTAAATAAATAATTTTTCGGGGATCAAATATGTCAAAAAAATGCTAGAAAATTCGACCTTCCAAGTCAAATGGCTCTCAGATTTTCAATTTTGCAGTTTACACTTTATGTATATGCTTTTCCTTAATGTGTCAGTAAATGAACGAAACTTATTTCATTTTTTTTCAGATCTTAAAGAAAAAAAATGGCAGCTGCAGTACTTTTTGATGTCGCGAGAAACAGGCGTCCGAAGACTCTCCATGACGTTGGCATTTTGGTGAACATCCGAAAAAATTTTTTTTGTTAAGTTCAAAGTTATAATAAACTCATATCCAAGTTTCACAGCCTAATTGTCGTATTTTGATTGCACCGGGAAAGGCGGAGTATGCAGTTGAATTTATTATATATTGTTTTCGATTATTTTATTCATTTTTCTTCGTAGCATTACAGTCCCTCTCGGACCTTCGCTTCTTGCAAAAAGCGCCTTCAACCATCTTGCTCCATCGACCACGTCCTCCGATTTCGATATCCGAGCGGCAATGAACTGACAAACCCGCATCTCCTCGGTTTCTCTACTGGAACCCGCACTTCAGCACTCCCAAAAAACTCTTTTTGAGTATCCGTTGTTCGTCCATGCGATTCACATGGCCAGACTATTGCACCTTCTGGATCTATCAATCGTTGAGACCTCCAACTCAACAAAATTCTCATACAGCTCATGGTTGTACCGAACCCGCCAGTGTTGTCCGTCTAGCTTCGCTCCGATTATATGCCGCCTCAAAACCTGTCTCTCGAAGGCGTTCAATATGTTTGTGGGTGCTTACTTTAGGGCACATGTTTTACAGCCATAGCATTAACACAGGTTTGTTTTCGAGTGAATGCTGCTGGTCTTTAAGATTTTTAGAACTGCATAAAATATTTTGTTTGCGAGCTGTATTCTTCGGGTTCTTCCGTCTCTTTTATCCTCTCTAAAAAAAAAATCCCGTAAAATGCATATTTTTACGATCCTAACGGTTTTTCTCCCCTTAAGAACAAACAAATTGGGTAGACAGACCTACGCTCATGTCAGAAGGGTTTTGTACTCAACTTCTCAGAAATGCAGTCACCAGCAACGAATAAAGTCAAGAAATATGTCAAAGAGATGTGCCTGTTTAAAAGAGAATTTATTGCTTTTCTATTTTCAACGGTCGCCATTCTGTTGCAAGCCTATAAAAATCACTCAATTCCCAAACATATTTATGTTATCGACCTTATTTGAAAATTTCAAGAAGCCCCAATCAAAACTGCAGTGAGTGATTCGAAGGTAAGTCCATAAAATAAGAAAATCATGTGTTATTGTTTTTGTAATTGGAGAAATTTCAAATGGCTATAACTTCCGTATATATGATTGGATTTTCATCAAACTTACAAAGTTTAAGGAACTTTTGTATGACTACTCAAATATCGAATTTATTGGGGAAAATGTGAAATTCGAATATCATACTATCATTAACAAAGTTGGGCGAATTTTGACATCTAAGATATTTGTTGTTGTCCTCATAAACACCTACCTCCATAATTTTTTTTCAGATTGCCCGGATCAAAGGTGCCCAATCGCGAGGGGGGGCACACATTTTTCGTATATTTCTCCTCCGTGTGCACCACTGGAAGCAAAAAGTGTCAAATTGAGACATTTTTAGAAAAGCTCATTAAGACCTTTCATTTTATACCCATAACGGCTACCTTAGATGAAATTTTTTTTTCGGGGGCCGCCCCCCCCCCCCCCCCCCCCCTATATGGGGAGACCCCCCTTAAATACCTCATAAAATTTTTTTGTACTTGAACTTTGAAGGGATCACCACTTTACACCGGCATGTTTCTAGCTTAATTAGTTTGCGAGAAAAAGTGCTGTGACACACAGACGGACGGACGAACGGATGGACAGACGAACAGACAGGACACGATTTTAGCAGGGTTATGTAAAATTATTTTATAAAACCCTAAAAAGAGATCGAATATGGGAAGATAAGGAGATTGAAGGGTGGGAGATAGAAGATAGGAAGAGGAGTTAGAAAGAGAAAGAAATTAGAAAGAGGAATCATAGAGAGAAAGAAAGAGGAGTAATAGACAGTAAAAAGAAGTTACAAGATAAGACGGGTTAATAGAAAGAGAAAATCACAGCTTACGAATTCTGAAAAGATAGAAGTTATAACAAACTCTGGGTGAGTGTTTGAGTATTCTTTTGGTTTCAGTTTTTCAGTTTTTTCAAATTTTTCAAGTTATATTAATGCCGGCCAAGTTAGCCGACCTGCAAAACAAAAATGAATTACTAGCTAAAAAACGGTAGAAATCAGCAAACTTTATATAAATAATATTTTTAAATCTACTGTTAAGTCTCAAAAAGATTGCTCTGAGATGAAAAAACGGAAAGTGAAAATATCCTCACCTGAAAAGCCTTGTGCCTCTTCTAAAGATTCGAAAAGTTAATTGAAAATTGCCTGCATGATAAGTAGTAATGATAAAAGGGATATGATTTTTCCTGCCCTGTCAACACCAAAACCAGCTACGATATTTACAGATGTGGCCATTAAATGTAATCTAAAGCAAATACGGCTGAGTACTTCAACCACACAATCTGCACCATAAATACAAGAATCCAATCAATAAGGGGGTCCCCAAACATTGGCATTATGAAAACACACTGCATCTCATACTCACCCGCCAAAAGGATCTACCTTGGCATACAAATTATACCAATAACATAACAGACGGCGGTTCTCGTGCGACAAAATGTGAGCCACTGTCTCATTAATTTGCCCCCTCTTCAAAGCCTACTTGTAGAAGCCACAGCAGTTAAGGTGCGAACAGATTTTCTAGAGTTCATTGTGATTTCTGCTGACCGTCTTTCAGGATATAAATTTTCCAAATGATCTAAGTGCACTTGCTGCATTTGAAGGCCATTTTTTCATGTCAGGAGACCTGAATGTGCATACCTTTGGGGAACTATGAGAAGCACTAAAGCAAACAACCACTTCTGACCATAAACCAGTCCTCTTCCTCATAGAAAAGATTTTCCTTGATGTTCCTATCCAGAAAAGAAAACTAATTCTCAATCACCTGAAATGGCCGACGCATGAACAACTTCATTCAGAACTCAGCTCAGAAAATCGTACAGGCAAAAGAGGACCATACGGTCCTGGCCCCAATAAGGGTAGCAAATCCCGGTGAACTCCCTTAGAACATAAAACCACTGATAAGGAGGAGGAATCAAGTTCGAAGTGGAGCTAGGTATGCAGGTGGCCCTACGTTACGCACAAACGCTACTCGGATGACTAATGAAATCCGTGATAAGATAAGGAGATATGGGAGAGCTTTTTACACAGTCTTAAGCCTGGGAGTAGTAGTTTCTGGTAGATGTCCAAATACTTTCAAATAAACAGCAAAATTTTGAAACCACGTATACATGGTCCGAACGCGATGCAATTACACGATGCAAGTAAGGCTGAAGCATTCGCAGATTCTCTGGAAATGCAATTTCGTGATTTTTCTTTGGACGAAGAGGTCTTTGAAACTGAAGGTAGAATTGAATCATCTGTCAACACAACTCTGAGAGTTAACGTTACGCAAGAATCAAGGATTGAAACAATGGACTTAGTCAAAATCAAGAAGATTATGCAGACGCTCAATAAACATAAAGCACCTTGACGCAATACCATTACGAAGACAATGATCTCTTGATTTTCGGACAATATTTCACAATTACTTACAAACATTATTAATGTAGCATTCTGTTTGCGAAAGTATCCTGAAATATGGAAATCAGCGGCTATCATTGTTTTGTCGAAACCTCAAAGTTTTCCACAATTTCCACAAAACTAGAGACTCATCAGTCTCCTTTCATCGCTGACAAAAATTGCAGAAAGGGTGATTCTGCATCGACTGAATGAGGTTATATCCGACAAAAATATTATACCGGAAGAACAGTACGTGACAAGGTACTGAACCTATTTAACACAATTGAGATCCATACTAACAGAACCTTGGCATTCATTTGAACTTTATAAAACAGGGATCAACTCAGGTTCCCAATTATCCGCCAAATAACAGTAAAAATGTTATTTTTAAATCATATAATACCTGAAACTGGCTTAAGAAGGCAGATTAATACTGTAGTACTCACAAATTTGAGGGGTTGAAGGTGTTAAATCGCACTAACTCCACACCCTTTACATGCCAAGAGAGAATCAAAATTTTAGTATGACGTTCTACACGATTTTGTTTAGATTCTTTGGAAGCATCTAGCTTAAATATTGTTACATCCCCGGTCAGACCCAGTACCTTCTGGGACAGGGCTGAGCAATTGGTGGCTAAATTCACAAAATTTTACCCCTAAGGTGATTCAATTTCACACATTATTTTTTGTTTTAAGAGTTTAGTAAAATATATTTACAAAACCATATTGTTTTCGAGATCTCGCTGTCCGTCTGTCTATCCACCCGTGCAATACAGCCAGTTTTCGCATAAGCTACAATAGCTCAAATCGTGAAATTTTCCAAATAAATCTAAAGTGGTGACTTCTTCAAGGTTTAGGTATGAAAAAATTTTATAAGTTGTCCAAACGGAGCCTTCCCATATAGAGAGGTGATCGTTAAAAAAATTTTGTTTGACCAAAAATAGCTAATATTAATTGTAGTTATCGAGCAGTCACACAAGCAAAAAACCTTCCTAACCCTTATCCAAAATTTTAATTGTAGATTTAGGAAAAAACATTTCATTAGTCCCATTCATATTTGTAATTTTTTTTTTCTTATTATTATTAAATGTGATTTTATATTAATTTTCCTTTATATTGACCGTTAAAAATAATTTAGCCAATATGAATTGTAGTAATCGAGCAGTCACACAAGCAAACTGCTCGAAAACCTTCCTAACCCTTATCCGAAATTTTAATTGCAGATTTAGAAAAAAAGATTTCATTACTTCCATTCAAAGTTGAAATTTATAAAATAATTTTTTTCTTATTATTATTATTATTAAATGTAATTTTATATGAATTTTCCTTTATATTAAATTCACACGATTCCCTTCAATTAAATTTTTCATGAGATTTAACTCATATTATTATTTAAAATCTTTTTCATTTTTCTTTACTTCTGTAAATTTTTGAAAAATTCTAAATCTGCAAATTAAAATTTTGGACATAGGAACACTGATTTAATGCATCTCATCTGTGTATTGTATTATCGACAGCAATCGAACTCGGCTGAGCGAGCAGCTGATTTGAGGTATCGTTGCGACCCGGAAAAGAGAAAGAAAAAGATTTGGACGATGGGCAGTCGACGGGAGATTATGAAGAAGCACGGAGGAATTGGCGAATTTTTGTTTGATAGGACCCTTTGGTAATTTGATAAGTTTTGTCGCATTTGGATCAGTGCCGTGTAAAGTTGTTAACATCGCATCTTAATTAACACTTGTTGCGAAGTTGTTACGAATTATTGAAAAGTTGAGATTCCATAAAGGCAACTGTAGTGTAGTGAATCGTACGGTTTCAAGATACAACCAACTACAAACGTTTCTCGACTGCGTTCTATACAAGTGTGCAAAAAGGTTGACTGTCGTGCCGTCAGTATTGATTGGAATTGTTGAATTTGTTCTGTGATGCGAGCAGTGAATTAACAAAACATTTCCGGGCCAAATTGGCCTTGGCACCAATTCATTGGCTCTCAAATTCCAGATGAGAAATTCGCACTTATCGGTGATATCATGCAAAGGCGACACAACTCGAATCTTCTAATTGACGACGTTCAAGACAATTCAATTCTGCGTCGTGGAATACCTGTAGCACATTCAATATATGGAGTGGCCAGTACAATGAATGCAGCCAAGTATGTACTATTTTTGGCATTAGGAAAAGTTTAATTGTTAGGACATCCAGAGGCTACAAAAGTTTCTACAGAACAATTGTTAGAACTGCATCGAGGACAAGGCATGTAAATTTATTGGCGAGATAATTTCACTTGTCCTACAGAGTCATGTTATAAACTAATGATGAAACGTAATTATTATATTAGCGGATTATTTATGTTAGCTATTCGACTTATGCAATTATTTCGTAAGTATCAAGAAGATTTTTCTAAACTCACCTTCATATTGGGACTGTATCTTCAAATAAGAAATGACTACTGTAATCTAAGGTTCAAGGAGTATTCGGAAAATAAAACCTGCTGTGAAGATCTCACCGAAGAATCCCTAGGAAGTTTCAAATACGCGAGTAAAAAACTAGTGCTCCTACTCGCAAAGAAGTTGCACGTATAGGACCCAATCGAATACTGGTAAAGTTGTTAGCTGATCTGCTCTCTTGGAAAACTGCCTGATAGAAAGGCATCGTCACATATCATTTTTCAATTTATACTTACAACTGACTCAAAGCAGACGCTTAAAACGTTCAATTAGGGAAACATGTTTGATGTAGTGAAAAATATAAATAGGTAGATGGTTAAGTAGATGTAAATCAATTTCTTTTGAACGATGTTAATTTTTTCCTGATTCGCCAATTTGACTTGAAGCTATTAAGTATAGTAGTTAAGGGAAATTTCTTGAATTTAAGAAGAAAGTGAAATGATAGTCATTCCTTAATCTTAAATACTAAATTTAACCTTGTTAATTTGCGTGGATGAATGTACGAGGGGTGACAATTAAGTAATGAGACTAATTTTATTGCCACGCTTGTGGTAAACCAGCGACCTTGAAATTCACTTCCCTTCCTCGGCATCCTTCCCTCCATTGATATATTTATCATCGCTCTAGCTTGTTTAGTTCGCCTGCTGTGTCGTGTTGAGTAGACGTATGTTGGTGGTGCTCGTCACGAAAATGGAGAAACGAAATCAAGAGCAACGCTTCGCGATAAAATTTTGCGCCAAATTGGGCGAGAAAGCTTCGGAAACCTACGCTAAAATTGTAAAAGTGCATAGTGATAGTGCTCTAAGTCGTGCCCAGATGCTTCGATGGCATAAAGAGTTTAAGGAGGGGCTTGAAAGCGTGGAAGACGAGGGGCGGAGCGGGAGACCAGTCGAGTTGCGAACTGACGCAAATGCGCAGCGTGTGCGTGCCTTAACCCGTGAAGATCGGCGTTTAAAAGTTCGAATGATGGCCTCAGAACTGGGTATGAACAGTGAGACAGTCAGACTAATTTTAACCGACGATTTCGGGATGAAAACGTTGAACCTTTCTAAGGAGCCCTCAGCGCGTTTCAGTATTTCGCCTCTAAAGGGATCGCCATGCTGCAACAGCCTGCCTTATTTGCTCGATCTGCCACCCTGTGACTTTTTTTTCCCTAGAACAAAACCGGTGGTCAAAGGAACCCATTTTAAGTCGATTACGGACATCCAGGCGGCTGTGACGAGGGTACTCGCGGACATCCCAGTCGAAGCGTTCCAAAAATGTTACGAAGCATGGAAAACGCGCTGGAATCGTTGTATGGCTACCCGAGGGGACTAGTAGGGAATGGTAGAGTTGCAGAATAATTTTTAAATATACACTTTTCATGGAATCAGTCTCATTACTTAATTTTTACACCTCATATATTGATGCAAAAATTTTAAATGCACACGCTAATCATTGCTAATTTATATAATATCGATTATAAACAGGTGTAATTATTTTTCTTTGAAAGTTTCTGTGCATATTCTTCAACAGAAACTCGGTTTGAAGTATTTTATGCTAATAGCAGTTAATTTGATATATTTGAATAGGGTCCTAAATTGATAAAGTTATATGAAGCTCGTACTTATGAAAAACAAGTAAAAAGTTCATGAAAGTTGTCAAAATTGCTTTTGCGATTCGAAATTCGTATATATATATATATATATATATATATATATATATATATATATATATATATATATATATATATATATATATACATATATATATATATTTAGACACATACATGAAAACATTGATACTTGAAGACTGGAATTGCATTTGAAAAGCTAAGATAAAATAACTTCTCGAACGTGCTAGTGCTTTTGGTGCGTTTAAATTGATTTAAAAAAAATTGTTTTCTCCCATTCAATATTACAGAAATAATTAGTATTGAAACCTTGAAAATAACGAACATTAGAGAAATTGATGCGATTCAAGTCAAGCAACTGGTTTTTTGTTAATATAAGATAACGTAAAGAAATTATAAAATAAATGGATTGCTAAGACTTGAATACTCGGCCTTTCCCTTTCATTCAACCCGACCGGTTATAGGACCTGCATCGATGGTAGGCTTCTCCGCTAAAACGGGCTAGCCATCCGGCGCGCTCTTTCCTTATTTGTTTAACAGGGGCTCTTGCCGGGTGGAGTGGTCTTCCGCTCGCGTGCCCTTTTATGATATAGGGTTATGTGATTTCATTGCATAACGCTATGGCATAAATCGGTTACGTTTGCATTCCTCATTTGAGGGAAAAAGTCAGTCAAAGTACTTTTGCATGAGTTTTTCACTCAAATGGGAAATACATGGCCACGTCTACTTCTTAATCCAGTTGAAGGGGTGCGAGAGGGCCACGCTGCCATCTGGATGCCCCGCCATAAGTATCGTCGGTAACGACGAAGTCCCTCTAAGTCCGTCCGTTTTTTCGAGGCCCTATTCGTTCTCTGAATCAGCAATTTGATAGCCCTTAGTAGGTTACCTCCTTTCTCGACTCCGGTTGATATTCCTTTGACCCCGAAATTCATGGATGCGAAAAATATTTTTGTAGCTGGTCTTGTGCTGGGGAAGAGAACCCGCCCTACGACACCGCAACGCTAGCCTACCAGTGCATTCACGCGTCCCCAGACAAAGCCAATCTCGGCGGATCTTACCATCCTCTTTCGCTGAGGCAGCAAACCATCGCTGCAGTCCTTTACGGATATTCTATCTACTTAATTCACTACAAAATATCAAATGAAAGGTCTTGATGTTTTGATGAACTTTTCAAAATAGGTCTTGAACTGGAATGAAGGAGGCAGGAATAAGGGAAATGTACAAAAATTGCTTGCTCCGTTCTCCCTGGTGATTGGATGCCTTTGTTACAAAAAAAAAATCAGAAAAAAACCACCAAAAATTGGCCCAAGGATCATATCCACGTCGCCGATTGAATATTTAATAATTATAAAAACAACAAGAACACATGGTACTGTGGAGATACATGTTAGCAAAGAACCTAGACACTACAGATGTGTAAGAATTTTGATGAATATTTTTGAAACTTTTTGGAACATTGATATTTCCCATAGTCACGCAAACAATGGCAACGAATTTAAAAACAGTATAGCCATATACTCATTTTTAAGGACTTAATTTATGGAATCTGTATATGCATCAAGTTTTGATATTCAAAAGAAGTTGTTTGAGTTCTTAATTGGTTTAGAAAAACCTTCTCGGAGAAGCACTCTCCCGTTGCTTCAACTAATTTTTTAAAAATACGAAAAGTCTCTTTTTCTGTTTACTATATAGTGAAAGTGACTTTTGTGCAGTTTTACAAAGGATGAAAACTCTTAGAATTTAGTGCTTTACTTCACAAAATTTTCGTCTAATGGCAATATTTCTCTACTCCGGCATTTTAACACTATTTTCGTTTGTAAATTATTTTTTATGTAAGGCAACAAAAGATTTTACTCTCAATACAATCCTTCATTACGGTGAAAAGTTTGTCTATGTTTGAGTCTTACTGAAGACTTTAGTCGCTGGTTTCTTAAAACTCAATTTTCGAATTTGGTTCTCAAAAAATAGGGCATTAATTTCATTGAAATTATTTCTATTAAATGAGAATTTTCATTCAGCTGTGGATTTTTGTGAAAGGGAGGTGAAGGCTAGGGGCGTTCAAACATACAAGACCTTTACACGATCTACTGAACGCCTCCCCTATCAACCTGAAAACCTAGCCTGGAACCGTTTAATACATTACCTCAGGCTTGGCTATTTGGTTACCTAGCTGTTTGCTTTACAAGTCAACAAGAGATTTAAACTTTACCTCCAAATATACTTTTTGGCATACAACTCTGCCAAATATTCATATTTCGATTATTTTTACATCCCAACCTTCACACCACAGATCTATGTTAAAAACAAATTTCGGCACTCGGAGTGAAAATATTTATTCCTGGGATCACGCCTTTATTTGATGACACAATACATCACCAATCTATTATCCTTGTATCAATGGTGTATCTTGGTGACTTTTTTAACACAAATAAAAGTTGCAAAACTTGGACTCAAGTCTATTCATATATTCCTACTAATCTAATCACGCGATTTTTGCGAATAGATTTAATGGGTTATATAATAAAATAAACGATTAAAAAGAAGTCACACCCATATTAAAACTTTTGCAGAGTGAAAAATTTTCTATTACGTATTTACTCACCATCGAAAAAAAAAATTCTACGTTATCATCGTTTAAGTTTAACTCAACGCGATAAGCATGTTCGTAAAAGACAAATTGTGTTTTTTCAGCCACTGATAATAAATAATTAAAAAAGATAATTTGAAATGTAGATATTTTAAATGAGAAAATTCAAAAGAAATTTTCTGGGGATTCGTATATAAGATAATAAATTGGTTTGCGCTGTCCCCAAAAACATATGAAGACATGTATGCACATATGTACATGCATTAAATTGTCTGGGGTTGAAAATTTTATCATTACTCTGACAAAAAATATTCTGGAAGAGCTCATATATACATCATAGGATAGAAGAAGTAGAGATGATTTTTCCTCTATATTTTAGGCGCAATATTATCATATGAATTAAAAAAGTATTTACTAAATTTCATTACGCGAGGAGGTTAGTATTTATATTGTTTTTAGTGATCCTTATGGAAGATAGGGACATATTCCTTCTAATAAAGCCTAATCCAATGAATTAAAGCACATTAAAAAAAGACTAATTCCATAAATCTAATTAAAATTCCTATACATTTGTGGATAAGAACGACGAATTAAACACCCACATAGCAATTTTTAAATCATTTTGCACAGGTATACTACAAAATGAAAGAGCGCAACAATACATGAAACCAAAAGTGTGTAACTAGCTCACGAGGATCGCGATTTGCTGCACATACCAGCATATGTCTAATAAATAGCAAAACTTGTTAATTGCACGTTCATGAACTTCCATCCACTCTTAATATCCGCAGTGAATTCGCAATCACATGCACCCATACGTAAATGAACATTAGAACGTTAACATACCTTTTATTATCGGTGTCACACTGCATGGAAATCCACTGAGCCAAGTAGCACAAGTAGCTGACGAAACGCAGCTAGTGACGGGGCGTCAAAAATAATCCACAAAAATTCTCTTCAGGATTTTTGTCGAAAATATATTCCAAAGCTAGGACAGTAGCACACTTAGCGTATGTATGAATGATTGCCAAAACTCAGCGTGAACGCAGCACGACAGTCGTTAAAACTCGCACTTGAAAAATGCACGTTTTCTTTAAATTGCACAAAAATAAAAAACTTGTCACAGCCTCAGTATTGTGGTTACGTAACACTTGAATGATTAACTGAAAATTGGAAAACCCAAAGTGAAAATGAGGAAGTGGCAAATTGGCACCTTTTCCAATAATAGCGGAACACTAGCGATAGGGATTTACTTGAACGAACGAAACAAAACGACAATCACAACAAACACCGCGTAAAACACTTCCTGTTGAATTCTTCAAGTATTTTCGCACCTTTCCGTTCGTATTGCAATTTTTCCTTGTGATTTTCGTTTACTCGCGCCCAGTATCTGTATTGTACGGTCAACTACCTGTTGATTGGATCACACTTCATGCTTAGTCGAGCACCTACAAAATACACTGTTGGGCTTTCGAATGTCCCATTTATCACTTTATTGCAACCAGTCACCCGGCAAAGATTGCGATCCGCACTGACTAGTGTCTCACCTGTAGGAAGGTGCGAAAAACGCGAAAACTTAATGAAATGACGACTGCGACTACACCAACCCCTCGCGCTTAGTCTTCCGGCTATTTCTTCAAGGTGTCGAATTTCCACCCTAGCCAACGACCAGCATCAGACATGTGTGACCTGTTGACCGGCACTTGTCTTAGCCGTCGTTTTCCGCTTGAGTTTTCCCAATTTTCTTACAAAAATGCAACACCACCGCTCGCAGCCCGTTGGAGAAACACCTTTTGGCCACCGACAGTTGGAACCGTGCGATACAAAAGCTTTAGTAGCTGCAACCTAAATGGGGGAACGAACCACAAATCGCAACGAATTTCCACATACGAGTACGCTGATGGCACTATAGTATATTACGGCGGATGGGTTATCTTCTGGCGATTGTGATACGACATACGAGCGATATGAGTATGTTCTTGAGGAGCTTCCGCGCAGCAGTATGTGCGCGAGCGCGACTAGGTCTTGCTAGGGCTATCACAACGAGTGACTGAATCTAATGGGATCTGGGATAGTAGCGCTAGCACTTCGATTGAGCCGCAATCGTGAGGTGGCCGGCTCCAAAGTTTGTTTGAAGAGTCCCGCATACAGTTGCCGGCGCGGCTAGAAGCACTCACCGACTTAAGACTCCCCATACGTGGTGGCTAAGAAAAGCTCACCTAGGCCAGTGGCGGAGCTAACGAAATGCAAACAAGCAGCATTAGATACAGATACATTTTATTTAGCGGAAACGACTGAGGAAATCGAAATGCACTACAAATAGCATATTTGCATACGAGTAAATTGTTCTGAATCTTTGATGGCACTGCTACCAAAAATGTTGTATTCGAGCGAGGTTTACAATTGAACCATGATGCTTAATTACCCATTCTGCACCATGAAAGACATGGTTTTTAATAGTAAAAGGACATGCGAATGCACTTTTCATCATACTATAGTCAAAAGATGCACGGTGCTGACTATCAGTTAATAGAAAGCTGATGATGTATACATACTGAATTTCTACGAAAGTAAATCGATTTCTGAGGATCATCTCAAAAGTTTCTAGTAATGCCCCTAAGGGATGCTAGCTTTGGGAAAAGGCATTGAGCTTTCATTTTACTTCATGACAAGCTCCATCTTGGAAATTCATATCTTTCCATTTCTTTCTTTGACCCTATTTTTTGCTTGTGAATCGCAATTAGTTGGGCATGTTGACTGAATCAGCGACAATAGATTCCCTAAAAATAAAAATTTCTTAGTTTTAGGAGGCTGTTCCAGCCAGAAGGGTATTGTATGAAAATTAATTAATCAAAGAATGTCATTCGAATATCAATACCATGGCTCCTACATGGATTCCTTAAGTTGTAAAAGAAAAACCGTTTCGGAAAAAACTAAAAACTGACTTCTAAATCCCCTCAAAAAGGGCGAAATAAATTTCATTCAATCAGTTGTCAAAAGCCCATCAACTCGTATTTAGATCAACTGTAGTTTTGTTTGAAGGGAAAGCACTGAACGGGTGTAGACTAATCAAACATCGCTGAAAGGACTGGGATGATATACGGAAGGAGCTACGCATAAAGTTTTTCCCACCGGATTACGACGATAGACTACTGGAGGAAATCCGACACTGAACTCAAGGGAAGGAGGAGTCAATTGGGGTATAAGTTAATAAAAGATCCTTTTTTGTTTTTAAAAAAATACATCTTAGGGCTGTTGCCCAGATCTTTATTGTTTCACGGTTAATTACAAACTGAACTAACTTTTTACAATTATATGAAAACTAGAACTTATTCGATTCCGGGAAACTGCATGCATTGCATTTCTCACGATGCTTGTGTTTGATGGTAGACACATCGTCAGCATTTTCAGTTTTAATGTTATCCGAGATAACTCATCCGGGCTGAAATGCAATTGTCCTCGATTGCTAAAAAAATGGTCCGTCATAGAACTTAGATGCTCGCTGATTCGATTGAATTTGGCTGGAGATGACTGGCTGTGATTGATACTCTGGAACGGTAGGTATTGCTGTGATGCTTTCTGTTCGATGTATTTCAGGATCTTGCAATTGGTGATTGATTACGATTTTGCCTTTATGATTTCGTTTGAATCTGAAGAGTATAATGATTAATAGAATGATGATAGCTATTGTTATTGAAGAATTTGTCCATGTTGTAATTTTGCTTTCTATTTCCAAGACAAGCTGGTGAGTGTTATTAAGATGCATCTCTTCCATCATTTCGAGTGACAGGATTCTACGGTAGCGTTTTTCTTGTGGAGTTGGTTGAAGGACTGGTGGAAGTGCCTGGTATTTGGAGACTTCATTAGCCGAAACCTGAATTCGCCGATGTTGATGGTAGCATTGCTGAAGCTTATCAAAAATGTCCCATCGAGATCGTGGGAAACGTTATTAACCTCGATCGTTCCATTAAAACTGTTTAGCAGTAGCATCCCTGTAGTTATTTCCTCTACAACGGGTATTTGCTTTCCGTTGATGAGATTGCATTTTGAATCGCGGCTCTTAAGGATATTGGGTACACAGGATGAATTACTTAAATCTAACAAATCCTTTTGATCTCAAATAGTTAAATTTCCAAAATTGAGACAGTTACTTTTGATGGCATAAATTTTTTCGTGATTTCTAATAATTTTTTCGTAAAGGATTTCCACGACAGTATTTTTGCGATTGACAGGCTTTACAATGAGGGAATCGTATGTATCTAAAGTGGTGACCGGGATATTTACAATATATAATAGTGTCATATTATTCATTAGTATTTTTACATTGGAAAATTCTAATGCTTCCTCTGGTGTTTGGTATGGAAGTCTTTCTTTGTCAAATATGTTGGTGACTACCTGAAATTCTTTAGTTGAGAGCAAAAGTGAATTAACAATATTATCCTTAGCCATCTGTATTGCATATTTTATATTGAACAATTCTTCTTTTATTAGTTTTAATTTGTATTGGATACTTAGAATGTATTCATTTTTAAAGTTATAATTATTTTGTGCCAAAGATATGATTTTGTTCGTCACCAATGTTACATTTTGAATCCTATCCATGATTGATGTGTTGATTACTACTTGCCTATTGTTATTTTCCAAAACGTTATTAATTTTCTCTTTAATTGTCAAAAAATCCTCGTGATCTGGGTTTCCTGCTACCTATTTCCATGCTGATCTGATAAAGTTAAGTGATCTTTTTGATAACTTTGGCTTTAATGTATCTAGAAGTTCCTGGATTTGTAGCAACTCGTGGGAAAGGTAAGGATATAAGGAACTGTTTTGAGGGATGTCGCGTTCAAGGATAATTGCGAGGTCCGATGTCACCTGAGCATATTGTTGGATGTTAATGTCGTGTATCATTTTGAATGTCCCAGTCTTTATTTTTGCGTATCCTAAATTGAATGTAATGATCTGTGAGTTGGTGTATTCCAAGATTTGTACTCCGCATGAGGCCATGGGGATGATGCTGTAATAGAGAGGCAATTAGCTTTTGATATTGCTCTTATGGACAGTTTTGCCTGACATAGTTATAACGGTGGTATTTTTATCTTCTTTGACTGTTTCCTGTCGATATCTCGGAGTGAGCTTAGAACCTACTCTTTTATGTATTTTAAAGTAAATAACGTCTCCGACTTGGTAACTTTTTGAAGGTTTACGGCCTTTATTGTGAATTTTGAGGTCTAATTCCCGTTTATGTTTTATTTTTTCAATGTTGTTTAGGCGGGATTTTTCGAGCTCCTCTGGGCTTAGTCGAGGACTGCGTCCATGGTAAAGTTCGACAGGTTTTTTCCCTGTAGTGGAATGCACGGTGAAGTTGTACTCCTTTACTGCTCGTTCAAGGAGTTCTTCGAAGGGACAAGGGGGGATTTCTTTTTTTAGGCAGCGCATTATCTCAACAAGCGTGGAGTGAAGTCTTTCTATCTGCCCGTTTACTTCACTTTTGTACGGCGGTGTCGTGTAGACTTTTATCATTAATTCGTCCTCCATCATAGATTTTAGGGATAAGGACTTTAGGGCTCCTTCGTTGTCCAGGACTACGTATTCCGGGACGCAGAAAAAGAAAAGCATATCCCGTAGTGGTCTTCGAAGATCTTCAACTGATTTAGATGGTATGATTTTGGCAACTAGGAATTTAGTAAACTTGTCGATTGCCGTTAGTACGAGTTTTTTTTTCGGTTGAGAAGATATCGATGTGTACTGTATGTCCTAGGAAACTAGGTATAGAGGTTTCATTGAGGAAAGGTTTGTTGGGATGGCAGTCATACTTATCCTCTTTGCAAGTAACACATCGGTTGACAATTCTCTTAATCTTCGCCGCCATTTTTGGGAAATAGAAGTTCTCTATAAGCTGAAGTCGGTTTTCTGTGAGCTCTGCGATGCGTTTGAAGATTTTTTTCTTCTTGCTCGACTTCGCTTGCAATGTCTTCGACGATTCGTTGGGTAAATCTAATTTTGTAATCCCTAAAATGTAGACTATAAATGTCCTGGATTTTGCCCATAACTTCTTCGTTAGTTAAGAGACCATTAATCGTATGGGGGTTGAGATACCTTTTGAAAATGCCTATCAGATTAGCTTCTGAATATTCGGGTTTGGTAAGGACGTACCTAGTTTAGCCTTCAAAAGGGTTTGTGATTTGACAACTGTCTTCTTCTCCGATTTTTAATATCAATTGCGTTCGGAAGACGTTTACAGGAGATTTTGCGGTAGGAATTAGACCATGAGATGAGCTTTCGTGACTATGTTGTGTTGCTGTTAGGGAGTTGACTGCTGTAGTTTGAGGAGGTCTTGATAAAGTGTCGGCCACTACATTGGCTTTTCCGGGCTTGTATTTAAGCTCATAGTTGTATTCTTCTAGTATTGCTTTCCATCTTTTCATTTTGGTATTGGTATTTTTATTGGAAAGCGCGTAGGTTAGTGGTTGGTGGTCAGTAAATATTTTGACCTTACGCGAGCCGTAAAGGTAACCTCGAAGACTGTGGAGTGCCCATATGATAGCCAGCATCTCTTTTTCATTAGTGGCATAACACTCTTCAGATTTTGTGAGTGTTCTTGAGAGGAATGTGATGGGCTTTCCATTTTGTGACAAGACGGCTCCTATTGCGGATTCGGAAGCGTCTGTTGTCAGTTCAAACTCCTTCTCAAAGTTTGGGTGTACCAGTAGGACTTCTTTGGAAATGAGTGCGTTTTTGATTTTATCGAAAGCCTCGAGTGCGTCTTGGTTTAATGAAATTGCTTTATGTTTTGAGAGGTTTTTGGACACACGTCCATCTTCCCCTCTTAAGAGGAATGTCAGAGGCTTTGCAAGCTTCGCATAGTCTTTAATGACGCGCCGGTAATAGCCTGACATTCCCAAAAAAGACCGTAGATCTTTAAGGGTCTTAGGCGGTGGAAAATTAACGATTGCCTTGACTTTATCTAGATTAGTGCGGATACCATCTTTACCCACGATATAACCCAGAAACTCGATATTCTGTTGAAAAAATTCGCACTTGTCCAATTGGATTTTCATATTCGCGGCCTCGAGAGTGCGGAATACTTTCTCGAGGTTTGCAAAATGTTCAGCCTCGTTTTTCCCGAAAATAATGATGTCATCTATATAAACATAACATCTTTTACCGATGTGGTCCCTTAATATGTCGTCGAGAGCCCTTTGGAAGATAGATGGAGCGTTTTTTAGTCCAAAGGGGAGCCGGGTAAATTCAAATTTGCCGTTATTCACTGAAAAGGCTGTCTTCTCAATGTCGGTTTCCTTCAGCGGTATCTGATAAAATCCGCTTTTTAAATCAGCTATCGTAAAATATTGGTTTTCGCCTAAGTTGGCCAGGACCTCATTTGTTTCGGGTATTGGGCATCGATCAGAGATGGTTACCGTGTTGAGTTTTCGGTAATCGACCACCATTCGATATTTCTTTTCTTTGGAGGCATCCAATTTTTTTGGTACTTTCCACACGGGGTAGTTGTACGGGAATCTAGAAGGTCGAATGATACCATCATCCAGTAATTTTGTTAGTTCTTTCTCAACTTCGTTTTTTAACGACATGGGATACGGGTACGACTTAGAATATACAGGATCATTTGTTATGGTGCGAATTTCACCTACGACGCGAGTTGTATATGTAAGCTTTTCATCCGGATCAGAGAAAAGGTGTGGACATTTATCAATAATTTGTTTTAGTTTGGCTGATTGTTCCTTGTTCATATGTGAAATTCTTAGATCGATATTGTTTATGGATTCTGAATGGTGTTGTTTTAAGGGTATTTTTAAATTAGGACCGATAAGCATATAGTTTTCCTTTGTGTAGATGACTGCGTTTAGCTCCTTGAGCATATCATTACCTATAATACCGTCAAAAGATATCAAAGTGGGCAAGATGAAAAATTTTATTTTATCTGTTCCGGGGCCAATGACTTGGACAAAAGAGTGGTGCGTTATTTTTACGCTTCCCGCTATAGAGTTGGTAAAGAAGTAACGTTCGTTAGGTAAATGGTGTCTTATGTGTCTGGGCTGTATATAATTTTTGTTAGACCCTGTATCAATCAGAAACTTTAATAGCTCTCCGCTTCGAAGGGCAAGTTCAAAATATGGAAGCGAAGAGCGGCTTAGGCTAAAAAATATACATCATCTATATATTCGGTAGTGTCGTAAGTATTATCTTCAGGTGGATCAATATAGTCCTGATGGGATTCGTCGTATTGTTGGTCCTTGGTAGAGATGTTCTGTTCGTATTCTTCGTGCGTAGTGTCTTCAGTCGGAGATTCTTCCAGATGATAGGTACGTTGCAATTTGTTTGGTGGGTAATTTGTTGCGTGGTTTTGTGGTGGTTGTATACGCTTTTGGGCAAATTGTTGGTGGTTTTTGGGTCGATTTTGGTAGTTAAGGGCTCGTGATTGAATGCTTTGGTCGATATCCATTGGTTCCGGTCGGGGTAAGGGCTTAGGTGGCAATAGTCTAGGGTTTGGGAATGGTTGATTAAAGAACATTGGTCGTTGCGGTTGCTGGGGATTATGTACCAAATCAGGGAAAACTTTGTTCTTGGAGCTGGTGACGGCGCAACTCGTTGCACTTGTGGTTGAATTTTCCTAGGCGAAATCGGGGGTACCGTATGGTTTTGGGCTCTATGTATATTATTATGTGAACTATTCGCAAGTTGCGTGCGATAATCCACACTTTGCAATCTCAAGCAGAGATGCAGTGCTTGGGGTACATCTGCCGGTTCTCTAATACTTAGCAACCTCGGGAGATCGCCGCGAAGACCTCTGATGAACGTATCGAGAGCTTTATCTCGATAGGCTTGACTCATAGCGTTGAGTGTTTCCTGGCTCATGTCCATGCACGAGAGTTTGTTAAGGATCAGGGAAAGGTGGTGATATACCATTTGGTAAAATTCGTGGATCGTTGTGTGGCCCTGTACCAAATTTGTCATTTGGTATTCCAGTGTTCCCAAGTCACGCTTGTCCGCGTAATGTAATGTTAAACACCTGGAAATTTTGGCCCAGTTCAAAGGAGTGTTGTAAGATTCCAACGCAATATCCGCGTGGCCCGTGATTTTATTCCTTATCACAGAGAGAATCGCATAGTATTTTGGTGTGCCCCTCCATTGATCGTAGATTTTAAGTATCCTGTCGACGCTTTTCTTCCAGGATGAGAACTCTCCTGGTTGTCCAGAAAATTCTCTTGAACTTTTCACTACGTCGGGCACACGATCCATGTCCGTAAGGTTCGCGTCGTTTCCAGCGTAAATAGGCTCGTCGACATCGTTATTTATGTCGGACGCGGGATTAAGGATAGAATTTAGAATTTCTCGGCATTGGATTCTGAGGTTTTCCGTAAGGTATCGTGAAACGTAGTTAGTTATTTCTTCCCTATTTATGGAGATTGGATTTGAATTTTCTTGGGGCACAGGGATAGGAGGAGCGGGAGGAATCGCTACGTTATCCGCTGCATTAACACCTATTCTTGCCGGGCGGATTAAATTACTCGGATTTGACATGATAATAGAAAGACAACACAAGCAGACGATTTAACAAATCAGGGACTTAAGTTTTCTTTTAGTAGCAGTTTTTTTTCAAAATTTTGTCGAATCAAAGGGAACCAATTTAGCGGAAGTTTACGAAATCCACACCCTTTTCACACTTGAATTTTTAGATGATTTTTGGTGTAGCACAACTATAATTTGGAAAATATTTTATAAAGAAGGAAGGGTAATTTCTGAATTTGCAATTAAGGCGTAGCAATCAACACGATTTACAATTTTTGCACACACAATTCGAACAATTCCCACACTTTTTCCACAATTCACGTATATTTTTTTCACTTGGTATAAATTTTCACCAGAGGACTTGACATATCTGTCTATATATATTTATAAAATACAATTTGTGTAAATTTGAGGAAGAAAAATTAAGATAAATGAAACATAAGTTTTGTTTTTAAAATTATATTTGATTCACTGGAATCTAAATAAAATCGTTTCATAAATGTATCACTTTATGTTTCGAAGCAAATAATTATTGGTTTTATCCAAGCTTTCAAATGTTCAATTCATTTACGAAATTTCGATTGTAACTTTTACGTTCAATATTTTTACTTACGTACTTTTACGTACAATTCATAAAAATTCTTCGTTTTATCGAACTTTTAGAATGAAAACAGTCACCACTAGTAATTAATTCTACTTACAAAACGAATAATAGTACTGCTTCCATGGGTGTTTGAGACTGCTTTTTGTTCCAGGCTGGTATGAATCCTTTTTAGCGTCTGCCTTTGCTTTTCGCTTATTCGGGGACCTTTTTCCTGGGGGACGTCGCTTCTTCCTTCGGAGATCACAAAATGTTGGTTACTTGTGTCGCACTGCGTAATTGGTTATACACTCGCGCAAAACGTTCGTTTATTTTATCACGGAACGCTATCTCGTCTGAATTTTACTTCGGAAGACTTTTTCGTTTCTATTGGATGTCCTACCGACCTCGGTAGGTGTTTTATGGGACTATTATAGGCTCGTCCTCCAATAGAATATCGAAAATAACAAGTACTCGCGACGCTAAGAAGCAGCCCCACGTTGGGCGCCAGTTAATAAAAGATCCTTTTTTGTTTTTAAAAAAATACAACTTAGGGCTGTTGCCCAGATCTTTATTGTTTCACGGTTAATTACAAACTGAACTAACTTTTTACAATTATATGAAAACTAGAACTTATTCGATTCCAGGAAACTGCATGCATTGCATTTCTCACGATGCTTGTATTTGATGGTAGACACATCGTCAGCATTTTCAGTTTTAATGTTATCCGAGATAACTTATATGTGGCTGTAATGGAAGGTCTCTATTGGTGACTGATCATAACATGTACGGAGAAGAGGAAGCTGCGCCGCATTAGAAGAAATAAAGCAACGTTTTACCAGACCCAACTTAGTCTGTTGTCTATTTCTTCGTTAGCGCAACTCATTGAGCTGGGGAGAAAGTTGGAAACAACGTGAGTGACAGTCGAGTTCTTTGTTCCACCTCCAAGTTGTCGGAACTAATGACTTCTGTAGCCAAATTTGGCGTACAGCGAGGCCAAGAGCGAGTAGACAATGGCAGGGTGGAATTGTGGAAGAAGCGGAAACACCTCTAGGACTTGCAGTGAGCTCCAAAAATATTTTGGCTGTAGTAAAATAGTGGCTAGGAAGGCCACTTGTCCCAACTGCAAACCACGTTCGGCTGGGGGACAGTAAAATTACGGGAATAGACGCGAATCTTATCAAGCACAAGGTGCAGGGCACTCTGGAAAAGACTGCCATGCCCACTAGGCAGCGTAGGGGGCACGAACGGCCGGAACATACCAGTCAGAACGGGGCGCAGGACCGAGTACATACCGGAGGAGAGTAAAGCGGATAATCGTCCACATATGAAAATGGAGATCTTTGGTGGGGTTGTTGGACTAGGGAGCAACTCACACTGTTTTAGCTGGGTCCAGTTTTGAAATGCGATTCGGTTAGCGGATAGTGGTTGTGTCCCAGCTGAGGGGTAGCTTGGGTACCTGTTGTGGTGGAAGGGGTCGTAAGGTGAATGGATGTCCTGGTGGTGCCTCGAGCCCCACTCGAACTTATCTTGGAGGTGGATTTCCTATGCTTGTTTTGAATCGTCTTGGACCTCAATAGGGAATAATGAGAATTCGTGGCAGTAGTAGCTTGTGAAACGCTGCGGCGGAGGATACGATTGAAGGCACAGGAAAAGGCACGCTTGAAAGCACAGGTCACGAGGGAGTTCAGCTTGATGGGCGAGGGCTTAGGTTTTGCCAAAAGGGTAGAACATGTGGTCAAAACCTCGTTGGAACCCATCAAGCAACGTTATTATCCTGTGTCCCTGGCAGTGGAGGCATACATCAACGAGGAGCTGGATGAAACGTTGCGGTTGGGGGTAGTGGAACCTTCTGGAAGTCCATGGTCATCGCCCACCCTCTTCGTAAGGAAAAGGGATGGGAAGTTTCACTTCCATGTGGACTTTCGGAAGTCGAACAGCGTATCAGAGAGGGACGCCTACCCATTGCCGTACATTTCTTCTACACTGGATAAACTTCGGCCTGCCAAATATCTCTCCTCATTGTCCATTCAATCCGCTTATTGGCAAATTCCGATAGCTCAGGAATCGAAGCCTTTTAAAGTCTTCACAGTACCTGGGTGGGTTTTGTTCTATTTTCATCGCATTCTTTTTTGGCTGCACAGTGCGCCTGTGATATGGCAACGTTTATGGACCCCAGTTTAGAACCGGAGCGGGAACCATTTGTCTACGTGTACTTAGATGATGTGACAATAGTGACTGGGGATTTCAAAAAACACCTGAAAATTCTCCAGGAGGTATTATCACGACTACGTAAGGCTGGAGAATGTGTATCGTGCAAAAAAATGCGAGTTCTACCGGCCACAGCTGAAGTACCCGGGAATATGTAGTAGATCAAAGCGGACTTCACGTCGAACCAGAGAAAGTTGAATGTATATTGCAAATCCCCCGGCCTACAAATGTGAAAAGGTTCGACAGTTCCTTGGAATGGTGTCGTGGTACTGACAATTAATTCCGGACCATGCCATGTTAACTGCGCCACTCACGAACCTGTTACGTGAAAATAGGAAGTTCGAATGGACGGATCAATATGAGTTGGCTTTCTCACACTGCAAGACTATGCTATCAGCAGTGCCTATTCTCACGAGCCTCAGACAGACGCTTAGGACTATGGACTTGGAACGGTGTCGACCCAGAGCCACCCAGAAGGTGAAAAGATAGTATGCTACCTTAGCCGTGGTTTTTCCAAGGCAGAGGAAAATTACTCCACCATCAAAAAGGAGTAGTCATATGGGCAGTGGAGAAACTTCGGCCCTACTTGGAGGAATTACGGTTCATAGTAATCACGGATCACCACTCTCTAGTGTGGTTTAATAATATGCGGGATCCGACTGGTCGTTTGGCATGTTGCACCGTGAGACTTCAACAGTTTGATTACGATGTCATTCACCAGAATGGTAAGGAGCAATTGTTCCTGACGCTTTGTCCCAAGTACTACCAGAGGTGCACATGGTTAAGAAATCTAGCAAAGAGGATAAGTGAATGTTGTGTATGCGAGCAAAAACTGAGAAAAATTCAGACAAGTTCCTAGATAGGCGCATCGAAAGAGGAGCACTACGGTGGCATCTACCCAGATAAAATGCGAAATTTAGCTTAAATTCCTGGAAGCAGGTGGTAGCCAAGTCCGAGTGGCCAAGAATCTTACAGCAGTACCACAATGATGCCACGGCAGGACATATGGGGATCAGCCGGACTTATGACCAGATAGCTAAACGGTATTATTGGCCCAAGATGAGGACAGATGTTAGCCGATATGTGACAAAGTGTAAGACTTGCCAGGAACATAGGGCACCGTACGGTTTGATGTCCTACAGAGTTGGTCAGACCCGAGAGCCCTGGGAAATGATCTGTGTCGGTTTGGTTGGACCTTTACCACGCTCTACCAAGGGAAGCACTTTAATTTTAACAGTAGTGGAATATTTCACTTAAATGTCTCTAGTCTTTTCAATCAAGAAAGCGACCGCGTCCCTAGTAGCCAAAGTATTGGAGGAGCGAGTTTTCGTAATATTCGGGGCTCTCGCGCAGGTTGTATGTGACAACGGTGTCCAATTCTGTTCTGGAGAGATGAAAAAATTGGTAACTGGTTACGGCGGGAATCTATAATTCACACCGTTTTACCATCTGCAAGCCTAACCAGCCGAGCGGATCAACCAGAACATTAAGAGGATGCTGAGAACTTATGTAGGGAACAATCACTGGAAGTCGGACGTACATCTACCCAAGATCGGCTGTGCCTTGCATGCATATGTGCATGAGGTCATGGGTGTGTTCGTTATGGTTCGTAATTGTTCGTAAGGATAAACTTTTTCTTCCCAATCACCACTTCGAAATGCAGCAGACGAACACTTTCACTGTTGAACGCAGATCAATTTATTTGAGTAGCGCACTAAGCGAGAAATGTACTTAAATCTGTTTTGTAAATATTTATTTTATTTAAACAACATTACAGTATGAATATCAAATCTGAATTGAACTAACTGAACGAACTGAATTTAATTCATTAATCTACAATCTAAATATATATATACAATTCCAAAAATAATATAGGTATCTAGATTTACATTATATGTTTAATATGTCAAAAGTAAAGTATTTTTATGTAAAGTATATTTTATGTATGGGATAAATATTTTTGCGTTATTTTGAATTATATATAATATAACCGCCACAGAACTTCCCCCCTAGTGAAATATTCATATTTCGCGATAAAAGGAAAACTACTTCTGTGGGGTTGGTTAACTGTTACTGGTTAATTTTTTAAATTTTAATGTAAAATTATTCTTTGAGACTTATTGAAACGTTTGCCATTCATAAATATCATGTTATAAATCTTTTTTTATTTTTACTGATGTCAAACTTTTTTGGTCTCTATATTTCCATTATTTTTAGGGTTTTGTACTAAAATACAAAACCCTATTGCAATCACGACCTGTGTCCGTCTGTCCGTCCGTCCGTCCGTCCGTCTGTATGTCACAGCACTTTTTCTCCGAAACTATAGAGGCTACAGCCATGAAACTTTGTAGAAAGGTCAGAAGTGGTGACCTCTTGAAAGTTCAATGGTGGAAAAAAATTTCAAAGGGATTTAAGGAGGGTCTCTCCATATAGGGAAGTGACCCCCCAAAAAAAATTTTTCAACATTGGTAGTCGAGTAGGGTGTCATTGGAAAGGTCTTAACGAGATCTTTTCAAAACAAGTCTTAAAATTGCCTTATGCGTACCGAGGAGGGCAGGGGAAGGGGAAATGTACGAACTTTTCGCGTACCCCCCCTCGCGATTGGACACCTTCCATCCGAAAAATCTGAAAAAAATCATGGATGTAGGCCTTAATGAGTACAACAACAACAAATACATGAGAAGTCGAAATTCACTCAACTTTGTTAGTAATAGTATGATTTATCGATTTTATGTTTTCTTGAATAAAATCCAAACGGTACCCTTAAATTCAATAAAATTTAGCACACAGATGACTATTTATAAAATCAATCTTTTCTGAAAGTTTCATAAAGATCGAATAATATTTAACGAAGTTAAAGCGATTTGAATTTTCCTGCATTACTATGGAACAATATGCCCTGTATTACTATGGAAACATATGGCTATGAAGCCATATGCGCTTTTTACTGACTTAGAAACTACAGCTTTGCTAGGATTTGCATGAAAATTTCAGGAATGATAGGTATCATGAAGATGAGTATATACAATTGAAACAAGTCGGAAAGGCAGGAGAGAGCTCCTAGCAAAAGGGCTTTGTAACTATTCTAAGATTCTAAAAAACAGGCCATGAATCGATGATTACAGTACAAAGGAGTGGCCCTAAAAACAGGCCATGAATCGATGATAACAGTACAGAGGAGTGGCCCCTGAAAAAAAATTTCATGAAAGGTAGCCGATATGAGTATCAACTGAAAGCTCTCTATGAGAGCTTTTCAAAACAGTTCTTAAACTGATAGTTGTTGCTTTAGTGGGGGCATAGGGGGGGAAATACATGAAAAATGTGTTTCCTCCCTTGCAAATGGACACCCGTGATCTAAAAAATCTGAAAAAATTATCAAAGGAGACATTTATGGGTATAACTATAACAAATATCTCAGAAGTCAAAATTCGTTCAACTTTGTTAATAATAGTATGATCCTCGAATTTCACATTTTCTCCAATTAAATCGTCTTTGAAATGTTTCTTGATTTTATTCGTTGCTGGTTACTGCATTTTGTAAGTTGAGTACAAAACCCTTCTGACATGAGCATAGGTCTGTCTACTCAACTTGTTTATTACTTTTTTTTAATTGCGGAAAAACAAGGTTTTAATCGATCTACCGAAATATTACACGCTTTATTATTAATCTCAATAGGGAAATATTTTTCTTTTCTTTGCAATATCTTAAAGGGACCTTGGTATGGTGTTTTAAGCGATCGACGAACCGAATCTACCCTGACTAGAACTTCGGTGCATGTATCTAAACTTTTAATAGTTTTTGTGTTATTATTACCATGATTTGCAGCTGGAATAGGTTTGAGAACCGACATAGCAACTTTCAGGTCTTTAACAAAATCGTTTTGTATTTAGTTATCAAATGATGGAATTGAAAAATCACCCGGAATTTTGATATTTTCTCCATAAAGTAGCTCTGCTGGAGAAGCATTAAGATCTTCTTTGATTGCTGTTCTCAAACCTAACACCACAGAAGGTAAGCTCTTGGTCCATGAAGGATTATTATGTGTCATAATGGCCGCTTTAAGCGTACGATGCCATCTTTCGATCATACCGTTAGCTTGAGGATGATAAGCTGTAGTACGGTTGCGCTTAAAACCTAGAGTCCTTGCTAGTTCGCCAAATAGTTGTGATTCAAATTGTTTCCCTTGTTACTTCAGGAACACCAAAACGTACAATCCAAACACTGCATAAAGCTTCCGCACAAGATTGAGCTGTTATATTTGTCATGGGAATAGCTTCTGGCCATCTTGAAAATCGGTCAATAATTGTCGAGCAATACGTGAAACCTTGTGAATAGGAAGTGGTCCGATAATATCCATATGAATTGCTTTCAAGCGTTAAGATACCAATGGAAAAGTCTTAATTTCACTTTTATTATGCCTTGAAATTTTGCAACGTTGACAATCTAAACAACTTCGAGTCCAGGTTGCAACATCCTTATTTAATGAAGGACAAAAATATTTGCTTACAATAATGCGACGAGTAGTTCGTATTCCAGGATGTGCTAAATTGTGAACAGTTTTGAAAACTTGTTCACAAAATTTTTCTGGAATTTAAGGCCTGATAGTTTTATCAGAATTTTCACAAAAAACTTCAATATGTGAATTTGGCAAATTAATTTGACTAAACTTAAATTTCGAATTTGTTCTCAAGTTTGTCAAACATTCATCTACAATTTGTGCTTCTGAAATAGCTTTGAAATCTATTGTACTAGGAATTTCTATTTGAGAAATCCTAGAAAGAGAATCAGCAACTACATTCTCTTTGCCAGAAATATGTCGAAAGTTTGTAGTACACTCACTAATAAATGCTAGTTGACGTAGTTGCCTTGGAGAAGCTTTAGCTGGGTTTTGCCGAAATGAATATATTAATGGCTTGTGATCTGTGAACAGCGTGAAAGAACGACCTTCAATGTAAAATCTAAAACATTTTACTGCTTGATAAGCCGCCAACAATTCACGGTCATAAGTATCATAATTTTTTTGAGCTTGATTGAGTTTCTTAGAGAAGTAACCTAAGGGTTACCAGTCATCATTTATGCGTTGTTGGAGTGCTGCACCAATGGCAATATCTGAAGCATCGACAAAAATTGCCAAAGGAGCATCCATGTTAGGAAAAGCTAATACTGCTGCTTCGAATAATTGTTGTTTTGAAAAATTAAAAGATTCAATAGCTTCTGGAGTCCAGTTAATTTTTCTTTTATCTGACTTTTTACCTCCTATTAGATAACTGTTAAGTAATGCATGATGTTGAGCTGCATTGGGCAAGAAACGACGATAAAAATTTATCATGCCTAAAAATCGTCTAAGTTCTAAAATAGTCTCAGGTAATTTGAACTGAAGAATATCTTGACACTTGTCTGGAGCTGGACGAATGCCTTCAGACGAAATGAAATGACCAAGAAATTTTATCTCAGTCTGTAAAAATTTACATTTGTTAATGTTAATTAAAAGACCATGTTCTTGTAATCTTTCAAAAATAATTTCCAAATGAGCTAAATGCTCAGAAACTGATTTAGATGCAATCAGGATGTCGTCAAGATATAGGAAACAAAAATTTAGATCTTTCAGTACAGAATTAATAAATCGCTGGAAAGTTTGCGCAGCATTGCATAGTCCAAAGGTCATTCGGGTAAATTCAAAGAGTCCAAGCGGTGTGCATATAGCTGTTTTTGGAATATCTTCGGGTTCGACTGGAATTTGATGGTATGCCTTGGTAAGATCTAAAGTTGAAAATGTATTGCAATCGGTCAGAAAATGAGTGATATCCTGAATATTAGGAATCGGATAGCGATCTGGAACGGTTATGGCATTTAAACGTCTGTAGGTTCCACAACGACGCGATTCACCATTACTTTTTTTCAACATGTGTAATGCCTTGTTCCAGAAGAAAATTAAATTCTTTTTTAGCTGACTCTAATCTGTCCGGAGCTAAACGTCTATGTTTGGACATGATTGGAGATCCAGAAGTAACAATTTTATGTTTAATATTATGTACTGGAATTTTAGTGAAATCAGATTCTAAGGTAATCGACTTGAATTTAATTAATAATTCTTTAACATTAGGATCAACATCCGATTGAACGTGAATTAATAAATTTGAATAATCTTCTTTAGAAAAAGAAGCTATTGATTTAAGATTGGTAACTGAGTCAATTACAGCTTTATTAACTACATCTACTAAAAGACCGAAATGACCAAGGAAATCTGCTCATATAATGGGACGTGTAATGTAAGCAATTATAAAGTGCCATGAAAAATCTCTTCTAAGTCCCAAATTTAATGTTAATAACTTTCTGCCATATCTGTCAAAAGAAGATGCATTTGCAGCAGAAAGTTTAAATCCCAATGGAATTAATTTCAAATTATTTGATTTCGGAATCACGGAAATTTCCGCACCTGTATCGATTAAAAAATTCTTCTTTGAAGAATTATCGAGAATTGAAAGGCGGCTACAAGAAATACTACTGAAGTTTGCCGCCGGAGACTTAAGAGGATTTAGTTTTTTGAATTATTGAAAGTCTCCTTAGAATTTTTGTTAATAAATTTGCATGGCTCAATACACTTAAGTGCATTGACACCAAACTTAGCATGATACCAACAAAATCCTCTATCTTTTGAGCGTCTGTAGGATGAACTACGTGAACGGAAACCTTGAAACTGGCCATCATTCCTTCTTGGACTTTTAAATCTTAATGATTCTCCAACAGCTTTAGTAAGTTCTGCAATTTGACTTCTTAGCTCTGTAATTTGTTGTTGAACGTTAGGTTCTGATTTGGAGGAATTTGCAAACGAAAATACAGATGGTCTATTTGAAACTTCAAAAATTTTATCAGCACAAGATGCCAGATCATTCAAAGAGCTGAACCGATTACATGCTAATATTGCTTGCATGTTTTCCGGTAGTCTTTGAAGTCATAATGATCTTAAAAGATCATCTCCAACTTTATCCCCCCCAAGTTGTTTTATCTCACGAAGAAGTTGTGAGGGCTGTCTATCTTCTAAAGAGAGATTCGAAATTAATTGACTTAATCTCGTATTCTCACTTGCTGAAAGTCTGGAAATTAAACCTTCTTTTAAAGTTGTGTTGGGAGTAGTGGATGAAGGATTATTCACTATATCAGTAACTGTCCTAATGGCTTCAGGATCAAGAGCTACCAGAGCAGTTAGTTAGCTCCGTCGTAGTCCCAGCCAGAGCAGCTCCGTCGTAGTCCCAGCCAGAGCGAATTGAGCCTCCGAACGCTTAAACCATGTTTCAGGAAACTCCATCTAAAATGAAGGTAGTTTCACTGCTACAGCATTTACTGTAGAATCCCCTGAAGGACTCGCATCATGGAAATTATCTTGGGGCATAATTTAATTTATAATAGTATTCCTGCGAAAATAAATCCCTAAGGGTTCTGGGTGCGCTACGCTGGATATATCCCCCCTGTCGCAGGATATATCCTACCCTTCATCTGCGATCTAATCGTTAAAATTTTAAAAATGTTTAGAAATTTTTAAAAATATTTGAAATATTTAAAAATTCTGGTATATATGTATGAATTTAAAATGTGTATAATTGTAGAATGTAATGTTGTACATAAATTCTCTTACTTAAATTCCTTTACGTTTCGGTTTGTCATACTTCCTTGAAAATCGTTCTTGATAAAACTGCCAATTGATCTTTGTCACACAATCATATGTCAGAAATATCCACAATCTGGTCCTAATATCGATCAAACGCAAAAACTCCTCTCGACTCTCCGCTGAACATGACAAAATTTTTCTTGCTTTTGCACTTGGATATTCGCTCCTCGCTCGTCGTTTTCCACTTTTGATGTCTTACAAGTTCGCTGATTAGAATTTTCTGCTGGAACTTTTCGCCGTTTTCCGCCTGTTCTCGGTTTATTCGCCGTACAAGATCAATGGCTGCCTGCTGATTTGATGATTGTTTTGCTTTGCTCTTAAGGCTCTGTCCGGATGCTATAACTAAATTCGAAATTGCTCACAATTCTAATTTGCGTTTCGCTGGCGGGCGGGCGGACACACGACCGTAAATGTACCACCAATTGGCGAAAATTGCAAATAAAATCGCAATTTGACCTTTTCGCTTCTTTTTCTGCTCTAACGAAATAATATTTCTACCGTCGCTCATAATTAACACAAGAATTTTCATCTCTCAAGGTGTGAGTCAATCGCACAAACCGACTCAATCGCCACGAAAAATCAGATTCCTTCACTTTCTTTGCAATTCAATCTTCCGCGACACGCGAGTCGATACTTTTGCGAGGGAATCTCACAATTTTTTTTTAAAATTCTAGCCTGGAGGTCTTGAATTTTTGAAAGCACTTGTGCCTTATTGGGGTCACCAATTGTTCGTTATGGTTCGTAATTGTTCGTAAGGATAAACTTTTTCTTCCCAATCACCACTTCGAAATGCAGCAGCCGAACACTTCCACTGTTGAACGCAGATCGATTTATTTGTGTAGCGCACTAAGCGAGAAATGTACTTAAATCTGTTTTGTAAATATTTATTTTATTTAAACAACATTACAGTATGCATATCAAATCTGAACTGAACTAACTGAACGAACTGAATTTAATTCATTAATTTACAATCTATATATATACAATTCCAAAAATAATATAAGTATCTAGATTTACATTATATGTTTAATATGTCAAAAGTAAAATATTTTTATGTAAAGAATATTTTATGTATGGAATGAATATTTTTGAGTTATTTTGAATTATATATAATATAACCGCCACAGGTGTAACTACTTATTTCATAACTTTCGATCGGGAGACGTTGTTTGCGGGGGCCGCCGAGCTCACCGATCGACGAGGGCCAGGTCGTAGATTTCATGGTTAGAGCACGGAAGTTGAAAATATTACGTGAGGAAGTAATCTAACGTCTGAAGGAGGCCACAAGGAAAAGCATGCAAAGATGGCACGAAATACTGTTCTGCGAAACTAGCCCCAGAGTACTTGGGTCCATTTCGAACAGAGAAGCGCGAGTCCTTATCTAGGTTTAAGCTGATGGGCATGTATGGACAGAATGCAAGCACCTGGCACGCCAAAGACCTGAAGCCTAATATAGATTAGGCAGACGTAGAGTAAGAAGTTTTGGTGAATTATTTTGGCAGTTAGATATAAAGGAATTAGCGCATGAGAATATAGTATATAATAAAAAGATATATTTAACGCCCTTGGCCAATCCCCATTCTATTTATGGTGGAAGCTAAGAAGATACTCGGATTAAAGAGATATAATGATGGTGAATTTAGGGAATAGTTGTGAAGTCACTCATAGTATTTTTTTTTTTGAAAATTGGAATTCGGAAGAAAAAAAAGAAAATTGGAATTCGGAAAAAAAGAAAATTTAACGGAATTACGGAATTTTGGAGGAACCAAGAAAATTTCGAAATTGTGGAAAAGGAAATAGGTAAAGCGCCTCATTAAGGCACGTAGAGCGAGCACAAGGAGGGAGGACGAGTGGAATGATAGGAGTAGACAGAAAGAGTTAAATTTGAATTAGAATATTTGAAGAAATAAATTATTATTAAGTAGTTTGCAAACAATTATTTTGCTTTTTGGTTTTTCAGTCACAGTAATAAAGATTGCAGTTTCTTTTAGTTTCTTTCATTTTCTGGCGATAGTGCTCCAAATTTTGTCTTAGAATCTGTGGGTATGGGGGAAAATAATGAGTATGGAGAGCTTTCCGTAGCAAAATCAAGCTTCACGCGGAAAGCGAAGAAAAAGCTGCAGCTTTTCTGTGAGAAGTTTGGGGTGTACATAAAGGAAGAACTTGTTTTGGACCTGTTTACTAATTGCAAGATGCAACTGCAAGTGCCAGAGGTTTTCAGTGACATGGAGATGGACGAAGGAGGGAGTTCCACGGACAGTGGTGATGAGAACGAGGCAATCTTAAAGCCAGAAAAGGAAGCAAGAAAGAGGGCAATAAGACCTCCAACTCAGGAGCCTACTTCAAAGGCATCAAAGACCATTGGAGTGAGCGAGCGTGATTTTCCCCAGCTCATAAAGGTGGCAACAGTACGTTCCGCCAGTTTTTCGGGGACCATACTCAAGCCATGTGGAAGGCCAAACCGTGATGGTAGCAAAGGAAAATCGAAGCCCTAGCAGCCAAACGTGGCTGCTACCAACAAAGAAAGGATGACTCCCATAGTGTGCTATAGGCTTGACCTGAAAACTTTCAGGGATAACGTTGACAGGGCATGCACATGGAATTCTGCAAAGGAGTTTGAGTTCGGCGTAACGGTGAACAGCTCCTCACGAACTTCGCTCCACCGCAAAACGTCAGAGAATCATACAAGCCGATTTAACTTTATAAAGTGTGTGAATGTGGCTTGCTAAACCTACACTCTTCCAGGAGAGAGAAAATTGGCTCTCCTTCTCAAATGCTCGCACAGTTCGTCTGACGAGAACGATGTCTTGACTGAGCTGAAGGAACATCTCGGAGAAGATATCGTATCAGCAAACAGGTTCTCCACCATAACCTCTAGGAGGGCAAAAAGGACGCTTTCCTCTGTCTTAGTACAGTTCAAACTGGACTTTGAAGTAAAGAAAACGATGGACATAAAGTTCCTACTGTATCAAAAGATATAATGGGAACGTTTACAGAAAAATTGCACTTCCCAGTGCTTCAATTACAAAAACTTGGCCCCATCGTTCTAACTGCGGACTTGAAGTCAGATGCGTACAATACGACAAGCAACGCAGGTCCACTGAATGTCCTATCTTGAAGGACGAGAAAAAAGACGTGATCTTCTGTATGAACTGCAATGCTATGTGACACCCTGAGAGTTTCAGAGATTGCCCTAAAGCAAAAGACGTTGAAGAGAAAAGGAAACATCTCCGTAAAAAAAAGAGGAAAGGAGGGATTTCATCACCCTCTCTATAGGAGAAGGCGTCTCGCCTTTTTCAAGATCCAAAGAAATAGCTTGCACCTCAGCCCATACGGCAGCACAAACATCAACCAGTGCAGCAACCACAGTAGTCGCAGAATGACCAAAATACGGTTTTGAGCACTGACTGTCAAACATTTTTCGGGTGTGACTTGTTCACACTCATTTGGAAAGTGGACTCTTTCGTTGCCCGCTATAAAACCCCACTAATCTTAGTGAAAAACAAGTTGAGTAAGCAGGAGAGTGCTCCTACCAGAAGGTCTTTGTAAACATTCTAGGGTTAGTAAAAAAATTTTTTACAAAGACCCAAAAAGCTACGTAATAAGAATTTGCCTTTAAAGTATGTTGTCGTGATGAGTTCTATTAAACTTTACATCCTCAACATATGTTCTCTAGCTCTACGATATCAAAGAAATTTTCTTTAAGAATACTTGAACGCCCATGGACCAGACTTCTTGTTTATATCGGAAACAAGATTCAAAGAAAGACACTGAGTTCATCTCGGAAAATACAAGATCATTAGGCGTGATGATCCAGAGGGAATTCTTGGAGTCGCTATGGCTCACAAGGGTCACTTGAAAGATCAAAGGCACTACCTTCCAAGTCTGAAATGTCGTGAAGGAGAGATAATGAGCTCCTTGCTGGGAGGGTGCACCTTTGCGTTTGTAGGGATATATTTTCAGCATAGACATTCCGTGAGAGAACTCAGTGAGGACTTGGAAACAGTGGTTATTCTGTGCAAAAAAAAATCGATTTCTATTCCGTGGGAGATGATTTCAATGCGAAGCATCCCTCATGGAGAAATATTAGATGTAAAGGCTATGGAACATTTATCTTTAACTGGTTTCAATCAAACGTGGATCTCCTATTTACTGCTCCGAAAGAGCCTAATTTCCGCTGAAGCTCGTCTATTATTGACTTCTTCATTGTACCTACCAATCTAGTAAACTTCTACCACAGTTAAAGGAACTTCGAGTGTGAAGTCCTTGACGCCGAGTCTGGCCATCATTTAGTTGAGCTGACCCTAGGAGTGAAAAAGGGTGTGAAACTTGAGGACTCACACCCTCAACTTTTCCATTCCATACAAGGAAATTGAATGGGTAGTAGTTAGTGCTGGTGTTGACAAAAATTTGAAGGTAATTTCGATCAAGAAATAGAAAAATCTTTTCATTCCTGAAATCGATGAGGAACACACATGTCTAAATTCAACCTTGGATACTGTCATCTCAAAAATGTACATTAAGGAATCCACGATAAAATTACTTTATCGAGATTCACCGGAAGACATCTCGGAACTTCATTGTAGACGTGGTCGGCTTAGAAAGCTACTCGCAAGGATCTACCACCGTAATTTAAATACGGTATGAACGTATTGATCTAGTGATTATGTCTCTAAAACGGATGATCTCGAGGAGAACTACGGTTTTTGCTCACTACCGATTTGAACAGACCCCGGAAAGTATCAAACCTGGTCCTTGTATGTTTTCCTCATATCAATAGAATAACCAGCAGAAAAAGGCTGCCCGGGGCTCTCACTTATGATGGGTCCATGTTCTTAGACGACAAAGTTATCGCTGACTCTATCGCAAAACATTTCGTGAAATTCTTCAAGGAAAGAAAGCAAGTAAAGACTCTTCCGTTACTTCGTTAGTGAGCAGGATAACAGCAAATTTCGAAAGGGAACGTGAAAAATTATGCTTGACTAGGTTCTTTGATTCAAATCCCTCTGACGCATCTACTGGGCACTGTCTGTTTGTCTGTCCAGAGCAATTTACTTTATTGGCACTGGAGCAAAATTCCTAAAATCAGCAGAAGCTGACAGAATCTCCAATTATATGCTTTAAAAGCTTCCCCATGTTTTCTCTGTCCTCCTCGTAATAATTTTGAAAAATTGTACTAACATTCACTACTCTCCTCAAAATATTGATGATGACATGTTAGTGTGGTCATCTGAGCACAATTTGCGCTTTGCTGAGATGAGGCTCCAAAAATATTTGAAATATCATACTGTACTCGTATATTACCAGAAATGGGGAAACAAGATTAAATACAAAGAAGAGTGAATTCATTGTGTTCAAGAACCCCCATAAAAGCGTTGGTCGTCGGGCAAGAGGTATCTGTGATTCCAGGTTTAGATGGTGCACTGCTCTAGGCAAACGAAGTACTTGGAGGTCGTTTTAAATAGGAAGGCTACCTTCAGTGCTCCCGTTGAGAATATTTTGATAAAAGTGACGTATGCGTACAATCTTCTCATACCTCTTTTCAGGAAACAGCGAACAAGCGAGTAAAGGTTTTAGCCTATGAAACCTTGATTCACCCAATCATCAAATATGCAGTGATGATATGAAATGGAGTTCCGGAAACAAAATGGGGCAAGATAAGGTTAGAGTAGTGAAAAATTCTTCGGGCTTGCACAGGCCTATACAGACGGGAGGACGGCCGGTCTTACCCCAACGAGGCTCTGTACCAGAAATCAGCAATAAAGCCAATCGAATCGTATGTGGGAGCGTCGGTGGAATCCGGAATCTAGGAAGCCAGGGAAGACATGTTGGAAGTAGTCAAGGGAGCGACAAATAACCGCTCAATGGAGGCACCGAACAAGTAGTTTGAAGGTGGTCATAAGAAAATTATTTACTTAATTTTAAGAAACAACTGCACCGTAGACGGTCTCAAGCCTGTTTTAGAAAGGAGGAAAGAGCTTGTTTCCCCAACCCACAGTCTCCATGATTCCTCATCCTAAACCTGACGATTAAATGGTAGCAAATATTCTCGGGGTCGCACATTTGGTTTATTGGTTCCCCAATGATGGCAAACTAAATGCCGAATCATGCTATTAACTGAAAGTACATCTACAGCTCTGCTAGCAAATCCTACTTACACCTCCTCTATGGAGACGTAATTAAGTGTACGCGAGTCTCCTACGCCTGATAACGGAATCAAAGTAATAACCATGCCGGGATGGAGATTGGGCTACGGCCTAACTCCCGGCTCCTAGAAAATCTTACCGTATTTCGAAAGCTGCAGTAGAGTCTCCGAATAGGTTGGACTCACGGTAACAACCTCGCAAACGGAAAAAGGACTACGGAATTGAGTACTAGAATGTCGAACCGCTCAATTTCCCTGGTGCTGTTAAGGACCTTTTGCAATAGGCCAGCCAGTACAAATTAAAAATACTGGTAATCTAGGAAATGAAATAAACTGAAAATAATATTCATGGTATGAGATCGCACACAATATTCAAAGCCGGGAAGCCTACTGGAAAACAAGGATTTGCAGTGGTCTTTATTGTGGATAGGGAGTTCCAACCACACGTTATTGATTTTAAGGCAGTTCATGAATTGTTGTGGGATATCTACATAAAAAATATAAATATATACGCCCCGACCGAAGAAACGAAGGAAACGTTCTACAATTACCTGGAAAGACTGGCCGACTCTTTACTTACAAACGACACAAAAATAACTCTGGGTGATTTCAACGCTAAAGTTGGCAATGAGATATCTCACTGGGGAACAACTGGAGGATGTAGCCTATATGATGAAACAAATGACAACGGCCAGCGCCTAATTGACTTGGCATGTAGTAGAAATCTTATCATAGGTTTGACTTGCTTCCCATATCGACAAATTAATAAAATAACCTGGGCGTCACCGCATGACATTACATAAAACCAGATTGACCATGTTCTGACGTTGGGCCTCAAGGATACTTGACGTCCGTACATACCGAGCAGCCAATTGTAACTCAGATCATTACTTAATCAAACTAACCTATTAATGTCGTATGTCAAGCCATATTCGGCGGAGATCAGCCCGCTACAAAAATTTGACATCGAACGGCTCCAAGCGACATCTGTGACCAAAAATTTCACGGAGACCCTCGACAATCAGCTGGCTCCTTTCTTATCAGACATATCGCTAAAGACGAACAACGAGCTCTGGATGGAAGGGAAAGCGGCCATTAAGACTGTGCAGAAAAGACGATCGGACATCAAGCCCAGCGCAAGAGGAATAATTGGTTTGATGATGAGTGCCAGAATACGTTAGATAAAAAGAATCAGGCGTACAAAGAATACATAGGTAGGAAAACCAGGATGAAGAGGGAACATTATCAAAACCTTAGAAGAGTAGCGAATAAGATAATTAGAAGTAACAAAAGAAAATACTATCACAACCAATTGAGAAGTATAGATATAAGTCTAGCAAGCAATAGCACAAGACAAACATACAAAGTAGTGAAAAGCCTCAAACTTGGTTATTGACCCTAAACCATGCTGTGCCGTGATGACATCGGCAATATGATTGCCTATGAAACCAAGGTTAAGGAAAAGATGGGCATCATATTTCAAGAACCTCCTTAATCCTCCGCATAGTTCAAAAAAATCGGTGCCTATAGATGGCTGCGGAGAGCTTGTATTGGCCCCTCCAGCTCTGGATGAAAAATGCGCCATCATCAAAGGCCAAAAGAATAACAAAGCGCCGGGAATCGATGAGATTCCAGTGGAACTCATCAAATATGGTGGAAGTAGTGTTCACCAAGCTATTCACAAAGTCATCCAGCACATTTGGCAACAAGAACATATGCCAAAAGAGCGGAGCCAATCAATTATGTTCCCTATGCACAAAAAAGCTGACAAGCTACAGTGCGACAATTATAGCGGCGTATCACTACTTTGTACGGCGTACAAAATATTTTCTCAAATCTTAGAAAATAAAATCGGATAAATTAGCCTATCGATATCGTATGTCAAAGGCATATTCAGTGACAGCCAGCCTGCTACAAAAATTTGACATCGAAAGGCTGCAAACAGTGTCTGTGGCAAAGAATTTTACGGAGACCTCGATGAGATTTCAGTAGAGCGCATTAAATATGGTGGCAGTAGTTTTCATCAAGCTATTCACAAAGTCATCCAGCACATTTGGCAACAAGAACATATGTCAAACGAGTGGAGCCAATCAATTATATTCGGTATCCACAAAAAAAAAGGTGATAAGCTACAGTACGAACATTATAAAGGCATATCACAACTTTGCACGGCGTACAAAATACTTTCAAAAAATCAAACGCCGATGGTAGGGTTGGCGAGTATCAAGGTGGTTTTCGAGCAGGTAGAGCGACAATAGGCCAATTGTTCACCATCAAGCAGGTACTTGAAAAACACTGAGAGTTCAACATAAACGTACACTAATTTTTTGTTGACTTTATGCAAGCACAAGACAATATTGATCGTAAGTGCTGCACCAAATAATGCTTTGCTTTGGCATTCCAGCCAAATTAGTCCATCTCACCAAAATGGAAATGACGTCGACGACTTCCCAAGCAGAGAGATGGGCCGGCCCCATTGCTATTCAATTTGACTCTTGAGTATGTCATAAGGGAGCTACCTGTCGATATACAAGGTATGTTACTACACAAGTCGGGCCAAGTAGTAGTCTATGCGAGCGATATCAGTATTTTATCACGGTCCTTAACAACGGCCAAAGAAGTCTTCCTGAACTCGGCAGCTAAACTAAACTAGTAGGGCTACAAATCAATGAGAATAAAACAAAGCTCATGAAGCAGTCGAAGAAAAATACCTCAAGCACACAAAATATCACACATGCATCGAAAATTTGATCGAATTTGTGTATCTAGGTAGAATAACGGGAACCGGTAATTAAAGAAACGAAATGTGCCGAAAAATATAGCTCGCAAGTAAATTATTTTTTTCAGGTTTTGACAATCTTGAAGACCAGCTGCATACACAGGAAAACAAAGCTCCAAGTATAAAAATCTTTGATAAGACCTGTGATATGCTATGGGTGTAAAACATGAACCATAACCCAACCATCCGCAAATATATTGAACGCCTTTGAGCGACGGGTCTTGAGGCAAATAATCGGAGCGAAGCTAGACGGGGTCCAGTGGCGAATTCGATACAACCATGAGTTGTATGCCATTTTTGACAAACCGGGGGTCTCAACCATTGTAAGACTGCAGAAGCTGCAATGAGCTGGCCACATGAATCGTATGGACGAACAACGGATACCCAAAATATATTCTTTGGGGGAACTGAAGGCCGAAGACCAATGGGGAAGCCGAGGAAACGCTGGTCTGACTCGGTGGACGAAGACAGTTCATCGCTGCTCGGATTTCGAAATTATAGGAGGTCAATGGATAGAGACAGTTGGAGGAGCTACCTATAGGAAGCGAAGGCCCAAGACGGGCTGTCGTGCTGCGAGAAAGAAGAAGAAGAATTTTAAAAAAACTCAAGTTTTAACAACCGCATTTGTCAAAGCTAATGAATTTTGCACCAAATTTCGTGTACTATCTATTAATTTTTGATACTGTTGTGGGTGTCAACGTTTTAAGGTTTTGTTTTATCGAAAAAATTAATATTTTAAACTAAGTAAAGTAAATGTTTATTGAACTCCAGGAAAAGCCTTAGGGTACAATCCGTCCGAATATTTTTATGCTAAGTTATTTATGAATTGTATCACCCTATAATATTTATATCCCTTAGAAACTGAAGAAGACTCAAAGGAGTCGAACGCGTCTGCTCACATTACAAAGCAAGGTCCAGCAGCTTTTCAAGGAAAAGAGAGAATTGGCCTGCGGATATCAAATAAACAAAATAATTCAATAAAAAATTCATCTTTCTATTTTGGTAATATATCAAGGCTTGTTTGGTAGAGTGAGCATTACAATCAAAGGTAAGAAGGAGCCAAAGTGCTGAATTGTACTGATTCCAGTTGCACCCCACACATACTCCACCGCCTTTAAAATAAACCAAAAACAATATATTATATATACATACATACATATCACAATTAGTACTACGCCTCTGTCGTTTGAACGTTTGAAGTTCATAAGCTCTTTTGCTTTCGCCGTAAAATTTTAATGTTGGCCCAACGAACGGCAGCTCATTTCCTCAAGCCGGCCGGCTGGTTGCTTTCTCATATGCTTTTCTCCCGATATGTAAATTTGATATCGAGTGAATGTATCAGCCGCCAAGCTCGGATCACCTGTATGTACGCTAGTCGACGCACACGTTAAATCGATTCATATGTTTTGTGTGATGATTAGATTATGTAAACAACAGATAATACCATTTACGTTTTGATCTATAATGCGTTATTGAACGGTAAGTTATCAGCAAGGTTGTGCTAAAGGTGCCTTATTGTGATGACGGATTAGGTGCTAACTTTGGTATAAGCTGCGATGAACGCACCTTTCCATACATATGCAAACACACATGCTCACATCTTCTCTTCTGATAAGAACAATTTAGTACATGGTGTGATAATTTCCATTCAACGTGTTTGCGGTTACTTTAGAATTTAATTTATTTTGCAGCTAATGAGCGCATTTTGTGATTAGCTTAGAGTTGCCTCCATTTTGATAGGTGCGAAATTAATTGATTTTTTATACAGTTAAGCGTGTTTCAAAGTGATATTAAAATGCAATTATAGAACAGCGGTTTCCAGACGGTGATGGTTAAATGATTCTTTTAAAGTTTGCTACCGTGCTGATAAAGTATGCATGTGATATTACTAGCAATCGAAATTGTATGAAATAAATTTCAATAAAAAATTATTCGATAGCACTAAAGAAAATTAGATAAATTATTTCCAGCGAAAACCATTTAAATGACCAGAATATTCCAATCAATTATGCTTCATCAGAAGAATGAATTTGCTAATGGGATTAAAGCGGAAACCGCTTATCTTATCTTTAATTCTATGAATGTGTATCACTGGAAAGGTGGTTACTATATTTCCGCAGAGTCAGATATAACAAATAAATTTATCATAGATTGAATAATGGAGCAAAAATAGGTTTTCAAGAAGTCGATTGGGAAGATACGAATATGAATGCGATTCATTAGCGAATATGTGAACATTATAGTATTTGGAATTATACTCACACGGGATACAGCACTGCTCGCAACTGATTTTAAGAATTCACAAAATCATGGATGCAACTGGATTTTCAGGTTTTAACGTAATATAACCGTTTGTCTATCATTTTATTTAACAATGAACAGTGATCGTTGAACTTGATCATAAAATTTTATTGGAAAGAAACCCATAACTTACTTGTATGTAAATATGCATATCCAATAAGTATATGTCAAAACTGCGGAAGTCAATCATCACTGAATTAACGCCTTTAAGTCGTAAAATTAAGTATACGTCCCTCGACTCAGTTACGTAATTTAAGACAGTTGTTTCCAGCCCAAGAGTTTTAATTGTTTTTAAGTACCACTCCAAAGTATGAATTCATATTACATCTTAACATTGTTGAGTTTATTTCAACAATTTCAGACGGTGATTAAGGCAATACTTTGCCATTTAAACTTTCGCTTTTAAAAATGTAATTTTTTGATATTATATTTGATTTTTTAATGCAGACATATCTTTAAAAATTTTTTTTAATCTAATCATGCACGGTACATGATAATACCAAATGCATGATATCGTATTCAATTATAAAGGGTAATTCATGCTGTTTGATTGACCATGTTTTAAATTTTGACATATAACGCATAATACGTGACATGTATCGAAGTCAAAGCGAGCATTACAATTTTATTTTTGAATATCATTATCAAAATTGCTGCTCTGCGAACAATGTGTTACACGCACTTTGACTATTTTATGGCTTTTACGATCGATAGTTTCTGCGACGCCTCTAGACTACTACGTGGAGTCACTTATATAGTATATATTGATAAACTAGTGTCACTAGCCTTATTAGGAATAAGTTATATGCATTCTTAGCAAGATAACAAGTTAAACGCTCACAAAAGTGATTTAAAATTAGACTTCTTGTATGCGCAGTTGCATCTATAACATTTACATGAAATAATTTAAACTAATGGCAAGCATTGATTTATCGGCTCAACTGAACACTTAATAAATGTTGCCATTATTCTGGTGTTCGTTTTTGGAAATCGGGAATAAAACAATATTGGCAAATGCCAACTTCCCATTCTTTTTATTGCTGAGAAGGACTCTCGTGTGTTGTAAGATAATGCTAAACAAGCAAAATAGCGTTTCGGAGAGGAGGTCTTTGTAACCAACCTAAATATTTAATCGATCTGTAGTGAATTTTATGGATAAAAATGTCCAAAAAGGACTTGCTGCTCTGACCTGCTGCCTCAAAGAGCCAAATATTGGTGCTCACATGAATTGACTTGATCAAGAGACAGGTGTGTCTGGCAGTAGGCCAGCGTCAGTGGTGTCCTGGAGTGGATTCTTTCCCCTAGCATCAAGCCATACCACAAATTATTTCACATACACGATTTAAAAACAAAGAAACGTAAGACAGCTAGGCACAAACCAAAGATCATACTGTCCTTCTACCTACCCATTTCTATTCACCTGCATGCTATCAGAAGTGCATCTTTGCCTAAAAAATGATAATTTACGATAAGAGGTGGGGGATCCGGATAGGATTGGTGCCCTGTAATGATTTTTATTTTTTTGACTTTTGTTCGTTTGAGATTTTCCAAGGAAATCGAAACCGACCTCTCATCGGTTCTTGACGTGAAGCCTTGGAACATGACAATGGACCGTACTCATCAGGTCGACAAATCTGGACACTCTTAGTCTACCTCGAGCCGGCTGCTGGCTAGCTAGCTAGTTCGGAGAGGAGTTTCGGTCACACGTTTTACGCGAGCAGACTAAATCGGAATCACAACACTCAGCCACCAGCTTAAATGCCCGATTTTAAACACGCCGAACAACTTACAACGACTCTGCTTCATATCAAACAGTGGACAGTGGAATCAGATTGGATACTGAGCTTCTTCAGAAAGAACCAGTGATACACTCATTCATTTCATGTTTTTCATATCCTCTTTCATCACATTCCGAAAGGAGAAAGGATATGGATTGGTACCATAACCACACTCACAACACAAATATTCAAATTAATTATTAATTTTTTTTTTATTTTTATATATTTTTTAATTTTGTTAGTAATATTATTATTAACAATGATCAAGACACATAATCTAACTATTGGATTGTTGGGTAGCACACACATATAACCAATTGGAGGATATTTGACTTAAGTAACTAAAAACAAGAACAAAAAAAGAAGAAGAAGCTCTTTTCGTATTAATTTCAAAATTTTCCAACAATTTTACTCTTCTATCAAATTTTGCAACTTCCCAGTCAGCAACTAAAGGCTGCTGGTATAAAGGAAGTTATTTAATGTTCAAAATCTAAAAGCTTTTTAAATAAAAAAAAAAAAAAACCACATAAATTAAATTTAATCAGGATCGCAAAACATGACTTCTCAGATTCTCCAAACCTCAACAGTGTGTTCCCTAAGTAGCTTCTTAAATATTGGAAAGACTTTAACCTTTTTTAACTCAGTTTGCTAATCTAATCGGGTCGCTATGTTTTCTTTTAGTTCGAGCAAACGACAACTTAAGATAATCATTATATCTGGTATTATAAGAATGAATGTCACAGTGTTTGATTAGCTGGACACCCGAGTTCATTTCAAAATTAAGTATTCTGAAAATACATTTAGATTTTTCCATATATATCATCTGCCTGATACTAAATTTCTTCGTTAGTGGATAAAGGGTAATACTAGGGGTCAGTCTATACAAGCCATGGATAGCCTTGACAATCTTATTCAGCATTCTATGAATTGAATCAATGTTCGATACCGAAGAACGACACCATTTCATAATGCCATAAGTAATCAAAGGCAAAACATGAGCATTATAAATTAAGTTTTTGAGACCAATATCTAAGTAATTTTTACACCTAAACGCCCTAATCCAAAAAACCAATTTCGATTTAAGACTACTAATCTGTTGAGTCCATGACAATCTATCATCTATGATAAGACCTAGGTATTTCGACGATGCTACACGCTCAATACTTTCATTGATCATTTTAATCTCCAACACAATATCTGCTTTGTTTAGTTGTTTAAATAGCATAAACTTGGACTTTTTAATGTTTATAGTTAACTTATTCCCTAACAACCATGAACCGTACTCCTTTAAATCGTCATTTACTTTTCGTTCTAATGCACTAGGAGTGAAATCCGAATATAATAGTAATGTATCATCCCCATAGACAATATATTTGCCCTTCAAATTAGAAAAATAAATATTATAAACGTATTAAATGAATAAAGTTGGATCCAATATGGAACCCTGCGGAACGCCTATGTTGATTTTATATTTGTCACTCATTTTCTGATTCAAGCAAACAGCAATTGTTCTGTCCTTCAGAAAGCTTTCAAACAATTTCAAAGGAGTGCCTCTTATTCCTAGTTCACTTAAGCATTGAAGCAGAATCGAGTGATCACAGTGTCGAAGGCCTTCGCTAGGTCAACAAATATTGCTGCAACATATTTACCTACATCTAGTTCGTTGTTGATGAACTGTAAGGCATCAGTAATAGCAGATGTTGTGCTACCTTTCTCAATAAAGCCATATTGGCTTACATCAAATCCCAAAGAATCTTCAATAAAGCGAATCAGACGTTTATTAATTATTTTTTCAAATACCTTGCTCAAAGTACTAGTTAAACTAATAGGTCTATAGTTATTAGGGTCATTTACATTGCCTGATTTGAAAACTGGCACAACTATAGCATCCTTAAAGTCTGTAGGAAAGATCCCATTAGATATGAAATTATTAAAGTCGGATACCACATGTGGAGCTGTTATATCACTGACGAGTTTTAGATGTTTTGCCGAAATATCATCACTACCAGCCGAAGAGTTCTTTAAAGAGTTAATGCATAACACTACTTCTTTAGTATTGGTAGGCTCAAGGAATATAGACTTAGAGTTATAAGGAATTTGCTTTCTTTCAAAATTTAAAAGATTGAATCTTTGGTCAAGATCTTCTGCTAATTGTTGCCAACAGATCCGAAGTGGGGTCCAAGTGAATCAACAGAAATATCCGAAACTTGATTCTTAGTCCTGTCAGAGGAGAATAATTTTTTATTTAGAATCTGCCATATTTTTCTAGAATTTACCTCAGCAGCATTTATCTGATTGTTTAATACATTTTTTTAGCTGATCTAATCAAAGAGTTAACCCTATTCTTTTGTACCTTGTATTTCTGGTTCAATATAGGATCATCCTGGCAATTTTTTAAGTCGATTAAATAAATCTTTCTTCCTCCTAATTTCCCTAAGAATATCACCAGTTAACCAATTATTACTCCTAATTCGAATAATTCTGATGGAAGTTGCTGCTTCTTTTGCATTTTGCATTATTTTTATTATTTCAGAAATAGATATATAATCATTATAGGCCGTACATTTGCTTCTAACCAATTCAATGAATTTAATTTTATCAAAACTATAAATTTTCTTCTTAACCATAGGAGATAGCAATTTTTTAATTCCTTCCAAAGTAATAAATAAAGTGCTATGGTCAAGTTTCGGCCAATCATTATATTTAAAATTAAAAGTTTATGCTGCAATTGCTATTTTTATCCAAAATATCTATATTAGAGTCAGCTACAACCACCAGGCTTCCAAATATTCAATTACCTCATAACTATTTTCATTGGGGGCCTTATAGAAAGTACAAATATTGATAACACCTCTATCGCTTTCAAGAGAAATAACTAAATTGTTACAATAACTATAAACCAGTAGGACTTTATGCCTTATTCTTTCCTTGATGTAAATCGCAGTCCCACCTCCTTGAGAGTGATCTCTGCAATTATATACGGCATTATAACCATCAAGATTATACAGATTGACTTCGTTACTACAAATCCATGTTTCGTTTAAAATTATAACATCCAGATTTTCATGCGAACTACAAAACACCTCTAGATCTATAAACTTATTCCTTAAACTTCGAATATTAGCATAAAATATACTTAAATTGGTGGCAATTCTCATATTTCAGATAAGCAGTTAATATTCCTCTGGAAAGTTTTAACAGCCTTGAGCTGCTCAGGACAATCTTTATGAGAAGCTGGATGCGAAACATTCTTATTATTCACCAGCAGACAATTCGAGTATTTCGAAACCTGAGATTTACAATCTTTTGTGCTATGATGTTCCGCACAACTGGCACAAACCTCTATTTGACTTCTTCATCTCAGAGCAGCATGACCGAACTTCTGACACTTATAGCATCTTCTGACCGTCAGCTCTTCTCTGCAGTAGTGAGAGTTGAAGTCAATATTTATGTATGTATGTACCAGTCTCCTAAATAATCCCCCGAAACTTCAAATATCATCGAAAATTTCTAATTTTTTCTACTTTTTCAGCAATTAACAACTTTCAAAATATACCATCAGGTATATTCGGATTAAGGGCCTTAATCTCAGCCAAGAGCTCATCACTGTCAAAAGACCTTTCCAGCCCATGCACTATAAGCCTAGGGCTCAACTCCTTAGTACATAGCTTTGTTCCGCAAAAAAGGAACCAAGACAACCGCTGAAAAAATGCGCTCTCCCGAATATTACCAACGTGGTGCCCGAAATACTCTACTCGAATTCAAAGCCAAAGACAATCTAATCTAACAAAAAAAGTTGGGTAGACAATACTACGCTCATGTCAAAAGGGTTTTGTACTTAACCTACAATATGTGGATGAAAAGAATGATTTAATTCAAGAAAAAACTTTTATGACATGCACAACAAATTTATTCTTACTCTAAAAGAACTCAATTTTAACACGCCAACACTTTGCTCTAATATTACTAAAATCATTGACTGATCTGAATTTTAAATGTATTTTTGTTATTCATTTTATCTGAAAGTTTGGAGAAGATTTAATCAAAAGTGTAGTGTCTGGTTAAATGGAACGTCCATGTCGTAGAAAAATCGGATATGATTGTTGTAGTCGGAGGAAATTCAAATGGCTAAGACGTTGGTAAATTTTATTGGAACCTATAGAATAAAATGATTTCTAAAAGAACTACTTAAATTGCTGATTTCATCTAATTTTATGATACTGACACAGTTTTACTGATAAAAATGTAAAATCCTACTATTATTAGCAAAGTTCAACGAATTTCAACCTCTAAGTTCTTTGTTATTGAATCTAGCTTCATGATTTTTAGGGCTTTCTGAAAGAAATTTTGCAAAAACCTACTTGTTTCCCATCCTATCTGTCCGTCTATCCGCCTGTCCAGTTGTCCATCCGTGCATCACAAGAAATCCCTTAAGAAACTATAGAAGCTACAAAGCTCAAAATTTGTGAAAAGGTCAGAAGTGGTGATCTCTTAAAGTTTAGGTCTTATAAAATAAATCAGATTTTTTCAAGAGGGTCCCCCCTTCAGAACGGAGTGGCCCTGAACAATTTTTTTTCAATAAATGTACTCAAGTAGGGTATCAAATGAAAGGTCTCAGCATATTCAGAATCTGAAAAAGAAGTCATTGCATTGAATGTCCAGGAAGAGGCAAAATGCCCGATCAATATTTATGTTTAATCCCCTCACGGTTGGACACCTCTGAGCCAAAAATCTGAAAAAAAATCACGAAGATACTCTGTTAATAATGGGATGGTTTGTAAATTTTACATTTTCCACCGAAAATCGAAACGGTGCCCTTAAACTTCTTAAGCTTTTACATTTATGTAGGTGGATATAAGACCCTTATGACTACAAAATTTCATGGAAACCAAATCATAACGAATTGAGTTATCGCCATTTCAATTATATGGAATTGCAAAAACAATAACACATGCTGATAATTAATTTATATTTCAAATCGACCAAGGCACTCTTATTTTCTTCAGATTTTCATGAAAATACAAGGAAAAGTGGTTAACTTAAATATGTTCAATGAGCCGAGTACTCAGAAAAAATATATAACCTGGAACAAAATCGTGAAAGTACACAATTTTAAGACTTTTTTTGAAAAGATCTGATTAAGACTTTTCCAACGACACCATACTCGACTATCAATCATGAAAAAATTTTTTGAAGGGCCACCTCCCTATGAACAATTTTTTCATCCCAAAGCTTTCAAGAAGTCACCACTTCTGATCTTTTCACCAAGTTTCAAGTGCTGTGCCATACAGACGGACGGACACAGGTCATGATTGCAATAGGGTTTTGTATTTTAGTACAAAACCCCTAAAAACGAGCCTGTTTTAAGAAAAACTTTTTAATTAAAGACACCACAACCAACCGAGCCACGACAAAAATCAGCGGCTGCAGGTTTCTTTGAATTCAAACAACTTTGTGATTACATTAAGGAATTGTGTTAAGAATTTAAACAGAGAGTTTCATGTAATTAGTGATAGACCGTCAGAAGTAAGGAGGAACGAATCAGCCCGCTAGTCGTTAACGTAGACTTTTACTTTAACTATTAACTAGCACGGGCGGACGTTGGTACTCTCAATAGCACACAACATAGTCCATAGAAGATGATGGCGTGTTACAGACCCATTACACCTCAACAGCTGAACTATGGATTCATTTAACGCAAAAACTACGGTGATTTATGGCGCCACAATTAGGAGAAAACTTTAGCTTGGATCAAGAAATGAAAAAGCTCCGCTGAGTAAACAAACGACCAACTGTCATTTGGTCCTCGTACTTTCCAGTGATACGACAATGTCCATAAGATGGTGGATCTTGGAGACTCTCCATAATAATAATGAAGAAGTGCCCACTGTAAAGGTTTGAGCCCGTGATTCTCATAAAATACTTTCCTCCGTCAACAACTTTTCCAAAACAAGTGCATTAACTGCCGTCCAGTTGACTTCAAAATTGAACCGGTGCGCCGTTAAAGAGAATTTATTTAAGGACGACCGGTCAGTGGAGCGGTGTCGTTTTTCGATCAAAGAGATTTCTGGGAGGAAGCAGAAGGCGATCAGAATGGCCATACCGAGCAGTGAATTTTGAAGCGATAAGTAGGATTACACTGCGAACGAGTGATTTCACAACAGAGTTTCCGCAGTTTCGTTCGAGGTGACCGATACTCATCAAGAGCTGCCACATCATATATATGTATATATATATATATATATATATATATATATATATATATATATATATATATATATATATATATATATATATATATGCTGCAAGCTCTATCAAGCAATAATTTACACTATTATGTAGTGGTGACGAACTTATAAAAGTTTTGTTTTGGGAATGCTGGTGTCCTATGTGAAAGAACGACATTGTTCTTTCACCCGAGCATTTCGGCTATCAACTTAATAGCACATTGCACTCGATGGGCACCGGCTGATTCCAGCATAAGGGGTGGTACCATTAAAAATTTCCGCAGTTTCGTTTTTTTGCAGCATATATATATATAAATATATATATATATATATATATATATATATATATATATATATATGTATATTTTTATATATATATATATATATATATATATATATATATATATATATGTATGTATATTTTTATATATATATATATATATATATATATATATATATATATATATATAGTTTCGTACGAGGTGAGCAATACTCGGGGCAGCTTGACTGCGTGGGTGTCAGATGACTGCGAACCCATATATATATATATATATATATATATATATATATATATATATATATATATATATATATATATATATATATATATCTATATATATATATATATATATATATATATATATATATATATATATGGGTTCGCAGTCATCTGACACCCACGCAGTCAAGCTGCCCCGAGTATTGGTCACCTCATACGAAACTGCGGAAATTTTCAATGGTACCAGCCCATATGTTGAAATCAGCCGGTGTCCATTGAGCGCAATGTGCTATTAAGCTGATAGCCAAAATGCTCGGGTAAAAGAACAATGTAGTTCTTTCACTTAGGACACCAGCATTCCCTAAACAAAATTTTTAAAGTTAAAGTGCCTGAAGACTGGAGCAAGGGGAACATTTCAGCGGAGTGGATGTGAAAGGAGTTTATATTTGTGGTGGAATCGTCATGCAAAAAAAGGGGCCCCAATATCGAGAAGGTAACGAATTTAAGTATTTTTTTTTTGTTCTGCCTAATTCTATTATACAATTTTAGCGCTGGGTGTAAAGAAGGGGAAGTGAAGCTTTTCTTGAAATATATCAATTTTACGTTTTTTAAATGCATTGAATCAAAAAAATTGTATTTGCTTTATTTGGCTACAAAAAGTGTTACCATGGTTCGAGTGGTTAAAAGTAATTTCTGTTAGTTAAAATGACATATTCAGGTGCACTGAATGCAAGTTGCATCAGAAGCGTAGGCCTTCTCGCAAGTTGTGAAAATTGAGATGGTGTTGTTATTCTCCAAATTGGTTTCTTTTTTTCAGCCGGTACAGGTCTTCCGTTGGGTTGCTCAACAGTCAGTGCGTTGAAAGTTGGTGGCAGAGAGAATGTTTTTTGGGCGGTGAATTTTAATTTCCAGAAGTGCCAGATGGGTTCAGGCGTGGATATCATACTTCGGCGTACAACAGTCTCGCTTGGCGGCCATACGGGGGTATTTCGGAAGCAAGTGGCGCCCACGCCCGTCCTTCGACAAGCGACCCCGGGATCCAAACCCTAGTCGGAGTAGCCCCAGTAATTATCGGGTTAGTAGCCTTAGACATGGAAGAGATTCTCAGGAAGGAAACTAATGAATTATTATGAATTCTCGACTTACCAGTTCTTCAACAAATACAGTGGGCCTTGATAGTTTCCCCGACCATGTTTCCACTGGTGAAACCATGCAATATTGCACGTAATTTTAACTTTGAGTCCGAATCGCGAACCAGCAAAGTGCACACTTCACAATTCATGAACAAAGCGAATGACACAACCAAAACAAGTTGCTATTGCTCTCATTGATAATGCAAATGAAAGGAAGATGACTACCAAAAACTCGGTTTGAATATGAGAAAACGCTGTGAGTTTGAGCTACCGTGCTGGTTGTTGCGGCCTTAAACTTGGGCTCTTCACCTCAAGTAAAAGATCCCTTGCCGAAAGAGTTAATATAAGAGCCAACGACGGTCGGAGAGTCTCCTTTGTGGATTCTTTTGACGACAAGAAAGACGTTTTTTAGTTCTTTGTAAGAACATTTTTTACAAATACCAACTAGTTTCACGAATTGTCTGTCCATCTGTCCGTTTGACGGTCTATCCGTCTGTCCCTGCATCACAATAAGTTTCCACAAAAACTATAAAAGCTAGATTCCTCAAACTTTGTGTAAAAGTTAGAAGTAATGGTCTCTCAAAAGTTTAGGTCTTATCAAATATTTCAAAATTTTTTAAGGGGGTCCCTCGTTATAACGAATTAGCAATTAACAATTTTTTTAATCAAAGGTAATCGAGTGGGATATCAAATGAAAGTTCTTGATTTGAACTTGAAGAATTTGAAATGAAACAGTCATTTTATGCAGAAGGGGGTTCAGGGGGAGGCAAAATATACTAAAATGTAGTGTTCCCCCCTTACGATTGCACAGCTTTGAGACGAAAAATCTAAAAATTATCACGAAGGCGGATCTTTATGAGTACACAGGCAGCAAATACCTTAGAAATCAAAATTCGCTCAACTTAGTTAATAAAGTATGATTTGAAGATTTTACATTTTCGCCCATAAAATCAAAACAGTACTCTTAAGCTATATAGATTGATATAAGAGCTTTACGCTCACCAAATTTCATGCAAATCGAATCATAATCAATTACATTCATTGCAATTATATGGAATTACGACAACAAAAGCATAAATATTTCAAATTGACCTAGGCACTTTTATTTTCTTTCAATTTTCATGAAAATTTCGGGAATAATGTTTATTTTGAATATGTTCAATCGGCTGAGCATTAAGAAAAATTATTTAAGTTGGATCAAAATGGCGGGTGCACTGTGTTTATGAAAAAAACTCTGCATCTTTTGCATTAATTTGAACGATTTCTTATCAACTATCGGATGAATAATTCAAGGGATTGATTCACGCTATTAGAAAACTTGTTTCGAACTCTACGATGTTTACAAAGACCTCCTGGTAGGGGCACCCTCCTACTTACTCAACTCGTTTTCTATTTGGCATGAACATGAATTGATAATCGTCATTACTGATACTTCGTTGTTTCCCTATTTAAGTGGAAGGACACGGTGGGAATAGGATTGAATAGCGAGGCCAGCGTTGGAGTTTTCGTCGCAATTACGAAAGTGTGAAGAACCGGAAGCGGAATTTGACCGAGAACGAGCCTTGGTGGCAGTAGTGGAACAATCGAAAGACGTTGAAGTTAAAATCACAGTTTGAGCATCAACGGGGCCCCTAATGTTAGAAAAAGATACGAAAGAAGCAAGTTTGTGGAATATTTGTACTATTTTGATAATTAAAATTTTAAAAAAATATTAAAATTGCCAAACGAAATTATTTATTATGATTTCGCAATTTGGCATATCGTAATTATTTCAGCCAATGGTTTGATCGCGCGCGGAGTGATTAAATTACGTTTGGGGTGACAGGAATCCTTCCCGACGGAGCTTCCAAGGTGTGTAGGTGGTGACTGCGTGGGCAGCTTCGGAGTAGATTTTGTGAAAGTGTGGGCAGAAGGGTTCACTCGCTGAAATAACCAATTAGTGGTTAGAGAAAGAATATTTGCCACTTGGTATCGATTCCTTAATTTTTACATTAATCATTAGTTCGGTTTAGTGTAAGAACTAGTTGGGTAAACAGACCTAAGCTCATGTCAGAAGGGTTTTGTACCCAACTTCTCAGAAATGCAGTCACCAGCAATGAATAACGTCAAGAAATATCCCAAAGAGATGTGCACGTTCAAAGGAAAATCCATTGTTTTTCTACTTTCAACGGTCGCCATTTTATTGCAAACCGGCAGAAATCACTCAAATCATGAATTCTCAAAAATATTAATGTTATTGACCTTATTGGAAAATCTCAAGAAGATCAAGTCAAAACTGCAGTGGCTGATTCGATGGAAAGTCCATAAAATACCAAAATCATGCGTTATTGTTGTTGTAATTGGAGAAATTTCAAACGGCTATAGCTTCCGTATAATTCATCCGATTTTCATCAAACATACAAAATTTAGGAACCTTTAGTAGGACTACGTAAATGTCGAATTTCGTTCAGTTTAAGGGTACTGATGCGATTTTAATGGGAAAAATGTGAAATTTGAATATCATACTATTATTAACAAAGTTGAGCGAATTTCGACTTCTAGGGTATTTGTTGTTGTTGTACTCATAAACACCTGCCACCATAATTTTTATCAGATTTTTCGGATCACAGGTGTCCATTCGCGAGGGGGGGGGGGACACAAATTTTTCGTGTATTCCCCCTCCCTGCGCGTCCCTCGAAACAAAAAGTATCAAATTAAGACCTGTTTCGAAAACTTTTCATCAAGACCTTTCATTTGATACCCATATTGGCTACATTTGATGAAATTTATTTTTCAGGGGCCTCTCCCCTATATGGGGAGACCCCCCTTAAATACCTTATAAAATTGTTTGTAGGTGAACTTTGAAGAGAGCAGCACTTTACACCTGTAAACAAAATTTGATGTTTCTAACCTAAGTAGTTTACGAGAGTAAGTGCTGTAGTTTACGAGAATAAGTGCTGTGACACACAGACAGGTCGCGAAACTAGTAGGGTTTTGTAAAATTATTTTACAAAACCCTAAAAAGGTGTAGGCATAGCGCGTGGCGCAAGTTTGTGTCTTTTAGAGTATACTAACCATTCTGGGGAGCCCCAATTCACTCCTGGGGATATTCAAGGGATGGTAAGTGGCGCCTGCCTACGCCGTTTCTACGGGTTAGCTGGGACGCCAAGGCCACTTGTCGGAATCGATTGGAGGAACGTAATACGTTTGAGGAGTATCCGGAAATGAATGGTGGGAGATGCTGAGGATATTTCAACAAGCCAAAGATCGTTTATGCCATATAGAAAATTTAAGCAAGTGTACTAAGTGTCAGAGGAGCATGTGCAATGGAAGAGGATTTTGGCATCGGTGTTGGAAGCAGAAACAAATAGGCCTCTCATTAGCCTAGGAAATTAAATGAGTTGAAACTTTAATGTTTTTGATCAAGATTGATTTCAATATACCTGATTAACCTTTATCAGGTATATTGAAATCAATCTTTGCATGTTAAATTTGTTAACCGTATTAGATCCAAATTGATTTTTTTCAGGTTTTAAAGAGTGTGGCTCGTGAGCAACTTCGCGAGGGTTTTTCTCTAGGCTATAAGAGCCTGAAACGTGTAGAAAGAAAATAAGTGGTAGTGTCCGGGAGATCGTTGTATTAAATAACCTTCCCAGGGTAGTTGCTGGGCTATCAGAGTCCCGAGTTCAAACAGGTCAGCCAATTTGTTAAGTGTTTGCAGAGTTTTTTTAGTAAAAATTTGGATGTGTCAGCGTGCGCTGCATAGACTTGCGATTAGTGGAAGGCCTCAGTCTGGCTTGATTTTAGGTCCTTCGTAGAAATCTTGTGACAAAACAATTCTGTCAGATTGCGAACTCGCTGGCGGCTTGAGGAGATCCAAAGCAAGCAAGTTGAAAGGGACCTCCGCGAGAGCATCCCTGTCTTTGGGTGTAATGGACATGTTAGCACGTTGAAATTACAGTTTAAAAAATTTCCCAATCCCTTTGGAATCCCGCCCTCACCTAGAATTCTTTAATCGTAACATTTCCTCCGGAAAAATTTAGCCCAAGCAATTTAATTTTATGAGCCTGGCAAAACAAATCATAACGAAACACGACCAAAGAATGAGGAATTGTAATAAACCTAAGCAGTTGAGCAGCCTCGTGGTGATCAGGAGTGGTGGGTCCTGGACCGATAAGGTGGTCATCCCGTCGAAACTGCTTAGTTTGTTGTTTTACTAGTTTAAAGTAAACTACATCCGTCAAGTTTCCATCCTTTAGGCAGAGATGAGTGGGACACTTCAGCCACTTTAACATCTTTAAGTTCGACATTCCCTTTGTAATGCAACGCTTTCTTCGGAGAAAAAAACGGTTGCTTTTTGTATGATGTTTGCGTTTGTCTCAAGCCTCAGTGTCTGCTAACTTTAACGAGATAAAAAAAAAGTTGAATTACTATAGAGTAGCTTAATTGACACATAATAGAACATTTCTGAAGATATTAAAAATTGTTCGCAATTCTTGTAGAGTTGAGTACGCATGATAAATATTTCGTAGGGTAGCTCCGTGGCTCGACAAGAACCCGCTTCATATGATCTTTCGAATGCTAGTCGCCAAGCACATGTACGCGGTCGTTAAGCGAAGCTAGTCAGTTGAGCTTGGTGTTGTTTATAGCTTGCTGGCACTTGTGTCAGACAATCGGCACCCGTGTCCTACACGAATATTTGGGAAAAAAATCATTACAGAATCCCTGAATTCTCGATGCAACAGGTTGGTACAAAAAAACCTACATTAAGACCCTATGAGCTAAATATCGATTTAGAGATACGAAAATTTAATCCAGCTTACCAACAAAGGGACCAGTCAAAAATTCAACTGTGCAGCACGGTCTTGAAAATAAACGATCAAGGATGCCGAAACCGATAAAGTTTTCAGAGCGTCTGAAAAATTTGATGTTAGTTTCAACTATGCAAACATACTTTTAAGAAAATATGTGGGTATTTATAATGAACAAATAAGCTTCAACCTAGATGGGCTATTCCTGAGGCGATGAAGACTGTTGGTTTGAGTTTAAGAAATAAAAGCGATGTCTCTAAACCTTCAAGCAATATAGCTGATTATATTCCTTCCAAAGTGAAAAGGATGTTCCTAGATACCTATGCTATTTAGTGCATAGTTAGCCATAAATACAGATCACTTCATTCCTTGGCCAGGCGTTGATGGAAAGTCAATACGATTAATTATCAAGCAAAATTAAAGTATGGACTAAAGAAAGCAAGCCTCTGTTGTACCAGACCATGGAGCTGCTTACCTACCTCAATAGGAAGAGCTCAGACTATATTACTATCTGTTCCGTATATCAATTTGAATTGTAGGTATAAAGAAACACCAAAGAAGTTGTGAAAAATGCAGAGAGATCTTTTGTAGCCATAATACCAACACAGAAGCTGTCAACAATATTCATTACAAAAGTAATATCTTTTAGCAGTTAAGGCCTTGTGGCAAAAATACTAAGGAAATCGAATGTGAGGAGCTACAGCCATTGAAAATATTGCTTGATGAGCGGGACTTGAAATAAGGATCTTAGACAATAATGCAGATGAAGTGAGGTTGGCTTTAATAACGAATCTCATAGAAGTGAAGCGACAAGCAGTGACACTGAAATCTTCTCTCAGCTCTCTCAAACAAACCAGCCTCAATAGGGAATCATAGCTACATTATTATCATAGAAAACATAATCTATTAAGAAAGATCCTTACCACGTCTTTGAAAGAGCTCAATAAACCAATCAATTAAAATGATTTATTTTAACAGATGGGCAGTCTAGGAAAGAAAAATCAAAACCAGAATGAAAACCAAAATTCATAGTTTTATTCGACAAAGCTCTTTGAAGATTAATTGCCTCTTTTAGGGATATTTTACTTAAAAAAACTCGAATACATTTTATTTGAAGATATTGTAAGATGTTCTTCATATGAAAAATATGAATGTTGATTTTCTAAACTAACTAATAAAACTAAAAATAAAGCTTCTTATCAAGTAAGAATCTACTTATTGAAAAAACGATTAGATCCTGTGTAATTTACCAAAGATTATTTTGGTAGTACAGGATAAAAATCACTTTATTTGATCAAATTTGACAGTTTTACTTAAAAGCTTGATAAATTATAAACAATCGTACTCGCATTCTACTAATGATATTTTAGCTCGAAAGTAAAGAGTCCAATCTTATGCAACGGTTGTGATTTCAGTCAAATGCAAATTGAACCAAAAATGCTTTATTATTCCTCACGGTTAGGCTTAGTTTGATTCACATGCAGTCTGACCACGTGCAAAACTACCAACGTTTCCCGATGAGGCTATTCAGCAAAGAATCTAGCTTGCCTGACGAAAGTTTTTTATTTGCAAACACAAAAATATTTTTTTTTACCTCTTTTAAGTTTCATTAGCATGCCTCAGAAAGCCCAATATCCGATAATCTGAAAAGATACAAATACATACTTAAATGATATATAGGATATAAACAAATTATTTTAAATCTAAATCAACATAACATAAAAATTCTACAAAATAAAATCAAGTAAAATTCTTCAACAAACTTGTTCTCCACACCGACCTTGACCATCCTTGCCCACACACCACTCCAACATTTGATCTATCTTCCCTACAGGATCGGCATACGCCAATCTTCAAGGTAAGTCTAATCATCCAGATATTTTACATTCTTTAGGAGTTCACGTTAGACATCAAACATGCATCCAATTCCACTGAACACAATCGAAGATCTTGTGCAAGAAGTAGCATTCACCATAAAAGATGGTAAAGCTCAGTCATTAAGGTCAATCCTTACTAGAAGCGTTCATCTTAATATGGTAAGTACTGCATATCACCTTTGGGTGATATTGAAACAAATCTGCGGAGTCGCTGTATCAGCTTGATATGTTTTCTTGTGATGTAATAGCGGCAGCTGCGATTAACACTCCGATCGTGAGGTCTTTTCAATACACTCGTAGCGATACATACTTGCAGCATTTGAAAAGAGAAAAACTTGAAAATTCTCAAAACCATTTAATGCGCTGTCTTATAGCCACACCATCAGCCATATGGTAAATGCTGACATGTTTTCCATCCTCAAAGACATCTATCTTGCTACTGTTGTACGGGGTATAATGGTTTCACTTGAAGCCAAAGATGAAAAAATTCAATAACTAGTTACCATAAAGATAGATATGCAACAAATCCGTTAAGGCCAAGACAAGTGCTCAAGTGTATTAGCAATTGTTATTTCAATTTTCATTTTCTCCATACCAAAATACAGAAAAATATGCCTAAATGCATAGCATGCATGTCTTGAGAGAATATTCATTTTGTGATGTGATGTCACAAGATCAATTTAAATTAAAAATGGATCAAAGATTCTTAAAGCGTGAAATTAGTTTGCAGTCATACAAATGAGCTCATGTAAGCCATATGAGTTTTCTATTTTTGGTAATTATTGTCAAATTTATTGCATGTGTCTTCGATATTTTCCGGAATAGGGAAACTCGAAGAGATAAAAATAGATCTCGTAAAATTGCTGTCATGGATTAAACTAGAAAAAGCAAATCCCGTTCAGTTTCTCGAAAGGGCATTAACGTATTTAAAATTATAAAAATAGATGCTTTGAACATAACGAGAGATTCTTGTATCATCTATTTAATTTATACGTTTTACTTGAAATATTTTTAATCATAGTTTTACTCTTCATAACTTCAATATTTCTCAAAAATACATTAAAGCTTGAAAAATATTTACACAATTCGGATCAATTAGAATGCAATTTAGTTTTAGGGTTTTGTACTAAAATACAAAACCCTATTGCAATCACGACCTGTGTCCGTCTGTATGTCACAGCACTTTTCCTCCGAAACTATAGAAGCTACAGCCATGAAACTTTGTGGAAAGGTCAGAAGTGCTGACTTCTTGAAAGTTCAAGGATGAAAAAAATTTTCAAATGGGTTTAGGGGGGGGTCTCCCCATATAGGGAGGTGACCCCTCAAAAAAAATTTCCACCATTGGTAGTCGAGTATGGTGTCGTTGGTAAGGTCTTAATGAGGTCTTTTCAAAACAAGTCTTAAAATTGCCTTACCGGTACCGAGGGGGGCAGGGGAAGGGGAAATGTACGAACTTTTCGCGAACTCCCCTGCCCCCTCGCGATTGGACACTTTTGTTCCGAAAAAAATCATGAATGTAGGCCTTTATAAGTACAATAACAACAAATACGTGGGAAGTCGAAATTCTCTCAACTTTGTTAGTAATAGTATGATTTATCGATTTTACGTTTTCTTGAAGAAAATCTTAACGGTACCCTTAAATTCAATAGAATTCAACATACAGATGACTATTTACAAGATTGATCTTCTATGAAATTTTCATAAAGATCGAATGGTATTTAACAAAGTTATAGCGGTTTGAATATTCCTGTATTACTATGGAACAATATGCGCTATATTACTATGGAAACATAGGGCTATGGAACCATATGCGCTTTTTACCGACTTAGACACTACAGCTTTGCTAGGAAATTACAGGAACGATAGGTTCTCATGAATATCTTTGCGAATCGGTTAGTGTTAGTGGTATCAGTAATCGTAAAACAAAATGGCGGGTGTTTTAAATACGAAGTCTGAATAATTTGGAGTTATTTTTCCCCCACTTCAACGTTTAAGACGCATGCTTTGAACACTTGATTCAATTTAATGAATGACTGAAGATGACTACCTGTAACTAATACTCATAGGTAAAACAAGTCAAAGAGGTAGGAGAGAGCTCCTGGCAAAAGGGCTTTGTAGCCATTCTAGGATTCGAAAAAATAGGCCATTTTTCGATAATTACAGTACAGGGGAGTGGCCCCAAAACAGTTCTTAAACTGACAGTTTTTGCTTCAGAGGGGGCAGCGGGGGGGGAATACATGAAAAATTTGTTTCTTCCCTCGTGAATGGACACCTGTGATCTATAACTCTGATAAAATTATCCAGGGAGATATTTATGGATATAACAATAACAAATACCTCATAAGTCAAAATTCATTCAACTTTGTTAATAATAGTACGGGGCTATCTATTTCGTGGTAGGAAAGCATAACCCTGCCATTTGACATCTGTCAGAACTAAATGTCATTCAAAGCGTGTTTTTTTTATTTGAAGGTATGCCATTTAGAAATATGGATCATTTAACGATTAAAAACGCGTTAAAATTATTAAATTTTACTGTAAAAATAGTGATTCTGCTGTATCAACATTTAGGGCTTTACGAGCCGATTCCGGTAAACATAATCGACCTACACAGCAAACGATTTCAAACACAGTGAGAAAATTTGAAGACACTGGATCGGTTATTTATATTGCAAGGCCTGTGCAATATTTGGGCCCAATATTTGAGCTTGTCTTATGGTTCATTGTGGCAGATCTTGCATTTGGATTTGCATCTCAATCCGTACGAAATCCAACTCACTCAAGAACTAAAGCCTCAAGATCATACACAACGCAGAATGTATGCGAATTGGGTGATTGAACAACAAGCCATTGATAACTATTTTGCGAACCAAATTTTCTTTAGTGATGAGGCTCATTTTTCGCTCAGTGGTTACGTCAATAAACAGAATTGTCGCATATGGGGCTCTCAAAACCCTCAGGTGATCGCAAAAAGGCCTTTGCATCCGGAAAAAGTGACCCTTTGGTGTGCATTATGGTTGGTGGTGTTATTGGCCCGTATTTTTTCGGAAAACGATCAAGGAAGAGCCATTACAGTCAGTTCTGACCGCTATGCCCGGATGTTAACCGATTATTTTTGGAGAGAAATTGAAGATTATTATCTGGAGAACATGCAGTTCCAACAGGACGGAGCCACAAGCCACACAACATAGGCTAATCGAGCACTTTTGCAAGAGAAATTTCCAGGACGCGTTATTTCGAGATTGAGTGATGTCAATTGGCCCGCAAGATCCTGCGACTTAACACCTTTGGATTTCTTTTTATGGGGCCATGCGAAAGGTCGTGTTTACGGGAACAATCCTCAAAATCTTGAGCAATTAAAAACCAATATTCGTGAAGTAATGGCTGAGATATTGCCGTAAATGTGCATAAATGTCATTGAAAATTACCTCAAAAGGATTGAGGCCTGTAAGAGGTCCCGTGGAAAACATTTGAATAATGTTGTATTTAACGTATAATGGCAAAGTTCAGTCTTCATATTGAATAAAACATTTTGTTTCCATCTGAATATTTTATGTGTTTTCTTTAGCTTTAGTTTCCCAAACGTAAAATGGATAACCCTATATGATCCTCGAATTTCACATTTTCTCCAATAAAATCGCCTTTTACATTTTTCTTGATTTCATTCGTTGCTGGTTATTGCAGTTTCTAAATTGGGTACGAAACCCTTCTGACATGAGCGTAGGTCTGTCTACCCAATTCGTTTCTCATTTGAATCATTTGAACATAAACGCAAAATTTTAAAACGGCATATAAACAAAGTTGATTCAAATCAATAAGTGCTAGCAAAAAAGAAAGGAGAATAGGTTGCAATGAATATTTTGAAAAGTAATACAGGAATTTATTCAAGCATAAGGGCTTAACTCACAATAAAAGCTTTAGAAAATTTTGATGACAGCTGCCAAAAAATATGGATGTTAATGCTTTAAACTAAATGTTGTGTGAACCTGTATTGCTAATGGTAAAATCTCCAAATTTGGGAACAACAATCGAAACTATTACGAATGGATATAAGGTATTAATCGAGTAGTTCACCACGCAAACTACTCGATGAATCAGCTAATGCACCCACAAAATTCACAAACTTTCTGCATAATCCACGTAGTGATACGCAGCATATATCAGTCATCCCTATTGCATTTCTAGTAGCTGGAAAATATTGGATGGCAGATATCTGCTACGTAACCAGCTCTTGATGTCGGCCGTGTGTGGGAGGAAAGACGGCCTATAGACAGATTGCATGACGTGTGGTTCTGTGCGAATGAGGTTTCAAACGGGAAAAAGTGATATGTTGGAGATTTTTGGTCCTTAAAAATCAACGGTTTAACCTCAGGTCATACAGAGTAATTGCACAACTGGCGATTGAATCTATAAAAATTTAGAAGGCGGTGTGCCTTATATATATATATATATATATATATATATATATATATATATATATATATATATATGTAGTGAGAGGAGTGTATGTAAGAGACTGCAGCGATGGTTTGCTGCCTCGGCAAGAGAGGATGGTGGGGTTCGTCGAGATTAGCCTTGTCTGAGGACGCACGAATGCATTGGCAGGCTAGCATTGCGGTATCGTGGGCGGGTTCTTTTTCCCAGCATAAGGGCCCACTACAAAAAAATTTCGCATTCACGATTAGACACATAAAAATGCAAATCGACAGGTGTCGAGACCAAGATAACCTACTAAGGGTTGAAATTGCAAATGGCAAACTGGACCTGGCGAAAACAGACGGGACTTTAGAGGGCTTCGTCTTTATCGATGATGCTTATGGCGCCCCAAAAAAGAGTTAGCCATCTAGGTAGAAGCGGTGCCACCTCGTACCCCTCCTCATCCGGATCAAGATCCAATGTAAACATGTCCGTGTATTTTCCATTTAAATGGAGATTGGATTTGAATTCATCTATTCATTTTTTTAAGCAACTCTTTTATTTTATTTGTTCGTCTTAAAGTAACAATGATTAATTTATCTGATCTTAATAATTTCCTTACAAAAAATTCATGTCATTTGTATTACAAACATGATTGTTCGTCTAAATCTGTCTTACAAAAAACATCAATTTCAAAGAAACACTGAAAACGTTCTGAGTCACAACGATATATTGATCTACAATTTGGTTTAAATATTGCATTCAGGTTTTCTAAAATTGTACACAATACATTTGAGAGAACTAGAATTTTATCAAAAACAAATTCAAACATACAAAAAATTAAAAACATTTGAGTAATTTATGAAGTAATGCAGATTTTTCGAGAAAGTGAAATAGTAAATAAAGATTTCTTGTATTTTTTTAACGTACTATACAGACGCGAAAACAAAAAAAGGTAAAATCTTCTAACTTATTTAAAAAAAAAATCATTAGATGATTTCGTATTTAAACTACGAGTATTTATCACTTCTAACAGCGCACATCTTTCGTACAATGAACGCATTACTTGTTCTTAATTCAAACAATAATATTTGTTTTTGAAGGACTGAATATTCTTATTACGTTTATTATAAATTTTTCATGGCCAAGAGTTTATTTAATTCAATAAGCATGAAGAAACAAAGGGCACTTACCCAACCTCCTCGACGTGCGCTCGTAGACGGAGCGGGTGCGGCCTTAAAATTTTTGTGAGTTAGCGTTATAATCTCTTCTTATATCATTACTCGTTAACTATTTTCATACTTTAGTACGTTACTTTTTACTTTCTTTAACTTTGTATAGGGTGATCCAACCAAAACGTACGATGTTAATCGTAAGTAAAACGAAAAGTTTTCACAGAATGATGTTGAAAAATATCGCCCAAATGCTCGCCACGGCTATGGTGGCATACTTCTATCCGATGGCCCATATTTTTAATGACTCTGACACATAATTGAGGTTCAATGTCGTTAATGTGCTGAATCATCTCATCTTTTAGCTCTTGAATTGTTCTTGGCTTATTGACGGCACCATCCTGTTGGAACTACATATCGTCCAGGTCCATAATCTCAATTTCTGGCGACAAAAAGCCCGTTATCATCTCGCAATAGCGAACACTATTCACGGTAACTGCTTGGCCGTCCTCATTTTCGAAGAAGTACGGCCTGATGACGCCACCAGCCCACAAACTGCACCAAACAGTTACTCTTTGTGGATGCATCGGCTTTTCAACAATCACGCGTGGATTCTCATCTACCCAAAAGCGGGAATTCTGCTTGTTAACGAATCCACTTAGGTGAAAGTGTGCCTCATCGCTGAAGATGATTTTCTTTGTAAAGTCACCGTTCCCTTCTGTCTGTTCAACCAACCATTTGGCGTATTGCCGACGCTTTAAATGGTCAGTAGGCTTCAGCTCTTGAGTCAACTAAATCTTGTAAGCGTGCAAATTCAAGTATTTATTCAAAAGTTGCATCAGCAATGTTCGTGAGATGTTCAATTGTTGGGCACGGCGACGAGTCGAGGTTGACGGCTCTTCTGGGACACTATCGCGAACAACAGCAATGTTTTTTACAGAATGAACTGAGTGAGCACGTACAGGTGATTTCATATTTCCTACAGACCCGGTTGGCTGAAATTTGCTCAGAATTCTCCTGATTGTGCACAAATTTGGTCGGTTATGCTGACCAAAAGAATCACGAAGTGCACGAAATGCATTTTGATTTGAACGCCCTTTTTCGTAGAAGGCTTCAAAAACCTTAACGCGCTGCTCAATTGTGTACATCTGCATGGTTGAATTAGTCAGACACTGAAACAAAGAAATGTCAAATTAAATCGGGCGAAAGACTTGACGTTAAGGTGTGACTCACAATTAACATCGTGGATTATGGTTAGACAAACCTTTATTATTAATTTTATTCGTGAAATTGTTACTCAGCACTTTAGTTGTAGTGGATGATGACGATTGGGCTTCATTTTTTGATTAACTTGTTCCGGTTCAATTTGAATTCTAAGGACATTCAAACATTGTGTGAAAATGATGTTTGAAGAATGGTGCTTATCTTTCCAATAATTGAGTTATGATTCCAACTTTCTGTAGTCCCCTTTTTCTTAATAATAGTGGTGAAATGTTAGTTCTTGAATGCGCGCGAAATATTTGCGAATTTTTTGAAGATTAAAAAAAAGCCCTGAGACCTGGTTCCTTAAAGTTTGAACATCGTCGATGTTGAAATTACCCAATTTGCCAATCTCTACATCCAATTATTTTTCTTTTCCACATGCGATGCGACTGCCAACAAACTTTCTTGGAACGTTGGTGCCCTGTTACATGAATTAAATCAATTTGGTCGTCGGAAAGTGTTCTATTTAGCAAAGTTAAGCCGTTCTTGAAATTCGACTATGTCGTCAGTTCTTGTTGCCTCCTCGTTCGTTCTGTGGAACGCGAAATCTGCGAAAGTCCCTGGCTCAGGGGAAAAAACAGTATAAATTCGTTGGGTTCGCGCTCATTGTACTCTCAATTCAGACCTGAATATTTATCTTCGTACTCCCAAAATAAATATTTAAATTAAATCTTCAATTTCCTTGGTTTCACTTCACTGACTCTGCCGATTTGAAGTGTTAGCTGTCTGGTCGCAAGATTTCTAGCTCCATCGTTTGCGGTGACTCACGTCAAATTTCAGAGTTTTCCTTCTCTTTTCGCGACAAAAAAGCCACAAATTAGCACTCGGAATGACATAAATTTTCAACACGAAAATTTTGGGGTCACTTCGAATTGGAAATTTCACTCCTTTCCAGCTATCACGGTCACTTTACAGACAAATCACTTCCTGACTCGACAAAAGTTTGACTTAAAAAATTAATTTTTTTATTTTTGCAGCCCACTTGCAGCCAAGTTCCTCAACTGATTCCAATTAAACTTGGAGTTATAAGTTATTAAGGTAAGCTAATTTAACCTACAAAAAATTATGCAAATTGGATGACAAATAAAAAAGTCGAATATTTACCGCTTAATATATTTAGCAGCCGTTTTCAATAAAAATCGGAAATTTTTATGCAGTTCAGAGTGAATAAGAATAAGATTGAGACAAAACGACTGATTTAAATGGCAGCCCCTGATGAAAAGAATTGAAAAAGTTTCCGTATATTCATGGCAACGCAAGTGCTGACTAAACTTTTGTAGAAATCTTTTAAAACTAATTATTTCAGCTACTTAAGCCAACAATTCATCACCTTTGGTGGCAACCAGTGAGTAATGTGTAAACAGCAAATGTGAGAAGGACGAAACCTATATTTATTTATAATAATTTACTTTACTCTGCAACTCAATTTTATTAGCAAAATATTTGCGCTTCTCCAAAGGGTCTCTAAATATGAACGTCGGTAGATTCTTTTTATGTTAAAAACACCAATGTGGTGCTACGAAAATTGCAGTAAGAACTCTAGCAGCAGGCAAACCAAACTCTTTTTCGAAATCTTACGCTACATATGAGAAATCTACCTTTCCTGCTGGTGCTGTTAACGAGGATTTTTTTTTAAATCTTAATTATCTTATTCGCTAATCGTCTGAGATTTTCATAATGTTCTCTCTTTGGCCTAGTTTCTCAACCTAAATATTGTTTGTACGTCTGATGCTTTTTGTCCAATGCATTTTGGCCTCATCATTGAACCAATCATCCCTTTTGCGCCGGGCTAAATTGCCGCTTCGTCGCTTATTTTCCGCAATGTGTCTGATAGTATTGGAGCTAACTCATTGTCGAGGGTCTCCATGAAATTTTTTCGCACAGATGCCGTTTAGAGCATTTTGGGATCGAGTTCCTGCAGGAGAGTGATCTTAACCGAATACGCTTCACGACATCGACCGAATTTGATCAAGTGATGGTCCGAACTACAATTGGCTTCTCGGTATGTGCGGATTTCATGTATGCTCGAGGCCCATTGTTTTGGGTCAGAACGTCTTCTATCTGGTTTTGTATGTTGCCACCGGGTGATATTTAGGTCATTTTATAAATGCATCGATGTGGGAAAGAGGTGGAATGTATGAATAAATTTCTGCTAAATGCAAAGTCAATCAGGCACTGGTCGTTGCCATCTGTTGTATCGTGGAGGCTGCATCGTCCAGTCATTTCCCGATGAGAAAGTTCATTACCAACCTCAACGTTTGAATCAGCCAGCATTTTTTAAATTTTTTTGAGGCAATGAGTCAACTAGTCTTCCCAGGGGATTGAAGAACATTTTTTTCATTTCTTTGGTTGAGGTGTGAAAATTTATCGGCCAACTTTCGAGAAATTTCGCTTGTATACGGATAGTTCATTAAATGCTTTTAAATAAATAACGTGCAATTTGAACTCCCTATCCGCAATAAAGATCACTCGTAATTGTCGCTTTCCAGCAGGCTTCCTACTTTTGAATATTGTATGCGATCTCATATCTTCAATATCACTTCTAGTCCAGTTATAACAAAGTTTATATTTCCACTGTTACAATAATGTAATGGAGCAAAAAACACGTAATGTTTGTACCAACACTTAATTTTTTTAAAGCTGCTACAACTTGTTGACTGTTGGCAATATTTTTCATAAATTTGTGCTGATTTTTCATTAATTTATAAACGAATAATACTCACATATTCCGTCGAAACATTTTCTTCTGAATATTCAGGCTAATCATATACTTTCCATATGAGCTATTCACTGCAACTATGAATGCAGAAATAATAATCAGAAGCATTCAAAATAAATAAGAAAAATTTAAAATAGAGCCGTTCTAATAATGGAGCCGTAGGATGATATGGGTTTATTGACGGTAAAGGACTGCTACAAAAAAATCAAAAATTTGCAACTTGCCGAGGTATCTAGCGGTTCAAAATGTAATTATACTTCTTCTTCTTCTTCGTAGCACTACAGTCTCTTCTGGGCCTTCACCTCCTTCAAATAGCGCTAGCGACTGTCTTGGTCCATTGATCGCGTCCTCCAATTTTGAAATCCGAGCAGCAATAAACTTTCTTTGTTGACTGAGTCACACCATCATTTTCTCATTTTCTCCACTGGTCTCTACCCTTCAGTTCTCCCAATGAATACCTTTTTGGGTATCCGTTGTTCGTCATTACGATTTATGCGGCCAGTCCGCTACAGTTTCCACAGTCTTACAATCGTTGAGACTTCCGGTTCGTCAAAAATTGAATACAGCTGATGGTTGTATCGAAGTCGCCATTGGCCCCCGTCTAGCTTCGCTCCAATTATTTGCCTGAGGATCCGTTACTTAAGCACATTCAATATATTGGTGGGCTCTTGGGTTAGGGTTTATGTTTCACACCCATAGTACAGCACAGGTCTTATCATAGATTTGTATTTGTTTTCTTACGTATGCAGCTGGTTTTCAAGATCGTCAAAACGAAATAAAATATTTTATTTACAAGCTGTGTTCGTGGATGTATTTCGTCTCTTTTAACACCGGTTCTCGTCATTTTGGCACCTAAATACACAAAATCACTCAAAATTGTGGATACTGTGTAGTATTTGTATGATACGTCTTAAATGTCAATTAAGGAGTACAGCGATGGACTGCTGCCTCAGCCAGCGATAATTTTGGCGCTCGCCAGAACCGGCCTTGTCTGAGGACGCGTGAATGCGCTTGTAGGCTAGCATTGCGATGCCGTGGGGCGGGATCATTTCCATAGTACAAGGGCCCACTACAAACAAATTTTACAGTCTCGAATCAGACTTTACAAGTATCTCGGTTCGACGGTATCGAAGCCGAGATAACCTACCAGAGGAATCGACTAAAGAAACGCGAATGACCAAGCCTGATTAACGCATGGGACGTGAGATGATTTCGTCTTTGAAATTAATGACTGCAAATAAGAGTGAGGCATCCAGATGGAAGGGGTGAATTTCTCCCTATCCAGATCAAGATCCCTTGTAGACGTGGCCATTTATTTTTCATTTAAATGGAAAATTCAAATGAAAGTATATCACTTGAACTTTCCCCTTGGATGAAAAATAAATATGTTTTATTTATGTTAAAGGTTTAAACGACGGAACTATATAAAACCTTACCATTAATAATAAACCCGTGCGGGAAGTCACTATACCCTGCAAGAGCATTTTTAACAACCAAGAAAAGGGGGAGAGCTCACCCGATGGTTAGCTCATGAGGCTCAAGGCCAACCAACGTGGCGGGTCCCATACCCTGTCAAAGTTCGATTGAAACAAAACGACCGAGTTTGTTCTTTTTTTATCTATTTTTTACACTATTTGTGCCAATTATAGTACATCCTTTTCTCATTAACATAAATTACGCAACTATTCGGAAAAGCTAAATATCTCATAAGTGGAAAACATCATATTGTAATATGTCAGTTCTAAAGTAATTAATGATTATGAACGCACTTCCAGAAAAAGAGAGAACAAATGAAAGAAACAAACAAGCATACTAACATGTAATTCAAATTGAATAATATGCAAGATAAATTTCTTGTAAAAGTTTCCTTTGTTTTTTTTATAATTATCAAAAGAGTACTTCACTAGTCCTCCTCCGACGACGTTGTTGGAAAGGGATGAGGGGCCTGCAACCGTTAAAATTTGAATAGTCCTTTTTTATAAATTCCTACAGAATGTACTCATTTTCATTTGTTTAGTTTATGTAAAATATACCAATCTTCAACACTGTGAGCGAATCTAACCAATTCAATTTAATTCGATACGTACATATGTACTTCTTTAAATAAGAAGCACAAAGTATCTTTACAAATTATTACCACTTTTACGAAAATCTTACTTTAATTTTTAATGTCACCCAATTTTGCTACTCTTAAATATTTGTTATGAGTATCTTTATCATCATCGTCATTCATGTAATAATCGGCATTGAAATGTGGCTGTCGAATTTGTAATCGAATTGGTAATTGATCTAATGTGTCTATATCCTCTAGCAAAAATTCAAGCTGAAGAGATGATAACATTCTTCGTCCCCATTTGATTTTTTCTGTATCCTTTCCATGCGTATGAGATTCAATGCATATAGGCCGATGATTTGCTTTCAACGACTTTTATATTTATGCTTTGTGCATCGTATGCATCTCCAATAATTGTTTCGATTTTTACGGTACAAATAATTATCCATGACCAATATAGGCTTGCCATGTTGACTGTAGATAAATTCCAATCGACTTTATTACGTTTCCTCCATTTGATGTGAAGCAAAGGATTTTGGTACAAAACTCGATTGCCCGACATCTTCACGAATGTTACACTAGCACGGATCCCATCTCATCATTTACATTCAAATAACATATCCACTAACTGCAGTAATAAATATTAAATCAAATGCATCACTTTTAATTGAATCCCCTTAAAGAATATCCGCTCAACAAACAAAAGGTTGGGCTACACCATGAGCATCTTTGTTCGCAAATCGTTTGCGGTACAAGTTAAGAACTTAATAATCTGATTTTTGGTGCTCGCAACATTATGCTTAGTGAATTGAAATTTTTTGTAGGCTGATTAAGAAGGGATTGGAAAAAATTTTTATCGATAATGGTAGTGGTGGGGTTTATTTCGGGTTAGTAATGATAGTATTGAAAAATTGCGTATCAAATTGTTCCGCACTTATTGCGTTTCTATTATGAAATTCTTCTTTTTGTGAAGATCCCTCAAGTAGTTTGCCTAGGCGGGCTGCTCGATTACGGCAACTGTATTGGCCGAATGTGATATTTTGTGTATTTGAGGTATTTTTCCCCGATTGAAATCTTTGACAGTTGTTAATGCCCGTGAGAAAATGTTTATGTCATCCGCATAGGCCACTACTTGGCTCGACTTGTACTCGTATAGTAATATACCTCGTGTATCGACAGTTAGCTTCTTTATGACGTATTCCAGAGCCAAATTGAATAGCAATATTTGTGTTGAAGGCATTGGTGAGTTGGCTTTTGATACGGACTTGGGAAGCTGTCGTCGTTATTGGCACTTTGGTAAGATGGACTGATTTGGCTGGGATGCGAAAGTAAAGCATTACCTGATACAGTACGTTATTGTCAATACTGTCATATTGCTTGAAGTCAACGAAAATTTAGTGAACATCTTTATTGAACTCTAAGAATTTTTAAGCGCCTGCTTCGCCTGATACCCTGATACTCCCCAATAATACTGTTGGCGAATGACCCGACTTTATTTTCTCAGATCTTTGAAAATATTTTGTACGCCGTACAAAGTAGTGATACGTCTCTATAATTTTTGCAGTGTAGCTTATCATATTTTTCGTGGATACGGAATATGATCGATTGGCTCCACTCTTTCGGCATATGTTCTCATTGCCAAATGTACTGGATGACTTTGTGAATAGCTTGATAAACACTACTGCCACCATATTTGATGAACTCCACTGGAATCTTTATTATTCTTTTGGGCTTTGATGGTGAAACAAACTTCATCCAGAGTTGGTAAGGCCAATGGAAGCTCTTTGAAAGCATGTACAGGCTCCGATGCCGTGGAGCTGTGTGGAGGATTAATGACGCTCTTGAAATATGATACCCATCTCACCTTAATCTTCGTTTCATCAGCGATGATATTGCCGATGTCATCGCGACCAAGCGTGGTTTTGGGCGGAGCACCACGTTTCAGGCTTTTCACTACTTTGTATGCTTGTCTTGTGTTGTCGTTCACTAGACTTAAATCGATTTGATTCGTTACTGTTCTGAAATTTTCATAGTGTTCTCTCTTCATTCTGGTTTTCCTACCTATGTATTTTTTTACGCTTGATTCTTTTTGTCTAACGCATTCTGGCACTCATCGACGAACCAACTTTTTCTCTTCACCGAACTTGATGTCCGACCATCTGTTCTGCCATGGTCTTAATAGCAAGTTTACTTGTTTTTAGCAATGCGTCGGATAAGATAGGAGCCAGGTGATTGTCGAGGGTCTCCATGAAATTTTTGCCACAGTACCGTTTGGAGTCTTTTGATGTCAAATTTTTGTAGCAGGCTGGTCTCCACCAAATATGCCTTCAACATACGACATCCATAGGTTAATTTGATCAAGTTATGATCTGAGTTACAATTGGCTCCTCGGTATGTACGGGCGTCAAGTATGCTTGAGGCCCAACCTTGTTGGATCAGAACATGGTCAATCTGGTTTTGTGTGTTGCCATCCGGCGATACCCAGGTAATTTTATGAATGCGTCGATGTTGGAAGTAAGTCAGACATATGACTAGTTTTCTACTACATGCAAAGTCAATCAGGCTGGCTATTGTCATTTATTTCATCGTGGAGGCTACATCCTTCAGTCGTTCCCCGATGAGGTATCTCATTGCCAACTTGTGCATTGAAATCACCCAGAATTATTTCTGTGTTGTGTGTAGGCAATGAGTTGACCAGTCTTTCCAAGTGATTGTAGAACATTCTCTTCGGTTCTTCATCCTCTTCTCTGGTTGGGACATGCACATTTATCAGCCAGATTTTGAAAAATTTTGCTTTTAACGGATCGCATACAACCGTTCATTAACTGCCGTTTGAATTTTGCTTTTATACGGATTACATACAACCGTTAATTAACGTGCCATTTGAACTCCCTACCCACAATGGAAGCCACTCAGAATTTTCGTTTTCTAGTAGGCTTCCCAGTATTGAATATTGTGTGCGATCTCATGTCTTGAATATAATTTCCAGTCCAGCTCATTTTCCGGATTGCCAGCATTTTTAATTTATAGTGACTGGCCTGTTGTATAAAGTCATTAACAACGCCAGGGTAATTAAGTGATTGGACATTTCAGTATTCAAGGCCATAGTCCTTTTACCGTTTGTGAGATCGTTGTCATGAGTCCAATCCATTCGGACACCCGTCTGTTTCCCACTTTTGAATATTGAGTGCGATCTCATAACTTGAATATCATTTCCAGTCCAGCTCGTTTTCCGGATTGCCAGCATTTTTAGTTTATATTGACTGGCATGTTGTAAAAAGTTATTAACAGCCACAGGGTAATTAAATGGTCTGACATTCCAGGATTGATTACCATAGTCCTTTTTCCGTTTGCGGGATCGTTGCCGTAAGTCCAATTCATTTCAAAGCCCATCTGCAAGCATTGAAACATTGTAGAGTTTTCCAGGGACGGGGGATTAGCCCAATGCCCAACCTCTATCTAGGCGGCATGGACGTCCCCATAAAGGAAGTGTGAGCAGGATTTAGTAACAGAGCTGTAGATGTATTTACAGTTATTGGCATTAATGTTACATAGCCAGTACACCTTATGTATACCTGTCTGAACTGGAAGCTCGATCTGATGTGTATCCTATAAACATCATCAAGGCTCTCTGGGATAGATCTCCCGTTACGATACTAAACTAGATCAACGAAGGCAAGAGTTAACTTTAAAGAACTATATTTATATTATTGTTCATTTTTAAAACATTTATATTAACACCAAATTGATTAATTAACTAAGTATCAGTATTGGGTGAAGCACTTTTCACTGTCACCTTAACTTGTCGCGTTTCCCAGGGGAGCGCCAGCGTGTAGAGGGAATGAACTAGAAGAGCTAATGGGTTGGGGTGGCTATAACCCTCTGCATTTCGTTGAACACTTATCAATACTTCCGTCTGAAACTTCAATCGCGTAATTACTTGTACGTTTAAGCTGATGAATGGGTAGCAGTACGCTCCCTACTGGACTCGAACAAGACTGCTAGGCATGCTTTGCCCAAGAGCTTTAAATATCGTTCTTTCGAAAGCTTTTAGTCTTGAATCTCTTGAAAAGTGCCGACTGGCCGAACACATGCGCTCTCGTTCCACGAAAGCATTTTCTCCAAGCCCCGTCCCACTTGCACGGATGGCGAATATGCGAAACTGGGGAAATTGTGTGAAGGAGTGCTTTTAGTTTATGCTCATAGCTTTCTCATGATCTTTGGGGTGAGTTAGCAAGACAGGGGAAATTGATCAAGAGAGCGTTTTCACCTGAACTTTCAGCTTTCTCTTCACCTTAACTCTCTTGGAAGCACATCCAAAGCTTGTCGTTCACGATGTGATAACTCGTGTGAAGTGTATTGCGGGTTAACCTTTTTTATTTACTTCTCCACTCGCTTATTTACTTTTACGCTTGATCATTGGACGACATGCTACGATAACAATGGGCATATGTGCTTGCTTGCCTTATTGCATTGGCGCAGCGCAAGTATATAGGCAGTATTTGCTCGCTCGCAACTACTTCAGTGATGAAGCGTAAGTATATACGAATATGTTGTATTTGTTCGCTTGCAGCATTAATCGGCATTTCTTCTTTTTCTTCTTAGCACCACAGCCCCTCTCGGACCTTCGTCTCCTGCAAATAGCGCCTCCAACTGTCTCAGTCCATTGACTACGTCCTCCGATTCTGAACTCCAAACAGCGATAAACTGTCTTCGTCAACCGGATCAGACCAGCGTTTTCTTGGTTTCCCCACTGGTCTCCGGCCTTCACTTGTCCCAACGAATATCTTTTTGGGTATCCGTTGTTCATCCATACGACTCATGTGGCCACCCCATCACAGCTCTCGCAGTTTCACTATCATTGAGACCTCCGGTTCGTCAAAAATTTCATACAGCTCATGGTTGTATCGAATTGACCATTGATCCCCACCTAGCTTCTTGAGGACTCGTCACTCAAAGGCGTTCAATCTATTTGCGGATGCTTGGGTTAGGGTCCATGTTTCACACCCATAGTATAGCACAGGTGTTATCACAAATTTGTATACTTGGAGCTTTGTTTTCCTATGTATGCAGCTGGTCTTCAAGATCGTCAAAACTGAATAAAATATTTTATTTGTGAGCTGTGTTCTTCGGCGTTTTTAGTCTCTTTCATTGCCCGTTTTCGTTATTTTGGCGCCCAAACACACAAATTTGCTCACCTTTTTGATATTGTATTCACAACGTGTGATATTTTGTGTATTTGAGGTATTTTTCCTTGACTGCGCCATGAACTTTGTTTTATTTTCATTGATTTGTAGCCCTACTAGCCTTGCCTCACTGTCGAGTTTCAGGCAAAGTTCTTTGGCAGATTTTTATAACCATGACAAAATACTTATATCGTGCGAATAGGCTAGTACTTGGCTGGACTTGCATAGTAATGTACCTCGTGTATCGACAGGTAGCTTCCATATGACGTACTCTAGAGTTAAATTGAATAGCAATGAGGCCAAACTATCTCCCTGCCTTAGTCCGATATTTGTATCAAAAGCGTCGGTGAGTTGGTTTGTTGGTTAGAGGTTGTCAACGTCATTGTCATTTTGGTAACACGGCCTAATATGGCTGGGATGCCAAAACAAAGCATTGGTCATCATAGTATTTTCTCTTCTCAATCCTAATTATCTTATTCGCTGCTGTTCTGAGATTTTCATAGTGTTCTCTCTTTGTCCTGATTTTTCTAGCTACGTGTTCTTTGTACGCCTGATTCTTTTTTCCTAACGCATTCTGGCACTCATCATCGAACCGATCATTCCTGTTGCGCTGGGCTTCATGTCCGATCGTCTGTTCTGCCACGGTCTTAATAGCTGCTTTCGCTGCCATCCAGAGCTCGTTGCTCGTCTTAAATGATGCATCTGATAAGATAGGAGCCAGTTGATTCTCGAGGATCTCCGTGAAATTTTGGGCCACAGACGCCGTTCCATGCCAAATATTCCTAGCGGGCTGGTCTGCGCCGAATATGCCTTTGACATACGACATCGATAGGTTAATTTGATCAAGTAATGATCCGAGCTACAACTGGCTCCTCGGTATGTACAGACGTCAAGTATGCTCCAGGCCCAACGTTGTTGGATCAGAACACGGTCCATCTAATTTTGTGTGTTGCCATCTGGTGATACCCAGGTCATTTTATGAATGCGTCGATGTTGGAAGTAAGTCGAACATATGACTAGATTTCTGCTACATGCAAAGACGATCAGGCGCTGGTCGTTGTCATTTGTTTTATCGTGGAGGCTACATCCTTTAGTCGTTCCCCGCTGAAATATCTCATTGTCAACCTTTGCATTGAAATCACCCAGAATTATTTTGGTGTTGTTTGTAGGCAATGAGTCGACCAGTCTTTCCAGGCGATTGTAGAACGGTCCCTTCATTTCTTCGGCCTTTTCTTTTGTTAGGGGGTATGTACATTTATCAGCCAGATTTTGAAAAATTTCACTATTACACGGATCGCACACAACCATTCATTAAAATTGATAACGTGTGATTTGAACTCCCTATCCACAATTAAAACCACTGCGATTTTTTATTTTCTAGTAGGCCTCCCACTTTTGAATATTGTGTGCGATCTCATGTCTTGAATAACATTTGCAATCATTTCATTTCCTAGACTTCCAGTATTTTTAAGGGTTTCGTGCTAAAATACAAAACCCTTTTGCAATCACGATCTGTGTCCGTCTGTCCGTCTGTCCGTCCGTCCGTCCATCTGTTTGTCACAGCACTGTTTCTCCAAAACTATAGAAGCTACAGCAATGAAACTTTGTTGAAAAGTCAGAAGTGGTGACTTCTTGAAAGTTTTGAGGTTGAAAAATTGTTCAAAGCGGTTTAAGGAGGGTCTATCCATATTTTTTTTCACCATTGGTAGTCCAATAGGGTATCATTGGAAATGTCTTAACGAGATCTTTTCAAAGTCTTAAAATTGCCATATTGATACCGAGGGAGGCATGGGAAGAGGAAATGTATCAAGTTTTTGCGTAAACCACGCCCCAAGGGAGATATTTATGAGTATAACAATATCAAATACTTCAGAAGTCGAAATTCATGCAAAAAATGTGTGACAGGCATTGTCCTCCTCTCCTGGGCAAAACCGACAATAAGGAGACCGATCTTGTGCAGGTAAGACTGTAAAAACCCGTGCCCGCTCAAAAGCTGGGTCAGATAGAAGTCAGTCTCACCATGCCTTCGATTTAGTCACCGTCTCACATCCGGGATGAGGCGCGCAGTCCACCTTCCCTTCGTGCAATTCACCCAAGACTGCTGCCAATCGTTGAGCAAGCGCTGTCTCTCCTCGCGGGCAGCCATCTCCCTCGCATCCTCGTTTCGGCGCAGGTAAATAGCGCGGCGCTCTCTAGCAAGGAAGGCGACAGGTATCACGCCTGCAATGACTCTCACCGCCGAGTCGGAGACTGTTGGATACCAAGATGCAATTCTCAGTGCTCCTCTTCTCTGTACCTGTGCCAAACGTTTTCGGTATACCTCCTTGCTGAGAGCGTCGCCCCATACCTCTGCTCCGTACAGTAGCACTGACCCGGTAGCACTCATCAAGAGGCGTCTTCTTGATGGGCTGGGTGCCCCTATGTTGGCCATAAGTCGACTCAGGGCCGATATTCCCGAAGCAGCCTTCTCAGCCGTTGCCCTGATTTGCTCAGAGAAACTCATCTTCGAGTCGATCAGTAGCCCCAGGTACTTCACCGCTGGCTTCGATTCGATTTGTATGTCTCCAATACTGATCATCCTTACTCTAGGGATTCTGTTTTTTGTCAAGATGACCACTTCGGTTTTCTCCAGTGCAAGACTCAGCCCGCGAGCAGTCATCCAGTCCCTCACTCGGCGCATTAGCATACCTTGCCTAAGTTGCGCTTGTTCAACGGTGCGTCCAGTGACCAGAGCCGCAACATCATCCGCATAGCCGACCAAGCAGGACTCATCTGGCATCTCAAGTCTCAGTAGCCCGTCGTAAGACACGTTCCACAGGTCCGGACCAAGGATAGATCCCTGGGCTTCATAATACCTTAAAAATGATGAAACTTTTTACCCCGAATCAGTGCCTAAAGTATTTCGCTAGCAGCTAGCAGAATGTTTACTGCCACGAAGGGAAGCGAAGAAAAGATTTGGTACTGATTCCATGAAATTTATTTAATCCTTTTTAGGGTATTTTTAGGGTTTTGTAAAATAATTTTACAAAACCCTACTAGTTTCGCGACCAGTCTGTCCGTCTGTCCGTCCGTCCGTCCGTCCGTCCGTGTGTCACAGCAGTTTTTCTCGGAAACTACTTAAGCTAGAAACATCAAATTTCGTGTGTGGGTGTAAAGTGGTGATCTCTTCAAAGTTCAACTACAAAAAAATTTTATAAGGTATTTAAGGGGGGTCTCCCCATATAGGAGAATGACCCCCCAAAAAAAAAATTTCATTGAAGGTAGCCGATATGGGTATCAAATGAAAGGTCTTGATGAGAACTTTTCAAAACAGGTTTCAGTTTGGCAAAATTTGGTTCAAGGGGCGCACAGGGAGGGGAAATACACGAAAAATTTGTGTCCGCCCCCCCTCGCGATTGGACACCTGTGATCCGAAAAATCTGAAAAAAATCAGGAATGTACGCCTTGGTGAGTACAACAACAACAAATACGTTAGAAGTCGCAATTCACTCAACTTTGTTAGTAATAGTATGATTTATCGATTTTATGTTTTCTCAAATAAAATCTTAACGGTACCCTTAAATTCAATGAAATTCAGTACATAGACTATTTATAAGATTGATCTATCCTGAAAGTTTCATAAAGATTGAATCATATTTAGCGAAGTTATAGCGGTTTGAATTTTCCTGTATCTCTATGGAACAATATGCGTTGCATTCATTACTATGGCAACATATGGCTATGGAACAACATGCGCTTTTTACCGGCTCAGACACTACAGTTTTGCTAGGATTTGCATGAAAATTTCAGGAATGATAGGTATCATGAATATCTTTGAGAATCGGTTCAGCTAGTGGTATGAGTAGTCGTAAAACAAAATAGTGGCTGTTTTAAATGCGAAGATTGAATAATTTTGAGTTATTTTTTTCCAACTTCAACGTTTAAGGTGCATGCTTTGAACACTTGATTCAATTTAATGAATGACTGGAGATGAGTACCTACAATTAATGCTCATAAGTGAAACAAGTCAAGGAGGTGGGAGAGCGCTCCTAGCAAAAGGGTTTTGTAACCATTCTAGGATTCGAAAATATTGGCCATTAATCGATGATAACAGTACAGGAGAGTGGCCCCTGAAAAATAAAATTCATCAAACGTAGCCGATACGAGTATGAAATAAAAGTTTTCATGGGAGCTTTTCAAAACAGTTCTTAAACTGTCAGTTTTTGCTTCAGTGGGGGCACAGGGGGAAAATACATGAAAAATGTGTTGCCTCCGTCGCGGATGGACATCTGAAATAATTATGATGGGAGATATTTATGAGTATAATAATACTAAATACCTCAGAAGTCGAAATTCGTTCAACTTTGTTAAAAATAGTATGATCTTCGTATTTCATATTTTCTCCGATAGAATCGCCTTTGACATGTTTCTTGATTTGATTCGATCTGGTGACGGCATTTTGTAAATTGAATACAAAACCCTTCTGACATGAGCGTAGGTCTGTTTACCCAACTTGTTAATTCTATTTCCTATTTCTCGATAATTTTCATTACTTCGGAATAGATTCTTTTAAGAAAATCAAGATGAACGTGATCAGTATAGAACAGAAAGCCAAGCATTACTGACTCGGATGCTGTGAGATAATTCCGAATGAGTAAAGCCTTTGCTAATATTTTGATTATATGAATTTCACTTTGCATCATAGATACTTCAAAGTTTAGTATCATAGATAGTCCGAATTATTATGATGGCCTCGTGAATTACGCTCAAGAAGAGCCATTCATCTCAAAAGTGATTTAATTGCGAGTTTGATTAGAGTTTAATTTACTTTTTAACATAACTTAACTATTTACTTATAACTAGCTAAAATCTATGAGGCTAGGTTACGGCCAAAGAGATACTTAGGTGGTAGCAACTGCTGGTTTTCAGTTCACCAGGGCACGAATTAGTGGATTGGGCGAGTCATTTGCTTTCGCGATTAGTTTTTCACGGCGCGATGCAGCGAGCTTATAAATTGGACTAACGCCAGCAAGGCTGTGTAATTTTTCAGAAGAGAGGTAAAACGGTTTATTAAGTACTATTTTCAGGTATCTATTTCGGGTGATCTAAAGCTTTGTTACTAGATGTTTAGCACATTAGATCCAGGTAGGTGAACCATATAGGATGATGGGTTGGATTGCCATTTTGACGATGAGGACTTTGTTTCTGGTGTTGAGACGCGAATTACGATTAAGAAGGGGGTAAAGCGAGAGCACGGCCTTAAACGCTTGGAGCTAATATGCTCAATATGACTTCTGAAGGTTAGTTTTTTGTTGAATCGAAGTCCAATATAATTGAGATCCTCACTCCAGGGAATAGTTTGCTCTAAAAAATTTATTGGTCGCTTGGGTATGTGAGCAGGCTTACGCTTCTTGGTGAAGTATATTGACTTCGTTTTTGAAACATTAATTTTAATTTTCCGTCTATGGTAGTATTGATAAGTAAGTTCTAACGCCGTTTCTAGGCTGGTAATAATGAAAGTTGGATCTGCGCTTATGCTGTATATAAAAATGTCGTCTGCGAAAGCTGCAACTTTTCTGTTTGGTAATGAAGGGAAGTCAGACGTATAGATGTTATATAGTGATGGGCTTAGGCAGGAGCCATGCCGAACACCGGTAGTTATACTTTTCACTGGGGAAATGCTTTCCCCCACTTTGACCTGGAACTTCCTATCAGTTAAAAATGCTTGTAAAAGGTTCAACAAGTATGGGGGTGTGTTATATTTCTGAAGTTTATAGACCAGAGCATCATGCCATACTGTATCGAAGCCTTTTTCTATATCCAGCGTCACCAAACCTACAGAAAATTTATTGTACATCGCTGCTTTGACGTCCTTCGTAACATCTATTTCTGAAGCCAAATTGGAAATCAGATAGGATATTATTGTTTGCCATTAAATCATTTAATCTTTTCAGGACAATATTCACATAGAAGTACGATACTACGCAGAGTTTTAAGAAATGTTCAAACGATGATGAAATGACTTTGTCAGAACACCTACGACAGGGTCTTCCAATCGGAGGTGTCATTTTGATAATATAATATAAATGATAGGATGCTTATTTCATTATAAAGAGGATGGTTATTTCATTATAAAGAGAAAGGTATGCCGTTAATAGTAAAAAATAACATCAGGCAAATGACCACCACGACCACGCTTACAGAACCATATCCTTTTCATGAAGTTTTCCATAACCAAATCACAAAGTGGCTGCACTATGTCCTCGATAGCCTCACGAATTCCATCTTTGAGGTCTTGAATTGACGCTGGGCTATTGGCGTAGACCTTATTTTCTACGTGGTCTCAAACAAAGAAGTCGCAAGGTGTTAAGTCACAAGATCTCGGTGGCGAATTGTGATCACCTCTTCGAGAGATAGCACGGTCCGGAAACTTTTCCCGTAAAAGATCAATGGTTTTGTTGCTTGTGTGGCACGTAGCGCCGTCTTATTGAAAGCAAACGTTGTCCAGATCAATACCATCCAATTGCAGCCATAAAAAATCATTCATCATCTCTCGATAGCGCAATCCATTCACTGTAGCTGTTGCTCCAGCCTCATTTTCGAAAAAGTAAGGTCCAAAGACTCCGCCGGACCATCAACCACACCAAACAGTCATACGTTGAGGATAGAGAGACTTTTTAATAATAAGTCTTGGGTTTTCCGAGCCCCAGATGCGAGAATTTTGCTTGTTGATGAAGCTACCGAGGTGGAAATGGGCCTCATCGCTCAAGATGATTTTTCGATGGAGTTCCGGATCATATTCATGCATTTCAAGGACCCAATCAGCAAAGACACGACGTTGTTGATGATCGACCGGCTTGAGTTCTTATGTTAACTGAACTTTATAAGCCTTAAGACTCAAATCTTTATGCAAAATACGATGTAATGACGTTTGCGGAATACCTAATTCCAAAGAACGACGAGGAGTGGACAAACCTGGGTTTTCTTAAAAACTTTCGACTACAGCAACAATATTTTCGGCTGTTCTTGAGTGATGTGCACAGGTTTTATTCTTCACATTGCTAAGTTGTCACAACAGCTAGAATTTTCCCACCAATTCCTGTATTGCGGTCCGACAAGATGCTTCGCGAGTACCCAAAAATGTTCGAGCTTTTCGAACCGTCTCTGCCAAATTTTCACCATTTTTCAAATGAATTTTAATAATTTCAATGCGTTGTTGAGACGTGTATCGTTTTTTATCAATGGCATAGTTTTTAGTAGTCAAATGGCAAAAAATGTCAGCTTCAAAAGTGACATCTACCGAAATAGTGGGCTATACAAAATAACACCTCTTATTGGAAACCCCTTTATATTATAAGGCCTCTGTGCCGCATACGCTCTAATAAAGAAAAATTATATATAATAATTTACTTTTTGAACGAAATTCACATTGTAAGCGGAATCTTTATTATTCAGTATTTAATATTATAGCTGAACTATTTAGGATGCGATAATTTTCCAAATAAATTTTATTATGCCTTTTGAATTTAATCCAACAAAACCATATTTGATTCATCTACAAATTATGACAATCGTTTGATTTATTAGTTACCAAAAATAGGTGACAACCTCACATCTATTACCTGAAATACTAAATGAGATTAGATCAAACTTACTCATGAAATCATGAACGAATAACTTGATATCGTGATTATATGGTGTACGACTCTATGCATGCAATGAATACATAATCACTGCAAATACTTGACATTCAAATAAGCATACCACAAAACATAAATTTTATTGTTCATTACATCTATGTCATGCCTTCCAATTACTTTTCCAACGCTATTTGCAATTTACAAATTGTACTTAGCAACGCCTAAGTATTTAATTCACTTTAATTATTCTTCTAGACATGGGGCTAGACGAAACCTTTGATTGCCAGCCATATACATACTGACACCCGCTGCAAAGGGAGCGGAGACTCGCGTGTATAATTTTAGCACGAATTCCATGTGCCATTATCTAAGAAAAGCTCCACATATGCATCTAATTCGCGTGTATGTCAAGCGCAATCATATGCACTCATTACATATTAATGCTCAGCACGTGGGCGACTTATACCTGTTGCAGATCGGCGCCGTCAATTATTCAATTCATCTCATTAATTTGAGTATACGGTCTGTCAACAAATTTGTCCATGAACCGTGTCCGGAATTGTAAAATTAGTCAGAACTGTTTCTAACCCCACGTACAATATTCATACATACTTATATCAATTAAAGCGTGTATAGAAAAGGTTATCGGGTTAGCTTTTGATATTACATGCTTCAAGTTCACTCAGCTTTGATGTAAAAACATTCTTGTTAAATATGTTCCAGCTTTTCATGCCCTTCCGGCAAGGGATTACGGCTCATTGACAAGGACTGGACTCAAAATTATATATTTTGATTATTTAATAAAAAAAAATTAAATGAACATCAATTCTTGTATTCCGGCGTGAATAATTATCAAATAACGCAGAATACGTGTGTGGCATGTTAACTTATTGAGCGCCAAGTCATTCACGAGAAAGACGAAGGTTTAATCCGTCTCAGATTAATTGCTAGAGTTGGAAAATTTCCTGTCATTCTTAGCGTGAAGTGGATCCATTACGGAAAAAGATGTTTGGATTCATTGCACTTGATATTGCCGGGAATGTAATTCTGTTTATCCGATTGCAGTTGATTTGACCCTAAAGTGTTTGATTTATATTCAAACCTCAAATGTTGTATTCGTTTGTTGGACTAATAAACGGAAGTGACAATGTAATAAATTTTTTTTTGTAACTTATTCATCATGGGTGGAGAGATACGTTTATACACATGTCCGCTGTTGTAAGCTTTAATAGATAACGGAATGATAAGTAAACATCTCGTGATTAGATTATGAAATTTTTAGTATCTTCCAACGCATACTTGCCATGTGTATTAGAAATACAACTTTCAGATTGACATAACTTTGATATTCTGAATCGACCAAAACGAGAGGCTTCATAATTAATTTCTAATATGATTTGGCGGAACTCCAAGTAAGAGCTTTCTGTATGAAAATTTATGAAAAATCATTTCTTATTCTTCTTTCATCAGGCTTTAAGAGTTCTTTTTTCAAGAAAAAATATATGTTAAGGTACTTAAGATGCGAATTTCTTGTCTAATCACTTTAATCTTGCATTGGTTATTCACAAAAACGAATTGTTGCTATTCAAAAAATTTCAAATTTTTTAGGGATCTTATGAACGATTAATGTTTTAACACCGTAAATTCAAGTTGATTAGAAAATAATTTCAAATTCAAAATTACACTATAATGAAATATGCAAAAAGTATGAATCAGATCATTTCTATGAAAATAATTATTTCACTTCATCTATACCACAAAAATTATTACGTTAATGTATTGGGGGTGTGAAGGATTATATTAATGATAAGAATAATCTTTATTGATATTTTGTTATACAATTCTAGAAAAAAACTTATTCGGAGACCTGAATCTAGATTCATTACTGTCATAGTAAAGTTAATTTTGCATAACTGAATTGTTTTAATTTTAACGCTTTTTAGGGTAAAATAATTTTACAACACCCTACTAAAATCTCGTCCTGTCTGTCCGTCCGTCCGTGTGCCACAGCAGTTTTTCTCGGAAACTATTTAGGCTAGAAACATCAAATTTTGTATGTAGGTGTAAAGTGGTGCTCTCTTCAAAGTTCAACTACAAAAAAATGTTATAAGGTATTCAAGGGGGGCTCCCCATATAGGGGAGTGACCCCCCGAAAAAAAAATTTCATCAAAGATAGCCAATATGAGCCGATATCTTGATAATAAATTGTCAAAACAGTTCTTAGTTTGGCAAATTTTGCTTCGAGAGGCGCACAGGGAGGGAAAATACACGAAAAATTTGTGTCCTCCCCCTCGCGATTGGACACCTGTGATCCGAAAAATCTGAAAAAAATTATGGGTGGAGGTGTTTATGAGTACAAGAACAACAAATACCTTTGAAGTCAAAATTCACTCATCTTTGTTAATAATAGTATGATATTCGAATGTGCCATTTTTCTCAATAAAATCGTATACGTACCCTTAAACTGAACGAAATTCGATATTTAATTAGTCCTACAATAGGTCCTTAAGCTATGTATCGAATGATATAAACGGAAGCTATAGCCATTTGAAATTTCTCCAAATACAGCAACAATAACACATGATTTTGGTATTTTACGGACTTTCCATCGAATCAGTCACTGCAGTTTTGATTTGATCTTCTTGAAATTTTCAAATAAGGGCAATGACATTAATATTTTTAGGAGTTCATGATTTGAGTGAATTTTGTTGGTTTGCAACAAAATGGCGCCCGTTGAAAATAGAAAAACAATGGATTTTTTTCAAACGTACACATCTCTTTGACATATTTCTTGACTTTATTCGTTGCTGGTACTGCATTTCTGAGAAGTTGAGTACAAAACCCTTCTGACATGAGCTTAGGTCTGTTTACCCAACTTGTTTCATTTACATTTTCGAAAGGAAAAATTTTAACAAAAAACCTTATTTCAACTTAAAAGTAACTTAAACTATCAGATTAAAACTTAAAAATAAACTCGACTAATTGAGACAACGCTGAAGAGGCTACGAAGGCGCGATGGGTGTCATTCGTTATCATTTATCGATTGAATTAATAGTTTAGGAGTAGCCAGAATTAGCAATAAGTTTTTCTCTCCTTCTAGTCACGAGATTTTCCACATGACTAACTCTAGCGGACGAATGCAATTTTTTTATAGAAAAGTAAAAAAGTTTGTCTAGAGTCATTTTAAAACATCTGTTTTGCATGACCTGAACCTTTGCTTTCAGATAACTTGCACATGAGCCCCACGCAGGAGCTCCGTATAGCATGATAGGCTGGATCACCATTTTAATTAAAAGGATTTTGTTTTTAAAATTTAGAAACAATCTTCGGTTCAGTAGCGAATATAAAGCACGTTTAGTTTGATTGACTTTTGTACATACGGATTCAATGTGGTCCCTGAATGTTAATTTCTTGGCGAAAACAAACCCTAAATAGGATTTGTTCACACCATGAAATTTCCGTTCCTAAAAAGTTAAGACAACTATCTGGCAGGTTTCTAGGACTCCTTTTCTTTGTAAAGTACATTGCCTTAGTTTTATCAATATCGATTTTTATTTTCCACCTATGAAAATATTGAAAATATTTTCAAGCATATTTTCCAAGTTCAGTATGATTTCTGAAGGGTCTAACGAAATGGTGTCAAAACAGGTGTCATCTGCAAACGTGGCAATTTGGCAGTTGTTCTGCACTGGCATGTCTGATGTGAATATATTAAACAGCGTTGGAGTTAGACATGATCCTTGAGGAACTCCAGCTGGAATGTTGCGACTCCAGCTAAAATGTTGAACAAGACCCACGAATCTTCACACAAAATATTCTGTCGCTAAGGAATCACCGGATCAAGTTTGTTAAATAAGGAGGAAATTCAAATTTAATTAATTTATAGAGAAGTCCTCGATGCCACACTGTGTCGAAAGCCTTTTTTATGTCTAGGGAAATCATCCTTACCGAGAACTTTTGCCTCAGGGCCCTTTTAATATCTTTCGATACACGACAGAGTTGCAAGTCGGTTGAGTACTGTTGAGGTTAGTTAGATTTGCAGCAGTTGAAACCAGCGTGTCTTGCTCAAGTGGTATACTCAGTGCGACTTATTCCTTTTGCAAAAGAACACAAAGTAATGATAATGCAGTAAGCTGATTTACATGTAATAAGAGTGAGAGAGCAAGTGCAAAGGAATTTTAGAATTAGTATTGCATTTTTACAGTGTTATGTAAATTTGTTTCAAGTCTCCTACAATACAAGGTCGACCTATTGCTCTTTCCATCGTAACAATTTAAAGTAACATTTTTTTATTTTCAGAATTCATAATACACAAAAATTAAGTTAACAATGCACAAAAAAAAATTTGATTCGTATTTATGATAATCCAAGTAATTTAACAAATTTCGTCCGAATATCAGCAATAATTTCCTGGGTAGATGCGTATTTGACGTCTATAATGCCCTCATTGAACATTTACCGATGAACGCGCACATCAAAGTGGTAAGGCCCTCTGGTTGTCTCTATAAAGCAATGTTGGTCCATTGATGACGTTTTCAAAACCCATCTCAGCCAACAGACTCCTTTAGAAAATAATTTCTTTCGTTGCTTGGGACGTGGCAAGATACTCTGCTTCCATATAACTCAGAGCTACGACATGTGTAAGTGTAAAAATTTATGCCGTAAGTGTCTTTCTTTCATTATTACAACCAGGCCAATTAGCATCAGCGTATACCATCAAAGAATGACCTGTTTTAGAATAAACGATTTTTAACTTTATAGTGGTGATTAAATATTTCAAAATTTTCCTCGCAGACTTCAAACGGTTGAATATGGATCCTGATTGAATTGCGATAGCCTTACCACGCAATGTAATAAGTCCGGTCGCGTCATCAGTTCCAGGTACATAAGAGATCTGATTATTGACTGATACATTTTTACGTCAGCGCTTTCACAGTTTGTGCAGTTGCTGCAAGATTTTAAGATCGTTCCGTGGTTGAGTGGCGTTGGTATCGAGTTACATTCCAACATACAATTCTCCTGAAGAAGGTTTTCGATGAACTGTTCTTGGTTTATTGCTGTCTCTTCTCCTTCTTCATTTCTGCATATTTCAATTCCTAGAAAGTATTCTGCATGTCCTTTTTCAATTATGTTCAAAACAGATGATAAACTTCTTTTGATGTTATTTAAATCATCTTGATGAGAGCTTGCGATCAGCATACATCGACATAAATAGCAATTATGTTCGTTCTTCCAGCTCTATGCATAATATAGGCACAAGTGTCCGCTTTACATTGAATTAAACCGATTTTCTTCTATGTCTCATCCAACTTCTTGTTCCATTCGCGTCTGGATTCTTTTAATCCGTAAAGAGCTTTCTTTAACTTGCATACTCGCGCCGGATATCTTTTATCAATAAAAGTTTAAGGCTGCTCGATATGTATCTCCTCCTCGAGTGTGCCGTTAAGATATGCAGCAGCTACGTCCACTTGATGCAACAAGAAATTAAATTCAGCAGGCAACGCGAGGACACATCTTACTGTCGAATAACGTGCTACCGACGAAAAAGTATCCTTGTAATCAATATTCACTTTTTGACTACACCATTTCGCCACAAGTCTTGACTTGAAGCGAACCATTTTTCCTTTTTGGTCGGTTTTAATATTGAATACCCATTTACATTTTATGGGCTTTCGTCCTTTCGGCAAATCTCCCAAATCCCAGGTTTAATTCTTTATGATGCCATCATATTCTGCTTGCATTGACTTTTCCCACTCATCTGCTTGTGGACCTGAAAGTGCATCTTCCACAGTGAGGAGGTTTTTTGCTCGATCTACATCCGTGAGTTTTGTTTTCCGGTTTAAATTACGCGCGGTTTTCCTGGCTTACCCGTCTTGATAATTCTGGATCTACCTCCTTTATTATAGGATTTTGCGATTGGTTTTTCTTTATCTTGTTCATTTTCGTCTTGATCGCTTTCGTAAACTTCATCACTGTCCACAGGCTTGTTTGGTGATAAAGTCTTATTACTAGAAGCCTCTCTCATTGCCTCGAATATTTCACTTTCCACATTTTCTTCTTCGGGTTCATTATCGAAAATAACTAACTGATAATCGTTATTCTCATTTGTATCACATCCATTTCTAAAAATGTTATATATCTGGTTTTGTACATTTTCCACGAATTGTTTTCATAAAGCCGGTAGGCCTATGCTTCGTCGCTATATCCTACCAATATAACTGGTATTCCTTTCGCATCAAATTTCGATTTTCTTGTCTGCTTATTTAGCTTTATTGCTCGGCATCCAATTTTTTTTAGGTGTTTTACTGTTGGTTATACTCCATGCCAAGCTTGAAAAGGTGTCATTTTTTCAAGTAATCTGGTAGGCGCTCGGTTTTGGAAATAACATGCCGTATACACAGACTCCGCCCAATACGGCTCCGGTAAATTCGCTTGAATGAACATACACCGAGCCATTTCAATCAGTGTGCGATTTGCACCCTCAGCCACACCATTCTGCTGCGGTGTGTATTCAGTACTTAGTTGCCGACGGATACTATGCTGATTGAGATATTCTATGAAATCATAACTTAAATACTCTTTTGCATTATCGCTGCAAAACATTTTTATTTTACACCCCCGTCTTGTTCTCTGCGATTTGCTTAAATGTTTTTAGCACACTAAGCATTTCACTTTTTTGCTTCAAAAATGCAACAAACATCATTTTGGTGCAATCGTCTATGAAAGTGACAAAATATTTTGCTCCTCCAATCGAATTTTGTCTCATTGGACCACATATATCACAATGTATAAGTTCTAGTGGCTTCTGACAACGATTTTCCGAAAATTTTGTAAACGGTTTCACTGTCATCTTTCCTTTTAAACAAACTTCGCAGTTTTCTACGCGGTCGACGCTTGAAATGTTTACGTCAAGCCCGTGCACCATTTTATTGTTATACAGTTCACAAATACTTTTTCTATTTAGATGACCATACCGACTATGCCACTTCAAATAATCATCATTCAATGCACTATTTATCGCGTTCTCATTCGCATAATGTGCATCATTTGTGCGAACAAATAAATTACCGACCCTTTTCGCTGTTAAAATCACCGATTTTTTTCGTTTTATTATACACTACTTGTATTCTAAACTCACTGCTATGTTTTTCGCTGTTGCTTTTGACACTGAAATAAAATTTTCACGAAGATCCGGTATATACAACACTTCTTTCAGATTTACCGGCTGATTTTCGGATGTTAATCACACTCTACTTCTGCCTTTTATGTCAATTGTTTTATTATTCGCGAGAAAAATTGTTTCCTGGTATAATTCGAACTCAACAAACAATTTTCTATCGTTGCACTTATGAACTGTCGCCCCGCTGTCAATAATCCAAGTATTATTGGTGATCGATTGATTCGATGAATTCGCAGCAAACGAAGTGTTCATTTCGGCTAATAATACGGATACCGGTTTTCCTTTTCGCTTACTCCTACATTCAGCCGCGTAGTGGCCTGTTTTGTGAAAGAACTCTATTTTCTTTCTAAATTTGTCACTGTCTTTTGCTCGAGTATTCCGTTGCTCCGATTTCGCTTTTGACATTAAAACATGTCCGAACTCTCTACTTTTGTCTTTTTCGGCATCTCTCCTGTAGCCTTCGTCGATGAACTTTGTTTTTAAATTTTCGAAAGTCAGCAACTCATCTCTTGTCTCCATCGCAACTACATAATTGTCGAATGATCTTGCCAGGCTCGCTATAGAATAATAGATAGTAGGTCTTCTTCGGCTGATATGTCTATCTCTTTTAATTTTTCCGAAATGTCGACAAAATCGTGTATATGTGTGGAGATAGATGAACTCTCCGCCATTTTAAATGACAAAAGTTGCTTGAAAAGCGTAACTTTTCTACCAGGCCCAGCAGGTTGATGAATTCCTTCTTGAATATTCCAGGTATCTTTTGCACTTTTAGCGTTTTTAATGTGAATAAGCTGTGATACACTTACATTCAGGATAATGGTGGCTAAAGCTTTGTGGTCTTTGTTGGACCATTCCACTCTGACGGTAGCTGCGTTGGTTTCCCCCGGTTTTGGGCCATTCACATATTTCCACAGATCCTGACAAATTAGAGCACTTGTCATCTGGAGCTTCCATCTGCAATAATTTTTATCGCGCAGTTTTTCAATTAACATATTGAAGCAGCCATCGCACTCATCTTTCGCGATCGCTACTTTTTATGTTTTCACGAGATTTACTTGAAATTTTTTACTTTTTAACTGCTATTGCTGGGACAGGGCCCATAACCTGTTGAGGTTAGTTAGATTTACAGCAGTAAAAACCAGCGTGTCGTGCTCAAGCGGTATATTCAGTGCGACTTATTCCTTTTGCAAAAGAACACAAAGTAATGATAATGCAGTAATCTGATAAACATGTAATAGAAGTGAGAGGGAAAGAACAAAGGAATTTTAGAACTAGTATTGCATTTTTAAAGTGTTATGTAAATGTATTTCAACAAGTACCAATTTTGAAAGCCAAATTGGAAGTTCGGGAACATATCATGACTTTCTATGAAATCGGTTAATCGATTCAAGATTAACCTTTCGAGGAGCTTACCCAGAGCCAGCAATAGACTTATTGGTCTATAATTAGAAGAAATATGTGGGTCCCTACCAGATTTACGCAGCGGAATTACGACTGCATGTTTCCATGCAACTGGGAAGTAAAAGTGCTCGAAAAAGCGTTGAAAATATGGCAAAGAGCTACAGTTGTTTTTCGAGGGAGATATTTTGAAACAATGTCCGATAAACGATCAATACCAGGGGCTTTTCTTGTTTTTAGACTTTGGAAAATTTTAATTATTTCGCTAGGCTTAAGTTTGTCGGTAATGGGAACAGTTGTCGACATCGGAAGTGCTTTGGTAGATGCATTTACCATTATATCTGTAATGCCACTGGATACACCCATGGTAATATTATGGTGGCGAGTGAAGGTGGAAAAGGTCTGATCACCATTGGTATCTTTAAGCGGATAAGGGATACCATTTGGAGTGCCTTTAAATCTTCGATTGAGTTTCCATAATGCTTGAGAATTATATTCGAGTGCATTCAGTGTTTCATTCCAGTTTTTATTCCGTAGCGTCGTTATTCTCAAGCGAATGGCGGATGTAAGGCTCTCAACCCCAGTTTTCTCGTGTTTGCTGCCATTGTCGTCTTTGGGAATCCCGCATTTTTATTAGCTTTAACGTTTCAGTATCGAGCTGCAAATAGTTGTACGCTGGTTTCTTTTTAGGAACGCTACTGCCTTCCAAATGATTTCATTTACTTACTGTATTTCATTATTTATTTTATCCACTGCATTAATGGAGTCAAAATAATGCGAATTCAAAGCATTGCTGTTGTTTAGTTTCTCCCTCACTACAGAGCAGATATCGTTCATTAGTCATAACAAACCCTTTTATTTCCCTTTTGAATTGCGACAGTTTTTCATTATTAAGCTTAGTCCCTGGAAAATAGACCGAAAATATTTTGACTTTCACATCTTCTATTAAAACTCCAATATTTTCAATAGCAGATGAGTCGAAAGATGTTAACACGTGATGTTTTCAGGATTTTTAATGGCAATGGTGACTCCTTCACTATTTTTGTCAATTCTACCCTTCCGATGGATCGCATAAAGAGGATGTGAAAGCTTATCGTGCGTTCATAACCATGTCTGAGTTATAACGAACACATCAATATTGTTTCTCGTGGCAAAGTCAAATGACTCTATATCCTTATTTTTAATTCTTTGCCCATTCCAATATAAAACTTTTAAATTATTAATTATAAACAAACTTAATCGTCAGCTTAACTATTACATTGTATTGGTCTAAATTTGTTTGGCATGCTGAAAGATTTGCTATAAGCTCTTGCGAAAGTTGCAACAAGCTTTCTGGTGAAAAAAGTTCGCCACTTTGTGTATTGGGTTTGACCGCTGCGCTAAATGAAGGCAATGATGAAGTTGGTACGTTGACGTTGTAAGTACTAACAGCTTTTGTATTTGATCTAGTCGCTTTCCTGGACGAACTTGGTAAATTTGGAAAGTTACTTTCGAAATTGTCCATGCTATTGTAATTCACCACTTGTCAGCGATTTTCCGCTTGGAAAGCTTTTGCTTGAGCTGTATATAATCCAAGCGGCTTTTGCAAGTGGGTGAATTAGCATAGTGCTTTTCACTAAAATTGCTACATTTTATACTATCCCTCTCAGCATTAGTAAGTGTACAATCAGATTGTGTGCACCACTACAGATCGTGCACTTTGTAGGCAAATGGCAGTGGGAGCTTCCGTGCCCAAAGCGCAAGCAATTTCGGCATTGTTTTGGCCCATTCTTTTTATTGTTGTAGTAGCTCCAGCTTACTATTGTGTGCAATATTGTTACACGTTGTATGTACAACAAATAATACACACGACCTCGGTGCTGCGATTTGGGACTGAATTTTTTCATATCCAGTGTGGTGATGTTGTGTTCCGCCTTCAACGCTTTCTCAAGTTCCTCTAAGGACATATCATGCGGTCCTGATAAAATAATTTTCAACGGCCGCAAATCTGACCGTTGATAAGTGAAATAATTCACCTTTTTCGAATTCAAATGTTGTTGAAGAATTTCATAACTTTCCATATTGTCTAGGAAAAGCCTTCTTTCGAACGACATTAGTTTTATTGAATACGAACTAATTTTTAATTCTTTTAAAATCGCTTCGATTGTGTTGCAAGGCAAGTCTGGAAAAGTAGTTGGTGAAATTCTTACCTTGAATTAAGTTTTGCTGGGTGGTGACGATTCGCTGTCGTTCCCATTGTTGATTTTTAGTTCAGCTAATAGTGCAAAGTGGTTGGACGACTTCGTCGTCGCAAAATTTTTCGCCATTTTGAAGCGTTCCCTAAGGAGCATACTTTTCGGGGGATGACTCCCGGTTTCGTTTCCTGCTGTTAGCAGGATTATCTCCTTCCTTCGATTTGCCACTCACTTTTTAAATAGGATGTTCGGAATAGTACATAAAATATATTGTTGAAATGCACTATGACTATATAACTGTTTGTAACTAAAATTCACTGCATATCACTCGGAAATTCATCTGAGACTGAGGGATTATATTAGTTTTGGTTAAAAAAGGACCTTGGATATGAATGGAGAGTAATGGTAACTAACCATATTGAAATCTCGACAACATCTTTTGATTGGCTCATTGTACCCATAACTCGTCAGGTGTCTGCTAATGGTACGCATGTGAGGGTGCCTTGTTTTTCTAACAGCCTCGTTTAAGTGAATTCGATCGCAGAAAGCTTTTACATTACTAGTGCCCCTCAGGACATCGAAAGCCAGACATAAAGACAACGCGGTTCTTCACGAATAGAGAGATGTTAGATTTATCTTCTGGATACGAGTCTCATAGGGTGGTAGGTTATTGGAAAAGCCTGGGATTGTAAAAGGACCTCAAAGCCAAGAGTAAAAACTGCTTTTGCACTGACTTCAGCCTATTGGCATGAACATCGAAAACAGGATTCCAGATTAAGCAGACGTATTCAAGAATAGGACGTACCAGTGATGTGTATAACGATTTTATTGCCAAAATAATCAGAAATTGTTTGGCCCTCCTTTTGATGAAGCCCAGCATTTTGTATGCTCTAGAAAGGACTTCATCATAATGAAGGTTGAATCGCAGTTTCTTATCTAGGACTACGCCAAGGTTAACAAACCTTTCGACTCAACTCAGAGGTGTGTTATTAATGTGGTAGTCGTAGAGGATGATATTGTTTTTCCTGGAGAAACTTATTACTTGGCATTTGTCCAGGTTCAATGACAGTTGGTTTATATTGCACCATTGAAATAAAATATTCACTTAAGATGGGAGAAATAGTGCTTCAGCTTGAGAAGGTATTGTGTGATATAACTTGAAGTCATCAGCATAAAATAGGTTCTGAATATCAGGTAACAACAATTAAAGATTTGATATGAAGGTTTGGATAGAAGCGGTCCTTGTGGAACCCCAGAGAAGACATGAATTTCACTGGATAAGTGTCCTTCAAATTTGACTAATTGTATGAAGTCCTTCTGGTAAGAGTGAATCCAACTAAGCAGTAAACCGGTACCTCCGAAGCTGCGAAGCTCCTTTATTAATGTTGAATAATTCACATGATCAAACGCTTTGCTAAAGTCAGTATAAATAGCGTCATTACCATAAGATTTGTAGTAGTGGGCATATTTTCCCGAAAACCATATTGCTCGTCATTTAGATAGGAATCGGTGATTGGAGATATTTTGTTGTAGATGATTTGTTCAAAAAGCTTTGGAGTGGTGGAGAGTAAAGCGATTCGTCTCTAATTTATAACCGATTTTATGTCGCTTTTTTACAGATCGGAATTATATAGGATGGCTTCCAGTACGAGAGAAAGGTACCACTCAAGAGAGGCTTATTGAAAATAATAGAGCGGGGCTGAATTAGTTCATATTTACATTTAGCTAGGAAAAGAGGTGGAGTTCGGTCAGGACCATGTCCCTTATTCAAATTAAGATCCTCAATTGCCTGAAGAATATCATCATCAGATATTGTAATATAGTCAATAAGAGATTTTGAAGTTGATTCTGTGAGTGCTTTTTTACTGAGGTTAAGGGATCTTGATAAACCTCTTGAAAATGGTATATGGAGCTCTTATATGATATTGTTGAAGGATAACTATGGGTTTTGCGTTTAACATTTACGAAATCAAAGAACTTCTTAGGATCGTGAAAAATCTTTTCTCCGATATCACTGACGTATGATTCATACGCTGCTTGGGTTTGGACTTAAATTACCTGGCAAGCTTCAGAGAGTTTTTTTCTTTTTGTGATCGGAGAGTTTACTTCTTTTTCTGATTTTATGTACAAATTTTTCAACTGCATCAGGAATGAATTAGTGAAAAGTAGACAGAGCAGCTTCGACATCTAACGTTGAAAGAGTACCAGTCCAATAGAAATTAGATAAAAGCTTGTTAATGCTTTCGTAATCAGGATTTTGAAAGTCAAATACAATTTTATTATTGTATGGGATAGGGTTGAATGTATCAGTAGCAGAAAATTCAATTGGAAAGGCGGAGTGATGAAGCGTATTAAAAAAGAGATGCTCGTTGTCATCAGTTGGATTAACCACTACGTCGTCATATACATTGGTAAAGAAAAGATCCAACCAATTTCCGTTTTGGTTGGGTACAGTAGCAATTTGCTGTAAATCGTTGCCATAAAACGTGCTTTTAAGAGGTAAATCATAACAGTTACGAAGGATAACTGGGTGAAGAAGATTGTCCTGATTTACGGCCATAAAGCTTAAATTCGGCCAATTAAAGTCACCAGCTACAATTATTCTATCTTTTTCACGAACATTTGCAGTCATTTCAGTGATACCATCGCTGACTTCATTGTGGACAGCTTCGAGAGAATTCAGAGGGACGTAGAAAACACCAATATCTAAAGCATATTTTTCAAGCTTTATTTGCACCACCTTGTTTTGGAATGATTTCTTTGACGTAGTGCTTATGACCTTGCTCAAAAGGGAATTAAGCACTGCGACCAGCACGCCACCTCCTCGTGTCTTTCCAGTGCTATATCGTCTCTGAAGATATTCCAATTAATGTCTAGAATGTCTTCGTTTAGATTCGTTCAACCAGCTTTCTGTAAGGATGAAGATATTGAATTGGCAGCATTTTGCGTCAAGGTATAATTGATTCAGTTACTGTGGATTCCACTACAGTTATGGTAAAATAGTTTAAAGTTAAGCTGAACGGGGTTTTTATTGGAGACGAAAAAATTTGTGGTTTTGTTCCTTTACCCTTTGCAGGGAAGAGATGTAGTTGGAACTAACATGCGAGGCATTTGTTTGAAGATCTTTTTTGGCTTGATCTGGGGTAGCACCTAGCTCCTCATGGTAGTCAAAATAAAGTGCTCGAAGAGCATCAAGTTCTATTGGGGGGCTTTCCCTTTGTATGATAAATTTAAGGCTTGTCTTCGTTTTTCCGTCGATGCAAGTTGTGTCTGGAGCTTTATGCTTTTATGCAAGGTATTTAGAGGCAGACACGTTCGTATATTTTGTGATCTCTGAGCCTGGAAATAAGATACGTATTCACGAGGTCATTAGTAGAGTTGATAGTGGCCTTAATTGTTGGTGGAAATAAGAGATCTATAAAGGATTGGCATCGATTAAGAGAAGCTTGTGAATTTGGTAACTCTATTGACCCCGAAGGCAATGGCATTTGGTCTTCGCCACGTAAAAAGTTATTGTAGTTAGTTGAAGACATCGATATGATCGCTTTTGAAGAAGGTACCGTTGGGGGTACGAGTATTTGTTGGTTTGTCAGTCACTAAATCAATCGATGCTAGAGATTGTTCACTTACTTTATCTGCAGACATTGTTGCTTTTGCATCATCCCCTTCCAACAACTTAGTGGTGGAGGCTGTATGGAGTGAATTGAGGACGTTTTTTTAGTGGTTGAATGGAAGTTAGTGGAGTTTAAGGTATTACATACATTCTTAAGATTGCCAAGTTTTTTGCTCTTACTAGAACTTGTAGCGCCATTTTTTTTCCTTCAATAGTTTAAATACAATACCAGTCCAAGCATAGCTACCATTGATATTCTTCGAAAAAAGCCAGGCGTAATGTGATGGAACAAAAATTTTGAAGCTTGGTTTTCGCTTATACCGGAGGGGTTATCCTTCAACGTTGCAACCATAGATGAAAAGGTTTTTCGTATCATCTGTTAGACTGTGGCTGCTTCCCAATTACTTGGTATGCCTCTCATATAGAAAATTTTGAAGCCTGCATCAGAGTTGATTTCGGTTATGTCAGGGTGTTGATCAGCACACGAATTCTTTGATTTGAGCCTTTCAATTCTATCGCTCGTTTCCTCTCCTGACCAGAATGTTCCTAATTTTTCGTATACAATTAGGACTCTCTGCTCAAAATGAAGCTGTAACATCATGTATGCTGCTCCATATATGTCTCCATCTATTAGCGCAGGTATTGTTCAATCCTGATGAGATCTTTTCGATGTTACTGAGTTTGGCTAAAACTTACTGCATGTCGTTCTGCTCACTTCATTGACCCACAGATGAAAATTATGTTTTCAGAACATCACTATGTTTATTCAACTGGTGATGACTTATTGCAGGGATTGTTGGCTTTAGATGGTTGCTTGTTAGATTCCATCTCTTCAATAGATGCTAAATGGCGTTTGAAAGTTTCAAGTGATTTGCTCGCATTTTTGTTGCTGTCGGCTAGTTTGGTAGCTAGTTCGTCGAAGTTACTTGCCATTTCTACAAAATTTTCGTCATAAGCTTTAGATTGATATTGCTGCTTTGAAATTAATTGGTTATTTTCCTCGTTAATTGCACCTATTTGACTAATCAGATTATGATACATTTTTTTATAAAAATATCAAAGCCCTGGCAATCGGAATAAGTGAAATGCATATCCATGTATGGATTATTGCAGCCCCTCGGAGCATCCATACAGGCTCCGTGCAGTTTTCTATTGCAAAATGCTCTGCAGGTCACAAATTCAAAAGTACTATCAAATGCAACGCAGTTCGGCAGCTTGCATTTCACACTCATTATTCCTCTGCTTAAAAAAATTTTTTTATTAAGTTTATGAAACCACTAATTTAAGGTCACGATTATAAATACACAAAGTATATGAATAGAAGGAAGGAAATAGTAGTGGTTAAGGTCACCTATTTGCGCTTTTCTAATACACAAGGTCCATTGATGAATTTAGGTAAAAAAACCATCACTTAGTCACAAGTGTTTCGTTCCTCCAAATAATTAAAGAAATTATTTAGCAGAGTGATAGTTTCCAATGCTCCAGCGTAGGAGTATAAGGGCACTGACTTGAGGTCAGGCTAGCACATGGTCTGATGTCACAAGAAATGATTTTTAAAGAAGGAAATCAAGAAAACTATTTTTTATGAATTATATTTTGCATCAAAACTTGCCATCAACCACGGCTAATTATTTCCAATTTTGTGTAAAAGCTAATGAAGATAATTGAATTTTTGTTAATAATTAATCTAAATTTCATTATTAGGAGTAGTTTGACGTTAATTTTGTAAAAATCAGCCAATACACAGTGAAAACAGATTTGGCTTTTTTTTTGGTGGGTGTTGCGAGTTCCTGTTTATTAATCGTCATTATTGGGCGCACAAACCTCATACAATATTTCCTCAGTTTTCTTTGCTCTAATTTATACCATCACTAATTTGATTTGTTTTCTCCTATATTCCCTTCCACAATGAAAAATTAACATGTTTTTAATAATCTTAATTTTTTATTATCTTCATCAACAAATGATGGTTTTTTCACTTTTAAGCGTGTTTGTAAAATGCGGGACATCTCCAGAATTCAACGCACTTTTGCTTCCTGCAAATCAACCAATGGCTTAGTTCTAATTGTTAGTTTATCGGCATTGACTCTCTTGATCTCAAAATCATTTACCTTATTTTCGGCTGCCAAAAGCCGAACCATATCTTTGCCTGTTTGCCCAAATACTTTGATTGGTGGGACTTTTTCTTTCTTTTGATTAACATTGACCGACGGAATAGCAGACAAAACTTTGGGTTTTTTCTCCCTATTTTTAAATTTTAAATATTCAATAAATCCATTATCTGGCTTAGCAATACAATGCTCAGAAGCATTTTTACCCGTATCCAAGTCAATACTCATGGAACTTTCTAGACCAACTAGCGCTGCATAACAGTTGGTGCTGACGTTTGCCCCACCTGCGCTGTGGAAATCCTCTTGATCATGTTCTTGTTTCGGTTTCTTAGATTTCTTATCTTTAGACGCTTTTGAATTTACTTCCTTTTTTCTTTCTTGCTGGTTTCTTTTGCTTTGTTGAATGTTAGTTTTCCAACTAGTTCTTCTAGTGATTGGATCCGAAGTCTGAGCTCTTCTTTTACTCTCTCTACCTTTTCAGCATTCTCGTTAACTTTGATTAACTACTCGATCTCGATGACCGATAAAGTTTACGGTTTTTCTTCATTATCGAATCTTCGTTTCAGCTTTTTTTTGCCCGTCATCGTTGGCAATGGACACAATCGTTCTGGTTGATAGCTGAAGCCATCGGGCTTCTCCATCTCATTGCTTTTGCAGCGAGACTAGAGGGAATGTTCTTAAACCGGGCCTTCCCTTGAATATATATCCGCCTTTTGATACTTCAGGAAAGAAATTTCAGGTTTTCGATAAATGTTCAAATAATTCTACGGTGATGGTTTTCAATTAAAAAAATTAATTTCACCTGGCTTTTTTGAAAAATTAATTAATTTTAAAAATTAATGACAGGAGCGATGAAAAACACGTCTATCCGCAACGAGTGCTAGACGTAGAATTGACTTTTGACCTTCTTCTTTATTTGTTCATCTGAAAATCTGATTGGTAGGTTCACAAATCTTCAATAATACTCTGAAAGTGTGTCCTTTAGCGGGAATATAAATGTATATCCAAATGATGACTTTTAAGCCCTATGGTATCTCTGAATGGTCGAAAATCTTAATTCTCAGGAATAGGGCATTTTTCTTTATAGTTGGTTCAACTCTCTGATTATATTTTTATAATGCATAGTCGTCTTAATGCAAAAGGAATAGCTTATGATATGCTTCTGAATCATTTCTAAATAAGAATAAATATAGTAATCCACTCATACAGACATACATATGTGAGAATATTATCTAATCAATAAATCAATTCCAATTCAAATGTGCAACGTGAACCTAACTACGGCAGAATCTTAAAATAGCCACAGCTTTTAACATATGTCAAGGCCTGACATGTTCATGTAGGAGCTTTGGTGGCAAACTTTTCCAAAATCAAAACACAACACTTTATACGAGTATCATGGGATGACATTGAATTTGAAATGCGTCAAACCTTACTTAGTTACTCATTGGTAGTGAGACACTTTGCTTTTGCAGTTTACTAACATTATGACATATTTGTGGGGACTATTAGCAACTATGATGGCATTCTCCTATATGGGCGGCTCTTTGGATATCACTAGTCCATACAAATTAGTTCAACAACCATTTAGCGAGTATCCATTAACAATTGAAAGCCGACAACGATACGCTTCATTAAATTGTGTGTGAAGAAAAGTTGTTACGAGTATGTTAACCATTCTCGGTTGAGTCTTCTCCTTTCTTGTATATGAAATGCATTTTCTGCATCGATGACCGCTAATTTGATTTTATTGAGTGCAATTAATCGATTTGTCAGATAGCGGACTTTGGTTGGTGTAGTTCACAATGAATCTGTATTTGCAAGTGATATATTTTTTATAAATTTTTGCAGAGGAGAAAGTGATTGTCTGAATGGTTTTGATTAACATTCAATATATCATTGGCCTTCGTACTCGTACGTTGAAGACTCATTTTACGAGTACTGGGAGTGAGCGAAATCAAGGAGAAACAATATACAATCAAATATGTTTTTGTTACGCAAATCCAAGAACGAAATTTCGAAGCCTTTAATTTGCGTTCTAGCAATGCCTACTTACTCAGGCCCGAAAGGAAAGCAATTAACATACATACCGTCACAGTGGGAACTTCCAAAAACTGTTCAATAGGTCTAAAAGAACAAGTCAATGGGCTCTTTCACACGGGAATGGTAAAAACCCATATCCAAACAGGTTTCGCGCTTACGCCCTTATGTTTACACGTTGCATAGTTCAGCCAACCTATTTTTATATACGATACACGTCTTGCGAGTGTATGTGTCAAAAGGATCATTTGATCGTTAAACGTCGTGCGGACAACATGAAAGCGAAGACAGAGAGATAAGCGATTGAGAATTGATGTTTTAGCCTTGAATTGTGCACGAGGTAACAAAAACTGGAATGAAAAATGTATTTTATGATTGTTAAAGTTTGTCAATTCAAACTTCATTGGATTTATTAGAACCTCCGTGTTTTTCCGCTTTCTGAAAAATAAATTCCAAATTTGAATATCCTTTTTAGTCGCATATTTTTCTTGTTGTGTTGTCAACTGGCTTATTATAATGTGATTCTATGAAGATTATGCGTACTGTTAATTTTCTATGGATTTACAATAGGCAATTTAACTTTATTGGAATCGTGACATTAGTCGTGTTGTTTCCTGAAATTGAACATGGCCTCCGCTTTTATAAATTTATTAAATAACGCGTAGCTTCGCACATCCACGCATCCATTTTTGCATGCAAATTAAAGAAAGGCAATCGTTTCATGACGACTTCCTTCTTCATCGAATGTTCAATTCGGAATGATTACCGGCGTTTGTATAAAATTTCCCCCACCAAATGATCAACAAAATGCGTTTGTGTATGTGCGTTACGCTGGTTCACCCTAAAAAATGTTGGCTTGTTTTTACCATCAGGTCCCCTCTATGCCTCTCACTCTTCTTGCCCATATAACCTGTTTAACGCTCACTTTTAACGCTGCGTCTGAAAAAGCCCAATGGGCTCTTTCACACGGGAATGGTAAAAACCCATATCCAAACAGGTTTCGCGCTTACGCCCTTACGTTTACACGTTGCATAGTTCAGCCAACCTATTTTTGTATACGATACACGTCTTGCGAGAGTATGTGTTAAAAGGATCATTTGATCGTTAAGCGTCGTGCGGACAACATGAAAGCGAAGACAGAGAGATAAGCGATTGAGAATTGATGTTTTAGCCTTGAATTGTGCACGAGGTAAAAAAAACTGGAATGAAAAATGTATTTTTTGTTTGTTGAAGTTTGTCGATTAAAACTTCTATTGGATTTATTAGAACCTCCGTGTTTTTCCGCTTTCTGAAAAATATATTCCAAAGTTGAATATCCTTTTATGTCGCATATTTTTCTTGTTGTGTTGTCAACTGGCATATTATAATGCGATTCTATAAAGATTATGCGTACTGTTAATTTTCTATGGATTTACAATAGGCAATTTAACTTTATTGAAATCGAGATATTCGTCGTGTTGTTTCCAGAAATTGAACATGGCCTCCGCTTTTATAAATTTATTGAATAACGCGTAGCTTCTCGCGTCCACGCATCCATTTTTGCACGCAAATTAAAGAAAGGCAATCGTTTCATGACGACTACCTTCTTCACCGAATGTTCAATTCGGAATGATTACCGGCGTTTGCATAAATTTCCCCCATCAAATGATCAACAAAATGCGTTTGTGTATGTGCGTTACGCTCGTTCACCCTACAAAATGTTGGCTTGTTTTTACCATCAGGTCCCCTCAATGCCTCTCACTCTTCTTGCCCATATAACCTGTTTAACGCTCACTTTTAACGCTGCGTCTGAAAAAGCCCAATCGGTCTAAACTCTTGGTGCGCATTGTCACGTCATGCTTCCACTTTCGGGCCTCTGTGAGGAGGCATTGGTTCTAAGGATAATTTAACTTAGAAAGTTGTCTACTTCAAAAGTCCAAAGAAATGGACGCCTAGTATTTAGGTGAAAAAATTTTGTTTTAAGGTATCAGGATCAGAATTCTGGAAGCTGATGCTAAAATTATTCAAGTTCTAAAATTTCAGGTTATTTTAAACTAAGCTAAAAAATGTAGTAACGACGGGATAAAAGCGATTACTACATCAGCAGAAAATTACTTGTTTGTGTCTCAAATGTAGCATTAAGATTTGTTTTTAGTCATTCTAGGGATCGTATATGGTCCCACCTATGTGTGTTAGGTCGTCATTTACAATCGCTCAATAGAAATACCATGGTACGAAATGGATTTTAGGAATAAATGGAAGAATAAGGAAAACTCTTAGATAAAAAAAGAGGTTTGAACAAAAATCCAAGACATTTAGAAAAAATCAATGAGAAGAGATAGAGCAAGTTTCTCTGATCAACGATCTGGAAATTATTGTCTTTGAGCGTAGGGTCCATGTTTTTTAAGACTGCGTTAATATTAATGCGATGATTAAAGTGCGTCATACGAGTATGTCTTCAATAATTACAAATGCATTTGTATTGAAAGAGATTAATATCGAGAAAGTTGTTTCTGATAAAATTTCCTCTACAGAAATTTGAAAATAAAACCATCTTATTTCACACAAAAGAAGTAGCAATTAAATCAGAACAATGAATTATAACAAGTAGAAAGCGCTTATAAATATACACTTAAGCAGTCAAACGTTACAATTACTTACGACAATATCAGTAACTATTAGTATCCAACGGTTCACTACCGTTTATGAAAACTATAACGACAAAAATTAAATCCTGTGGGGTCATGTTTCTTAATTCTAATCGATTTTCTTCCAACAAGCATCGCAATTATTATGTGTGTTTGTAAACAACACTTGGCTGAATTTAATTGGCTTAGGTTATGCAATGTTGCTTTATACATGTTACGGTGAATATTCCATATGTTTGCCGGCAAGTACAAGAAAATGGCTTAAAGCGAGCATATACGTCCGCTTCATAATGACGATGAGTCGAATGAACGTTTTAAAACAATGAGGAAACACTATGAAATAATGCAATATCTTTGCAGACCATAATCTTCACATGGGTAGTTGCAGTATACAAATATCCATGCATGCATATGCACTTCCACATTATATTAGTGCCCTCATCATTAATGAGACACATATAAATTTTATTGCAACTTTGGAACATGGTGTGACTTATGAAATTATAATGGAAGTGAAGTATCACTTGCGTGTGGGAAAATCTTTTCTAATTAGACGCTCGTTTTATGGGGCTAATAAGATGAGCATTACTTTAGAAAAGTTTGCATGCCTTGAGGAAGAAATAGCCAGACTAGGAAGAATGCATGGAATGGGCGAGATATGAATTTGCATTCTAAAAAGATTTAAATGATGCAATACACTGGCATTGAATGGTAAGTAATAATTTTACTTCCTGTATTGAGAAAAAGGGATTAGTATTTTATAGCCACATGAAATTTAAAATCTTAACTAAATTTAACGGTTTTGTTTAGAAACTAAAATGCGAACTCATTCATGAACAAAATATGTATCTAAAATGTTATAGAACGCATCTCAGACAGCATATCAAATGAAAAGATGTCAGATGAGTGATCTAAATTAAGTGATCTTTCAGTCATATCCAAAAGATTTCTTTTGATATCTTTAAGATGCACGTCTTTCATCAAATACGCTCAATGAACGCAAACGTATAAGAAATCAAGCAATCTTTTAATCATAGGTAAAAGATATGTTGTGAGTGCCCGCAAGATAAACCTTATCTATGTAAAAGATATCTTCAAAATGCCACTTTTAAATTATGTAAAAAAACTGCCATAATTGTTTAAATGAACTTATTTAGCCAACGTTCAGAAATTTTCAGAAACGTGTTGAGGTAGGTGCTCTGAACAACGTCTAGTAAAGTCCTCTTAATTAGCGCTTGTCTGGCTCTGAGCATTTGTCCCCATAAGTGTGCCAACCCTCGTATGACCTCTCTGCTCTGCAAAAATAACCACGGGACCAAAAAGGCGACTACACACACACGAACGGAGATGGCGGCTCCTGGAGCAACCAAAAACCCTTAAAAAAGATAAAACAACCCAAAAAAGAATTCAAAAATAACAATAATGACAACGCAACCAGCGACTGCCACCACGATGTTAACAACACATCGGGAGCGGTACTAACGATGACGATTAATACAATGACAGTGAAGACGGACAAAAAACGGCGATTAACAGACAGTCTGGCCCAGACTGAGCTTCTTGCAGCGTTCGGGCACAGCAAAAAACTGATGCGAAAGCCAGAGTTTCCCATAAAGGAAGAGCGGGAAACTCTGTAGGACGCGCCAGATGTTTGAGCAGTGGAGGAAAATATAAAGAAATTCTAGAATTCGATGGTCACTGCTGCGATCGCTACCGTAGTGATTGAAGCAAGGGTCGTAAGTCCCGAAATAATAAAGAACCATCCTGAAATCAAAGAGAAAATTACGCAAGGAAAAGAAACGAGTGACCAGGCAAATAAAGCGGCGATGTATGATTTCATCGCCAACGTTGAAGAAGTGGCGGAAGTACTGTATTCAGAAACAGAAGATGATTACCTGTCCCAAGGGCGATGGCCGCAAAGTACATTGCCGCCCAGCGACATGAAAAAGACAGACTATTCCGAAAAGTGAGAGTTCCTCTGAAAAATATACAATCTGCATACAATTCGCCAAAAATCACCGAAGCAGAAACGATTGGACTCCTTGAATTAGAAGAGCTGCTAGACCACAAAGGGTATTATCGGGGGAGCTGCTTAAGGCCCAAAGAGAACCAGAAGGCCGAAGAAGAGCAAAAGGCTTAAGAAGCGCTTGGGGCGAAGTCTAAAGAGCACGTGCGGATAGCTCCACAATCAAAAATCAATAAAAGAATGGCGTCTTGCCCAATCAAAGGAGATCGGGGTTGAAGAAGGAAGGAAGAGGCACTTTAACGGCGCGGAATACCAGATCAGGGATTTTAGACAGTGCTTACAAAAAGAGCGTAGAAAGCCGCTAAGAAAGTGCCAGAAAATAAAGTTCGCATGGACGCCCAACAAGAAAAAAGACCCCATGCAAAACAACGGAGAAAGAAGCCCCGACGAGGACCCCGGCAGCAGGCGCTGCTTGTGAAACCCTAAGATGGTTGATCCTACCCGGAGGTGCTGCGGGCCATCAGGGGAAACGTAAGCCCCAAAGACACCAACACTGCCAATAAAGCAGTACAACCAACGAGGTTGGGCCACATACTGGTCGAATTTGGAGCAGAGGCCGAGAACAGGGAAGCATTCTGCGACGCAGTAAAGAGAGTCCTCGGCAAAAGTGCAGCTATAGCCTCGCTTGAGCCGATGGCGATGATCGAAACAAGAGACATTTACTGCGTCAAGGATCTGGCTGAGGTAGAAGAGGCCATCAAAAGAGAGTTCCCTAGCGAGGGCGGGATCAAAGCGAGGCTGATACCAGAAAACTAAAAGGAACAACGCATGGCCATAATTGACTTGACCGAAAAGGACGCCGAACAATTTCTGAATAAGGGCGAAATAAGAATAGAGTGGGTTGCATGTAGGGTACAGCGTAGAGCAACGCCGCTTCAATGTTTCAAATGCTTTGGCTATGGTCACTCCACACAAGTATGCAAAGGACCTCATAGGAATCCCGTATGGTACAAATGCAGTGGATATAAAAAACATAAAAGAAAAGAGTCTACAAAGGAGGCACACTGTATTCTTTGCAAGAATGCCGATCCACGACATGATTTTGGGCACGTCATGGGATCAGAAAAATGCCGGGTTTCCCAGGAAGCCCTAGCCAAGGCAAAACCAGAACTTAAATGACCCGCATCCTGCAACAAAACCTACACTTCTTTGGTGTGCACCTAACTCCAAACAAATTGATGTCATCTTTCCAAGCCAAGCTTCAGGCTTTGCAGAGCGCAGTCTTGCACGCAGATAGGAATGTGCTGGTTGGGGGAGACTTCAATGCTCAAACAGATCCGCGGGGGAAATGAACGGCCAGGACGGCGTTCGTCATACTAACCAACGGCAATACGCCAACTTTCCACCGTATTGGCTGTAAAAGAACCATACCGGGCGTGACATTCGTCTCGGAGTCCTTAGTACGGAGAATACACAACTGGAGACTGCTCTGCCAGTGATTATCAATGCATTCTGCTTGAGATCAGTGATGCTGTCTCCCGTCGAGGTACTCACAGCAGGTGCACCGCTGCAGGAGATTCAGACAGGACAGAAGAACTGGCAGCTCAAGACGTGGTGAACTCAACTTTGAGCATCTCAACGGGCACGGAACCGTGCCGAGGCAAGCAAACGGGTAGCAACATGTAAGTCAGGCAGGAAATGCCCTTGCAAATTGATCAACAACAGCAAGGCTCGCTGCTGGCGAGATCTAGTGGATAGTGTGAATGAGGATACGTGGGACCTTGGCGACAAGCTAGTTATGCGGATGCTTGGAGCCCTATGGAAACTTTGTATACATGATGCGAAAAAGGTGGCTCTTTCCCGCCCATCTCATCCGTGTTGACCCTGTCCATGACAAAGCAGCAATCGAGTGTCCACTCTTCACACAGCCGGAACAGGAAAAGTTAGTCCTCTCGCTAACAGCGAGGACGGCTCCAGGCCCAGATGTTCAGCTGAGGTATTGCAGCTTGTCTATCGCCGTTGTCCTGACTTGCTGCTCAGCACATTCAACGCTTGTTTACGGGACGGCGTTTTCATGGCTCGGTGGAAGGTGGCGAGGCTCGGGCTTATCAGCAAGAGGGAGGGAAATCCTGACTCGCCATCTGCATGCCACACGTCATGCATACCAGACACGGCTGGGAAAGTGTTAGAGAAAATCATCTAGAAAAACTAACTGATGCAGTTCGTGTTGCTGGGGACCTATCTCCTCGGCAGGACAGCTTTAGAGCAGGACGTTCTACCATTGATGCGATTGCTGAGATGGTGATTGTGGTCCAGGTGGCAGAGCCATATAGTCGCAGTAAGCGACGGATCGTTCTGTTGGTGACACTCGACGTCAGGAATACCTTCAACTCCGCCAGAGAGGTGGATATTCTGGATACGCTGGAAAAGCCTTTTCAAGTTCCAGAATATCTAATGCGGCTTTTGAGGAACTTACTAAAGGACTGAAGCCTGCTCTACGACACGACACAGGGCCAACGAAGGATGGAAATTACATCGGGTGTTCCCCAAGGATCTATTGTTGGTCCGAACCTGTGGAACATGTCTTGCGACGGGCTACTGAGACTGGAGCTGCCAGATGACTTGCGCTTGATTGGCAATGCAGATGATGTTGCGGCTCTGGTCGCTGGATGCACCGTTGGACACAACTGAAGCTAGGTATGCTCATGCACCGAGTGAGGGGCTGGATGACTGCTCGCGGGATCAGTTTAGCACTTGAGAAAACCGAAGTGGTCATCTTGACAAAAAAGAGAATCCCTAGAGTAAGGATGATCAGTATTGGAGACTTACCAATCGAATCGAAGCCATCAGTAAAGTACTTGGGGCCACTGATCGACTCAAAGATAGGTTTCTCTGAGCAAATCAGGACAACGGCTGAGAAGGCTGCTTCGGGAGTATTGGCTCTTAGTCGAGCTATGGCTAACGTTGGGGGCCCAGCCCATCAAGTAGACGCCTCTTGTTGAGTGTTGTAGGCTCAGTACTGCGGTACGGAGCAGAAGTATGGGGTGACGCTCTCAGTATGGAGGTATACCGAAAACGTTTGGCTTAGGTACAGAGAAGAGGAGCACTGAGAAATGTATCTTTATATCGAACAGTCTTTTCTTCGGCGGTGAGAGTTCTTGCAGGCATGATACCTATCGCCCTCCTTGCTAGAGAGTGCCAAGCTATTGACCTTCACCAAAATGAGGATACGAGGGAGATGGATGTCTACGAGGCGAGACAGCGCTCACTCAATGATTGGCAGCAGTCTTGGGTGAATTGCACAAAGGGAAGGTGGACTGCGCGCCTCATCCCGGATGTGAGACCGTGGTTAAATTGAAGGCATGTTGTAGGTGTTTTCAGCCTTACCTGCACAAGATTGGTAAGTCACGGTCCCCCTTTTGCTGGTTTTGCCCAGGTGAGGAAGGCAATGTCTACCACACGTTTTGGCATACACAAAATGCGTCAGCCTTCGTAGGAGCCTCTACAGGGAGACGGGAGAGCTCACGCCGGATAATATAGTCGCGGTGATGCTCGAATCGGTTGACAAATGGAACCAGATGGCACATTATGTTCGGGCAGTCCTAAAAGATAAAAGGGACTCACTGTAACTGGGGGTATTGGGGCTGGTGAATCACTTTTCTAGCACTTCCTCTTCCCCTCTCCCCTCCCACTAGAAGAGGGTCCTCCAGCTTGAAGGCACCTCACAGCGTAACAAAACGAGACCTGGCCCGAAGTAATGTGTCAAACGGTTCCAGGCTAGGTTCTCGGGTTGGCGAAAATCACCCCTTTATGAAAATACGACATCGAAAGACTACAAATGGTGTCTGTGACAAAAAATTTTACGGAGACCCTTGACAACCAGCTGGCTGCCATCGTATCAGACACATTCCTGAAAACAAGGAAAGAGCTATGGGTGGGAGTGAAAGCGGTAATTAAGACCGTGGACGGACAGGCGATCGGACATTAACCCCGACGCAAAAGAAATGATCGGTTCGATGATGAGGGCCGGAACTCGTTAGACAAAAAGAATCATGCGTACAAACAAGACTTACGTGGAAACACTAGGACGGAGAGCAAGTATTATGTAAATCACAGAAGAGTAGCAAATAGAATAATTAGAACTACCAAAAAAAAATTCTATGACGATAAATTAAAAAGCAACGATGTAAGTCTAGCGAGCAACAATACAAGACAAGCATACAAACTACTAGTGAAAAGCCTAATACAAGATTTTCAGTCCAGAACGATGATCTTCCGTAATGATATCGGCAACATCATCGCTGATGAAAACAAGATTAAGGAAAGATAGGCATCATATTACAAGAAGCTTCTAGATCCTCCACACCACTCCAGCACATCGGAGTCTATAAATATTCCCAGTGAGCTTCCATTAGCCCCATTAACTCTAGATGACGTTTGTTCACCATCAAAGCCCAAAAGAATAATAAAGCGCTAGGCATTGATAAGATTCCAGGAGAGCTCATTAAATGTGCACGCAGTGGTGTTCATAAAACTATCTACAAATTTATGCAACATATTTGGCAACCGGAACATATGCCAAACGAATAGAGTCAATCAGTGATATGTGAAGCCTAATTATAGAAGTATATCACTACTTTGCACGGCATTCAAAGATCTTAGAAAATAAAATTGGATCATACGCCAAAAATATTGTTATATGTCCACACGCTTCTGCGAGCTACTGTCGCTATTTTTGTCGCAACTAGTAATAACATCATGATAAATAAACGAATGTATTCGAAAGCACAAGAATCAACCAACTAGATCCATGATCAATATCTGAAAGTGACGTCACTGCGGGTATTCAGAATTGCTCGAATACACCAGGTAGTTCTCGTCAGAATATTCGCCAATATACAAGAAATTGATTTAATGACTCGAAACCCTATATAAAGCCGAGCTGAATGAATGGCGGTAATACTGAAAATTGCGATAAGAGTGGAGCGCGAATTAAAGGCGATATTGATTGATAGTGAAGTAAAAGATTTTCATGATACATTTGAAGACTGTTGAAACAAAAATTTATAGACAAGTGCAAAGGAAATTAAAATGTTATTTGTAAAGTAGTGAAATTGATTACAGTGCAAATAAACTCTTTCAACTTAATTTGCGTTTTTACTTTCCCGGGACATTAAACTTATCGGCCACGAAACGTAACACGCGACAGTGGTGTAAGAAGTTTCAAAGAAAATTTTGAAAGTTAAAACTTTGCACAAAAGTGAAATTTAACGAGGAAACTGGTGGAACAAAAAACAATAAAAATGCCACGAAACTTATATTTAAAAATAAATGAATTGACCATATCGGAGCTTAAGGAGCCGTTGGAACAGCAAAACCTGGCTACGCAAGGTACAAAGGCCATATTGATTGCACGCTTGCGTGACGCGATTGAGTCAAAAGGCGTGTGTCTGAATTCGGGTGAGCAGTTACACGAGGGAAAAGGCGCAGAAGGTGGAGAAGCAGAAGCACCAAAATCAAAGGAACTAGAAAATGCGCTGATGCTAATGATGATGCTAATGCAGCAAGAGCATTGACAAGAGTCATCTAGTTTAACTGCAAAGCTAAATGAACAATCAGCGCAACTGAATGAACAGTCATCCAGTTTCATTACGAAGCTAAATGAACAGTCATCCAGTTAACTTGCGAAGCTAAATGAACAGCTGGAGAAACAGTCAATTGATTTGAAGGCAGATTTGCAAAAACAGTCAACCGAAATCAAAGCGGAGCTCGGTAGTCTGACCAACCAAATTAAATGCGCCGAAGGAAAGGTTTATCAAACCGAAGAGAGAATCAACCATAAGACGGGAAAAACGAAAAAGGAATTGGAAGCAGCGAAGGCAGTAGTAACCATCTAACCAACCCCACTTATAACCGCAGCGCAAAGCACGTACAGAAATGTGCAAGCACCAATATTCGACGGGCAAACGGTCTGGAGTACTTACAAAACCCAGCTCGAAGCCACCGCTAAAACAAATCACTGAAATGAGTAGGAACGAGCAACTGTACTAATTTTTGCTCTAAAACACCCAGCTGCCGAGCTTTTGCAGACGATCCCCGTTGAATTGCACTCAAACTCGGCTGCTAAATTGAATGCACTCGACATGCGTTATGGAGACGATCATCTGAAGCAGATTTATCAGTCACTGTTACAGCATCGGATGCAAAAGACATTGAGTGACTGGCACTTTTAGCTTACCCAGCTTACGACCCAGAACATCGAGATGACGCAGCGACAGAAGCATTCATCAGTGCTTCAAAAGACCAGGAATTTCAACAAGTCGTGCGTTTAGCTCAAAAGCAAACAGTTAAGGACACATTGGCTTTTAGTCTGAACTTTGAGGTTGCGAAAAATGGGACTCGTACCACTGCCTGGATTCGCGAGGTAGTGGCAGATGAGTGCAGGTATGACTGCGTGGGAATTGAATGAAAACCGCAGGTGAATGGTGCGCCTAGATGCTGGAATTGTGTAAGAAGGGACACCGGCAAAGAGACTACAAGAAGCGAAGAAAACCGAGCTATTGTCAAGGATGTGCAGCTAGGAGGAGATCCAGACCGAGTCAGGAGCCTAAAATGGAAGCCTTCAAACAGAGGGGTCGGGAAACATGTAGGAGCCAACTAGTAGGGCAGAGATTGGCTAGGAGGATCGACGTCTTCGGCACCACCATCACCGTCTCAAGACTACATCGTGGAGAAGCAGACTTATGCCTTCCGAGCTAAGTTGATGGAGAACATTTCACCATAACAATCGACACTGGCGCAACCCGATTGATTATCCGGGCAGACTTAGTGAGACAACAACTACTTCACAAGGGCAGAATTTTCTCACTACGGACAGCTACGGGAGAAACTGCACCTGTCCATTGAGAGATCACCCTCCAAATACGCGAACATCATGGATGACTGCGTTCTCGGAATGGATTTTCTGCGACCACAAACAGCAAACGTGTATTGAAATGGCAGAATGTCGAAGTATTGATGAAGGTTTCCAGCGTCCAACTTCCCAAGATGAATGTGATAGTACGTACCGACACTGATCTACCGAATTCTTCCGAGAGCATTGTATGGGCCAAGTTTGATGGTGATTCTGGAGACCACCGATCTTATCTGATAGAGCCAACGAAGACGTCCGCATTGTGCAGTTTGATTGTAGGGCGAAGCCTTATAAAATCTATAACGAACGGATACGTACCATTTAGAGTCCTTAACACCACAGACTCAACCACGTGCATCAAAGCAGTAGAAGTCAATGGCAGCTGCCAGCTTGTTTCCACCATCACCTCTTTGGAAGCTACTCACGACCATCATTGGAAAAGGACGCAAGCCAGAGACCAAGCCCGGGACTCACGTCTGCAATATTGAAGCAGACCAAATTGCCAGTGCAGCTATTCAATCAAGCCTCTAATCTCGTCACCAAGTACAGTGACATCTTCTCAACAAGCCCGGATGACCAAGGCCGAACGAGAATGGCAACTCACGTCATAGATGCACAAGGAGGCAAGCAGATTCGACAAGCACCAATACGTTTTTCTATAGCCAAACAAGGAGAAGTAAGCGCACTGATCTCGGACATGGAAAAACAAGGTGCTATCGAGCCTTTTGTCAGTCTATGGCCCACGCGAGTAGTTCTAGTAATGAAAAAGGATGGTAGCACTCGTTTTTGTGTCGACTAGAGGCAGCTTAACGACGTCACTAAGAAAGATAGTTACCCGCTCCCACGCATCGATGACATCACGGACACTTCAGCCGACGCAAAACGGTTTTCTACACTCGACAACAAGGACCGAGAGAAGGACGCGTTTTCAGTTGGGACTGGATTGTGGCAATTTGTTGTGATGACATTTGGGCTTTGCAATGCTCCAGCCACTTTCAAACGCCTGATAGAATATGTGCTACGTGGCCCAACCTAGAAAACCTACTTGGTGTACCTAGATGACATCATTGTTGTTGGGGGAACATTCGAACAGCTTGTGCGAAACTTAGAAGAGGTTTTCTCTCGATTGCGACTGGTGTACCCTTTGCAGCTGTACCCTTTTTGCAGCTGAAGTAAAATACCTGGGACACGTTGTATCAGCAGAAGGGTTCAAAACAGATCCCGAGAAAATTGAAGCCATGAAAAGCTAGCCCACACCAAACAACAAGTGCCAACTACGAAGTTTTCTAGGTCTGGCGACCTACTATCGAAGATTTGTCAAAGACTTTGCCAAAATAGCTAAGTGTCTCCATCTTTTAACCGAGGAAAATTGAACGAACAATGTCAGGCAGCTTTTGAGACCTTGAAGGAGAAGTTGTGTGAATCACCCTTGCTGGCATATCCCAAGCCCGAAAAAATGTTTGTAGTTGATGCCAATGCAAACAATGGCGGAATTGGAGCTGTACTCTTCCAGCAGATTGATGGCGAAGAAAGAATCCTCTCATATTAGTCAAGTTCTCTCAAAAAGTGAGAGGAACTACCGCGTGACCAGGGAGGAGCTATTGTCTATAATAGAGGCCGCCAAGCAGTTCCACAAGTACATGTATGGCCAGAAACTATGCACCATGCATCGCTGTTATGGCTGCTCAGCTTCAAAAACTCCGAGGGACAAGTTGCGAGATGAATCGAAAGATTGCAGTCATACGATTATAAAATTGTTCTTTGGAAAGGCGGAGTTCATGGAAATGCTGACGCTCTATCTCATCGTCCATGTCCAGCTAACTGCAAGCATTGCCAATGGATCGAGGAAAAGGAACCAACCGTGGATCTGTGAGTGATAACAGCTGATTCGACGAAGGTTGGTCATTGTAGGAGATACAAATTGCCCAGCTAGCCGATGAAGACATCGGACCATTGCTCATACGGAAGGAAACCACGGGGCAACCTGAGTGGAAGGACGTTTCGATGCATGGCACCACCCTAAAAAGTTATTGGACGCATCCCCTCAGGTGGAGGATGGCGTACTCAAGCCGAGATAGGAAACGCCGGATGAGAGCTCCTATAGGTTATGGTTAAGGAAATCGACGAAGGATCCTCGGGAGGCCACCTTGGTGTTAACGAAACCTTAGCGAAACTACGGGAAAGGTTTTACTGACTCCACGCTCGAGAAGACGTAGAGGACTGGTATCGTAGATGCATGATTTGCGTTTCCATCAAAGGTCCAAAGTGATGACTTAGAGGAAAAATGCAAACCTATAACGTGGGGGTACCATTTGAAAGGATTGCTGTTGACATTGCAGGACCCTTTCCTGAATCCAAATAGGGAAATCGGTACACGCTTGTTGTGGCCAATTATTTCAGCAAGTGGCCCAAGGTCTACCCCATTCCCAACCAGGAAGCAAATACTGTAACCAAACAGCTAGTGTTAAATTGTGACAGTATGGCGTACCTTGTGATCTAAATTCGGATCGAGGTCGAAACTTTGAATCACTAGCTTTTGGCGAAATGTGTAAGCTGCTGGAAATATGGAAAACGAGGACAACACCGCTGCATCCCCAATCCGATGGAATGGTCGAACTTTTCAACGGCACACTCAATAAACACCTGGCCAAGATGGTTGACTGGGACCGGCACATCCCATTATTCTTGATGGCGTATAGAGCTACCGAAAATGCATCGATGCGCAAAGCCCCAGCCAAAGTCATTTTTGGAAAGACTTTTCGTCTGCCGGCTGGCATAAAGTTCGGAACACCCCTTGAGAAATCTTAGTATGGCTATATAACCCACAACGGCGGTGGGGTAGGTCTCCGAAGTTGCAGCGAAATTGGGAAGGACCACAGACCCACCTGGACCGTTTTGCCCCATATTACATCCGTGGAGAATTAACTACCACTGGCGACACATCTTTTCGGGGCGAAAAGAATACACATACATATATAGTATACACATATATATGCATATATATATATATATATATATATATATATATATATATATATATATGTACATATATATATATATATATATATATATATATATATACATATATATATATATATATATATATATATATATATATATATATATATATATATATATATATATAAATATATATATATATATATATATATATATATATATATATATGTACATATATATATATATATATATATATATATGTACATATATATATATATATATATATATATATATATATATATATATATATATATATATATATATATATATGTACATATATGTACATATATATATATATATATATATATATATATATATACATATATATATATATATATATATATATATATATATATATATATATATTTATGTATACATGGTGTGACAATTTAGTAGCGAGACTGATTTTATTGCCGCGCTTGAGTTGAGTAGACATATGTTGATGGTGCTCGTCACGAAAATGGAGAGAAACGAAATCAAGAGCAGCGTCGCGATAAAATTTTGCGCCAGTGCATGGCGATAGTGCCCTTAGTCGTGCCCAGGTGTTTTGATGGCATAAAGAGTTTAAAGAAGGGCGTGGAAGACGAGGCACGGAGCGGGAGGCCAGTCGAGGTGCGGGCTGACGCGAAAGTGTGTGCGTGCCCTAATCCATGAAGATGGGTGCTTAACAGTTCTGCTATCGCCAAGTACTTGAAAGATTGCGATATATGTATATGTATATTTATTTATATATATATATATATATATATATATATATATATATATATATATATATATATATATATTTATATTTATATATATATATATATATATATATATATATATATATATATATTTATATATATATATATATATATATATATATATATATTATATTTATATATATATATATATATATATATATATATATATATATATATATATATATATATATATATATATATATATATATATATATATATATATATTTATATATATATATATATATATATATATATTTATATATATATGTAGATATATATATATTTTTTTTTTAAATATATATACATATATATTTTTTTTTAAATATATATACATATATATGTATATATATATATATTTATATTTATATATATATATATATGTTTTTTTGAAAAATTATTCAAGAATAAAAACACTGAATGATGGTGGTTTCGACATGTGTACTATAATGCTCCTCGTGCTATCACTCTATGGACACGCAAGAGTCTGATTCATCAATACTACTACTATTTGGGCTTTCCATCGGATCAGACACAAATATTTGATTGAATCTTCACTGAATTCCGAGATAAAGTGAACAGTAAAAGCATTTTAAATATTTCACTCAATTCATGGTTTATGTTAAAATTACGACAAGAATGTGGCTAGTTAAAATGGAGTAGTAATATTTTATGAATTTATTATAGATTTCGTTAAAGTTTTTCTGGAGTTGATACATGATTGGTGTCTGCATATCGTAAGTTGAGTGTAAAACCCTTCTGACATGAGCGTATCTCTATCTACCAAACTTGTTTTTCTTTGGTTTGTCTAGTAACAAGTGCTGTCCGAGGATTCCGATTCTATAAGCTGCTGGAAAAAAACTTAGTACATTATTCAAATAGAAAAGTCGATTAAAACTGCAACTTCCAACTTAAGCCCCATCTTCGATCAACTGTTTTAAGCACATCTCTTCCTGATTGCTTAAGGATCAAATAAATCAGAAAAATTTCAATTCTTTTGCGCTCATATGTTTCCTACCCTTGAAATCAAAACTCAGGCGGTGTCAAGTTTCGAAGGTCAGCAATGACTAAATTCACATGACTTAATCGATTCATTAATCTCTACATAGAAAAGTTGACATTGGAGCGAATCGCTCCCTAATCATTGTTCATCAATTTCCGATAAGATATTCGCTTAATAACTTTTCCATTAATTACGATCATTATCGCGATTGCGGTGCCAAAAAGCCGTTATCATTTCTAGTCAGTACACACTATTCTCGACATTCTTGGCTCCATTTCTGAGTTTTAAAAGCTTTTTTTCGAAAAATAAGACTTTTCGTCATGTAATATTTTAAACTCATTCTCACTTCTTACTAAACGACTACTTTATCAGAACAAATACAAATAAGATAAGATTTGATAAAAAAAGTTGCGACACACATAATATGTTCATAATGTTTGAACACTTTTATCTGTTTACTGTACGAGAAAGCAAGAGTGCTTTGCTTACCTATCTTTTTTCGAAATTCCTTATTTAGCAAAGGCGCCGAGCGTTAATTTATCTAATATGATGACTTATAATTTCATTCTTGCAAACGATTTTTATGTATAGAAAATTAGCGCTGCATGCCACAGATTGCAAAACCACTACCATGTTTTTCATCAACAGATTTTTTTAAAGAAAACATTTGCACCGGCATACCTCGTAATGTTTGTTAGCCCTTCAATGAGCGGTGTGCTTTTGCGCTGTTATCTTCCAATCCAAACACTCGACCCGAATTTTTTGTCTAGATGGAACGAGCTTGGTAATGTCAATATTTGTGAAAAAGCCACATGTCGATACGATTAATCTACGTTATACGAGTACATATATGAAGGTATACGGACATTCAAGCCATTCAGAATATGTACGTATTTGGAATTTAAGTTATTGTAGTTACTTGAAATATGTGTACCCAAAAATGATTTCCTTGTACGGTAGAAAATTGTTAGAGAAAAACTAATATTAGCAAATCCTTGCAAAAGACCGCGAAATATTATGGTCAGCAGAAGATGAATCGGAATTCATTACTAGTACATGGAACAAGCTCTAATAAAGGGACTGCTAAAGGAAAAGGAAGATAAGTCACGATAAATAAAGTAAGATTGCGGGCGGACTACAACCAGGGTGACCAGATGGAAAAGTTAGGACGGAGGACAATTTTCTAAGAAAAGGAGGACATTTGATGAAAAAGGAGGACAAAACAAAAATGTGCCTAAATATGTTTTATATCGTTTTTACATATTTTTATTTCATTTTATTAGTAATTTTAATATTTTAGTCATACAGAGATTGTATGTAAAAATATTAAATTTGTGTATTTCTTACCAGAGGAAAGCTTTCCAATATATGTTTATAGTGATCCGTACAGGACTGTTACGATGGTCTGCTGCCTCGGCGGAAGAAGATGCTGAAATCCGCCGAGAATGGCCTTGTCTGGGGACGCGTGAATGCGATGGTAGACTAGCATTGCGGTGTCTTGGGGCGGGTTTCTTCCCTCAGCACAAGGACCCACTACAAAAGAATTTCGCATTCACGAATTCTTGGGTCGCAACAGAAAAGATCGACCGAAATCGAAAAATTGTAGGTAACTACATAAGGTAGGAATTGCTTGTTCAAAGAACAAGTCGAAACAAGCCAAAACGGACGGACTAGGGGAACTTCGTCATTACCCGACAATTCTCATGGCCCACAAATAAGAGTGGGGCAATCGGATGGTGGTGGTGCCCCTCGCACCAGCTCAACCGGATCAAGATCCAAAAAAAATTGTTGCAGTGGCCATATAGTTTCCTTCTGAGTGGAAAACTCAGAAAAACATACTTTGCATGAGCCTTCCCATAAAAGAAGAAATATAAAGGTGACAAATTTATGTCATAGAGTTATGTGATCAGATCACATAACCCTATGCCATAAAAAGGGCACTTAAACTGGAGGCCACCCAGCCCGCAACAGTCCCTGACACTAAATTTGGAGCGTGCCCGATGGCTAGCTCTTTTTTTTTGTGTGGAAAGCCTTCCGCCGTACCGAGCTCTGTACCCGGCCAAGAGAACAGAATGAAAAGACCAGCGTTCAAATTTACAACCTATCATTATTACTTCAATTTTCATTAAAAAAATTCTACATACATTTTAATTTCTTATCTATCACAACACAATTTCAATTTTTTTTCAAATTTTACTCATCATTTTTTTATTTTTAACTTTAATCAATTCATTAGTTCATCTTTACATAATCTATCCATAAAAAAACCCAATTTATCTACAATCAATAAATATATCTACAATCAATAAATTTAAAAACTAAATACAGTTTCCTTTACTGAGAACACAGAAATAACCTTCATGCTAGTATGATAAATACACTGTAATCCCTCACGATTAAATATTTTTGCTCTATCTGTTTTGGTAAGCATAATTCGTTCTCATGGTAATGATTATTTTAATTCTTTTAGGGTTCTGCAATGTTGAAATACCAATTTTTTTTGTTTGCCTCTTTGCCCATATTACTGGGTATTTTTTTTACATTTATTATTTGTTAGGTACTATAGAATTTTATTTAGTTAATAATAGTTTTTTTGAATTTAAATTATTTTACTTTTATACAATTTTAGCCTTTTTAATTAAAATGCCCATATATATAAAGTTCATTCGCGATTACCTAAGGCTCATGTTGAAGCTCCTGTTGCGGTTTCCATAAGTTTAGCTGGAATTTCGTTAAAGTTAGGGGGTTACGGACTTCTTCGATTTTTTTGATTTTTGCAGTTTTTAGGTTTATAATTTAATTTTTTTTTTGAATTAGAATCAGTTTAATCGGGGGTGTTTTAGTTAGATTAATTTTTTAACGATAAGTTGATTTAAAGTCTGTAATTGCCTATTCTTCTGTTGCTCCTATGGGTTTTGTTTTAAGAGGTTTAATGACTTTAACATATTGGGGTGTTTCGGGGTCGTATACTTTAATAATTGCTCCTGGTTTGTGTTCTTCGGGTTTATTTTGTTTGGCCAATATGAGTTATGAGCCGTAGCTTATTTATGAATCGAAGATTGTTAAATTTTATACCTAATCTAGCTCTTTGATGATTTTTATTGTGTTCGACTAATATGGAGGTCCTCCTTCATTAAATTTATTGGGGGAAACTAGTTTATTAAATAAAATTGTGAGTTGGCCTAGTAGATAATCTCAATTAATTTGTATCGTTTCTTTTTCTTTCCTGTACGAGCAGGAGCATCTTGTGTAGTTTTTGATTTGGTGACAGTCAATGCCTTTGCAACACATTCAGCTGGTACTATCAAATATTCAATTTCGCGCAAAATCTGTTCAATGTCCAGGTTGTAAGACCGTCACCGAGAATATCTTCAATATCGTTCTTTTTGTCATCCTCGGCAAACAGATTTTCCAAATCTTTGGTTACAGTGTCTTCTTTGTTTGGCTCGTTGAATTCCTCCTTACTACAAACTTGCTCGCAACTCGCCCGTGTTCCAATCGTTAATTTACGAATAAAATCAATCAACAGATCCTTTAGGCTTTGATGCTTTATTATCACAATGCTGATGATCAACTTTGGCGGCAGACGCCGCCTCAGCACAATGCTCAAGCTCATGCGCCTCAACCACTATACGGTTCACGTGAGCTTACATCCACAGATGTCGAACATGACCACCTCGTTCGAAATGACGCCAACCCCAACTAAATGCAAATAAATTTCGATCCGAGTAATTGCATTGATTTCCTCCACAAGTTCGCCACTTGCACATCTATCTGATTCCTAAATCTCTAACCAAAGGGTTGCTATTTCGTCCAAAAAGTAACGGAAAATTAAGTGGCAGAATGGCCGCTCAGTGACAACACCCAAATACACTTTTGGCACCAACTCCAAAGTGTGGTTCCCATTTGAATTTTTATGTTAATTCTCCCGCACAGTCACTCACGAAACACACTGCACTCTAAGGTGGTTAGATGGGAAGTCCTGTAATTGGTGACCGCGTGACATGACATACGTTTCCCTACCATCGACACTGCTCCCCCAACTGTGCTAGTAGCTCAGTTATGGGTTTCTATAATTTGAAATTTTGATAGGAGATAGGAGGGTTTTCGAGCAGTTTGATATTGTAACTGCTCGAAAACAAAAACTAACCGAAGTAAAACGAAAAATGAAAAAGATATCAAACAGTAATAAAACATAAATTTCATGGCGAATACAATTAAAGGGTAACGTTTAAATTTGATATAAAAGAAAATTGATATAAACTTACGTTTAATAATAACAAGAAAAAACAATTTTATGAATTACAATCATGAATGGAAGACATGAAATCTTTCTTTTGTCGAAGCCTGCAATGAATTTTGGTTAAGGGTTAGGAAGATTTTCGAGCAATCTGCTTGTGTGACTGCTCGATTACTATATGTTTTTTTTTAGATAATCATAAAATTGCTCACATGACATTCCCTTGAAATTGTACTTTGTGAGAACAATTCCTCTCACTGTTTCCACAGTTAGCCAATTTCTTTCATCGCTCCGCTGAACATTAATTAAAGAAAATACTCTCTCAACATTGCTGTTTCATCCGTGAATTGCTGAAAAAATTTAATCCATTTTTGATGTTTTACTAGCTGCTTGAGCTCAGAATTTTTCCATTGGATATTCAGGAAGCTTCTCATAGCTTGAAATTCATCGAATAAAATATTATCGTCAATTTCCAACCCACGTTTTTGGATAAAGGAAACACTGGGAAAAATATCATCGGATGTCAATTCCAAAGTACGCTCATTAAGGTCCATCCATTCAAAACATTGGAATTCGGCTAAAGGAAGGGTACATTTCCTAGCAAGGCCTCGTTCAGAAAGTATTCGCATCGTTCGGTAAATCCCCTAATCTTGAGAGGCTGCAATGAACTTTTAACTTTAAATGGAAGAAATTTTTCTTTTGCCTTATTTCCTAAAGAAATTTCTACTTCATCGATTAAATTTCTCACCTGGTGGAAAAACAAAGATCACCGAGTACAACAGCCAGAGATATGCCTCAAAAAGTTCGTCGTTAAAGAAATCAACTATCTTTTTAGGAGCCTTTTCTTTTTCAGGAAAATATGACTTCTATGGCGGATACAATTTGAGGATTCTTTCGATGGCAGGAAATAAATTTAGCCAGTGAATCTTGCAATGCCTTAAAAGCTGCTGATGTTGGATTCCAGCTGCAGCACAAAATTACTTCATTGTTTCTGTTCTCACCGCGTAAATTAAAAAATAATGGTATATTTTCATTACTATTGAATCTATATCCACGCTTAATTGATCACAGCCAAGATGAAGAGAATTGTGAAGAATATGTGATGGACATCCGAGAGCAGCAAGTTTTGTACATAAGCCATTTTTTTTTTTTTTAATAAAGTGAATTTATTTGATCCTGGGTATCTATTGATTTCTTCACACATAACGTTAGTGTTGTCACCACTAAATGTCACACATTTTGACAGGAGGTCGTATTTTTTCAAAGTATCTATAATATACGAAGATATTATCAGGTTTCTCGTTTGGAGTGCATTGCAGCTCTAGTATCATCGTTTCAATTCCTTCCGCTTTCCAATCAAAATATTGAATCAGAATTGGAAACAGATTTATATTGTTATGATTACTGCCATCTGTCGATAAGGTGAAACATCAAATATTCTTCATGGCTTCCACAACATTGGTTATCGAATGAGGTGCGAGATCTCCTTTTACCATTGCCTCGGTTTTGTGTGAGCACTATTAAATTTTTTCACAATATCCGAATCATTGAATATAATCCTGTAACTTATGTGATGTTTTATCATATGAAAAGCCATAGTGCCTGCGGTTGCCCTTATATTTTCATCTATCTTCGATACAGGCTTCACAAAAAATTGTTGACTTTTGAACTACCTGCTGAAGTTTGACGATTTATTTTGTGTTTTTCCGTTTCCAAATGCTGTACTAAACTTAATTGTCTTTTGTTTTTTACGGATATGTAACAGTCACATATGCCACATTTTGCCTCAAAATCATTCCGACCTTTTGAAAAATTGCTGATTTTGGGATCTTTCTGTTGGTTGCCAAATGTACACTTTCTTTTTTCACTCATTCCCTTTTGAATTCACTTAAAAAAGTTCAACGCTTATATTCACCTCCTTATTTTGAAATATATATCATAATCTGTAAATTCTCAGAATTTTTGGCAAGTAAACTTACACGATTTTCCTAAAATTCTGAAATGTTACGTTTTATGCCATTTACAACTCGCAATTAATAAAACACGCTTTAGCCAAATTATAAACCACCGAATTCTTGTATACATTATGGCAGATATGTATTCTTTTTAACGTTACAGTGGAGCCCGCTTAAATGCAATCAATTGTGGTTTGGCAATCTATTGCGTTTAACCGAGCTGTGCATTTAACCGGAACTCGGATATATGCAATATTGTGCAACTAACCGTACTTCGTACAATTACACAATTATTGCATTTATCCGTTACGACCTGGGTTTGAAAAATAAACTCGTTTAAGAATTCATCAATTTCTTTTATTAAAGAAAGAACAGCATATAAATTTCAGCCGTTATTTTAAAAAGTAACGGTATCAAGTATCATACAAACAAAACAAATATGAATGAAAAATTATATCATTTAAAAAATTCTGTGATCTTTGTTTGTTTAAAGCATATTTTAGTTGATTTCTTCAAAATGGCTTCCTCAGTCAACTCAAGATGAATATTTTCATTATCATTAAAATACTTTTGGAGTACAGAAAATGCAGATAGTGCGTCACCATACGAAGGAATAGTAATCATATTTTAAATTTCGGCAGATTCATCATCTTCATTATCGCTTTCTGCTACGGTGTTGCATTCCGTCACTTCTGCCAGTATTTCTCCATGTGTCATTTCTTCATAGCACTCAACATCTGTATCGCACAAGAGGTATTCTCTGAATTCATCTTCTGATATTGGTAAATCAATTACTTCTTCGACAAAGGCCATATCGATTTCTGAAAGGCTTCCATTATTCAGATTGATGAACCCTTCCTTTTTAAAACAGTTTTGTATTGTGGTGGGAGCAACCAACCACCAGCGTCTTTTAGTGAATTTTAGCGCTTCCAAGACAGAAATTGTTTTTGAAAAATCTTGTAGCGAAAGTCCGTTTTCTGAAGCTAAAAGCTGCTTTCGTACTAGATGTGTACGGTAATATGTTTCAAAACACTTTATTATTCCATGATCGAGTGGCTGAATCAAGCTGGTTGTTTTCGGAGGCAAAAAAACTATTCTTATATTACTTAGTGGTGCGTTTAACTTGTGGAAGCTAGCGTTGTCCACTATGAGCAAAACTTTTTTATTTTTTTGTTTAAAATCTTCATTCAAGTCTAATAAAATTTGATTCCAAATAGTTTGATTCATCCAAGCTTTCTTCGAATTATAATAAGGTAATAGGACTATCTTACCTCTAAAGGAGTGAGGTTGTTTTGCATTTCTGATTGTAAAGATATGTTTGTCAGATCCATCGGCATTACACATAAAAAGCAATGTTAGCATCTGCTTCTGGACTTTTATTCCAGGAACATTGTCGTTTCTATAGGCCATTGTATCTCTTGGAAGTGCTTTATAGTATGAAGCTAATTCATCAGCGTTAAAGATGCAGCTGCTTTCATATTCGGAGTTTAAGAAGGGCCAAACGTTCTCCAACCAATTACTACCGGCTTGACGGTCAGCTTCAGCTACTTCACCGCTCGTTTTATGAAAGGAAACATTTTCACGTACCTTCCATCTATGAAGCCATCCAGAGGTGGCCTCGAAACTATCAACGTTAAGCATTTGGGCAAATTTAATGGCATTTTCTCTTAACATCGGGCCAGTAATGATTGTGTTGTTGGCATTCATTTGTTGAAACCACTTGCTCAATGCTTTGTCCACTTGATCATGCGTACCCTTTCGAAGGCGCTTCCTTTGGAGGTTGCCATTCTCGATTTCAAGCTGCTGATAGTGTTCTTTTTCTTTAACTATTCTTGATATAGTCGATGGGTGACAATCATACATCGAGCAAAGCTCCTTCCTTGATTTGCCTTCACTCAAATTTCGAAGAATTTCTGTTTTTTGCATTAAAGTCAGATTATTTTTTTTTTTAATTTGTTGACGATCTGAAATTTTTTGAAAGAATTGATTTTATTCAAATCAAATTGAATTAAATAGTAGTTTTTACCCATTATAGCTCTTTGATGCACTTGTAAATAATGTACGGATGTACATATATGTATATACGAGAAAAAAACCTGAAAAAATTCACTAGGCAAGCAAACTTATTGCTGTAAAGACACCTTTGAAAACATCAAACACATAAATATGAACGTTCACCAACAAGTTATAGATTTGAATATGATAATGTGTCGCAAAATTATCACCAAAAAGAATAAGCAGAATTCAAAAACAAGCAACCAAAAGTTCAGTAAACAAATGACAATATATGCATGTGTAAAAAACTAACATGGGTTTGCATTTAACCGCATCTAAACACACGACGTGCCCTTAAATCTCCTGAAATTTCTGTTGCGCTTATAAGAATTTTGCATTTAAACGTGTTGCAGTTATCAGCCAGATTTTAGAACAAATTCTAAGTAAAAGGCAAGCGGCTTAGAAAATGCGTGCATCTAAACAGAATTTGCGTTTATGCGTGTTGCACTTAAGTGGGCTCCACTGTACTATGCTATATGCTTGATAACAGAGCTAGTCAACTTTGAACTGCTCAGGAGGCATTGTTTATATTATATTATGTAACTATTTGGAAAGTGGTGCTTCTTTGCGAGGGGGATTTCACTACTTAGCGCCTTGCAATATAATTCTCAAATTAAATTATGTGCAGCAGTTTGAATTGATTGATTTGAAGTTTGAATTATATTACTTTTTGATGAAAATGTTTTAGCTTTAGTTCAATATTTTCGAACGTAGAGATTCATTCATTATCAGATAAACAGATGGACTAGCAATGCGTGATAGAAGTAGCTTTTCACAAAATCCGTTCGATTGAGAAAAATTGAATGGAAATTCAATAAACAAATGCAACAAGAGTGCTACCATTTCAATATTTGGGTGCTTATGCGAAAACATTGCGAATAATTTTCCGTTGTCCAAGTTGGTTAGGCAGCACTGAAAACTAGATGCGAAAAATGCATGCAATTTCTTGCTTGCTTGTATTCATGAGAGCTTTGTTTTTAGGAATCCTTCAAGTTTCCAGGTGCTTTTTGGAGTCAAGAGAGCTGTGGTTTATCACCTCTTGCCTATATTGATATTAACAGTTTATGGTTACCAGAATATTACCTATCTATACTCACTTATACTCGTTGTAAATGTTTAACGCAACGATTTGTTCCTTTTTTGTGGTAGGGAGGTGAATGCAATTTATGCACAGAGTGTGGGACTCCCATGCTAAGAAGAAGGTGACTGAACTACCCACTCAACACCTCCCCTGTCAACCTGAGAACCCAGCCTGGAATCGTTTGGCACATTACTTCGGGCCAAGTCTCGTTTTGTTACGCCGTGAGGCACCTTCAAACTGGGGGATCGCTTTCCTAGCGGAAAGGGAGAGGGGAAGAGGAAGTGCCAGAAAGGCGATCCCTCAGCCCCAGCGCTCCCGGATGCTGTGAGTCCCTTTTATATTTTAGGACTGCCCGAGCATAATGTGCCACCTGGTTCCATTTGTCAACCGATTCGAGCATCACCACAACTATATTATCCGGGTTGAGCTCTCCCGTCTCCCTGTAGTGTTCCCCCATTTTTTACACGCAAAAAATATGTGGCAGGCATTGTCCTTCTCTCCCGGGCAAAACCGACAATCGGCATACATTGACTTACCAATCTTGTGCAGTTGACTGAAAATACCCATGCTCGCACAAAAGCTGGGTCAGATAGAAGTCAGTCTCACCATGCCTTCGATTTAGCCACGGTTTCACATGCGGGATGAGGTGCGCAGTCCACCTTCCCTTCGTGCAATCCACCCAAGACTGCTGCCAATCGTTGAGCGAGCGCTGTCTCTCCTCGCGGACAACCATCTCCCTCGCATTCTCGTTTCGGCGCAGGTAAATAGTGCGGCGCTCTCTAGTAAGGAGGGCAACAGGTATCACGCATGTAATAACTCTCACCGCCAGGTCAGAAACTGTTGGATACGAAGAATTCTCAGTGCTCCTCTTCTCTGTACCTTCGCCAAACGTTTTCGGTAGACATCCTTGCTGAGAGCGTCGCCCAATACCTTTGCTCCGTACAGCAGCACTGACCCTACAGCATTCATCAAGAGGCGTCTTCTTGACGGGCTGAGTCCCCCTACGTTGGCCATAAGTCGACTCAGAGCCGATATTCCCGATGCAGCCTTCTCAGCTGTTGCCCTGATTTGCTCAGAGAAACTCATCTTCGAGTCGATCAGTAGCCCCAGGTACTTCACCAATGGCTAAGATTCGATTGGTAAGTCGCCAATACTGATCACCCTTACTCTAGGGATTCTCTTTTCTGTCAAGATGACCACTTCAGTTTTCTCCAGTGCTAAACTGAGCCCGCGAGCAGTCATCCAGTCCCTCACTTGGCGCATTAGCATACCTAGCCTAAGTTGCACTTGTTCAACGGTGCGTCCAGCAACCAGAGCCGCAACACCATCCACATAGCCGACCATCTGGCATCTCAAGTCTCAGTAGCCCGTCATAAGACACGTTCCACAGGTCTGGACCAAGGATAGATCCCTGGGCAACACTCGATGTAAATTCCATCCTTCGTTGGCACTGTGTCGTGTCGTAGAGCAGGCTTCGGCCCTTTAGGCAGTTCCTCAAAAGCCGCATTAGATATTCTGGAACTTGAAAAGGGTTTTCCAGCGTATCCAGAATATCCACCCATCTAGCGGAGTTGAAGGCATTCCTGACGTCGAGTGTCACCAACAGGACGATCCGTCGCTTGGTGCCACTATATGCTCTGCCTTTTGGACCGCGTTCACCACCTTTGTAATCGCATCAATGTTAGAACGTCATGCTCTAAAGCCGTACTGCTGAGGAGATAGGTCCCCAGCAGCATGAATCGCGTCAGTGAGTCCTCCCTTGATGAGTTTCTCTAGCATTTTCCCAGCCGTGTCTAGCATGCAAAACGGGTGGTATGCAGACGGTGATTCGGGATTTCCCTTCCCCTTGCTGATCGGCACGAGCCTCGCCACCTTCCATCGCACCGGGAGAACCCCGTCCCGTAGGTAAGCGTTGAATATGCTGAGCAGCAAGTCAGGACAATGGTGATAGACGAGCCGCAACGCCTCAGCCGGAACACCATCTGGACCTAGAGCCTTCATCGCTTTCAATGAGAGGACTGCTTCCTCCAGTTTCGGCTGTGTGGGGAGTGGACAGTCGACTGCTGTTTCACTATCGACAGCGTCAGAACGGACGGGGTGGGCGGGGAAGAGTCCCCACACTATCGCGTCTATATTTTCCACGTGATCTACGAGGGCAGTCCCAAAAGTACCCGACCAGACAAAAGCAAACAGTAAAAAATTGCGAAAATATTTTTATTTTTCAACATATTTTCCCTTCCATTCCATACAATTTTCCCAACAATGTTCAATAGCTTCGATGCCTGCTTTATAGTAGGAACCGTCAAGCTCCTCAAAATAGCTATTAACCGCAGACTCTACCTCTTCATTGCTGGGAAATCGTTTGCCACGGAGCCATTTTTCCGAATTCGGAAAAAGAAAATAGTCCGAGGGAGCCAGATCTGGCGAAAAGGGTGCGTGAGGAAGCAATTCGAACTTCAACTCATTGATTTTAGCCATCGCAATGAGGTACGTGTGGACTGGTGCGTTGTCGTGACGAAACAACACTTTCTTTTTCGTCAGATGGGGCCATTTTTCTTGCAATAAGGCTGCATAATATGCGCCACTGATTGTTTTCTTTTTTCGAGATAATCATTAAATAGTATTCCACCCGCATCCCAGAAAACTAATGCCATGACCTTGCCCGCTGACTGAACTGTCATTGCTATCTTTGGAGCCGGTTCTCCCTTTTCAGTCCACTGCTTTGACTGCTCCTTGGTCTCAGGTGTAAAATGATGGACCCATGTTTTGTTCATGGTTATGAATCGACGCAAAAAATCGGCTTTATTGCTGCGAAACATTGTCAAACACTCGATGGAAACATCCTCACGGTGCTGTTTGTACTCCATTGTGAGCAAACGTGGCACCCATCTTGCGCACAGCTTTCTCATGTCCAAATTTTCGGTCAAAATGCGATGCGCAATTTTTGAAATGCCTGCCATGTCTGTTATCTGGCACACTTTTAGTCGACGGTCAAACAATACCATTTTGCGGATTTTCTTCACATTATCTGACGTAGTGACCTCACTTGGTTGACCACTGCGGTGTTCATCTTGGCAGCTCATACGACCTCGCTTAAACTCAGCCACCCAATATTCGACCATTGTCAACGAAGGAGCAGATTTCCCGAGTAGAATCCAACTCAGCTTTGATATCGGTTGGATTTAGACCTTTCAAATGAAACTATTGTATCACATAACGATGCCCAATTTGTTCCATTTTTACAAATTCAGTGAGAGCGTTCACCTTGAATGTCTGTAAAAAAAATAATAACAAACTTAATGTTATGAATTTTTCACATTAAGTTGTTGAAAGGTGGTGTCGTCAATCGCAGTAATTGTTTTTTTAAAACTACCTGTATTTATAAGTCAGATCGGGTGCTTTTTGGACTACCCTCGTATACAAGACTTCCGTAGGGCACCAAGCTTCCGCATAACTAGCTTGTAGCCAAGGCCCTACGGATCCTTGTTCACATTGTCCACTAGGTCTTACCAGCAGCGAGCTTTGCTATTGTTGATCAATTTGCGAAGGCATTTCCTGGTCGACTTATATGCTGCCACCCAGTTGCATACCTCGTCACGGTTCCGCACCCGTTGAGCTTCACGTCGAAGCTTGTGACACTCCCTTCGCTTTTCAGCGATTTTAGTTGCCCACCAGTACACTGGGGGCTTGCTGTACCTGGGTCTTCGACGGGGCATAGAAGCGCAGCAAGCGGTCGTGATGATGCTCATAGTAGAGTTCACCACGTCGTGGGCTGCCAGTTCTTCCCCTCCGAAGCTACCTGCAGCAGCTCACTTGCTGTGAGCACCTCGACGAACCTCTCGACGTCCATCTTCCGATGTTCCATCCAGTTGTAGAAAGCCAAGAGCACGGACGTCGGGAGACAACATCACTTATCTCAAGCATAATGCACTGATGATCACTGACTGATTAGTCCTCTAATACTTTCTAATTGTGTATCGTCCGTACTAAGGACTTCAAGGCGAATGTCACGTCCGGTGTGGCTTCTTCACAGCCAATACGGCGGAAAGTCAGCGTATTTCCGGAGTTTCATACAACGGGCGCCATCCTGACCGCCATTTCTAGGGCTCGTTTTCCCCGCGGATCCATTTGAGGCATGCCCCATTCGATTGCTTTAGCGTTAAAGTCGCCCCCAACCAGCACTTTGCCCTCTGCGTTCGAGACAGCGCCCTCCAGAGCATTAAGCTTGGCTTGGAAATATGATATCAATTCGTTAGGTGTTAGGTACACACTAAAGAAGGTAGTCCCTTAGCACCGAACCCAAATGGAACCATCCCCGCCCCCCCCTCCCCCATCCACAACTCTCCGCTTGAAATCACTGTTCCGAATCCAGATGGCGGTAGTACCAGTTTCGTCAGAATACCATAATGCAGGACTTTTATCATGGTGTTACTCACTCAGCAGCAAAAAGTCGGCTTTCATGTCCTTCGCAAATTGCTCAAGCAGATTTTGGGTGGTTGAACTGCGGTGTAGGTTTAGCTACAGGACGCGGGTCATCGAAGTTCTGATTTTGCCTTGGCTGGGGCTTCCTGGAATACCCAGCATTTTCCTGGTCTTGAATCAGCATCCTTGCAGAGAATACAGTGTGCCTCCTTCGTACACTCTTTTTTTTATGTCCCATTTCACCGCATTTGTAACATAGGGAACTCCTATCGGGTCCTTTGCATAATTGTGTAGTGTGACCATAGCCAAGGCATTACCGATTTGTTCCTTAACTTTGAGAAAAAGGAAGACATTTTAGCATATACCAAAAAGGAGGGAGGATAGAGGACATGACCTTTAAAAGGGGGACATGTCCTCCGAAAGGAGGTCGCCTGGTCACCCTGACTACAACTCGATAGCTGCGCAACAATCACGATTAACGCATAATGAATAGGAAGTCACAGTGTTCACGCTTCCATTTAATCTTGCGTAAATTGCCATAGTCACACGACTATTGTCATCTGTCCCCGTCGTAACCCACATTTTAGGATATATGAGTTAACTAACGTTAAAGCTTGAGTTTGCTAAAATGCAAATATTTTACTATTCTGGGATGAAAATTTCTCAAAAAAACGGTCAAGAGCAATTTTTAATTAACTTGTGACAATTTACTGCGATAATCTGTAATTTGAAGGCTTTCTGCTCTAATCTTTTCATAACCCTACGCAGTTTCTTCGAGGTGAATGATACTCATTAGGAGCTGTCACAACTAGTCACCTTGGAACAGCTCGACTACGTGGGTTCCAAGTGTTTATGAACCCATCTATATGGTTTATAATCTCAAATAAAAGGCATAAAGTCGAAAGATCAATTTATGACATTTACTTTTTAAAGATTATCTCGTTTAAATGTTGACCTGAGGGTCCTATTCTTGTTCCAGTATTGTGGCCGGTATCTCCCTAATGACACGAATAGTATTTTATTTAAAAATCAAACCCCATAATGAATCACCCTTTTTATGCTGCAACATGGCACAGCGTATCGAGCAATAATTTCCATTTGCTGAAGTGGTGGCGAACCTGAATCGATTATGTTTAGGGAATGCTAGTCTTCTAAGCGAGAGAACTGAATTTTTCTCTACCCGAGCATTTCGGCTATCAATTTATTAGCACTTCGAGGTCGATGAACACCGGTTGACTCCAGCATATAGTTGGTACCGTTAAAACACATGTGGAAATTATTGCCCAATAGCGATTGCAGCACTTCCATGTTGTATATATATATATATATATATATATATATATATATATATATATATATATATATATATATATATATATTGCTAATATTTTTTATCATAATAGGAGGATCTACGACAATTATGTGTGAAACAAAATATAGCCCAAATGCTCGCCACGGCTACGGTGGCATACTTCTATCCGTTGGTCCATATTTTCAATGACTCTGAGACATAATTGAGGTTCAATGTTGTTAGTGTGCTGAATTATCTCATCCTTTAGGTCTTGAATTGTTCTTGGCTTATTGACGTATACTTTTGCTTTTGAATATCTCCAGAGAAAGAAGTCCAACAGTGTCAAATCACATGATCGTGGCGGCCAATTAACATTGCCACAACGTGAGATAACGCTGGCATTGGATTTCTCGCGCAAAAGAGCCATTATTTCGTTGGCTGTGTGGCAAGTGGCACCATTCTGTTAGAGCCACATATCGTCCAGGTCTATAACCTCAATTTTTGGCCACAAGAAGTCCGTTACCATCTCGCAATAGCGAAGACCATTCACAATAACAGCTTGGCCGTCCTCAATACCGAAGAAATACGGCCCGATGACACCGCCAGCCCACAAATCGCACCAAACAGTCACTCTTTGTGGATGCATCCGCTTTTCAACAATCACTTGTGAATTTTCCTTTGCCCAAAAGCGGCAATTCTGCTTGTTAACGAGTCTACTGAGATGAAAGTGTGCCTCGTCGCTGAACATGGATTTCTTTGTAAAGTCACCATTCCCTTCTGTCTGTTCAACTAACCATTCGGCGCATTGCCGACGCTTGAAATGGTCAGTACGCTTCAGTTCTTAAGTCAATTGAGCCTCACAAGCGTGTTAACTCAAATCCTTATTCAAAATTCGCAACAGTGATGTGCGTGAGATATTCAATTGTTGGGCACGAGGACGAGTCGAGGTTGACGGCTCTTTTGCCACACTATCGCGAATAGCAGCAATGTTTTCCGCAAAACGAACTGGGCGCGCACGCACAGGTGATTTCATATTTCCTACAGCCCCAACTTGCTGAGATTTGTGTACAATTCTCCCGATTGTGGACACATTTGGTCGATTATGCTGACCAAAATAATCATGAAGTGCACGGAATGCATTTTGATTTGAACGCTCATTTTCGTAAAAGGCTTCAACAACCTTAACACGCTGCTCAATTGTGTACCTCTTCATGGTTGAATTTGTCAAAAACTAAAACAAAGAAATAACAAATTAAACGTTAAGGTGTGACTCACAATTAACATCGTGCGTTATGGTTGGACTACCCTTTACATACAGTGTTGTTGTTTGTTTGTGTTTAAAATAAGGAAAAGATTTCAATATTTAGGATGGGGATACGTTATGTTTATCATATTAGGTTGAGAGAGAAGGTTTGACGTTTAGGTTAGGAATATTTTGAAAACATTTTCTATTATAAAATAATGTTTTTTGATTGAATTTGATTAGAATTAGGTTATAACATATTAGGTATAGGATAAAAGTTCACTGTTGCGTTAAAATTATAAATAATTTTTAATAGTGTTGGTTGTCTTTTGTCTCCTTTTTCATTAATTTGAATTTAATATTGTTTGTTTTTAATTCAATGTTTTTTACAGATAATGTATAAATTTAGAGTGTCATTTGGACCATTTAGTTTTCATATTTTTATTGGTTGGAATCAGTTTTTTGTTCTTTTAAAATTTATAACGATTAGTATTGAATAAAGCGCTTTTGACTTTAACTTTCAACGATTTGCTGCTATTATAAAGTTGGAATACCTAGACCAACGTTACAAGTAGGACTGTGCTAAACTATTTGAAGCACCAAATACTTTGTAAAATTTAATTGTTAACACTAGCACTAGGAGTTCTCGATCATATTTATTATTTTGAGGATGATTATCCAATGAAACGATGCCTTTTACATAATTCCAGCGATTGTATTTTAAGTACATTAAATTAAACGCGTTCATTCATTGAAATACATGATTAAACTTGAACAGAAATGGAAATTGAAGTGAAAATAAAAATACATAGTCATGAATTGCTGAATAAATATTCTCTTCCTGCAAACAGCGCCTCCAACTGTCTCGGTCCGTTGACCGCGTCTTCCAATTCCGAAATCCGAGAAGCGATGAACTGTCTTCGTCGACCGAGTCAGACCAGCGTTTCCTCGGTTTCCCCACTGGCCGCCGGCCTTCAGTTCTCCCAACCAATACCTTCTTGGGTATCCGTTGTTCGTCCATACAATTCATGTGTCCAGCCCATTGCAGCTTCCGCAGTCTTACAATCCTTGAGACCTCCAGTTCGTCAAAAATTTCATACAGCTCATGGTTGTATCGAATTCGCCATTGGTCCCCGTCTAGCTTCGCTCCGATTATTCGCCTCAGGACCCGTCGCTCAAAGGCGTTCAACATATTTGTGGTCTTCTCACAGATTTGTATACGTGGAGCTTTGTTTTTCTGTGTATGCAGCTGGTCTTCAAGATTTTAGTTAGAGTAGATTCATTCGGGTTTTGAATTCAAGTAGCTTATTTCTGGCACCGCGTTGGTAAATAATCAGGATCACGTGGTTTTTTATTGATAAGGTCTCTTTTTTTTAACTTGGCACAGGGCCTCAAAGAGATGAAAAGGAATTTGATTAAAGTGGAGTCGAATGGTTTAGTTGGAAGTTGTTTTGACGCGATTCGGTGGCTGCGAAAATTTTAGTTGGATTTAGTGTGCTCGTGGTAGACATGCGACTGAAATACCACTCCGAACTAGCTGCCCTGCCAGCTGCCACCTCAAAGCAGGCTAAGGATGTCCGTGCTTGTTGACGTATTGGATGCGATCCGTCGGCACATTCCAAGACTTTACATCTAAAACCGATGAGATGTCGGCTTAGATTTCCTCCGAGAAATCTCTAACGAACAAGAATGAATTAAATTTTAGAAAATAGTATTATTAAGTCAAAAAATTGCATTGATCAGCTATGTACTTGTATATACGAGTATTTAATATGAATCGATGTAAAACTTTTCGAACTCCAATGAAAACTAAGTTACACGCTTCTAAAAATGTAAATAATGTAACTAAATTGTTTGTTTCTCAACAAATAAGAGGTTGTCTCAGGTATTTAGCAGTACTTTCCAGATCCATCATAGCTTGTTCTGTATATTTTTTGAGTCAATTTAACAATATTTATAGTAGAGAGCTTTGTCCATCTGTTAAATGTGTGTTGAGACACTTAAAATTGACTAAACATCATAAAAGCTACTGCTAAAGGGAACTCCATTGCAGAAGGGTCTGTGGACGCTGATTGGAGTTGTTATAGTATTGACAGAAGATCATAGAAGGGTTTCTGTTTTACATTAGCAGGCTGTAGAATTTTTCGGGAAAATATAGAAACTCTAGCCTTGTTTGGCAGTGAAGCAGAATACATGCGATAAATTGTAGGCTATAAATAACATGTTTATTGAGGAATCTACAATATGAAATAACAAAGAATATGTACACTATTGATCTGTATAATAATAATCACAAAATACTAAAGCTGACTGCGAATCCATTTTTCCACAAAAGAACTAAACACATTAACTAAAAGAATTGTTAAAGTTAAATATTTTCCATTAGCTGAGATGGCCGCTGATTTGTGACATGTTAGGGGTTCAGAATATTTAAAATGTACTTTTAATCATTCAATCCCATCTTAAGATATAATGTTACAAATAATATCTCAAGACCATGCTGCTGCTATCTATTATGAATACGTGTAAGTTTTCTTCGCAATAAATACTCTCTCTGTTTTTTAGGGTTTTGTAAAATAATTTTACAAAACCCTACTAGTTTCGCGACCAGTCTGTCCGTCTGTCCGTCTGTCCGTCCGTCCGTCCGTGTGTCACAGCAGTTTTTCTCGGAAACTACTTAAGCTAGAAACATCAAATTTTGTGTGTAGGTGTAAAGTGGTGATCTCTTTAAAGTTCAACTACAAAAAATTTTAATAAGGTATTAAAGTGGGGTCTCCCCATATAGGAGAGTGACCCCCGAGAAAAAAAATTTCATTGAAGGTAGCCAATATGGGTATCAAATGAAAGGTCTAGATAAGAACTTTTCAAAACAGGTCTTAGTTTGGCGAAATTTGCTTCGAGGGGCGCACAGGGAGGGGAAATACACGAAAAATTAATTAATGCTCATAAGTGAAACAAGTCAAGGAGGTGGGAAAGAGCTCCTAGCATAAGGGTTTTGTAACCATTCTAGGATTTGAAAAAATTGGCCATTAATCGATGATAACAATACAGGAGAGTAGCCCCTGAAAAAAAATTTCATCAAACGTAGCCGATATGAGTATGAAATAAAAGTTTCCATGGGAGCTTTTCAAAACAGTTGTTAAACTGTCGTTTTTTGCTTCAGTGGGGGCACAGGGGGAAAATACATGAAAAATGTATTTCCTCCGTCGCGGGTGGACATCTGAAATAATTATCAAGGGAGATATTTATGAGTATAACAATACCAAAAACCTCAGAAGTCGAAATTCGTTCAACTTTGTTAATAATATTATGATCTTCGTATTTCATATTTTCTCCAATAAAATCGTCTTTGACATGTTTCTTGATTTGATTCGATCTGGTGACTGCATTTTGTAAATTGAATACAAAACCCTTCTGACATGAGCGTAGGTCTGCTTACCCAACTTGTTTTATACTGATCACGTTTTTTAATTAAAGGTTTACCAGAGATCGTCGTCAACCAGAATAAATAAAAACTATGTAGCATAAAAATTAATTAAGAAGAGCAAACTGTAGTGCACTAGTATTAAATCGAGATAAGACAAGGCGCTGCAATCAATTGTTGTAGCAATCGATATTCCAAGATTGAAAATCAGCCGCCAGTTCAATAATATCAGCGAGCAAACATCATGTGCGTGATAATTTAAAACGAAACAAGTTGGGCAGACAGAACTACGTTCATGTCAAAAGGGTTTTGCACTTAACCTACAATAGGAGGATAAATAGAATGATTTAATTCAATGAAAACTTTTATAACATGCACAACAAACATATTCTTCCTTCAAAAAAACTCTATTTTTACCAGCCAACATTTTCCTCCAATATTACTAAAATCATTGACTGACCTGAATCTTAAATATACTTTTGTTAATCAATTTATCTGAAAATTTGGAAAAGGTTCAACCAAAAGTGTAGTGTCTGGCTCGATGGAAAGCCCATGTAGTAGAAAAATCGTATATGATTATTGTAATTGGCGGAAATTCAAATGGCTGTAACGTCAGCAAATTTTATTGAAACTTATAGAATAAAATGACATTTTAAAAATCTACTTAAATGGTTGACTTTATCTAATTTAATGATACTAATAGCGTTTTACTGACAAATATGTTAAATTCTACTACTATAAGCAAAGTTCAACGAATTTCAGCCTCTAAGTTACTTGTTATTGGATCTAGCTCCATGATTTTTAGGGCTTCTGAAAGAAATTTTGCAAAATCCTTCTAGTTTCCCATGCTATCGGTCCATCTGTTCGCCCGTCCGTCCGTCGATCTGTGCGTCACAGGAAACTATACAAGCAACAAAGCTCGAACTTTTTAAAAAAGTCAAAGTGGTGGTCTCTCAGAAGCTTAGGTTTTATCAAATATATCAAAATTTTTTAAAGGGGTCCCCCTTCATAACAAGGTGGCTCTTAACAATATTTTTCATTAAATGAAGTCGAGAAGGGTATCAAATGAAAGCTCTTAGCACTTTCAGAATCTGAAAAATAAGTCATTTTTTGCATTAGGAATCCAGAGGGAGGCAAAATGCACGAACAATATTTGTGTCCCCTCCCCTCACGATTGGACACCTTTGAGCCAAAAATCTGAAAAAATCATGACGGTAGGTCTTTATGAGTCCAAGGGCAACAAATCCATCACAAATCAAAATTCACTCAACTCTGTTAATAATGGTATGATTTGTAAATTTTACATTTTCCGCCAAAAATCGAAACGGTGCCCTTAAACTTCTTAAGATATTACATTTATGTAGGTTGATACAAGACCCTTATGCCTACGAAATTTCATGGAAATCAAATGAGGAGTGTCTGATCAAAACTCAGTATTTACATCATATTTCTCAGAAAAAAGAAAAAACTTCTACATGGTGAAACAATTTTATCTATGGAAAACAGGATATGGGCTCGGTATCTAATGGGAAATAAAGGCAATATGAGCAAGTAACTTTTGTTTTATCCTACACATTTAAGGAGTAAAAGGCATTTCAAAATTGCAAATACTGAGTTTTGATGCAGACTGAAGTAAATATAGACTTTTTATACATATTGTAAATACTTAGTTTTGATCCAAAATATGTAACAAGCATTTCCGTGTAGAAATAAATGCCAGAAGAGCAAATCAGAATTCGAATTTAGCTGCATACTTTGCTTAAGGTGACAAGCCATCAAAATTTGAATTGACGAGTGCCATCTGTAAGAAGTTTTTATAAGTACGAAAGCGACGAAGAAATTCACAAGAAGCGCTTAATTCATTTAATAGCAGATCATTTTCTTCTTATTTTTTCTTAAACATGAACCATGTATCAATAAATAAGAAACGATAAAATGCAACTTATATAGTTAAAAGAATTTTAATTGGCATTTTTAATTGCAATTTATGTCCAAAAAAAATACAAACAACAATTTAATGTATGTTAATTTACTTCCACCTACTGATACACTTGCGGAAGTAGATAAAGTCCTATAAACTTTATATAGATGTCGCCACATCTGTTATCAAAGCTTTGCTCTAAACGCCTCAATAAAGTCTAGCGGAGAAAGTGAACGTAGAAGTAAAGGGCTTACTGAGAATATTGAACTTAGAAGCAAATAGAAATGAAAGAACTAACGGTGGATGCAATAATTTCGGGAACAAGAGAAAAGATTCGTCAAAGTAAGGAGTTACGTCGAAAATCGTAAGTATCTACGTGAACCAACAAATTTTTACTGAAAAAGTGTGTTGGAGTGAATGTTGAGCATAATTTTTACTTTTGCAGTTATTTGGACAATGATACACACTGTGTGCGAGTTAAAAAGATATGCAACCATAAAAAAGGAGGTAAATATCAGTGCGCACCGATTAACATAGAGCAAATAATTAAAAACCGAAGAAGACTTTACGATAGAGGCAACAAAATTGACCCAGATATTTTTCAAAGTCAAAGTCAAAAGCGCTCTATTTAATACTAATCGGTATAAATTTACAAAGAATATAAAGCAAATTCCAAACAATAAACATACAAAAACTTAATGGCCCAAATGGCTCTCTAAGTTTATACATTATCATTAAACATAATTCTTCAAAAAAAAACTATAGCAAATTCAATTAATTAAGGTTATTACATATTTTAAAAAATCAATTGGAAAAAGGAGAAAAAACCAACCAACACTATCCTAAAATTATTTATAATTTAAACACAACAGTGAACTTTGATCCTACACCTAATATGTTTTAACTTAATTCTAATAAAATGCAATCAAAAAACTTTATCTGATACTAAAAAATTCTATAACAATGTTCCTAACCTAAAAGTTTAACCTTATCTCTAACCTAATATAATACACATAACATATACCAAACCTATACCTAATTTTTTAACAAAAAAAACAACAACACTAAATGTAGCAATAATGAGCTGAAATTCAAAAAACAAAATAACGAAAAACACCAAAACTGAAAATAAACACGAATAATTTAGACATTGTCATTCAGCCACCAATACCTGGATTGCGTCATCTCAATTCGATCAGCTTCAACGAATCTAGCAAATGAGTATCTCCATTGGAATTGTTGGTTTCGCGAACTCAAATTCGGAGGATATTTTATTTTCTTATCGGTGGCCCGTCGATATATGTGATATATGACTGGGACGCCGTCAGAATCAAAAACATATCTATTCATGTCCAAATACACGAATGCTTCTGGAGGAATGAAGCCAGTAGCGAGGCGAGTCGCAATATACCCGTCTGTAGGGTGGAACGGCTGTGAAATCCAAGGGTTTTCACTCACAGTCACAGATCTTGCGATATGATTCCGAAGAAGTTTCAATATAAAGATATCGGCCCTCTACACTTCAGCAGTTTGATAAATTCTTCTATTCGATATATAATGTTTCTAATCCGTCTCAGATAGTGTTCAAACAAGGAAACGAACAGTGAGTATTGCGTATTACCTTTATTCGTTTGTTTCAAAAAAGAATGTACCAGTTTGTCGGAATTTTTTTATGTCAACGCTTACAATAAGCGAAACTCGCATCAATCTAATAGCAAAAACTGTTCAAGAAGGTGGAATCCCAGCCGAACATAGAGGAGGAGATCGTAAATCGCAAAAGAGCATAAATAAGAAGAACAATGTAAGAGAATTCATTAAAAAGCTTCGAGCGAAGGAGTCTCATTACAATAGAAATAAAAGCAAATGCAGTTATCTTTCTGCTGAGTTGAATATCACTCAATTGCTAGAATTATATAACGCATCGGTGACAACACAGCTAAATGTAAAACGATGTCTGTTTTACGAAGTATTCAATTAATTTAATATTGGGTTTAGCTCGCCCGCATTAGATGCGTGTACTGTCTGTACTTTGTGGACGAACAAAATCAAACTAGAAACAGACACTGCAAGAAAAGAGAAGGCAATTATGGAGAAAAGAATCCATACAGAGCGTGCCAACTGCTTTTATGAAAGCATAAAAGATTGCCCTCCTAAAACAGTGACGTATTATTTCGATCTTCAGCAACAACAACCACCTCCAAAAACACCTATCCAGGAAGCTTTTTACAGCAGGCAAATTTCTTTGTATAATTTCTGTATTGTCACAATTCAGCCAGAAAGTAAACCTCTTCTTTATGTTTGGACTGAAGATGTTGCTGGCCGGGGTCCCACTGAAATCGGTTCAGCAATATATAATGTTTTATGCCACAAATTTCCGAAAGACTCTTGCAAAAACTTTGAAGTAATACGATTATTTTGTGATGGCTGTGGTGGTCAAAATAAAAATAGCCACATAGTCCATCTTCTTATGTTTTGGTTTTGTGCAGAGGCACTACAAAATGTTCAGGTAATACAACTTATTTTTCCAGTTAGAGGCCATAGTTTTCTGCCTGCAGATAGAATTTTATGACGAATCAAAAAGGATTTGCGAAAAAAGGCAGTTTTTACCACGAAGGAAGAGTATGTTGATACCTTTTCAAAACATGGTAACGTTGAAAACTTAGGAAAAGATTGGCAGCTTTATAATATTAAAAGCTTATCCACCCCATTGAAAAATCTTGACAATATTCATCGAAAGAAAAAAATAATACTGAGAAAAGACACAAGAACACGAATTGATGTAAAAGTCAAAGCTCTTTCAAATTGCAATTTGGGTTTGAATGAGAAATTTCAGTCTTTATCAAAAAGAAGCAAACGGCTCTTTATGAGCATGCCTGTCAAAAGGCAAGATTGCTGTTCCATCAAACCTGCTAAAAAAGGATGTGGAAAATCTCTTGAACAAGCAATATGGCAAAACATGGAGGAAAATACCTGCATTCTCATCAACATTGACGAAGCAGAAATTTTGATTGAAGATGAAGAAAACATTTCAGAGGAGTCCTGTGACTGTTTGGAACTGGACTTTGGAGATGTTAGTGTTTAGCTATTCAACTATCCAATATTTAGAAGAAATATATATGTATATACATATATATATATATATATATATATATATATATATATATATATATATATATATATATATATATATATATATATATATCTATATATATATATATATATGCATATATATATATATATATATATATATATATATATATGTGTATATATATATATATATATATATATATATATAATATATATATATATATATATATATATATATATATATATATATATATATATATATATATATATATTTGCATATATATTGATGAAAAATGAAGTACCTTTAATTTAATGTGTTGTATGAAATAAATATTTTTTTGTAAATACTGAGTTTTGAGTCAGATCTAGAATTTCAAGGGCATTTTTATTAGGGAAATAATGATAATTGGTGGATTTTAAGATCGGAATCCATTACGATTTTAAAAATTGTATCCAGAAAAAAAATGTAAATACTGAATTTTGATCAGACACTCCTCAAATCGTAATCATGTGAGTTATCGCATTTCAATCGTATGGAATTACAAAAAACAACAGCACATGTTGATTGTTAATATGGATATTGTTACATGTACAAATAATTCTGCGAGCTACTGTCGCAATTGTTTTCACAACCATTAAGAACATCAACAAACGAATGTACTCGAAAACCCGCCAAGCATGATCAACATCTGAAAGTGACCATTCATTAAGCTGCTCGAATATTCCAGGCAATTCGCCAATGTACGAGAAATGGATTGAATGACTAGAGACCTTATATGAAGGCGAGCTGAATGAATGCGGGGATTCATTACAACCGCGATATAGTAAACTGCGATAGTGTGGAGTGCGAAGTAAAAAGCGATAATGAAGTGATAAACAGTTGAAATAAAAATTAATACACAATTTGTGAAATAGATAAATGAGTGATTGTGCATTTTTAGTAAGTAAACTCTTTTAAATTAATTTAAAAGACATTGCATTTGCACTTTTCCGGATCATTAAAATTATTGGCTGCGAACCATAACACGCGACAGTGGTGTCAAGAAGTAAAGTGAAATTTTGAAAGTGAAAATGCTTAAACATTTTTAAAGTGCACAATAGTGAAAATTAACGTGGAAACTTGTGGAAAAATAGCCGAAAAAATTAAAATGCCAGGTAACTTTCATCTAAAAATTGATCAATTGACCATATCGGAGCTCAAGGAGGAGCTGGAACAGCGAAATCTGGCCACACACGATACAAAAGCCATACTGATTGCACGCTTGCGTGACGCGATCGAGTCGGGAGGCACGTATCTGGATTCAGGTGAGCTCTCAGATGCAGAAAAAGGCGCAGAAGGTGGTAAAGTAGAAACACCAGAATCAAAGGAACCAGAAAATGCGCTGATGCAAATGTTGATGCTGACGCAGCAAGAGCTGCGACAACAATCATCCAATTTAACTGCGAAGCTAAATGAACAATCAGCGCAGCTAAATGAACAGACATCCTGTTTAGCTGCGAAGATGAATGAACAGTCATCCAGTTTAACTGCGAAGCTAAATGTACAGTCATCCAGTTTAACTGCGAAGCTGGACCAGAAGCTGGGCCAACAAGCGATCAAAATCAAGGCGGATTTGCAAAAACAGACAACCGAAATAAAAGCGGAGCTCGGTAGTCCGACCAAACAAATTAAACGCGTCGAGGAAAAGGTTTATCAGGTCGAGGAGAGAATGAACCATGAGATGGAAAAAATGAAAAAGGAATTGGAAGCAGCGAAGGCAGCAGTTACCACCTCACCAGCCCCACTTGCAAGCCCAGCGCAAATGTGAAAGCACTAATATTCGACGGGCAAACGATCTGGACAATTTACAAAATCCAGTTTGAAGCCACCACTAGGATAAATCACTGGAATGAGCAGGAACGAGCAACTGCATCGATTCTTGCTCTAAGAGGCCCAGCTGCCGAGCTTTTGTAGACTAACCCCGTTGACTTATACTCAAACCCGGTTGCCATATCGAATGCGCTCGACATGCATTATGGAGGCGCCCATCTGAAGTCGATTTATTGGGCACAGCTACGGAATCGGATGCAGAAGTCTGGCGAAACCTCACAGCAGCTAGCACAAGTAACTGAGCAACTGGCACTTTTGGCTTACCCAGCGTATGACCCAGAACATCGAGATGACGCAGCAACAGAAGCATTTATCAGTGCATTAAAAGACCAAGAATTACAACAAGCTGTGCGTTTAGCTCAAAAGCAAACAGTTAAGGACGCATTGGCTTACAGTCTGAACTTTGAGGCAGCGGAAAATGTGAGCCGTACCACTGCCCGGGCTCGCGAGGTAGTGACCGATGAGTGAGGGTATGAGCGCGTGGAAATTGAGCAAGATCCGCATGTTAATGGTGCGCCTAGATGCTGGAATTGCGGAGAGAAGGGGCACATGTAAAGAGACTGCAAGAAGCGAAGAAAACCGAGCTATTGTCCAGGACGGTGGAGATCCAGACCAAGTCAGGAGCCCAGAATGGAAGCCCATCAAACTGAGGCGGCCAACTTAATGGGACGGACGTTGGCTAGGAGGATCGACGTCCCTAGCACCCCCATCACCATATCAAGACTGCATCGCGAAGAAGCAGACTTATGCCTTCCCGGTCAAGTTGACGAAGAACATTGCACCGTAACAAGCGACACTAGTGCAACTCGATCGCTTATCCGACTGGACCTAGTGAGACAACCACTACTTCACAAGGGCGGAGTTCGTGGCAATGCTGACGCCCTATCTCGTCTTCTATGTCCAGATAACTGTAAGCATTGCCAACGGGTTAAGAAAACGCAGGCGACCGTTGATCTGTGAGTGATAACGGCCGAATTCGATGAAGGTTGGTCATCGGAGGAGATTCAAAATACCCAGTTAGCCGACATCGGACCATTGCTCGTATGGAAGGAGGCAACTGGGCGACCTGAGTGGAAAGACGTTTCAATGCATGGCGCAACCCTGAAAAGCTTTTGGGCACAATACAACTTCCTTCAGGTGGAGGGTGGCTTACTCAAGCGGAAATGGGAAACGGCGGATGGCAACTCCTATAGGATGCAAACTGTGCTTCCCAAAAGCCGAATCCACGATGTGGTTAAGGAAATGAACGAAGGATCCTCGGGAGGCCACCTTGGTGTTAAAGAGACCTTAGCGAAATCGCGGGCAAGGTTTTACTGGCTCCACGTTTCAGAGGACGTAGAGGACTGGTGCCGTCGATGCACGATTTGCGCTTCCGTCAAAGGTCCAAAGCGACGACTGAGAGGACAAATGCAAACCTATAACGTGGGCGTGCCATTTGAAAGGACTGCTGTTGACATCGTAGGACCCTTTCCTGAATCCGAATGGGAAAATCGATACACGCTGGTTGTGGCCGACTATTTCAGCACGTGGCCCGAGGTCTACCTCATTCCCAACCAGGAAGCAACCACCGTAGCCGAACAGCTAGTATTAAATTGGGTCAGTAGGTACGGCGCACCTTGCGAACTACATTCGGATCAAGGCCGAAACGTTAAGTCACTAATTTTTGGCAAAATGTGCGAACTACTGGGAATACGAAAAACGAAGACAACATCGCCGCATCCCCAATCCGATGGAATGGTCGAGCGTTTCAACGGCACGCTCAATAAACACCTCGCCAAGATGGTTGACGAGAACCAAAGGGACTGGGACCGACAAATCCCACAATTTTTGATGGCGTCTGCCGAACATGCATTGACGGGCCAAGCCCTAGCCAAAGTCATTTTTGGAAAAACTATTCGTCTGCCAGCTGATATAAAGTTCGGAACACCCCCTGAGAAACCCCAAACGATCTCGGAGTACGCAAGTGAGCTAAGACAACGGTTGAACCAGATACATCGGACAGTGCGAAAACACCTCGAATCGGCTATTGACCACATGAAGACCAGGTATGATCTAAAGGCTAATTCTACTCGCTTCTAGCAAGATGACTTCGTGTGGCCATATTATCCACAGCGGCGAGAGGGTAGGTCTCCAAAGTTGCAGCATAATTGGGAGGGACCATACCGGGTTACAAAGCAAATCAACGACGTCGTATACCGAATACAAGAATACCGTAAGCCAAGAGCCAAACTGAAAATCGTGCACCTGGATCGTCTTGCCCCATATTAAATTCAGGGAGAATTGACTACAACTGGCGACACATCTTTTCGGGGCGAAAGGAACTGAGGTGGGGGCAGTGTTACATGTACAAATAATTCTGCGAGCTACTGTCGCAATTGTTTTCACAACCATTAAGAACATCAACAAACGAATGTACTCGAAAACCCGCCAAGCATGATCAACATCTGAAAGTGACCATTCATTAAGCTGCCCGAATATTCCAGGCGATTCGCCAATGTACGAGAAATGGATTGAATGACTAGAGACCCTATATGAAGGCGAGCTGAATGAACGGGGGGATTCATTACAACCGCGATATAGTAAGCTGCGATAGTGTGGAGTGCGAAGTAAGAAGCGATATCGAAGTGATAAACAGTTGAAATAAAAATTAATACACAATTTGTCAAATGGTTAAATGAGTGATTGTGCATTTTTAGTAAATATACTCTTTTAATTTAATTGGAAAGCACATTGCGTTTTCACTTTCCCGGAACATTAAAATTATTGGCCGCGAACCATAACACGCGACAATATTTTTCAAATCGACCAAGGCACTCTTATTTTCTTCGAATTTTTATGAAAATTCAAGGAATAGTGGGTTGGTTGAATTCGTTCAATGAGCCGAGCATTCAGAAAAATTATTTAACATGGAACAAAATCGCAGCTGCTATGTGCTTATGAACAAAACTCTGCATCCTTCGGATGAATTTAAACGATTTCTAAAGGATCGTTTTTGTTTTGTTTTTCCGGTAAAAAATTTCATTTTTTAGGTCTTTGTAAAAATTTTTTTACAAAGACCTACTAGTTTCGCAACCTGTCTGTCCGTCTGTCCGTCTGTCCGTGCGTCACAGCTGATTTCCTCAGAAACTATAGAAGCTAGAATGCTCAAACTTTGTGAAAAGGTCAGAAGTGATGGTCTCTCAAAAGTTAAGGCCTTGAAAAAAATTTAAAAAATGTTTAAGGGGGGTCCCCCCTAATAACGAATTGGCCCTTAAACATTTTTTTAAATCAAAGGTAGTCGAGTGGGGTATCAAATGAAAGGTCTTGATTAGAACTTTTAGAATCTGAAATAAAAAAAATCATTTGATGAATTAGGGGGTCCACGGGAAGGCAAAATGTACCCAAAATTGGTGTCCCCCCCCCCCTCGCGATTGGACACCTTTCAGCCGAAAAATCTGAAAATTATCACGAATGTGGACCTTTATGAGTACAAGGGCAGCAAATACCTTAGAAATCGAAATTCACTCAACTTTGTTAATAATAGTATGATTTGTAGATTTTACACTTTTGCCCATAAAATCAAAACCATAACTTTAAACTTCTTGAAATGTTGCAATTATATAGACTGACATAAGATATATATGTTCACAAAATTTAATTGAGATCGAATCATAATCAAGTGAGTTATAGCCATTTCAATTATATGGAATTACAGCAACGATAACACGTGTTTATGGTTCATATAGGGTTATCCAATAAGAAGTGTTATTTTGATATTAAAAGAAAAATGCCATATTTTAAAATAAATGATCGGATCTTTAGTTCATTATAAAGAAGAATATATGCCGTTAATAGCAATAACTAACATTGGGCAAATAACCACTACGACACGCTTACAGGACCATATCCTCTTCATGAAATTTTCCATAACCAAATCGCAAAGTGGCTGCCCTATGTCCTCGATAGCCTCACGAATTTCATCTTTGAGATCTTGAATTGACGCTGGGCTATTGGCATAGGCCTTCTCTATCACGTGGCTCCAAAGGAAGAAGTCGCAAGGTGTTAAATCAGAAGATCTATTCAAAATAACACCTCTTATTGGAAAGCCCTATATATATTTAAAATTGACTTGGGCACTTTTATTTTCTTTCAATTTTCATGAAAATTTAAGGAATAGTGTTCAGCTTGAACATGTTCAATCGGCCGAGCATTCAGAAAAATAATTTAAGCTAGATTAAAATGGCGGCTGCACTGTGCTTATTAAAGAAACTGTGCATCTTTTGTATAAATTTGAACGATTTCATATCTAAGTATTGGATGAATAATTCAAGTTATCGATTCACGCCATTAGAAAACTTGCTTCTAACCCTAGGATGTTTACAAAGACCTTCTGGTAGGAGCACTCTTCTGCTTACTCAACTTGTTTTATTTTTGAAACTTGATTTATCGACATATTTAATGATTTATTGAGAGGTTTTACAAAAACGTCACAGGGTAGTCGTGTAATTGTTGGGTTATTATAATGTATGATAGTTTTTGTTTTCAATATCACATTTCCAGCTTTATCAATTTTATTTGTTGTCACTTTGTCAGGATTATGTATGCTAGAAAGAAAGCGTATATCCCGTTTATTACGCCATTTGAAAACCATCATTTTACCTCTCTGAAATGCTTTTTCTTCACCCTTGCGCAACTTTTTTGTTCTTCAGTTCAGGTAGAATCTCTTTGCTATTCAAACGAATTGTTCCATAAATATATGTTTTATGTGAAATGAGATAATCAACTAAGGATACAGACGTGTAATAATTATCTGTGATAATACAGCAGCCTTTATATAGCAAAGAATCGGCCAGTGAAAGCACGATTTGTGCAGTAAACGGGATATTTTGATCTTTGTCTGAAATGAAAGCATCTTTTCCAGTGTAAATTATAAGTGAATACAAATAGCCAGTTATTGATCCGGACAACAGGAAGAATTTTATACCAAATCGGGGTGATTTGTAATCATGTTCGTCCAGATTGCAAAGTTTCAACTGCACTGTTGTCAGATTCCACATCACTATCACTGTATTCACTATCTGCAGATCCACTCTCGGTCAAATTTGCCTATTCGAAATCGTCATTTTCTGAGCTCGATATTCTAATTATATAAAATAAAAATATGGATACACTGAGATGCAATTTGATGAAAGTGATACTCGTTTGAAAAGGAGCAAACCTGTAGTGTCTGAAAAGTTTGTACATTTCCCCTTCCTCTGCCTCCTACCGTAGCGATAAAGCAATTTTAAGACTTGTTTCGAAAGATCTTATTAAAACCTTTAAACGACACCCTACTCGACGTCTAATGGTGAAAAAAATTGTTTGACGGGTCACCTCCCTATCTAGGGAGACCCCCCCAGAAAACCCTTTGAAAAAAATGTTCATCCCTGAACTTTCAAGAAGTCACCACTTCTGACCTTTCCGCAAAGTTTCATGGCTATTGCTTCTATACGTTCGGGAATAAACTGTTGTGTCATACAGACGGACGAACAGGCGGACAAAGGTCGTGATAGCAATAGGGTCTTGTATTTTAGTACAAAACCCTGAAAAGAACTGTGATGTTTATACTCGCTAAATCGCAATTTTAAAATGTTTGTTATAAGGCTCGGAGTAATAAAATAGACGGAATGAGACTGAGCGCTCGATATTTATTCGCGTTCCCACATACTGACATAACAGATACAAATATCCAGGGCCGGTGCGAGGTACGGGCGAGCCGGGCCCCCGCCCGGAGCGGCAAAATTTGGGGGCGGCATTTTGCGTCGCCTGAAAAAATGGATTTGGTTTTGTGTAATGAAAAAAATTTCCATGGCATGTTTCAGAAAACATGTATTTTATGGGGCGCCTTTTATAAGGCCGCTTCATAACTTATTTTCGTAAAGTCTATGACAAACATGACAATCTTTTTTAAAAGGCGCCGTCTAAAATCGCCACTGGCGCCTTTTCTTATAAAAACATATCGTTTCTTTATGCATGCTGCCTTTGTTCTATGCATAGATGCAGGAAAAGTTCAAAAATTTTAGGTTTTTTGAGTACGGAAAAATACATTAGTCTCGATCTCCGGAGAATCCCAAATGGGATCATTTGTTTTCGGTCGGCTACCTGATATAGTCTGCATACAAAAATATCATCAAACAAGTTGGGTAGACAGACCTATGCTCATGTCAGAAGGGTTTTGTACTCCACTTACAAAATGCAGTAACCAGCAACGAATAAAATCAAGAGACATGTCAAAGACGATTTAATTGGAGAAAATGTGAAATTCGAGGATCATCCTATTATTAACAAAGTTGAACGAATTTTGACTTCTGAGGTATTTGTTATAGTTATACCCATAAATATCTCCTTTGATATTTTTTTCAGATTTTTTAGATCACGGGTGTCCATTCGCGAGGGAGGAAACACATTTTTCATGTATTTCCCCCCCTGTGCTCCCACTGAAGCAAAAACTGTCAGTTTAAGAACTGTTTTGTAAAGCTCTCATAGAGAACTTTCAGTTGATACTCATATCGGCTACCTTAAATGAATTTTTTTTCAGGGGCCACTACTCTGTACTGTAATCATCGATTCATGGCCTATTTTTTCGAATCCTAGAATGGTCACAAAGCCCTTTTGCTAGGAGCTCTCTCCTGCCTCTTCGACTTGTTTCAATTGTATGTACTTATCTTCATGATACCTATCGCTCCTGAAATTTTCATGCAAATTCTAGCAAAGCTGTAGTGTCTAAGTCAGTAAAAAGCGCATATGGCTCCATAGCAATATGTTTCCATAGTAATACAGGGCATATTGCTCCATAGTAATACACGAAAATTCAAATCGCTATAACTTCGGTAAATACTATTCGATCTTTATGAAACTTTCACAAAAGATCAATCTTATAAATAGTCATCTCTTTGCTAAATTTTATTGAGTTTAAAGGTACCGTTTAGATTTTATTCAAGAAAACATAAAATCGATAAATCATACTATTACTTACAAACTTGAGTGAATTTCGACTTCTCACGTATTTGTTGTTGTTATACTCATCAAGGCCTACATTCATGATTTTTTTCAGATTTTTCGGATGGAAGGTGTCCAATCGCGAGGGGGGGGGTACGCAAAAAGTTCGTACATTTCCCCTTCCCCTGCCCCCCTCGGTACTCATAAGACAATTTTAAGACCTGTTTTGAAAAGATCTCATTAAGACCTTTTCAATGACACCCTACTCGACTACCAATGGTGAAAATTTTTTTTTTAGGGGTCACCCCCTTATATGGGGAGACCCCCCTTAAACGCCTTCGAAAAATGTTTCCACCCTTGAACTTTCAAGAGGTCACCACTTCTGACCTTTCTACAAAGTTTCATGGCTGTAGCCCTTATAGTTTCGGAGAAAAAGTGCTGTGACATATAGACGGACGGACGGACGGACGGACGGACGGACGGACGGACAGACGGACACAGGTCGTGATTGCAATAGGGTTTTGTATTTTAGTACAAAACCCTAAAAACGAATAATGCATGTTTTCTTTTGAAGAATGGAGAAGCCAATCCTAAAAAATTCGATAAGCTTTTCATTTAAGATCTCTCATACCGTCTTATTTTGGGGGAATTTTTTCGTTTGTCAAATCGCATCAGAATAATAAATACGAAAGACACTATCTGAGTAAAATAAACACATATCTTTTCATTTCTATTGACTTCCTGTCTTTTTTTTTCGACATTTTTGATGCTTGGGATTTTTTCGTGATATACCTGACTACTTGAGGAATTCGAAATATGTAAGGGCTCATCGCCATTCTAATCGCATTTTTCACTTCTCAATATACCTGGGAAATTTTTCAAAAAAAATTTTATGGTGGGAGTATGCAATGACATATAAATAAATGGACACGAAATGGCAATCCGTGTATCCATACGTGAGTGAAGCAATTTCAATACATAAATAGCTTACGCTCTCGAACCGGAATCTTTCCCTCCGCTTCACTTTCCCCTACGCAAACCATACGTTCGCGACTCGCCTCTCTTCGATTGCATCTCTGCCACCACTTCCAACCGCGTACACCCACGAAATATGCTCTCTGTTTTCACACGATTGTGAATTCGTTCAAATTCGGCTATTTTTCGTGAGGATAGAAATCTAAAACCAGAATTGAAAAAGAAATGTCAATTCGATGAAGCAATTGCATTGCATCTAGAGTTGCCAGATGCTCGGTGTTGAAATTGCACGTGCACTTTTAACACAAATATAGCTAGGAAATCGCTCGGTGCACGGAATGTATGCTCAAAAATTTGCAAATCATGTGAAAAAATAGCGAAAATGCGGTATATTGCATCAGCTAAATTTCCGTCGCAAAAAATCCCCAAAATATAGCCTAATTCGCGATTTATGGCCCAATCTGGCAACTCTGATTATATCACACACATTTCAACCTCAACTCCACACAACTTAAGCGAAAGTTGAAAATTGCTTCAATTCTCTCGAACGATTGCGAATCCAGTACTCTCTATATCTATGGGAGGATGACATTGAATTGGGAGCGGCACGAGCCAACATGAGCTGCGAGCAGTGCAGTGTGTGATTTGGCTCCAGTATGTCAGTACTTCCAAGTACTTCAGTAGTTGAACATAGTTAGAGTCATTGTGCTAGACCAAATAATAAATTATAGCATGTCTGAAAAACGTAAAAAAGAGTCAGGAGCTTTCTACCAAAGGAAGAAAAAAAAGCTCAGGAAGCTGAAAACCAAGCATTGGCAGTCAATTTTTCCAAATTTTTTCAAAAAAAATTGGAAATCTCTCACGAAAAGGATAATGAAGGTATGAGCTTATTTTCAATGCTGACATTACATTATCACGTCGCATCAGGCGACGTGATAAAATCCGGGGGTTATAGGAACTGAAATATCCCTAGTAGTTCTAAAATTATATGAAAAATCTAGTTTTTTCTAAAAAATTTTTCCGATGTTGTGATTCTTTAAATTCCTTTTATTCGTTTAATTTTATTCAAACATTTTTCATCAGATATATCAATTGAATGTCAAGTTCCGGAAGATGTTTCAAATAAAACTTCAACTATTCCTGAATTACCACTACTTCAAGAAAGGGAAGATATACTTGAAAATTGTGGACTGGATCCTGCTACTTGGCCAAATCATTTAAATAACGCCCAGCAAACTTTGTTAGTTTCTCGTGGACCAGTGAACTTGAATGCGGATGCAAAGTACCAATTTCCCTCAAATGATGAAAATCGTCATTTTTCTCAAGCATGTTTTGAGAAGAAATTAAAAAATGGTGAAACTGTAAAAAGATCTTGGCTTGTTTATTCAAAAAGTTCAGATAGTATATTTTGTTTTTGTTGTAAGCTCTTTAGTAGATCTAGTATCAGTTTGACTTCAACTGGATTCAAAGATTGGAAACATGTGCATGAACATTTAAACAGTCATGAAACAAGCCAAAATCATTTGAACGCATGCATGAAGTGGATTGAAATGTCGAATAGGTTACGTACTGCTACCACGATTGATGCAGATTTTCAAAAATCAGTAGAGGCTGAAACACGATACTGGCAGAATTTGTTACAACGTCTTTTATCTATTATAACATTTCTTGGAGAACAGTCTTTAGCATTTCGAGGTTCTTCTGATAAATTATATGAAAGAAACAATGGGAATTTTCTCAAATTAGTTGAATTACTCGCACAATTTGATAATTTCATGGCCGAACATATTAGAAAAATCCAAAACAAAGAAGTTCATGTCCATTACTTGAGTAACTCAATTCAAAATCAGCTAATTGAAATTGTTGCTAAAAAAGTGACAGATCATATTATTCTGCTTATTAAAAAGGCTAAGTACTATTCAATAATAGTAGATTGTACACGAGACATTTCTAAAATCGAGCAAATGTCAATAACTTTACGTTTTGTTGACATAGATGAAAGTAATAACGTTCTTATCCGTGAACATTTCCTCGAGTTTTTGCCTGTTTCTCTGACTACTGGCGAAGCTTTAACTGAATCGATTGTAGAGGTTTTACAAAAATATGGGCTTTCCATTACCGATATGCGCGGGCAAGGATATGATAATGGGTCAAATATGAAAGCGCAAGAAAAAGGTGTACAGAATCGTATTCGCCAATTGAATAGTCGGCCTTTTTTTGTCCCTTGTAACGCTCACACCCTTAACCTGGTAGTTGATGATGCGGCTAAATCTACGATAGATGGGGTCAAGTTTTTTTCAACTGTTCAAAGCGTTTATAATTTTTTGAGTGGCTCTACTCGTCGTTGGTCGATTTTAAAAAAACATTCAGGTAATGGCTTATCAGTTAAGCCTCTCAGTGAAACAAGATGGGAAAGCAGAATTGACGCAATCAATCCGTTTCGATATTCAATAGGGGAAATATATGACGCACTTTTTGAAATCAGTCAAGACTTAACATTTCAAGCTGATGTTCGTAGTGAAGCAGAGTCGTTGGCTAAGAATATAAAAAAGTTTTCTTTTTGTGTTTTTACTATCCTGTGGCACACAATCTTAAATCAAATTAATTTGGTAAGCAAAGCTTTACAAAACGTTGATTGCGAAATTTCACAAACTGTACGTGATCTTCAAAAGACTTTATTGTTTCTCAAAGATTACCGATCAGATAGTGGTTTCAACCGAATTTTAGAAGATTCAAAAAAAATGGCCGAAGAACTCGAATGCGAGACGTGTTTTGCTCAATCGACAGTCATTCGACCTCGTAAAAAAACTAGAATGTTTTCCTATGAAGCTCCGGATGAGTCAATCAATGATCCACAACAAAAATTCAAAATCGAGTGTTTTTACACTATATTGGATAAGGCCATCAACTCTATAGAACAACGTTTTGAGCAGTTAGAAACCTATGTAGATAATTTTAATTTCTTGTTCAATATTGGAACGATTAAGGAAAATTTTTCGAATCAGGATCTTCTCAAACATTGCAAAGATTTGGCCGCATCATTAACTGCCCAAGAAAGTTCTGACATCGATGCGTTGGATTTGTACAACGAATTGTTAGCTCTCTCACAATTAATAGAACCTAAGACAACTCCACTGGAAGCACTGCAGTATATTGCTCGAAATGAATTTTTCACGCCAAACGTTGCTATTGCTCTGCGTATTTTGTTGACTTTGCCTGTTACAGTAGCAAGTGGAGAACGCAGTTTTTCAAAATTAAAATTGATTAAAAACTACTTGCGTTCGACGATCTGCCAAACAAGATTGACAGGACTTGCTGTTATATCTATAGAAAGTGAATTTGCAAAAAACTTGGACTTTTCGGACGTCCTCAAAGCGTTTGCTGAAGCAAAAGCTCGAAAAGCTAATTTTATGTAGATGTATTAGGAAAAACCCTTCTGTAACTTTAAAAACATTTTGTTCTAGAATAAATGAATTCCTTATTAATCGGAAAATCTGACTTTCACTGTTTTTTTAATGAACCTTTGACCCTATAATTAGGAAGCTGTTGCTTAGAATATTCCTAGATTTTTTAATTTTGCCTTATTTTGTCTATTTTTAAAATTTTGCAAAAGTTATTGAAATTCCCATCCGATGAAAAGATCATTTGCCGTATTTTTAGGAAGCTTTTCATCTTTTAGTCGATCTAAAAAAAGGCGGCAAAAATTATATCGCCCGGAGCGCCAAAAGACCTCGCACCGGCCCTGCAAATATCTAACAGATCTAAGAGAGATTTTGTTAGTCGAATTAAGAACTATGCTATCCTGATTTCTTCTTGATTTTAGGCATTTCGTTGCAATTATTTATGTTAGTTGACAAAAAATGCTTGCGTAAACAAAACTTGAAGTGCTAGAATGATAAGGCAATTAACATACTGTTTCCTTACCAGGATTAAGCTCGTTTACATTACGCTTAGCACTAGCTTTGATATTTACAATTTCTATAAAATACGACTTAGACTAAACGAATGGGTGGTCTACAAACATTGCACTTGCAACCAATATCACTCTCGAGAACGAAAAGGAAATTGCTTAATTATCCTCATTGGCACCATCTCTTCAAAGTCAATCAATCAATGGGGCAAATATTGCCCCAACAATTTCTGCCTGGTTAACAGTCTAATGAAAATCTCATGAAATCAATTAGCATATGGTTGTGTTCTGTTTTCAGATGTTCATTTCCAGCTTCTCAGAATGATGCGGTAAGATTCGAAATTATTTTGTTACATTTCTCATTAACTCCACTTAGAGGTCATTAACAAACTCCTCTTTTATGGAAAATCTTGTCTACTTTGGGTCGTCAATTTCACCTGATGGCTTTAGTAACTTACGTAAACAGTTGTAGCTTTTTAACGCTGACCTTGCGATCATTTCTCGGCCTCAACATTGGGATTCAAGTTATGTCTTCATGTGAGTACCTCAAAAACATTTTCATGCATGCCCGCACTTACTTATATGTGTACTATACATTAGTAAGTTTGTGAGTGGAAATGAAAGAAATATTATTATCGGTTTTGCTTGTTTCGCTTTTGTACTCATTTTCGGGGCAAATTTAGCAAAAATTTAATTAAGTCCATTTCCGAATGGCGGGTCTTTCCAGCGCGCACTCGTGCTTCGTGTTTTTATGCAAAAGTAGACGCTTTGGCCACTTGATTCATTAGATTGTATCAAAAAATCCATGTCAGGTGAGTGCAATGACCGTTGCAGTGTAATGAGTGAATACATGTTTGTAATTGTTCTGACTGCGCGGATAGGGTTTTATGATACCAATGACCGCAACGATGCTTTATTCTGCAGTCGAAAGTGGTTTGCATGATAAAAACAAAGTATCGATAAATATTGAGTTTGGGATTACTTGTTCACCCATAAGATTTATCAAGGATATTTTAAATTGAGTTGATTCCAGTGTTGAAAGATTTCAATACACATATGTATGTTTTTTATTTTCTTCCTAACTCATCTCTAACACTACCCCAGAGCGATTTGAGAATTATTTTAATTTAATAAATTCAATAAAATAGGTTTATTTTGGAATTTAACAAGTCGAGTAGTTTGGCATATACTCGATTCAGAAGGATTTTGTACTTTTTTTGTATACGGATCGGATGTTGAACTTCTTCACTACGAACAAGTAAAACTTATTTATTCAAGCTTCTAGCGTATCCTTATTCATCATACCCCGGTGAGATTTAAGATTATGGAAGAGATATCAAAACCACACTCACAACACCAAATATAGATCGTGTTAACTTGAATTTTTTAGGGTTTTGTACTAAAATACAAAACCCTATTGCAATCACGACCTGTGTCCGTCTGTTCGTCCGTCCGTCTGTATGGCACAGCACTTTTTCTCCGAAACTATAGAAGCTACGGCAATGAAACTTTGTGAAAATGTCAGAAGTAGTGACTTTTTGAAAGTTTTGTGGTGGAAAAATTTTTCAAAGGGGTTTAAGGGGGATCTCTCCATATAGGGAGGTGACCCTTAAAAAATTTTTTTTCACCGTTGGTAGTCGAGTAGGATGTCATTGGAAAGGTCTTAATAAGATCTTCTCAAGACGAGTCTTAAAATTGCCTTATCGGTACCGAGAGGGGCAGGGAAAGGGGAAACGTACGAACTTTTCGCGAACTCCCCTCCCCCTCGCGATTGGACACCTTTCATCCGAAAAATCTGAAAAAAATCATAAATGTAGGCCGTTATGAGTACAACAACAGCAAATACATGAGAAGTTGAAATTCACTCAACTTTGTTAGTAGTAGTTTGATTTATCGATTTTATGTTTTCTTGAATAAAATCTTAACGGTGCCCTTAAATTCTATAAAATTTAGCACACAACACCAATCCGTCCTGAAAGTTTTATAAAGATCGAGTTGTATTTAACTTAGTTACAGCGATTTGAATTTTCCTGTATTACTATGGAACAATATGCGCTGTATTACTATGGAAACATATGGCTATGGAACAATATGGGCTTTTTACTGACTCAGACACTACAGCTTTGCTAGGATTTGCTTGAAAACTTCAGGAATGATAGGTATCATGAATACCTTTGAGAATTAGTTCAGCTAATGGTATCAGTAATCGTAAAACAGAATGGTGGCCGTTTTAAATGCGAAGATTGAATAATTTTGAGGTATTTTTCCCCCAACTTCAACGTTTAAGGTGCATGCTTTGAACACTTGATTCAATTTGATGAATGACTGAAGATGAGTACCTACAATTAATACTCATACGTGAAACAAGTAGACGAGGTGGGAGAGAGCTCCTAGCAAAAGGGCCTTATAACTATTCTAGAATTCGAAAAAATTGGCCATGAATCGAAGATTACAGTACAGGGGAGTGGCCCTTGCAAAAAAAATTTTATCAAAGGTAGCCGATATGAGTATCAAATGAAAGTTCTTTATAGGAGCTGACAGTTTTTGCTCCAGTGGGGGCACAGGAGGGAGGGGGGAAATACATGAAAAAATGGATTTCCTCCCTCGTGAACGGACACCTGTGATCTAAAAAATCTGAAAAAATTAACAAAGGAGATATTTATGAGTATAACAATATCAAATAACACAGAAGTCAAAATTCGTTCAACTTTGTTAATAATAGTATGATCTTCGGATTTCAGATTTTCTCCAATAAAATCGTCTTTTACATGTTTCTTGATTTTATTCGTTCCTCATGACTGCATTTTGTAGGTTAAATACAAAACCCTTCTGACATGAGCATATGTCTGTCTACCCAACTTGTTCATTTTTGCTTTTTTGTATTATTTTACTGTTTCAGATATTATTAGTTATACACGAAGACAATTATCTAATGCAAACACAATAACCATGAATGGATTACATTATCATCATCTTTTAAGAGTTTTATGTGATGACTTAAATATTAAATAAAAAAGAAAAAGCCCGTTTGATATAATTGTTGAAAAAAAAAAATTGCTTTTAAACAAATCTCAAATAACTTAAATAAACTTCTCAGACAGCAACGATATTTACTGGTATAAGGGTAGTAATGAATTAATTACAGCTGCGTTAGTAAAACAAAAGAAAATACTATAAAGATAAGTAATTTTACATTTTGAATTATCGACTTCCATAGCCAATCTTACTAGGCCACAATAAGGTCTATTTGTATGAGCTAATCATAACTTTAAATAATCGTCATATCTAGTATTGTAACATACAAATGTATATACAGATGCTTTATGAGTTTGAGCCTTGACTTCATACTATTTTGTAAAATTTTAAATATAAACAGGTCCTTCCCATAAAAATCAGATACTTGATGCTAAAATTTTTAGTTAGATAGTGAAGAGTGCTACTTGAGGTCAATATATGAATTTCTTGCATTACCTAGACAAGAATATTCAACATTTTGTGAAGTGAGTGTTCGTTTCCGACGAATAATAACAATTTATTAAGACATAAGTAATTAGAGTATAGAAATCTACATGGACCCTAACCCAAACATTTGCAAATATATTGATCGCCTTCGAGAGACGGCTCCTGAAGCGAATAATTGGAGCGAAGCTAGACGGGGACCAATGGTGAATTCGAAACAACCATGAGCTGTATGAAATTTTTGACGAGCCGGAAGTCTCAACGATTGTAAGACTGCGGAAGCTGCAAAGGTCTAGCCACGTAAATTGTATGGAAGAACAACGGATATTCAAAACGATTTTTGTTGAGAGCACTGAAGTGCGGAAGGAAATCCTAGTCTGACTCAGTCGACGAAAACAGTTCATCGCAATTCAGATTTCAAAATTGGAGGAAGTGGTATATGAAGGTGCTGTTTGGAAGAAGTGAAGGCCCGAGAGGGGCTGTAGTGCTACGAAGAACAATTAGAAGCAAAACATGAGTATTATTAATTAAATTTTTAAGCCTGCACCCAAAATAATTTTTAGGCCTTGATATCTTGATCCAAAAAACTATCTTAGATTTTAAACCATTTATTTGTTGGTTCCTAGATAATTTTTCTTACAGAGAAAAACATCAATACTTCGCCGATGAATCGCCGCTTGATTTTTCCTTGTATATTTCGATGTCTAAGCTAATAACTTCTTACGAAATTTAAAATAAAACAAAAAACAAAAATAGCCCGGAGCTACTCTTGCAAGGTACGGATTCCTTGTACTCCAACGCTTTAATTGAAATATTGTCAAGGAACCACTCCATGCGCTGAAGGACTGATAAGAAGGATTAATTGATCAAGTAGATTTAATATTAGTATAAACCATGTTATTATTAGTGATAAGTAAGGTTTCTGCGCGACCGAAGTTCAACCCCACTCAAATGACGAGAATTGGTAGAAACTTTCGAAGCTAGGGCAGTACAACCTCCCAAAGAGCGATTCCGGGGTGCACAAAGACATCCTACGCCAATCCAGCGACCAACTAATTATCCATCGAATCAACAATCATCGCAACCACCATAATCTCAACAGCCTGTACGACAAGGTCGTTCAGTTGGTCCCGCCGGTGGTGGTCGAGGCAGTGCAATGAATAAGCATTATTATTGTTATAGCAAAACCTGCAGATGGGCCTCGGAATGAATTGGACTTACGGCAATGACCTCGCCATCGGAAAAAGGACTACGGCATTGGATCTTGGAATGTCAGATCACTCAATTATCCTGGCATTGTTAAGGACCTTATACAGCAGGTCAGTCAATATCATTTTAAAATACTGGCAATCCAGAAAAAGAACTGGACTGGAAATAATATTCAAGACATGAGATTGCACACAATATTCAAAAAAGGGAAGCCTACTGTAAAACGGGAATTCGGAGTGACTTTTATTGTGGATAGGGAGTTCAAATCGCACGTTGTTGATTTCAAGGCAATAAACAAGCGGTTGTGTCCGATCCGTATAAAAGCGAAATTCTTCAAAATTGGCTGATCAATGTTCACGCCCCCACCGCAGGAAAGGACGAAGAAATGAAGCAAACTTTCTACAATCACCTGGAAAGGCTAGTCGGCTCATTGCCTACAACAGACAAAAACATCATTCTATGATTTCAAAGCTAAGGTTGGCCATGAGATATCTAATTGGGAGACGACTTGAGGATATAGCCTCTACGATGAAAGAAATGACAATGACCAGCGCCTAATTGACTTGCATAAAGCAGAAATCTGGTCATTCGTTCGACTTGCTTCCCACATTGACGCATTCATAACATGACCTGGGTTTCACCGGATGGGAACACACAAAACCAGATCGATCATGTTTTGATCCAACAACGTTGGGCCTTGCACATACTTGACGTCCGTAAATACTGAGGAGCCAACTGTAACTCAGATCATTACTTGATCAAATTAACCTGTTGATATCGTATGTCAAAGGCATATTTGGTGGAGACCAGCCACTACAAAACTTTGACATCAAAAAGCTCCAAACGGCGTCTGTGGCCAAATATTTCACGGAGACCCTCGACAACCAGCTGGGTTACATCTTATCTGCCGCATCATTAAATACAAGCTACGAGCTCGGGATGGAAGTGAAAGTGGCTATCAAGACCGTGGCAAAACAGATGATCGAACAACAAGCCCGGCGCAAGAGAAATGAATGCGTTAGACAAAAAAAATCAGATGACGTAGGTAGGAAAACCAGGACGAAGAGAGAACACTATGAAAATTTCAAGAGAGTAGCTACGATAATTAGAATTAAGAAAAGAAAATATTATGACGACTAATTGAGAAGTGCAGATGTAAATGTAGCGAGCAACAGCATCAGACAAGCATACACAGTGGTGAAAAGCCTGTAACGTAGTAATAAGCCCAAATCCACGCTTTGCCGCGAAGATGTCGGCTATATCATCGCTGATGAAACCAAGATTAGGGAGAGATGGACATCATATTTCAGCAACCTCCTTAATTCTCCACACAGCTCCAGAGCATTGAAGTCTATAGATGTCTGTGGAGAGATTCTATTCGCCCCAATTACTCGGGATGAAGTTTGTTAGATCATTAAAGCCCAAAAGAATAATGGAGCGCTGGGCATCGATGAGATTCCAGTGAAGCTCATCAAATATGGTTACAGCAGTGTTCATAAAGTTATTCACAAAGTCATCCAGCACATTTGACAACAAGAACATATGCCGAAAGAGTGTAGCCAATCAATTATATTCCCTATCCACAAAAAAGGTGACAAGCTATTATAGACGCATATCACTAATTTGTACGGCGTACAATCAAATCGGATCATACGCCAAAGTATTATTCCGGAGTATCAAGGTGGTTTTAGAGCAGGTGCGTCAACAGTAGACCAATTGTTTACAGTCAATGCTGGGAGTTTATCATAGACGTGCACCAAATTTTCGTTGACTTTAAGCAAGCATACGACAGCATTGATCATAAAGTACCGCACCAAATAATGCTTTGCTTCGGCATTCCAGCCAAATAAGTCCGTCTTACCAAAATGGCAATGACGTTGACAATCTCCCAAGTCCACATCAACAACCAATTCACCGATGCCTTTGACACAAATATCAGACTAGAGCAGGGGAATGGGCTGGCCCCATCGCTATTCAATTTGGCTCTGGAGTACGTCATAAGGAAGTTGCCTGTCCATACACAAGGCACATTACTATACAAGTCAAGCCAAGTAGTAGACTATGCAGACGACATCAACATTTTATCACGGTATTTAACAACTGCCAAAGAACTCATCCTTAAACTCGACAGCGAAGCAAAACTAGTAGGGCTACAAATCAATTAAAATAAAAGAAAGCTCATGACGCAGTCAAGGAGAAATACCTCAAGCACACAAAATATCACACCTGGCGAAAGCAGTACCGAAATAGGGGCAAATTTGTGCATTCGGGCGCCAAGATAACGAAGACGAGTAATGAAAGGAACGAAATACGGCAAATAATACACCTTACAAATAAAATATTTTATTTGAAGACCAGTTTTATATACAAGAAAACAAAGCTCCAAGTATACAAATCTGTGATAAGACCTATGTTACTCTATGGGTGTGAAACATGGATCCTAACCCAAGCATCCACCAATATATGGAGCTCCTTTGAACGACGGGTCCTGAAGCAAATAATTGGAGCGAAGCTAGGCGGAGATCAATGGCAAATTAGATACAACCATGAGCTGTATGAAATTTTTGACGAATCATAGTTCTCACCTATTGTTAGACTGCGGAAACTGCTATGCGCTGGACACATGAATCGTATGGATGAACAACGGATACCCAAAAAGGGATTCATTGGGAGAACTGGAGGCTGGAGACCAGTGGGGAAACCGAAGAAACGCTGGTTTGACTCCGCCAATGAATACAGTTCATCGCTGCTTAGATTTCAAAATTGGAGGGGCAGTCAATAGAGCGAGATTGTTGGAGCCACAATTCGCAGGAAGCGAAGGCTCGACAGGGGCTGTAGTGCTACGAAGACGAAGATCGTAATAGCGTACCTAATAGAGGCGGTCATTCATCAAACTCCAATGTCCATAACTACTATGAGCATCATTACGACGCTTCTATGCCCCATCAGAAAAACCGGCACGGCAAGCCTCCAGTATGCTGGTGGTCAACTGAAATAGCTGAAAAACGAAGGGAGTGTCATAAGCTTCTGCGTGAGGCTCATCGGTCACAAAACCGTGATGAGGAATGCAACCGCAAATTGATCAACAACAGCAAGGCAAGATCTAGTGGACAATGTGAACAAGGATCCGTGGGGCTTTGGCTAAAAGCTAGTTATGCGGAAGCTTGGTGCCCTACGCAAACCTTGCATGCATGATGCGGAAAAGATGGACGAGATAGTGCTCGCACTCTTCCCCGCCCAACCCGTTTTTGTTGACGCTGTCTTTGGTAAAACAGCAGTCGAGTGTCCACTCTTCACACAGCTGGAAATGGAAGAGACGGTCTTTTCACTCAAAGCGAGGAAGGCTCCTGATCCAGATGGTGTTCCAGTTGAGGAGCTTCAGCTTGTATATCACCATTGTCCTGATTTGCTGCTTAGCTTATTCAACGCTTACCTACGGGACGGGGTTTTTCCAGTAAGATGGAAGGTGGCGAGGCTCGTTCTGATCAGCAAGGGGAAGGGGAATTTTGGAACCGCCCATTATGCATGCTAGACACTACTAGGACAGTGCTAGAGAAATTCATCAAGGGAAGATTCACTGACACAATAAGCGCTGCTAGGGACTTATCTCCTCGGCAGCATGGCTTTAGAGCAGGGCGCTCCACCATTGATGCGATTGCAGACGTGGTGAGCGTGGTCCAAAAGGCAGAGGCATATAGATGCCCCAAGCAACGGATCATCCTGTTGTTAAAAATCGATGTTAGGAACGCTTTCAACGCAGCTAGATGAGTGGACAAACTGGATACGCCGGAAAACCCTTCTCAAGTTCCAGAATATCCAATGGGGCTTTTGAGTGACTACCTGAAGGACTGAAGGATGGAAGTTACATCAGGCGTTGCCCAGAATGTATCTTTGGTCCAGACCTGTGAAAAGTGTCTGACGATGAGCTACTAAGACTGAAGACGCCAGATGAGTCACGCATGATCAGTTATGCCGATGGTATTGTGGCTCTGTTTGCTGGACGCACCGTTGAATGAGCACAGCTTAGGCTATGTAGGCTAATGCACCGAGTGAGAGACTGGATGACTACTCGAGGGTTCAGTTTAGCACTGGAAAAAACCGAGGTAGTCATCTTGGCAAAAAAGAAAATCCTAGAGTAACGATGATCAGTATTGGAAAAATATTAATCGAATCAAAGCCAGCGGTGAAGCACCCTTGGCTACAGATCGATTCTAACATGAGTTTCTCCGAGCAAATCAGGGTAACGGCTGAGAAGGCTGCTTTGGTTGTATCGGCTCTGAGTTGACTTATGGCCAACGTAGGGCACCCAGCCTATCAAGAGGACGCTTGTTGATGTGTGCTGTAGACTCAGTGCTATTGTATGGAGTAGAAATATGAGGTGCCGCTCTCAGTAAGGAGGTATACCGAAAACGTTTGGCACAGGTATAGGGTAGAGGAGCACTGAGGATTGCATCTTCGTATCTGACAGTCTCTGATTTGGTGGTGAGAGTTATTACAGGCGTGAGACCTGTCACCCTCCTTGCTAGAGAGCACCACGCTATTTACCTGCGCCAAACGAAGATGAGAGGGAGATGATTATCCGCAAGGAGTGATAGCACTCACTCAACGATTGGCAGCAGTCTTGAGTGAATTGCATGAATGGAAGTTGGACTGCGCGCCTCATCCCGGATGTGACACTGCGGCTAAATTGAAGGCATGGTGAGACTGATTTCTATCTGATCCAGCTTTTGAGTGGGCATTGGTGTTTTCACTCTTACCTGCATAAGATTAATAAGTCACGGTCCCCAGGTCATCGGTTTTGCCCAGGAGAGGAAGATAATGCCTACCACACATTTTTTGCGTGCATAAAATGGGACAGACTGCGAAGAAACCTCTATAGGGAGACGGAGGAGCTCACCATAGATAATATAGTCACGGTGATGCTCGAATCGGTTGACAAATGGAACCATATGGCACATTAAGTTCGGGCAGTCTTAGAAGATAAAAGGAACTCACAGCAGTTGGGAGTGTTGGGGCTGGGGGATTGCTTGTCTGGCACTTCCGCTTCCCCTCTCTTCTCCCGCTAGAACAGGGATCCCCCAGCTTGAAGGCACCTCACGGCGTAACAAAGCGAAGTAATGTGTCAAACGGCCCCAGGCTAGGTTCTCAGGTTGACAAAGGAGGTGTTTAGTGGGTAGTCCAGTCGCCTTCTTGCGAGCATGAGAGTCCCACACTCTGTGCGTAAATGGGCATTCACCTCACTTCCACAGAGAAATGATCATAACATCAAATCAGGCAACGAGAAAAATATTGTGGAAGGTTCAACAGGCAATCAACAAGAAATGAGCATATAAGTTGAAGGTAGAAATGTTGAATGAAAATCAATAAAATCTGTTCAATGCAACAACAGCAACAACACTGTGAATATCAATAAATACTATGATAAACAAAGAATGATGAAACAGACTTTCAACAAAGGAAAATTCAACAAAACTGTCTCTAATTTAAGTAAGTTAGAAACCAAAAAAAAATTATGATGAATTCTGAACTTACTAGTTAGTTAGCAAATACAGCGAGCCTTGAATGTTCCTCCGTAGATGTAAAACAACTCAATATCGCACGTAATTACAAATGCAATCCCGAGTTGCGCACAGCAAGTGTTCACTTCACAAAATATCAAAATAACGAAGTGTAATGTGACGCCTACGCCCGGGAATCGAAGTGATTCCGATCCCGAACCCTGGCATCCGGCCAGATATGTATGTCTTCGAAGTGCAAGCGGACTTCATCTTACGTGCGGATATCATTGCGCAGAAAAATTTTTTTTTTCAAATATTTATATCTGTGGATATAAATATTTGAAAAATAATATTAATTAAACACCGATACATTTCGAAGCATATCTATCTGGCAATGCCTCCGACAGTTGCCATCAAAACGTCGAATAGAAAGAAACGTGGAAACGGGTTGGAAGTGTCATTCGGAGATAACCTAAAAAGTGCGGGCATTGTGATGTCTCGGTTGTGTTCCCGCAAATTTTCTACTTAAAATAAATTAGGTTCTAATAGATAATAGTGAAGAAAGTGCTCCATTAGTCTACTTATCAGTACTTTAAAGAATCTGTGTTAAATATTATGAAAATGCCATCGTAATCTGAAAATGTTGAACATTTTCCGATGTAAGGGAACATAGAACCTGATTGCGGACACGGAACTAATAGTTATCAATTCAATATGAATACAAAATGTTGGCGGATTTTCCTATTCGTGTGCATCCTTCGTGTGACATTGGCAGTTTGTCCGACAAAGTGTACTTGCAAAATATAAAACTTAATGCACAATTTTCTTTGTCTCGGTAAGTTCTTCTGATATTCATCAAAGATGCATGACTACTTACAAAAATGTATTTATATTAAATACGATTTAAACCAAAAGCATTTTAAACACTAGTAAGATAATTCAGAGTAAAGTATATCAAATCAATGTTGACTGATTGGCTTAATAAAAACTTTTCGGCCTCCAATAGGGAAACGTGTACTCAATAAGTCCACAAATAAATGTTTGCAACGTAAATTTGACAGACTGCATTTCATACTTCAACAGGAAATTGGAGGGATTTTTATACGTATCACAGACCGGAAGGCTATTCAAACTCAGACCGATAGATACTACAAAATATCTGAAAAATAAGCAGTTTGCAATTATAATAAGAATACCAATCATTATAAAGATGTGGTGAAGGAAACGAACTGTAGAACTATCGAAAAGCAAAGCACGTAAATTGCTAGAAGACAAGACTGACAAAACAGTTCTTTTTCCACGTGGTTTTTGACAAAGCTTCTGGGAACATTGTTTTAAATAGGGGATTTTACTCAAGGCACGGCATTTATCAATACAAATGGAAATATAAGAAAACTCTACTAACTGAAGTATCCACCAGTTACGAACACTAATATAACTAGCTGATTCTCGGAATTAAAACATGTGTTACTTTGATGTGAGGAGTATAATATATTATATATGTATTGTTAATCGTTCAGTAGAAAAACAATTATGTTTGGTTATTGGAAAAGAATGAACTTCCGTTAAACAAAAGCAGCAGAAGAAAACAAAATTATAGTACTAATAGTGATAATGCAACAATAATTTAAATAACAGAAATAACGCTAGAGTGATATTCTGTTTTGTATATTATTTTATTTAATTATATTTATTTACGTTACTTAAATTAGGAAAGGGCATATGCTATCATGTCTTACTGAAATGACGGCCCAATACAAAAAAAAAATTTCAGGACAAACGAAATAAATAAATCATTGTACCAAACTGAACGAAAGTAGAGGAATTGAATGTAATGGAAATCCGTTTAAATATTTGACAGAAGTAAAATTAAAGCTGAAGTCGGGTGAGAACTTCCTTTCCCCGCCCTTTTTCCCAAAGTTTCAAATATTCCTTCCCCCGCTTCCTTCTTTTTCATCTCGTGGTAATTAGCGAAGGATTTGACCTTCAGTCATATTTTTATTATATATATTATATCTCCTTTTAATATTTATGTTATTTATTAATTAAAGTTAAACGCATGAAAAATAATTATTGTAACAAAGAAACATAATCGGGTGGCCACCAAATTCTTGGAGATGTCAAGCCGATTATGAGCTGTTTTGTTGTAATTATTCAATAGTTTTTTAGGGTTTTGTAAAATAATTTTACGAAACCCTACTAGTTTCGCGACCAGTCTGTCCGTCTGTCCGTCTGTCCGTCTGTCCGTCTGTCCGTCTGTCCGTCCGTCCGTCCGTCCGTCCGTGTGTCACAGCAGTTTTTCTCGGAAACTACTTGAGCTAGAAACATCAAATTTTGTGTGTAGGTGTAAAGTGGTGATCTCTTCAAAGTTCAACTACAAAAAAATTTTATAAGATATTTAAGAGGGGTCTCCGCATATAGGAGAGTGACCCCCCGAAAAAAAATTTCATTGAAGGTAGCCGATATGGGTATCAAATGAAAGGTCTTGATGAGAACTTTTCAAAACAGGTCTTCGTTTGGCAAAATTTGCTTAGAGGGGCCCACAGGGAGGGGAAATACACGAAAAATTTGTGTCCCCCCCCCTCGCGATTGGACACCTGTGATCCGAAAAATCTGAAAAAAGTCAGGAATGTAGGCCTTGGTGAGTACAACAACAACAAATACGTGAGAAGTCGCAATTCACTCAACTTTGTTAGTAATAGTATGATTTATCGATTTTATGTTTTCTTGAATAAAATCTTAACGCTACCCTTAAGTTCAATGAAATTCAGTACCTATTTAGCGATGTTATAGCAGTTTGAATTTTCCTGTGTTACTATGGAACAATATGCGCTGCATTTATTACTATGGCAACATATGGCTATGGAACAACATGCGCTTTTTACCGACTCAGACACTACAGTTTGGCTAGGATTTGCATGAACATTTCAGGAATGATAGGTGTCATGTATATCTTTGAGAATCGGTTCAGCTAGTGGTATCAGTAATCGTAAAACAAAATAGTGGCTGTTTTAAATGCGAAGATTGAATAATTTTGAGTTATTTTTTCCCAACTTCAACGTTTAAGGTGCATGCTTTGAACACTTGATTCAATTTGATGAATGACTGAAGATGAGCACCTACAATTAATGCTCATAAGTGATACAAGTCAAGGAGGTGGGAGAGAGCTCCTAGCAAAAGGGTTTTGTAATCATTCTAGGATTCGAAAAATTGGCCATTAATCGATGATAACAGTACAGAAGACAAACGTAGCCGATATGAGTATGAAATAAAAGTTTTCATGGCAGCTTTTCAAAACAGTTGTTAAACTGTCAGTTTTTACTTCAGTGGGGGCACAGGGGGGAAAATACATGAAAAATGTGTTTCCTCCATCGCGGATGGACATCTGAAATAATTATCAAGGGAGATATTTATGAGTATAACAATACCAAAAACCTTAGAAGTCGAAATTCGTTCAACTTTGTTAATAATAGTATGATCTTCGTCTTTGAAATGTTTCTTGATTTGATTCGATCTGGTGACTGCATTTTGCAAATTGAATACAAAACCCTTCTGACATGAGCGTAGGTCTGTTTACCCAACTTGTTTAAATACGTTGTCTTTCAACTTGATTTTAAAAATATTAAGTCAAATGAGGCATGATTCGCGCTTATGAGAACTCTACGATTCAGATCCTATTAAGAACTTAATAAATTTAGTGATTGCGAGAGTTCGCACGGACATATTCGTATGCTGTGCGAATAAAATGATTTGAAAAAAAAAAAAAATCACTCAAAATGATTTGTTATCTTCTTAAAACGCGAGTTGTAAACATTATTTTTGGATAAAATGAACGATACGACGCGACGTGAATAATTGAAACTGAAAATTCTTAATTAAGAACACTAAAAGAAGATTGAAAATATTGCAAACGTTAGAAAGGTTGAGATAGTTTTTTTTTCATTAGCAGGATTCTGACGCGTATTGTTTTAGAGACTTTTTTGTACTTCGCAACATAATGTATAAAATTGGATGTAAGATGCAATTAAACATATATATTTAAATTTGTTTTTTTAAGAAACATAGCCACAAAAGATAGGGACTTAGTTTCGTTTTAAATTACATTCATTTATGACATTTAAAATATTGTGTTAGAAATATCAGCGTAATGACACATCTTTTCAATTTGTTATGAATTTGTTAATCAATTTAAATGCAGGTACGTAATCGGAAATGTTGAATTAATTGCGCCTTCAAAACAGTATAAACAAAAAAAAGAAATTTGAAATTTTCTTCAGGTGTTGATTTACAATAAAGATGTTTTATTCGTGTTCTTTTTTTTTTTGGATGTCATTTGCGCTCATAATTCGCTTTTATTTTATTAATTTCAAAAAAAGATATGTTTGAGACTATTTAGTTTATAATACTTTAATTAAAGGCTTTGAAATTAAATCAAAATGAATTGCTAACAAAAAAAAAACGGACTTTCCTTTTCAGTGGCTTTTCTTTTTTCAGTGGGAAAGGAAGTGCAGGGTAGGTATGCCGTCGCGAGGGTAGGGCTTAGAAAAATCCGCTGAGGTCGGTTTCGCGTCGTGCGCGGTACGCGGTACCTTAGTTGACTTTGAGTTTTCTTTAACGTAGTTTTCGTCAGGTTGAGTTAGCGTAGCATACTTCGGAAATTCGGGAACGCGAAATAAAAATTAGCCTTTGTACTTTTGACTGGATAATGAAGAAATACGGAGTAACGTAGAATAGGTTTCCTCTCCGTATGGTTTTGTTTTTGTAACGCGTTTTGAAAACGGGCGTGTACAAGTGGCTGAATATTGTAATTGAGCGTAACCCATTCGGAGACCCGCGACCGAAATCCTCTCCGAACTAGCTGGCCGACAAGCAGCCACCGCGTGAATGGGTTACGGTGCACGGATTGGTTGACCGGTTGGTACCATCCGTTGGCACTACTCAGACTTAACGTCTAGAACCGATGAGAGGTCAGTTCCGCGTTCGGACCGTAAAATGTTTAAATCATTAAAGAAGGACACTAAAACCAAAAGAAGTCAATATTGCTGTCATCGATAATACCAATGATTTGCACGAAAGGAAGATAGCCACCAAAAAAAACTGTGTTCAAACGCAAGGAAAATGCTCTAGTGCTGAGCAGCCGTGGTGGTTGTTGTGGCCTTGAACTTGGGTTCTTCACCTCAAATAAAAGAGCTGTTGCAACAAAGTTAATAAAAGAGCCAACGGCGATCAAGACGCTCTCTTTTGTGGGATCTTTTGACGACGAGAAGGACGTTTTCTGCGATTTGACGTAAGCAATAGTCACCAGTATTAATATTTCGATCTCTTTTTCCCTATTGAAGTGGACGGACAGCGCGGGAGTTACACTTGAGGAGTCGAGTTGAATAGCGAACAGCGTTGGAGCTCCGTCGCAAGTGTGGCAATTGTGCAGAAGCGGAAGAGGAGATATCGGAAGGTGTTGGAGTTTTTTAAGCTGCAGTTAAATCATCAACGGGGCCCCAACATGAAGAAAATTAATAGAAAATGGAAGTTGTAAAATCATATACCATTTTGAAAGAATCAAAAATAAGAAATATTAAATTGCTATAATAATTTTTGACTATAATTTTGGAATTTAGCATGCAATTCGTATTTCAGCCAGTGGTGTGATCGCGCGCGGAGTGTACAGTGTAGGTGATTGGTCTAAATTATGCCTGGTGTGGCAAAAGTCCTTCCCGGCGGGGTACGCGAGGTGTGTAGAGGGTGATTGGGTGGGGAATTTCAAGTTATTTTTTGTGGAAGTGTTGGTAGGCGGCTCAACGAGCCGAGAAAGAACCAATTTGTGGTTAGGGAATATGTCCAGTCAGGATCGATTCTTTAATTCTGACATTCATCATTTGATCGGCTGGGCATAGGATAGGGTGTAGGCCTTGTTTATGATACAAACCCGTGTCCTAACAATTTACTAACAATTCTGGGGAGCCTCAAGCTCGCCGATTGGCTCGGCCAGTTCAAGGGTTGGCGAGTGTCGCCTTCCTAGTCTGTCTCCTCGGGTTAGTCGGTACCCCAAGGCCCCCAGCCGAAATCGTTTAAAGTAACGTAACAACATGTTTTACTCAATCACCGTAACACCATTAAATTCGTTTTTTTTGTAATAATCGTTAAAATATCCCCTCACACTCATACTGTTTGGAATAAGATTTTCATTAATTTTCCATCAAAAATTTCTTACAATCACGTCGGAATAAAGTGGTAAAGCAATAACAGCATATACAGTATATTGTGTTTGCTAAGAAGAAGATGCGGAAAGCATAGCCACAAGCTTTCGCCTAACATAGGTTGTGGCAATGAAGTCAGCTGACAGTTGTTGCGGGAGCAGGGCAGGAATCGTGGTCGATGGAACTTTCGATAATTTCAATGAAGATCTTAAATTTGTCTACATTTTTATTTCAAATTTTTAACGGGAACACAGAGAGCACACTGTTGACAGAGGGAGACATAAACATTGATACTATTAACACCTATTCGAGTTTACAACGATCGCGGATGATAAGTTTAGCTTGAATAAGTAATGTATTACAAAATTTCTAACTGTGTCCATTTTACCTTTATTTTTCAATTGTTCTGAGCGAGAAATAACAAGCTGTTATGGCATTCTGAGAAGATTCAATAGACTAGAGTTTAGATGGTAGTACCTATACGTCCTTAAAATCCCTCAAAGCACTTTAAAGCCAGAGAGAGGTTTGGATGATGCGACTCTAGAATTCAAACAGAAGCATAAAATTCTAACAACCCCCGAGTGACGGTTGTGCCCTGCCCAAACTGTGCTTGTGGATTGTTTTGGTCTAATCTAAGGTTCGACGTCGAAGCACGTTGGTAATTTCATTTTCTGTGAAAGTTCATCGAGCGGAATTGCTGCCGCCATTCATCATTAGCAAACACGGTACGACCGTAAAAAGTTTTTTTACGTTCCGTCCCAACCAACTAGTGTATGCAATCGTTGACTTGCATTTATAACTTAAAAAGTTTGAAATTACCGAAATATGTCCATTTGGCGATGAAAAGTGTCATTTCCTATTCGCCCAGTTCAGTTAGAAAGTCCTTTGAAATTTGACGTGCTCTTTAATTGGATTCTTGCATAAACCGGGCATTTTTTTTTCCGGATCAATCTCTAATGGGACTATCTCTTGACAGTGCGCATCTTAAAGTGCATCATCATAAACTAGCTTGGAAGCAAAATTTAAAGTTAAATTAAATTTTAGTCGATATAACATATAGCCCAAATAATCCGAAGCTACAAAAAGATAGTAAAAATTTTTAAAAGAACCGGAAGTGAATCTTCAAAGCGAATTTTAAAGAACTATATTTTTAAAAAAATTCAAAGTAAATTTTCAAGGTTTATATTTAAAAATAAGTTTTAAAGTAAATTTTAAAGGATTATATTTTTAAAAAGGTTTTAAGGAATCGAAAGTGTATCTGAAAGAATAACACTAAAAGAAAAAAAGCAGAACAATTTTTTTCTACCACTAAAGCTGTTGTTGCCACTAGTATCAAATTGCGATCGAGATTTTTGCTTCAGCCGCTTCCGTCCTGCAGCGAGCGCCCGTCGAAGGAATGAGGTGAGTACCTGTACATGTCTTATAGTATTATTTTTGATCGCATGCCTTTGCCTACACATAAATTATTAATGAGAATGAATATGAACACGGACCTTAGCCTTACAAGAAGAGAAGACATTGTCAGTAGGTTACTTTCTTTTTGGTTTTAATTTCAATGAATATCGATTTTAATTAAAGTAAGTTTGCTTGTACGAAATCAATTTAAAAATGAGAGTAATAGTCTTGAATAAGTTTTTTTTGTAATAATAATTGTCCGACAATTTGGAACAAAAGCATATGAATTCAGTAATATAGAATATAGACCGTAAATATTTGCGCTAATGCAGATTCTTATTGGGTGTACAACCTTATAGCCGGAATTTGACGCTACTAACAAATATCGCGAAAGCTCAAACTTTATATATATGTCATTTTGAAGGTACATTTAACAGCTATCAAAATCAGTCAACAAAACGATTTTATCTTGCGTGCATCATTATTATTTTTCACGATAAATAGCTTCGAAAATTGGAGAAAAAGACAGCATTTGCGGGATGTTCTGTTGGGTCATATTTTGCAAAGAAAACTGCTGCGGAAAGACATCGTTTCCTTGTAGAAGTTTATGACGACGATGCTTTAGTGAAAATACAGTGTTTTGAATGGTTTCAACTATTCAAAAGTGGCGATTTTGACATCAAAGACAAAGAACGCCCAGGACAGACAAAAAAGTTTGAAGACGAAGAATTGGAGACGCTACTCGATGAGGATTCGTGTTAAACGCAAGACAAATTTGTCAAATCGTTGATAGTGACTCAGCAAGCCATTTTGAAACTTTTGTAAGCCGCCGGATACATTCAAAAGCTAGGTTATTGGGTCCCCTATAAGTTGAAGCCGAGAAACGTTGAACGGCGCTTCTTTATGTCTGAAATGCTGCATTAGCGCCATAAAAAAGAAATCAATTTTGCATCGGATCGTGACTGGAGTTGAAAAATGGATCAATTATGACAATCTCAAGCGCAAAAAGTCATACGTGAAGCCCGGCCAACCAGCCAAATCAACGGCGAAGCCAAATACCCATGGTGCCAAGGTTATGCTGTGTATTTGGTGGGATCAAAAGGGGCCTTTATTTTATGAGTTGTTGAAATCGGGCCAGACAATCATAGGTGGCCTGTACCGAACAAAATTAATACGTTTGAAGCGTGCCATCATCGAAAAACGCCCGGAATATGTGACCAGACACGAGGCTATAATTTTTCATCATGACAACGCTCGGCCGTATGTTGCAAGGCCCGTTTAAAACTATTTGGAAAATAGTGGACGGGAAGTTTTGGCCCATCCTCCTTATAGCCCGGACCTTGCTTCGTCTGACTTTCATATATTTCACTCTATGCAAAACATCCTCACCGGAATACGCTTCTCTTCAGAGCAAGGCATCCGAAATTGGATGGATTCGTTTTTGGCCGCCAAGCCGGCGCAATTTTTTTGGGATGGAACTCATTAATCGCCTGAAAGATAGGGAAATGTTGTAGCTTCCGATGCACAATACTTCGAATAAAATATATTGTAAGATTTTTTCACAATAAAGCATCAAATTTCGCTAAAAAATTCCGGTTATTAAGTTGTACTATTTCAAATTTCCATTGCATATTGATTTGAGATAACTTTTCAAATTAATTCACACTCGTGTGTAAGTTTTGACTGATTTGCGATACAAGACATATTTTGCTATATACATTTAAATAGTTTCTTATTTCAAAGTGTCAAGCTTTGGCCAATACACAAATCAATGGTGTACCTTAATTATTGTATTAAGGACTGAATAGATTTGACAATATTCATTGTTTTTTTTTAAATGATGAAATGAGTTTCTAATAAGAAACCAACCGGACTTCTCCTTTCCCTCTTATGGGTATTAGACATACTACGTTGGTGGACTCTTCCGTAACAATGAGGTAGCCATCGGGTGAAGCTACCTCTCTTTTTGTTGTTTCAGGGGCTCTCGCCTGGGATGATTGGTTTTCCATTCCTCACATGGCCAAGTCATCATTTTGATCTGGTAAATTTTACGAGCAAAGTATGTTGCCAAGGGCTTTGTTGGGGCTTCTTTTATCCTCTAGTTCAAGGAGGTCAATCTTTACTCCTTAGCTGATTTTTGGCGAGTCCCATGCAGATTTTATTCTTTTTCAAACATCTCCCGCTTGTCGAATTAGCCTTTCTTCTTCATGTCGCTGGGCGGAAATTGTACTTTGCGACCACCTTTCTTTTGAGAAGTTATCGGATTCCGTTTCCGAGTACAGTACTTCTTCCACATTTTCGACGGTGGTGATGAAATCACACAATGGCGCTTTCTTGGCTGATAACTCCTTTATTTTTCCGCGCGATTTCTTTGTGGCCTTCAGGATGGTTCGTTATTATTTCAGGACTTAAAACCCTTACTTCGGTCGGTTTGGTAGCGGTCGCAGCAGTAACCATCGAATTCTCCATGTTCTTTATATTTCCCCCCACCGCTCGAACCACTGGCACGTCCTGCAGAGTTTCTCGCGCCTCTTTTTAATGGTTGGGCCACTTGCGATTTTATTGTCGTAACCAGCGATTTTCAGGCGCAAATATGAACACACTGCGACAAGATTTGCAAAGGAACTTCAGGCATGCGCAGAACTAATATGCTTATTTGAAGGTCATTTGTGCGCTATGCGAGAAACTTCCATGAACGTCATCGTCAAATGTCCAAATGATGTGCGCCTGCGCGAGTATCACGAAAACTTCATACTAAATTGGTTTTCTGAAGTACCTATCGCAAATTCCTGCGATGGCCGAAATCGTCGGAAATAGCAGTGTGTGCGCTTCTATTTAACATGTGTAACTTACGACAGCAGTGCGACTATATAGTCGTAGTCTGATCTATCCCTAAGGACGTTCCGGCATTCGCATCAGTTTTTTGCTGCGCCCGAATGCCGCAACGATCTCAGTCTGGACAAGACCATTTGTTGATCTTCGTTTTTTGTCCGTCGTCACTGCCGTTGTATTCATCATTTCGTTTTCGTGATCTAAAATTTTATACTAAACTTGTAATTAATGTCAAGAAAAAAAGCAAGGTTAATGTTCTCTTAAAGAGAACATTTGACCTTTATACTTTGTAGAAACTCTCGAACCACAAAATAACATTTTTCATGCTTTAAATTTGACAACGAACCCATTGCGACTGAAGCATTGTCCAGTCGATTGTACTTATATTAGCAAAAACCAATATATTTAATTATGTCATTCACTCATCCCAATAAAATAATAAATATTTTAGACACCCTTAAAAGAAAAATTATATCAATCATGATTATTTTTCCTTCTGGAAAGTATGCAATTACCAAAATGCACTTTACCAACCCTGAATAATTAATCGCCGATTTACTGCAAGCGTGTGTATTGATTTGGGTCATGTCGAATCTGCACAATTTATTGGCTGGTCATCAAGTTGCCCATGAGAGGCAATTATTCGTCCATCGCGTCGAATTGTCTGAAATTGTACATAGACAGAACATTGACATCATAACAAATAAAACGCTGAATTGAGAATGTTTTGTAATTAGGGAAAGGCCTTAACTCTATGTTATATTTCCAGATGCTAGGTAAGCACCTGAAGGCACTCATCAACAGCAAAAAATTGAATGGAAGAGATGCATGCAACATTTTTGTGCATCTACAAAATCTAGCTTTTAGCCGAAAGATATAAATTATCGTTAATTTTACTTTGCCGTTAGGAAAAAAACGAAAGAGAACGTGGTATAGATTTCTTTCTAGCTTCGCGATTTGTTAGATGCAAGATTTCAACTTGACTAAATTCTAAAGCCATAACCGTGTTTCTTGATTCGCTTATAATTCTTTTTTGGTGCATATATGTATGTGTTATGGTGTTTATTTGAATGTAATTTATGTTTTATTCGTAGCGCCTTGGATGGCTATTAATCAATTGACTGCAAAAATCACTTAAGAGTGTCTCGCATTTCGTTGGGTTGAACAACTGTTTATCAGCGTGATATGTTGTTCACCCCTGGTAGTTATCAAAAGAATCTCACCAGAAAATAAGTATGTTTATTCCTGTATTCATTGCATTCAATGAATGCTTTTTAATCATTTCAAAACAATCCTGGTCTACGCAAAATTATTATCAATGCAAAGTTCACTTCATTTAATGATTTGAATTGAAGTTCATATGGTTTTATACTCTTATGTACGTGTGATACGTGGAGCTACGTGGTATTTTTATTGAGGTTATTGATGATGTAAGACGTATTGTATTGCACCCATGACAAACAGAAGAAAAACAAGTTGAGTTGGCAGGAGAGTGCTCCTGCCAGAAGGGCTTTGTAGTTATATTAGGACTCAAAACAATCCTTTTGATAACATATATCGATGATTTGAGTTATGAGTAAGCAAGAGAAATCAAAGAGTCTATTCATATACACAAAATAGTCGCCATTTTGATCCAGAAGAACTGATTTCGCTGAATACTTGACCAGTAGGATACATGCAAATCAAACACTTATCCTGAAAATTTAATGAAAATTCCACGATAATTGTAGTATCAAGGCCGATTCGATATACATGTTAACCATCAACATGTGTTGCTATTTTTGAAATTTCGATTTCTATGAAATTTTGTCAACACAACGATCTTATGTTAACGCACGTAATTTTAGGTAGTTTATGACCGTAAAATTTACAAATCATACTTATACTAACAAATTTAAATGAAATTTTTCTTCTGAAGTATTTGTTGCCCTTGTAATAATAAAGGCTTACCTCTTTGATTTTTGTTAGATTTTTCAGGCGCAATAGTACCCAATCACTTTTTACCTCTGCTTGGACCGCCCGTTGTACAAACTGACATTTTTTTTTTTTAAGGAAGTCAAGTTGGGTATAAAATGTAAGGCCTTGATAAGATCTTATAATATCAAGTCTCAAGGCTCTAATTTAGTTTTGTTGAGTCAGGGAAGGAAAATGACCCGACAAATTGATGTCCCCTCCACGTGATTCAACACCTGTGGACCGGAAAATGTGAAAAAAATCACAGATGTGGGCTATTACGTGTACTAGGTTAACAAATACCTTACAAATCTAAATTCAATCGACTTTCTTGATAATAGTATGATTTGTGAATTTAAGACGCGACCCTTAAACTTATTTTCTAACTTTGAATCAATTTAGCTCCCTTTAAAGTGCAAGTCCAGAAAAACGGTGAGAATTTTAAGAAATCGGAATATTTTACGGGTCGGTAAATCGTTTAAAGTATAAGCTTTTACATAAAGTTTGCCAGAGTCGAATTAACCCAAAAGGGCCTATGAGAAATTGGGAGTCTCCTTTTTTTACATTTCTTTCTAACTTTAAACCGTTTCAGCTCCCTTAGGAATGCAAATCTAGAGAAACGGTAATAATTTCATGATGCGTTAATTCAGGAAATGTTTTGGAGCTCAGAATTTATACTGAAAAAATAAAATGTCTTTTTTTAAGCGCTTTTAATTATTAAATTTCTTAACCAGATCCCGATATTACGAAAACAAGTTATCCTCTTCATCCGTGGCGGTATTCTGAAGCTCTTCTTACAATCATCCGAATATTTAAACCTTTCACATTTAATGGCAGGAATTTAATGGGCTAATATAGACATAGTACAGGAAGTCCGGGACTGGAAAATTTGGATGCTTGCGAATCCTTATAGATCTCGAGATACCCCAGCGAACAACGTTTAAATACGGATCTAGGGAATGGATATAGTGACCTAATTAAAATTATCCAATAACTAATTCTTTGTAATAAAATTTCCACAATTATTTTACTTGCAGTTGCTAACCCATAATTGCATTACAACTTTTTTAATTCCCGGTAATAAATTTACCTTTAAGCTATTTGTTAATTTTATACCTGCCTCAGTTAATTGTTAATTGCATTATAATTGTATGTTATTTCCCGTAGTAGTACTTAAGGATATTTATGTTTATTACCTGATTTATCTTTTCTGCCATTGAATGTGAAAGGTTTAAATATTCCGATGAATGTAAAAAGAGCTTCAGAATACCGTCACTGATGGAAAAGATGACTTGTCTTCGAAATACCGGTAACTGGTTAAAAGATTTTATAATTAAATAGCGCTTGAAAACGGAAATTTTATTTTTTATTTTTTCAGTATCACTACAGGCGCCATTACTGCCAAAATGCAAATCTCAGAAAATTGTTTGGAAGTAGCAATTTTTGTCAAGAATGCACCAGAGCCCGAATTGGCTTGTGTGAATTTGGCAGGTCTCCTAGTTTCACGTTTATGGTACAATATTATTATTCTTTCATAATATTTATATGCTTCCACATTGTCCTTGTTCTCACTCTCAAATATATTTACACTCTCATATGGACATGAACAGTGATAATTGAGCAATTGTCTAAGCAAACTACTCGAAAACGAACATATTGTTGTTCCAGATTTCAATTGTAAATTTAATATAATGTTCATCATTTTAATCTACAATTGAAATCTGGACACGGCAACCCACTTTCTGACGAAGCTCTTCCACGATTACACTTTCGCAATCCCATGGAAAGTGGATGAGAGACTCGTCGACTTGTTTTTGAGTGGCGCCATAAGACGACGACGAGCAAAAAATGGGGATTCGAACGTCGGTTAAAAATTCTAGCAGGCATTCGGTTTAAATGGTACGTACGGAGATTGTGCAAATTGTTTTCGTTTCTTCATTGTGTGATCAATTGAATTCTATTCTAGCCCCGCAACCGAAAACAGCTCAAAGGAAATTCTTCCAAATAATATTCGCAGCTGAACGTAGCCGAGAGTTCATTCCGCTTCCGTGAAACGTCAAGTTTGCCCGGCACCCAACCCGTATGCTCCAGAGACTCTGCCCTGCGCGTGGAAGGGCCTGACAGTGAAAAACGTTTAATTTTGAGAAAATCGCGAAGTGCAAGATCGAAAGCCCCAGTTTTGCGTTATTCGAGCTCGAGGTTGTGTTCTACCCGACGAGAATCATCCCAACAGACAACGGACCGCCCGTTTGCATTTCCTTTGCTCGGAAAACATGAAAAGCCAGCGCAGGGCATTCCACGATTGTGTTGTTTGTGATTGAGTTACTTTCGCCATCCAATACGCAAATCCGCAACCACCCACCATAAAGTCCGTGCAACGTGATTCGATCGAAAAATCGACGCAGGATCAAAGAGTGAGGAGTCGCGCAAAACTCCACAGATGCCCTAAAACCCAATCAATTCATGTCGTTGCAAATCGCGCTCGGGGCCCAGAAGTCAACAAGAAATTCAAGTTCCAAGAGTCAGTCCATGCCGACCTTGGTTTTGTTGTTTTCTTTGCATCGCGCAAGATCTCGAGATCAAGACACATTTTCTATGGCAGCTCGGCATCGCTGCCGTTATTTGTGTTGTGGAATGTATTTGGTTCGAAGAACACAGACGAGACTGAAACCACGCGAAAAATTCATTTCGAGATTTGAAGAAATCTAGTGCGTTCTTCGTCGTCCTGTATTGGCTCAAAGATGCACCGAATTTCAGTGAACAGTTCCGCGAAGTGGCCTTCTGCGATTCTCAGTTAGAATTTCTGTCGGTTCGCGTTTTCCGCGTTTCTTTGAAAAGCAGAACGATACACCATAGCATATGGTTCCAGTGGAAAGGAAGAAGCAAGAGAATTCGCGCTTCTGCTAGTGCAAATTGTAGCGACCGGGCGATATTTTAGATTCTATATACTTACAGAGGTGGCCAAAAGTGATCGGACAATACAAGAAACAAGCAATAAAATACTTTTACGAGCATAAGCTTTGAAATGAAATAAAAATTTTTCCCTTATATAAAAGTTACTTGTATTCTCAATTAATTGCACAAAAAAATAAAACAGAAATAAAAAGATTTTCACAAGAAAATTAACAACTAATTCAAATCCACATTGCATCAAGTGGACAAAAGTAATCGGACATTTTGAAAAGTGTGAAATTAGTCATTGAAGTTTGGAGCAATTCTTTTCTTTTCATTTCCGAGTTTAAAAGGGAATTCCCCTAATTATATGTTGATATGTGTTTTTCTGATATCAGTCATTTACTTGTCAGTTTTAAGTGAAGAAAGTTAAACATGGCTAAGAATCGCAAAGAAACCGGTATACATGAAAGAAAAGTTATAATAAAGTTGTATAAAGAGAATAAATCCTTTTCTGAAATATCAAAAATAATTGGAAGAAGTCGTTCGACAGTTTTCGATATCTTGAAACGGTTCAGAAAAAATAATCAGGTGGAAAACGAAATTAGGAGTGGTCGACCATGTAAACTAACAGAGACAGACGCACGAAAATCTTAAGAATTGTTAAAAAGAATCCGACTACAACGTCCAGAAGTATTAGGGATCAATTAGCAGATGTAAATGGTACCAATGTTAGTGCCCGGACTATTCGTAGAGCTCTCAGCCGTGCTGGTTATCAAGCGAGAGTACCTCGAAAGAAACCACTAATTAGCAAAGTTAATAAGAAGAAAAGATTATGCTTTGCAAAAGAATTTAAAAGCAAGCCGCTCGACTTGTGGACTCGTATAATATTCTCTGATGAGAGTAAGTTTAATATCTACCACTCCGACGGCAGGTTGTTGGTGTGGAGAACTCAAAATAGTGAGCTTCATCCCAAAAACATTCAACATACAGTAAAACACGGAGGTGGCTGTGTAATGGTCTGGGGTTGCATGGCTGCCAACGGTGTAGGAGAACTTGTTTTCATTGACGAACCTATGGACAAACTAGGTTACTTGTCGATTTTGAAAGAAAATTTGAAAAAAGTGCACAAAAATTGGGTCTTGATGGTCATTATTTGTTCCAGCAAGATAATGACCCAAAGCATACAGCTCATGATGTTCGTATGTGGCTCCTTTTCAACACTCCTGGTCAATTAAAAACACCACCGCAATCCCCAGACCTAAATCCCATCGAACATCTTTGGGATCATCTGGATAAAAAAATAAAGAACCATCACATTACTAATAAAAGTCAACTGAAGACGGTGTTATTAGAAGAATGGGACAACATTACTCCGGACGTTACCCGTAAGTTGGTACAGTCTATGCCCAATAGGTTAACAGAAGTTATAAAACAAAAAGGATACGCAACTAGATATTAAAAGCCTATGTTCTAATGGAATCATCAGAAAGAAAAGTATTACAATTGAACGTCCGATTACTTTTGTCCACTTGATGCAATGTGAATTTGAATTAGTTGTTAATTTTCTTGTGAAAATCTTTTTATTTTTGTTTTATTTTTTTGTGCAATTAATTGAGAATACAAGTAACTTTTATATAAGGGAAAAATTTTTATTTCATTTCAAAGCTTATGCTCGTAAAAGTATTTTATTGCTTGTTTCTTGTATTGTCCGATCACTTTTGGCCACCTCTGTATATGTACGCGATAATAGACGGATGTGTTGATGATTCAACCGGTATCACCATTATAAACAATTTTGGAGGCATTCAGGCAATCAGGTGATAAAAATCATACGAAATTTGACTGTAAACGGAAATAGGGACGATGGAAAAGAAATGCGTAACTTTATATTTAGGTGTCTAATTTTTATTGGGTTAAGACAGAAATTTATCCTGAAATGAACTGCTCATTTTTAGAAAGTGGTCGTATTTGTATGCATGAAGCTCTTGATGGATATGGATGTGATTAAACGTTCTATGTGTAAGGATGCCAATGTAGATAGTGTTGACAAAATTTAAGTGCTGAAAACAAACATTATTAGGTTTCTAATTCAATAACCCAGTGCTAGATGCTAACATTTTATGCTGGGTAAAAAGTATTGCCGCTTACAGTTAATCACTCAATACAACCGCTTAGGGCTAACATGGTGTGCCAAATTAACATTCTTGTTGAGAATATTTCTTAAAACTTGCCGAAACTAACAACTAACTTTTGTATACTTGCAAGCTTTAACCAATTATTGAATGTGCTGTTCTGTAGGTGCAATAAAATGCAAATGGAGTGCTTACTTAATGAATGGAGCTTCGATGCGACAACTAGCAGAGAAAACCAAATCTTTACTTCTCTTCCATCCAAATACTGTCGCCACTTTACTAAAGAGGAGCAACAAAAACATAACAAAGAACAAAGTCGAAAAGTTAACATTTAGCTCTATTAGATTTGTATATATTTTTAAGGTTTTGGTTTCATCTAAATTTCCCTAAAGCGTTAACACTAAAATCTTTCTTTTCTGCTAAAGTGTGAATATACTCTGACAAAAAAGAATCCGGAAATCACAAATGAAATGCAAAATATTTGATTATTCATCAATATTTATTTTCTCGCCTTCAAAGTAATCCCCATCAGATGCACTACCCTTATGCCAAAGATTTTTCTAGTCCTCCAAACACTTTTCATAAGCACTTTTTGGGTTGGCCTCCAGCTCCTTCAGCGAGTTTGTGACAAAAAAGTACCCGGAAATTGCAAATAAAACGCAAAATATCAAAAACCGTCAAAATCACACTGAGCCAAATCTACTCATAGTGAATACGGTGGTTGATCGATGGAATTTATTGCATTTTTGGCTTCGAATTCAGTCACAATAAAAAAAAATCACAAAATCACAAAAATCGCAACGCTTTACTGAGGTGTACCGACTTAAGGCGCAACCCCCAGTGAAACTGAAAATTTGAGTAAACTTTACAGCCGTTCACCTCAGAAACGTTAAGAATATTTGCAACAATTTTTTAGCAAGAAGTCGGAATGAACCTTTGGCTATCGAATCAACTCATTACATTTTGCAAAAAGTTTGCTGCAAAAGTTATTAAATTCAAACAAAATAGCAAGTTTTCGTTAAAAATGTTGTAGATCTCGGAAACTACTTAACGACCCGAGTTGATTTAAGCTATCGTTGTTAGATCTAAATTATTTGCAGTGAATCAAATCATCGAGAATTCAAAAAAGGTTTTGCAAAAAATTTTTCCAGAACAAAATGTGTAATTTGCACACACTGAATAAATATCATGCATGCACATTGATTTGTATCAAATATCCACATTTTGTTCTAGGAAATTTTTTGCAAAAAACTTTTTTAAATTTTTGATGAGTTAATTCACTGCAAATAATTTAGATCTAACTACCATAGCCTAAATCAACTCGGTACATTAAGTAGTTTCCGAGATCTACTATATTTTTTAACGAAAACATGCTGTTTTGTTTGAATTTAATAACTTTTGCAGCAAATTTTTTGCGAAATGTCATGAGTTGATTCTATAGCAAAAGGTTCATTCTGACTTCTTGATAAAAATTTTTTGCAAATATTCATAACGTTTCTGAGGTGAATGGCTGTAAAGTTTACCCAAATTTGCAGTTTCACTGGGGGCTGCGCCTTAAACAGCTGCTGTAAACAAACTGGTTGACAGATCGCACTCATATTTGGCATAGTAATTAAGGACAGTCCTACCAACTTAACAAAATATTGAAATATCATTTACCTGGGGAATTTAAATTACAATTTCCGGATACTTCGTTGTCACAGTGTAGTTCAAAAATTTGTTGAGGGTTAAGAAATATTTGTCGGACATTCCATTCGAAGAACATTTTTTATCGTCACATCCTCAGACTAATATGCATAGCAGTAGGTATTTCGTGAAATCCTTTTTTTTTAATAATATGTACATACAATATTGTGGAATAGCTCCAAACTTTTGCCCTTTAGTAAAGCAAACTGAATTGAATTGAATTGAAAAAAGAATATAGTTAACTAACCAGGCTACAATGTTTCATCTTAATTTTTTTCAGAACATTTTTTCTTCCAACAATTTTGAATTCAATTTTAGTCACCAATGAAAATATTCTTGAATATGAAAAAAAAATTCGCTACAAGCAATTGAACTATTTGTCATAATTTATAATTTATTGAGTATGAATATATCCTGAAGTTGTATTCGAAAACAAAACCTATCAATTAAAATTTTATATAAGAAACGGGAAAAATAATTAAAAATAAAGTAGCGAAAGATTTGTTTCATCGAAGGGTGTACTTAGATTTCGTGTCAAAATAACGAGAGTTATCCCAATTATCCATAAAATCGTTAGAATATGCCCATACTATACGACCGCATAATGAATGTTACAAATTTACATGGATATTAAAAATACAATTTATTATTAAAATAATACAGGACCCGCAACGATGGCAGGCTCCTCCTCTAAAATGGGCTAGCCATCGAGCGCGCTCTTCTTATTTTTTCTGCTTAACAGGGGCTCTTGCCGGGTAGAGTGACCTTCCGCTCGCATGCCATTTTATGATATAGAGTTATGTGATTTCATTGCATAACGCTGTGGCATAAATTGGTTACGTTTCTATTCCTCATTAGAGAGAAAGAGTCATACAAAGCACTTTTGTATGAGTTTTTCACTCAAATGGGAAATACATGGCCACGTCTACGTTTGGATCCTGATCGTCAGTCGAGTATCGTCAGTAACGACGAAGTCTCTGTAAGTCCGTCCATTTTTGCCCGGCTCAATTTGTTCTTCGAACAAGCATTTCAACCATTAGTAGGTTACCTCGGCCTCGACACCAGTCGATCGGCATTTTTACATGGTTTAATCGTGAATGCGAAATTTTTTTGTAGTGGGTCCTTGTGCTAGGGGGAAGGAACCCGCCCTACGACACTGCAACGCTAACCTGCCAGCGCATTCACGTGTCCCCAGACAAGGCCAATCTCGGCGGATCTCAACATCCTCTTTCGCCAGAGTAGCAGACCATCGCTGCAGTCCTTCACGGACATTCATCTACCTACTTCACTACAACACTCTAGAAGCATAGTTTTTGTCGATCAGTTCCATGACTGCTACTTGTTTTAGGAAGCCTCAGTTTTCAGGGGGGAAACGCCTGAAAAATCATTGGAAATTTCAGTAAAACTTGAGAGCGACTACGAATTTTGAATTATTTACCTAAAGTTTGACCCTTGTTGCATCCATTGTTTCTGAGGAAAATTACTGTGACACGCGAACAGATGAACGGACGAACATACGCGTAGATAGGCAGGCACGATGTGAGACGACGTCTTCTTAAAACTCGTTTTGCAAAGTTTTGAAACATGAAAAATCATGGGAGCGCTAGACCTTAGGAATATTTGCAAACCATATTTTAAAGTTACTTATGAAAATTCTTTCTACGTAATTGGGTTGCTTTAATAATTTTTCTGAAAAATTATTAGGGAAGAAAAATGTAGGGAGAAGGTGGTTTCGACGTGTAGTTACACAGAAAGAATTTTCATAAGCAATTTGAAGCTATGGGATCTATCTGAAAAACGAATTCGATGCCCGCACGAATCATAAAAGCCCAGTGTAGAGAAAGTCATCGTATAGACTTATTATTCATAAAATTGATATAAGAAGGGTTAAATGATCAAAAATAAAGCTTAGAATATTATATAAGTTGAGGAAGTTTTCCAAATTTTGATGCATTATCCTGTGATCATTGCAAATGGACCGTGCAATGAAAAATCAGAGAATTTTAATATATTTTCTTATGCCCTTCTTAACTGTCAACAAACCAGTCGATGAAGAGCTAAGAAATTTTCTAAAATTGTTAAAACAGAAATTGAGGTTTGACGATATAATGAAAAGTTAACCAGCTCTATTATATATTTTTATGCCATGAAGCTGCTAGTTTTGTTAAAGCACGATACTTGTGAATAGTTTTTTTTTCTAATTTTTTATCCATATTCGCTAGTAATAAATTAAATCAAAAATAAATTGAAATCACTACACGATTATAGTTGCATACATTCTAAGATATGGCAGAATACCCTTAAGTCCAGTGTTTAAGTGAAGAGATCCTTCCGGGAGGCCATTTGGCTCGAGCCACATATAAATATAACGTATGCAAGGGGGATGGACAAGAACTATTGAAGTTATCTTAGAGTAAAATTAGAATTTCATTAGCAAGTGGTATGACAAAAAATATGATTAAAAAATGGGCAAGAATATATAAGTTAAAAAATAAAATAGGCTTTACTCATCTTCTGGTTTTTCATATTCTAGTGAAAGGCTCAGCAGAGGAATAGTACTGGACCTTTTCACAAAGCTGCTCTATTATGCTATAGAAGCGTTTTTTTGCCAGTGTATTGATCTGAAGTGTTGAATGGGTACCCAAAAAAGCAATGATATCATTGCAAAGATTGTGCGTCTGCAAAATAACATTTCTGATAGTGACAAGCAACAAAAGTTAGGGCTACATATGAGTAGTGCCTACAGGATAATTCGGCTGGAATGAAATTTACATTTTTAACATACTGGAGGTCCTCTGGAGGCACAAATCACTAAGTGTAGGCCTCAAGGGTTGCAGGAAGTATAAACAAGTTGGGTAGACAGACCTACGTTCATGTCAGAAGGGTTTTGTACTCAACTTACAACATACCATCACCAGCAACGAATAAAATCAAGAAACATGTCAAAGAGATTTACTCGTTTAAAAGAAAATCCATTGTTTCTCCATTTTCAACGAATATAAATCACTCAAATCATGAAATCCCAAAAACATTCATGTCATCGATCTTATCTGAAAATTTTAAGAAGATTAAATCAAAACTGCAGTGTCTGGTTCTATGGGAAGTCCATAAAATACCAAAATACTGTGTTATTGTTGTTGTAATTGGAGAAATTTCAAATAGAAATAACTTCCGTGAATATGATATGAATTTCATCAAACTGACAGAGTATTAGGACCTTGTATAAGGTTGGGTTTAAAGGCATCCATAGGATTTTATTGGAGATAATGTGAAATTCGAAGATCATACTATTATTAACAAAGTTGAACGAATTTTGACTTCTGAGATATTTGTTATTGTTGTACCCATAAACATCTCCCTTAGTAATTTTTTTAAGATTTTTCTGATCACAGGTGTCCAATCACGAGGGGAAACACATTTTTCGTGCTACCAAGGAAGCAAAAACTGTCAGTTTAAGAACTGTTTTGAAAAGCTTCCATAAAGGCTTTTCATTTGATACTCATATCGGCTATCTTTGATGAAATTTTTTTCAGGGGCCACTCCCCTGTACTGTAAACATCGATTCATGGCATCAGAATTTTTTTTTTCGAACCCTAGGGTGGTTACACCTATGACTATTAATTTCACCTATGACTATTAATTGTAGGTACTCATCTTCAGTCATTCATTAAATTGAATCAAGTGTTAGAAGCATGAACCTTAAACGTGTAAGTTGGGAAAAAATAACTCAAAATTATTCAATCCGCGCATTTAAAACAGCCACAATTTTGTTTTACGATTACTGATACCAAAAGCTGAACCAATTTTCAAAGATATTCATGAAACCTATTATTTCCTGAAACTTTCATGCAAATCCTAGCAAACCTGTAGTGCCTGAGTCGGTAAAAAGCGCATATTGTTCCATAGCCATATGTCTCCATAGTAATACAGCGCATACGAGTATTGCTGCATAGAAATACACGAAAATTAAAACCGCTATAACTTTGGTAAATACCACTCGATCTTTATGAAACTTGCAGAACAGGTTAATTTTGTATATAGCCATTTGCATACCAAATTTGGTATTGGTATTACCGTTCAAATATTATTCAAGCAAATGTAAAATCAATAAATCATATTATTACTAACAAATTTGAGTGAATTTCGACTTCTCTCGTATTTGTTGTTTTTGTACTCATAAAGGCCTACATGCATGATTTTTTCAGATTTTTCGGTTGAAAGGTGTCCAATCGCGAGGAGGGTACGCGAAAAGTTCGTACATTTCCCCTTCCCCTGCCCCCCACGGTACAGATATGGCAATTTTGAGACTTGTTTTGAAAAGATCTCATTAAGACCTTTCCAACGACATCCTACTCGACTACCAACGGTGAAAATTTTTTTTTATAGATTTATTCCACTGCGCACGAAAACTAAAGAATTCTGAAAGAATGGCGTAGGACCACATCAACCATATCGACCCAGCACTTAACAAACCCTATACAGCACTGATGCTTATAAATCTGTACCGGTCTCATAGCAATTAAAATTAACAATAAATCGAGTAGGTAGGAGTATGCTCCAGTCAGAAGGGTTTTGAATTGTTTCTATGAAATTACATTTACGCTACGTAACTAATGTGCAAAGTCAAGAAACATTTCTATCAAATGTACGTTAAATCGCATGTTTGAAGGAAACCATTGTCCACAATTTAGAGGGCCATCATTTTTGCTGCTGTATAGCAAATATCATTAGTATTCAGAGTTTCAAAGACATTTCAGTTATTCATCTCTGTTAAAAAGATCCGACTGATAATGTTGCATCTTGGAGGATCAAAAGCCCTTGGAAAACCACGCATTGTAGTTGTTGTGATGTATGAAAATTCAAATGGCTATAATATCACTGAATAATGTTAGATTCTGATAAGAATTGCAGGATAGGAAATCGATTCAACTATCTTGATCCAAAATTTCATTGCACTTAAGGGTAATTTATTGACAAAATGTGGAATTCCTGAATCTTACTTTTATTAACCAAGTTGGGCAAATTTTGACTTCTGGGGTGTTTGTCATCCGCTTTTCTTGCCGATATTATAATTTTGACAAGGGTGAAAAAAAGTCCGCGTAGCTTAGTGGTGAGAGCACTAAGCCTGTGAGCCGAAGGTCTCGAGTTCAAGTTTCGTTGGCGTCAACCAGATTTAGTTCGAGTTGTTCTTCGGACGGACTATAGCCTGTTCAGTTATGATATGTGCTGGTTTAAAATCAGAACGTATCTAAACTGGGTGGACGTACACACCGCCAAAGCGTGATAATGATCATATCACCTTGTGAAGTGCCAATACATTAGATCATGACAATGAGATACTCTAACTTTCTCTAAGCGAAGGCCCAAAAGGGGCTGTGGGGCTACGAAGAAGAAGAGAAGAAAAAAATGTTGAGGTGCCACATCATTATGAGACCTTTTTAAAACTCTTTGAAATTTTTTTCAGCTATCAAACTTTCATTAGTCAGAAACTTCTGAAATGTTCACAAGATTTGATTGCTCTAGTCTCTCTAGTTTCTGAAAAAAACCTTCTCTGACTGATGGACAGATGGATAGAGAGACTAGTGCTGATTTTTTTTAATCCAAAAAAGCACTTGAATCGCCAAACTAAACCTCAAACCATCAACAGCCATAGTATTTACAGCATCCGCTAAAGCTACCCAGACATTGGATACTCTTATCGACACTACCCTCAAGTGTCGCAACAAACATTTGTTTTTAATACGGTGCTAAACATGTCCGTAGACCAAATTATTTGGACTATAAGCTGTGTTAATCTAGCCGATACTCTTGAAACTTCCATGTGCACTCTTCTGGTAGTAAACATAACTAGGGCCACCAATATCTGTCCCAAGATGTGACGTTGTCTATAAAGCTTCTTTGGCCTGCTCACATGTCAAGTGAACCCTGCTCAACTACCCCACCGATTATTTGAAACAGCCCCATTTTCATCAGGAGCAGTAACGATTAACAGCCATCTGCCCAACTTAAATCTTGTCACTACCGGAATAGTGCCCAGAGGTTCCAACGACATTCCTTCACCAGGCCAAACGTAAAGAGTGGCTGCGTGGAGCATATTTTTACAAATCCTGATGAAAATATGTCCTACGTAGCGTTTTTCTTGAATAGTCGCGAATTGAAGGCATGCTTGATAAATGAGCTTTAGGCCTGCTGCCAGACTTAGGCTTCCATAAGCATACAGTTCAGACTTCATTAGGACACAGGGATCTAGTTTTGGCTTTCGTCAACCCATTGGTGGTGTTCAGAAGTCTCCGAAGAGTTATTGGAATGCGTTTCGGAAAATTCCGTTGCTCGTCTCAAGTCAGGGAAAGCGGCCTCGTCATGCATGGCAGTCCCTTATGTAATTTCAATGTTATGACGTTCAGTCTACATAATACTCTACCAATTATATGTACGTTGTTACCCCCCAAGCTTGGGACACTTTGGCTAGCGTCCTGCGGTCCTAGTCTCATTTGCCGAAGACGGGCGTGGACGTCAACTCACTTTACATGACCACCAAGCGAGTATATGGTCTACTGAACCACACTTTTACGATGGTGTCGAAAACGTAAGCCAGTGAAATCTTTTTTTTTTTGACATGATAGCAGATTCTCCAACTGTAACATTCGTGCAAGGATAATTTGTCCACTAATTACCACCTGCATATTTTTATGCCATACACCACTTTTCACCCGTGCAAAGGTACATCTGCCCACTAATTAGCACCTTTATATTTTTAAACCTCATGCCACTTCACACCCCTCTCTCAGCACCCTATTTACCCAACACTAAAAACTATAAGACCCGAGTAGACATCATCTCTTGGTTGGACTCAGAAAAAATGTCTTGCTGGCCCAACATCACAAATTTGGGCATATACTGCATATATACACAATGCTATTCGGTAAATGTTGCGGTCATGCGGAAAAAAAAGAAACAAGCGGACAACAGCTGTGTGGACCTAACCATGATCCGGAAAGAAATACAATTGGACTACAAAATATACAGAAAACCAACCACAACTGATTATACCATACACGAGACATTTAAGCACTCGGGACAATATAAGCCAGCAGCAAACGGATCAATGGTACAGAGACTTCACTCCATTCTCGTGACTCCTACTAATTACTCAAACGAACTGAACAATATTTACAGAAAAGCTAGTAATAACAGATACAAGCGACGTGAAATTGATAAACTTATTACACAGTACAAACTATCAAGCTTCCTTAAGAAAGACAAATTGCAAACTGCGTTCAAAACTAACTGCAGCTTTGGAAACAAACTGAAACCAAAACAGAATGACGCATCAAAATACGAAAACAGTGGCATATTTATGCTGATATGCAAGGCTTGCAGCATAGTATACATAGGAAGGACCACACGAAAATCAGCGACACTCCATTTCTTGTGTCGTGATCAACAACACATACATTACCAAGGACGGTCTGGGTATGGGATATTCAATGTCGTCAATAATGTCAGAAATAATCTTAGAATCTTTAGAAGAATTCTTTATATCCTAAATTGTCAAAATATTCAATATAATATTTTACAAACGACATGTGGATGACTGTTTCATCGTTATTGTCTCACAAGAAAATAAACAAGACGAACTATCTACTTTTATGAACGAAATACACCCAAATGTAAATTCCACTGTAGGAAAAGAAACAAATGGACAACTCAACTATATGGAGCTAACCGTGACATGCGAACAAACACGATTAGACTACAACATATACAGGAAACCAACCACAACTGATCATACCATACAAGTAATATCTAACCACCCCACACAATATAAATTATTGTAAAAGCATCCAGATCAATGATGCAGAGACTTTTCATCCCCATGGCTCCTACTAACTACTCTAATGAACAAAACAACATTCACAAAATAGCTACTAACAATGAATACAAACAAGGCAAAATTGATAAACTGATCACATGTACAAACAAAAACAGGAACGCCAACTTACGAACGTGTACAAAGACAACCAAGAGTGGATTCTGTTAACATAAGTCAGCTAAGAGATATGGAAACTATCAAACTTCCTTAGGAAATGCAAACTGCAAACTGCATTCAACACTGACAACATTGGAAACAAACTGAAACCAAAACTGAATGGCACATCAATATACGAAAACAATGGCAAATAAAAACGGACATGCAAGGACTGCAACATGGCATACAAAGGAAGGATAGCACGGAAACTAACGATAAGATACAAAGAGCACATATGATCTTACACAACATGGCAGACTCCGACTATGCGACACGCCTGCAAACCATGCATATGAGATTGAGCCTATTACAAACTCTATGACATTGCTATACAAACCGACATGCAAGGACTGCAACATGACATACAAAGGAAGGATAACACGGAAACGAATGATAAGATACAAAGAGCACTTATGATCTTACACAACATGGCCGACTCCAACTATGCGACACACCTGCAAACCACGCATATGAGATTGAGCCTATTACAAACTCTATGACATTGCTATACAAACAAAGCAAAGGATCGAGACTTGTCATCTAACGAAGACTTCAAATATACAAACATAAAAAGGCAGAAGATAATATTGTCAACAAACAACTTATTAAAAAAATTAGTTTTCTCAGCATTAGACCACCCCCTTTACCAATAACGGAAGCCAAACGAACCAAAACAAATAGACATCTGTAATAAACATAAGCAGTCGAGCAGCCACGTGGTGATCAGGAGTGGCTGCTCCTGAAGAGATAAGGTGGTTATCCCGTCGAAACTGCTTAGTTTGTTGTTCTACTAGTTTAAAGTAAACTACATCCATCAAGTTTCCATCCTTTAGGCAAAGATGAGCCACTTTCATATCTTTAAGTTTGATATTCCCCTTGTAATGCAACGACCTTCTTCGGAGAAAGTAACGGTTGAATTACAGTATTATGAATTACTGTAGATTAGCTTAATTGACACATAATAGAACATTTCTAAAGACAATAAAAAGTGATCGGTACATATCCTAGAGTATGGTACGCGTGATAAATATTTTGTAGAGAGCTTCGTGGCTCTACAAGAACCCGCCTCATATGACCCCGCAAATGCTAGTCGTCAAGCACGCGTTCGCGGTCGTTAAGCGAAGCTAGTTAGCTAAGATTGGTGTTGTTTATAGCCCGCTGACACTTGTGCCAGACAATCGAGTCCTACACGAATATTTGGAAAAGAAAACTTCATTATACATCCAACAACCCAAAAAAACCAAAAGTAATGTTCCTCTACCTTGCTTAACCTAAGATCTACCTGCTATTCCATCCTGCACCTCTATAAAGTCATTTTCTTCCACGCATCTCTTAGATACAGAAGATAATTCTATGGAGTCGAAACGCGTCTGCTCACCAAAAAAGCAAGGCCCGACGGCTTATCTTAAAATTGTTGTTTATCAAAAGTATTGGAGTGGGGTATCAAATAGAAGGCATTGATGAAAACTCTTAGAATCGTATAAAACAAAGTCAGCGCATTATGGAGTCCTGGTGAAAGCAAAATTTAAGAAAAAACATGCTGGGTTAGCAGGAGAGCGCTCCCACCAGAAGAGCTTTGTAGCCATCCTAGGGTTCGAAACAAGTTTTCTGAACGCACGTAGGGGAGAGTTCGTTAAAGTGGCCCAGTCGGGTAAAGTGGTCACCTTCTATTTAAGAATGAACCAATAAGCGTCATCTGTCAATGGCGAGTGGAACAAAATCATCCATCGACGCTGTATTACTGTAGACGATAGCAACGCGTCAAGTTCGTGTGAAAAGTTTTTATCAAGAAAAAAGTGGTTTTCGCTATCTTTCATCTAGAGTGAGTAGTCTAAATCTTGTAATAAGATTCTATGATAACTCAAAACGAAAAGCAATGGCATATTATATTGATTTGGTACATTAGTGAACTATTCATTTCGCGGCAAATTAAGAAAATTTATTCGCGTTTGACATTTGAGCAAGTGTTGTTTACGTTGCGGTCCGTTTCGGGTAAAGTGACCTGGTATGTGGGTAGGTAAAGTGATCTAGTAGGCCACTTTACCTGCCTGAGTACAACATTTTCGAGTAAGAATAAATATGATATGTATTCTTTCAGAAATGCCAAGTTCATATAAACGCATATCGCAGCAGCAGACTTGGAACCCGGATGCGATGGAAAAAGCTATTAAAGCTGTCAGGAGTAACGAAATGGGGTTTTTAAAGGCAAGCAAAGAGTTCAACGTTCCTCGTTCGACGCTCAAACGACGCGTTCAAGGTAAAAACAAAGAAGCCGTTGAAAATATAAAAATATTGGGGTCTTATCGTCCAATTTTTAGTCAAGAGCAGGAAGAAGAATTGGTGCAACATATTTTGGATATGGAGAATCGTTTTTATGGACTAACATTGCAGGATGTTAGAAGACTAGCCTATCAACTGGCTGAATCACCTCTGCAGAACGGGGTATATTGAGCACGGTCGTGATCTGTATGGCTGCTGGTGGAAACTTTATTCCCCCTCTTATCATATTTCCTCGGAAGAGAATGAAGGTGGAATTACAAGATGGGGCACCACCGGGTACAGAATTTGCTTGTCATCCGTCAGGTGGATGCAATTGGATATTTTTACAGAATGGTTTAAGCATTTTCTTAAATTTGCCAAGCCAACTGAAGACGATCCGGCGCTCCTTATACTGGATGGGCATAACACGCATACAAAAAATTTGGATTTAATTGAATTGGCAAGAAAAAACTACACTACCGTCTTATGCTTGCCCCCCCATTGCAGTCATAGGCTTCAACCACTGGATGTGTCTTTCATGGGGCCTTTGAATAAGTATTACATACGTGCAGTTGAGAAGTTTCTTCGCAATAATCCGGGAAGAGCAATATCCGTATTCCAATTCAGCAAACTCTTTGGTGAAGCCTACAGCGAGGCAGCACAACAGTCTATTGCAATCATTGGTTTTCGTAAATGCGGGATAGAGCCAATAGATCGCAATGTCTTCGAGGATTATGATTTTTTGGCTGCAGACACCACCGATGTGGCTTTTACTGAGCTGGAATCACAACAAAATGAGAACAACAAAAAGGATGAGACATCTAACACACTCGATACTCCATCCGTTTTGCAGGATAACTTGGGAGGAATGGTAGCAGTGACACCACAGATATTAGATCCACAAACGAGCACTGGAACGGCAATAACATTGGATCCACAACCAAGCACGTCATTCGCAATTTCGCCCAAAAATTTGTTTCCAATTCCCAAAGCATTGCCTAAAACAACAAAAAACAAGTTGGGTAAACAGACCTACGCTCATGTCAGAAGGGTTTTGTATTAAATTTTCAAAATGCAGTCACCAGATTGAATAAAGTCAAGAAGCATGTCAATGACGATTTTATTAGAGAAAATATGAAATTCAAGGATCATACTATTATTAACAAAGTTGAACGAATTTAGACTTCTGAGGTTTTTTCATTGTTATACCCATAAATATCTCCCTTGATAATTATTTCAGATGTCCATTCGTGAGGGAGGAAACCACATTTTTCATGTATTTACCCCCTGTGCCCCCACTGAAGCAAAAACTGACAGTTTAAGAACTGTTTTGAAAAGCTCCCATGAAAACTTTCATTTCATACTCATATCGGCTACGTTTGATGAAATTTTTTTTCAGGGGCCACTCTCCTGTACTGTTATCATCGATTAATGGCCAATTTTTTCGAATCCTAGAGTTGTTACAAAGCCCTTTTGCTAGGAGCTCTCTCCCGCCTCCTTGACTTGTTTCACTTATGAGTATTAATTGTGGGTACTCATCTTCAGTCATTCATTAAATTGAATCAAGTGTTCAAAGCATGTACCTTAAACGTTGAAGTTGGGAAAAAATAACTCAAAATTATTCAATCTTCGCATTTAAAACAGCCACTATTTTGTTTTGCGATTACTGATACCACTAGCTGAACTGATTCTTAAAGATATTTATGACACCTATTATTCCTGAAATTTTCATGCAAATCCTAGCAAAACTGTAGTGTCTGAGTCGGTAAAAAGCGCATGTTGTTCCATAGCCATATGTTTCCATAGTAATACATGCAGCGCATATTGTTCATAGTAATACAGGAAAATTCAAACCGCTATAACTTCGCTAATTATGATTCAATCTTTATGAAACTTACAGAGTGAATCAGTTTTATTAATAGTCATCTGTGTACTGAATTTCATTGAATTCAATGGTACCGTTAAGATTTTATTCAAGAAAACATAAAATCGATAAATCATACTATTACGAACAAAGTTGAGTGAATTGCGACTTCTCACGTATTTGTTGTTGTTGTACTCATCAAGGCCTACATTCTTGATTTTTTTTCAGATTTTTTGGATCACAGGTGTCCAATCGCGAGGGGGGGGGGGACACACAAATTTTTCGTGTATTTCCCCTCCCTGTGCGCCCCTCGAAGCAAACTTTGCCAAACGAGGACCTGTTTTGAAAAGTTCTCATCAAGGCCTTTCATCTGATACCCATATTGGCTACCTTCAATGAAATTTTTTTTCGGGGGGTCACTCCCCTACATGGGGAGACCCCCTTAAATACCTTATAAAATTTTTTCGTAGTTGAACTTTGAAGAGAGCACCACTTTACACCTACATACAAAATTTGATGCTTCTAGCTTAAGTAGTTTCCGAGAAAAACTGCTGTGACACACGGACGGACGGACGGACAGACGGACAGACAGGACGCGATTTTAGAAGGGTTTTGTAAAATTATTTTACAAAACCCTAAAAACAAATAGAAAAAGAGGCCGCACAGCAATTCTCACTAGCAGTCCATATAAAAAGGAGTTGGAAAAAGAAAAAAAAAATCGACAAGAACCAACGAAGATATCTAAGGTTGATATTATTTCAATGAAATCTGCAAAAAAATCTAAAACTCAAATTAGTAAACACAACAGCCTTGATGATGATAAGAATGTAGATGGTGACGCTGAATGCTTTTATTGCGGAGAAGTTTGGTCTAACTCGAAACACGAAGACGGTTGGATACAATGCTGCATTTGTAAACGATGGGCCCATGAAGCATGCTCAAGCTGCGATGACCAAGATGTAAATTTTGCATGCGAGTTTCGTTCTGAACTTTTAAACCAAAAATTTTGATACGGCTCGAGTGCGAATGGATCTCAATAGCATTTAATATCTTTATTTTGTATCTTATATTACTTATCATGAAAAATGAAGCATTGTTTAGTTCCTTTGTAGTAATAATAATGTCCTAATTAAATATGAATAAAATTTTAGTTGATGTATTGACAAGTAAGTATCTTTATTGGGTCTATGCGACTTTACCCATTTCGTGAATTTACGTAGACCATTTTACCCATCCCAGGTAGGTAATGTGGTCAATTTCCCATTTCAGTTTTAAACTTAAAAATAAGATTATTCATATTGATTAAAGTGAAAATAGCAATGTAATATGAAAACTGTTTTAATTTTAGATGATAAAACAATGAAGTGACATTGAAAAAATGATAGTATGACAAATGGCATTCATTTAAAGTTAAGGGTGGCTACTTTGCCCGACCTTCCCCTATGTGTATTAGTTGCATAAAAAATCTTTTCAATCTATTCAAGTTTCTTTCATGAGTACATAAAAGCCGCCATTTTGTTCAAGCTTACATGATTTTTCTGAATGCTCAGCTGATTGAACATATTCAAATTAAACACTATTCCTCAAATTTTGTAGAAAATCCGTAGAAAACAAGAGTGCCTTAGTCGACTTGAAATATGTATCAACCATCAACATGTGTTATTTTTGTTGTAATTGCATACAATTGAAATGGCTCTAATTCTGATTTTTATAAAATTTTGTAGCCATGAAGACCTTATATCAATCTCAATAACAACAAAATTTTGAGTAGTTTAAGGGTACTGTTTTGATTATACAAGGTGCTTTTAATAAAAAAGACTGAGCTAAAATAGAAATGACAGGGGCTTTGTTCTGATAAATTCGACTTTATTTATTCGAAACAGTCTCCTCTGTCCTCGATACTTTGTTTTGCGTGATTCAAAAGCTTTTTGAAAGAGTGTTTCAGGTCATTGATCGGAATGTCCTTCAGGATGTCGGTACAAGCCTTTTGGATGCCCTTCACGGACGCAAAGTGTTTTCCTTTCATGGCAAAATGCAATTTTTCGAATAGGTAAAAGTCACAGGGAGCCATATCAGGCAAATACGGTGGGAGATTGGTGGTTACAATGCGATTTCTAGTCAAAAAATCAGTCAAAAGAGTGGATATTTTATGAAAAAAGTCTCGTTTATTTTGGAACAAAATGTGCACAAACTTTTCGTACACCCAAATGATAGGTTAGAATGCGATAAATCGATGTTTTGAAGATATTCAACACACATGCCATGAAATTCAACGATGATTTTGCTCATTTTCGATAAATTCACGCACAATTTCGATGGAGTTTTCGGTGATCACTGATTTTGGGCTGCCCGTATGTTCATCGTCATTTATGTCCTCACGACCATCTCTGAAGCATGTAAACCGCTCATGAACTCTGGCACGAGGTAGACAAACATCGCCAAAAACTTTTTTCATAAATTCAAATCTTTCGGTAAACGTTTTACCGATTTTAAAACAAAATTTGATATTAGCTCTTTGTTTGAAACTCATTTTTGTACCGATAACACAAACATACTGTCACTTTAGACGTAATAACTTCGCTTCCACTGGACCGAATGTCACCAAAGTTAGGGCGGGATGTAAATTTTCAACGCACGATCTCATTCACAGATGGCGCCACCAAAAAAATTTTATAACAAAAATCTCGTTTATTTTGGAAAGCCACTTGTATGGGAAAAAACGTAAAATTGACAAATCTTACTATTATTAAAAAAATTGAGTGAATTCTGATTTCTGAGGTATTTGTTGTCCTTGTATTCATAAAGACTTACCTCTGTAATTTTCAGATTTTCCGGCACAAAGGTATCCAACTGCGAGGCGGGGACACATATATTTCGTATACATTTTGCCTTCCTCTGGACCCCCTGATGCATAAAATAACTTTTTATTTTCAGATTCTGGAAGCTCTAGTCAAGGCCTTTTATTTGATAGCCCACTCAACCACATTTGATAAAAAAATTCTAAGGGTCACTTCAGCATAAGTGGGGCCCCCCTCAAAGAATTTTCAAATATTTGATAAGACCCAAATTTTCGAGAAAACACCACTTCTAACCTTTGTACAAAGTTTGAACTTTCTAGTTTCTATAGTTTCTGAGAAAACACGGCCCGACGAACAGACAAGATTTTTCTTAACAAAGCCCTAATAAGTCCCCACCACCTCATAATTGGACACATTTCGCCCTAAAAATAAAAGAAATCACAGATATAGGCCTTTGTGTGTACTATGGCAACAAATACCTCAGAAGTTGAAGTCTACTCAACTTTATAAGCAGTAGCATGATTTGTGAATTTTAATTTTCGGTCGAAAAAATCGAAACAGTATCCTTAAAATCTTTAAAATTGATGATTATTTAGGTTAACATAAGTAACTAGTACCTAAAAAATTTCGTTACAATCTGAGCCATTTTAATTTTATATAAATACAGCGGCGTGTGGTGATGGTTGGTATATTTATATTTTAAATCGACGTAGGCACTCCATTTTCCTTCGGATTTGTACGAAAATTTCAAAAACAGTATTTCATTTGACTATATTTGATTGACTGTTTTGTGTTTATGAAAGGAACCCTACATATTTTGTATATAATTGAGCGATATCTTGTACAATGGATTCACAATTCAAGTCATCGGTTTGTGTCACCATAAAATTTGTTTTGAACCCTAGGCCAGTTACAAAGCCCTTCTGATAGAAGCCCTCTCCTTCTTATTCAACTTTTTGTATTCTATTATAAACCTTCAAAATATTCCTGGAAAAAATGGTTACCACAACGCGTATGAATGACATGAAAAACAGATTTCCTTGCAAAATAACTAACCCCATGTTTTTTCATGTACGTTTAAAAAGAGACATCCGTATCTCCAAGAATAAACTAGTAAATTTTGCGATACCTATTCAACGGTTGTGTATGTATGTTACCAAATAATCAACTCAAATAGCAAATCCAGTATTTTCTCAAGAAACCCATTTATCACTATCCTGACAGTGACATCTGATGTAAAATGAAAATTGACTTACGGTCTTTAAACACGAGTAAATTATTATAGAAGCAATAAAATCTATTCTTCTGCATATCCAAAGATTTCCATTGTAACTAGCTGGATCCAATTGATGGCCGAGTTTGGAGCAAGCAAACTTTCACCAAACTAATAGTGCATCCGAGCATGCATGTACCACATTGATCTTTTGCAATGCATAAATTACCACCATAAAATTTTTAGCAATAGCATTTACTGCCAAGTTGCCAGTCCCTTACAGATTGGATCCCACCTTTCTGCCAAGACTGGTCAAAGATGGACAATAGCTGTAAATGAAGTGACAGCAATGCAAGAAGTTGATTATACGAGTGACGTATTTGAAGGTATTGTAAATTGATTGGGTAGGAGATAGCGGCGTGAAGATGTCTTGCAAAGATTTTTTGGAACATCATGCATTCGAAATTCAGTGAATATTGAAGAAAACATGCTTAATATTATAAACTTATTACTTGCTTGAAATATGCTTCAGCATTAGGTATATTGTAAAAATTTTGTGTTTAACGTAAATTAAAGAAAATCGGAATATAAAGTCGTAGTAAACTTTTGCTGAACATTTGCATTTAATTTATATTCATTTCACTTACGGTTAATACCGATATCGAAATTTCTCGTTGAAAACAAATGAGTTTAAAAGTTTGGAAAAGTTGTAGCAAATTTTGGAAATCAAATAAGGAACAAAGCTTATGCAAAGTTCTGCTAGAATAGTTTTTAAATTTTTTCAGTACTTACCAAACCCTATTGAAATCGGTTTTACTTGTCCTCTGTCCATTCTTCCGTCAGTGTATTACAGCAGTTTCTCTCAAAAACTATAGCAGCTACAGATACCAAACTTTGCGAGTTCATCAGAAGTTATGCCCTCTTAAAATTTTAGGTATAAAAGAATATTTCAAATAGGTTTTTAAAGGAGAAGCCTCGACTTTTTTTACCAATAACAGTCATGTGGGAATCAAATGAAAGGCCTTGATGAAAACTTTCCAAAAACGGTCCTGAAAACGTGTAAACAGAGTTGTGGGGTGTAGGCGAAGGGGAAATATATGAAAAATTCGTGCCCTCGTCCTCAAAAATTTACGCCTGTAATCAGAAAAATTATGAAGATAGGCCTTCATGAGAACAGAAACACCAAATACCTTAGAAGTTGAAATCCAGCCAACTTTGTTAATAATAGTATAATTTTTAAATCTCTCCTCAATAAATCGTATGGGTGCTGTTAAAATCAGTCGAATTCGATATTTATGTAGTCTTATTGAAGGTCCTTATGCGCTTTATGTTTCAGAAAAACTAAATCATATATACGCAAGTTGCAGCCATTTTACACACGGCGAAAAGTATCTAAAGAGCATCCACACCAGATGCAGTTTAGATGTTAGCTAAAAGACTTAATTGTTGTGAAGTCTTTTACGCCTTAGAAAATTGGGATGGGAATGGAAATAATAACACTGTCATGGTTCTTGTTGAACAGGGCTCTATTATTATTCTTATTCATTTTTAAACTTTATAAAATATGCTTACATCTTAAATACATAGAATTTCTTTCCATTAATGTTAGTATTTTACATGTTGATTTATGCTGCACGTGAATTATTGATAAGGTTATTGGCATTAAACGTCATGTAACAATGCTTATGCGCAATATACAAACAAGTTGGGTAGACAGACCTATGCTCATGTCAGAAGTGTTTTGTACTCAACTTACAAAATGCAGTAACCAGCAACGAATAAAATCATGAAACATGTCAAAGAGGATTTCATTGGAGAAAATGTGAAGTTCGAGGATCATACTATTATTAACAAAGTTGAACGAATTGTGACTTCTGAGGTATTTCTTATAGTTATACCCATAAATATCTCCTTTGATAATTTTTTCAGATTTTTTCTGAAAACGGGTGTCCATTCGCGAAGAAGGAAACACATTTTTCATGTATTTCCACCCCCCCCCCCACCCCCCCCCCCTGTGCCCCCTCTGAAGCAAAAACGGTCAGTTTAAGAACTGTTTTGAAAAGCTCTCATAGAGAACTTTCAATTGATTCTCATATCGGCTACCTTTCATGAAATTTTTTTTCAGGGGCCACTCTTCTGTACTGTAATCATCGATTCATGGCCTATTTTTTCGAATCCTAAAATGGTTACAAAGCTCTTTAGCTAGGAGCTCTCTCCTGCCTCTTCGACTTGTTTCAATTGTTTGTACTCATCTTCATGAAATCTATCACTCCTGAAATTTTCATGCAAATTCTAGCAAAGCTGTAGTGTCTAAGTCGGTAAAAAGCGCATATGGCTCCATAGCCATATGTTTCCATAGTAATACAGGGCATATTGCTCCAGAGTAATACAGGAAAATTCAAATCGCTATAACTTCGGTAAATACTATTCGATCTTTATGAAACTTTCAGAAAAGATCAATCTTATAAATAGTCATCTCTTTGCTAAAATTTATTGAGTTTAAAGGTACCGTTTAGATTCTATTCAAGAAAACACAAAATCGATAAATCATACTATTACTAACAAAGTTGAGTGAATTTCGACTTCTCATGTATTTTTTGTTGTTGTACTTATGAAGGCCTACGTTCATGATTTTTTTCAGATTTTTCGGATGGAAGGTGTCCAATCGCGAGGGGGGGTTACGCGAAAAGTTCGTACATTTCCCCTTCCCCTGCCCCCCTCGGTACTTATAAGGCAATTTTAAAACCTTTCCAACGACACCCTACTCGACTACCAATGGTGAAAATTTTTTTTTGAGGGGTCGCCTCCCTATATGGGGAGACCCCCCTTAAACGCCTCTGAAAAATTTTTCCACCCTTGAACTTTCAAGAGGTCACCACTTCTGACCTTTCTACAAAGTTTCATGGCTGTAGCCTCTATAGTTTCGGAGAAAAAGTGCTGTGACATACAGACGGACGGACGGACGGACAGACGGACACAGGTCGTGATTGCAATAGGGTTTTGTATTTTAGTACAAAACCCTAAAAATGAGACTACTGTGCAAAGTGATCGTTGAATACAAATTTACAATAAGTGAATAATCTAGAGCTGAATGAACTTTAAGCAATGGAATATTATTAATTACGTATGTAGTTAGATAATTAATGTTAAAAAATTTAATATATTGGGGGGCCAGAAATAACATGATAGAATCGTTCTGCTGCTGTAGCTTCACGTGAATTGAATTGTTTCGTGGATGCTGATTGCACTCGATCATTAAGGTTATTGGAGCTTCGTTTCTTAATTAAAACGAAAGTTATGATGATGAACATGATCACATTGATAACCGTGGAGGCTACCCATAAGGCCTGATACTTAACCGTTTCGAGATGCGTAGCCGTGAGATTTGAATCCTTGAATGTGGGTTGAAAGATTTGATTAATCCTCTTGGCAATGGAAGGATGGTTATTTTCATGAGCCTCTACTGCATCCCACCTGACAGACAAGACTTCTTTCGCAAAGGAGCCCACTACTTTCCTTTCTTCATTGATAGTAGCTCGTAGTGTTATGCCATTTGCTCGAGCAATGCAATTTTTGAACATTGCGATAATACCGATGTCAGTTAAGAGAAGTTCCTCTCTTTCACCGTTGCATACGATTGATGTTGTGATCGGGATTCTCGTTAGAAAAAGCCAACTGTTGGGTGCCATGAGTTCCTTCCATAAGGTGCCGTTGTTAGCAACTTGGCAAGCGGGTTTATTAGGTCTTTGATAAAATTCATCGATTACACAGTTGGGCGTAGTATTCATGTCCTTTGTTATTTTAGGAGAGCAAAGGTAAATATTCTCTTCAATTTTGCAAGAGTCGAGCTAAAAATAGTTCTCTTGGTTAAAGTTTACTCCCAACTTTGGTGACCCAACAAACGGTATTGTGTAAAATGTTCATCTCTTTTGTGAGGAATAGCCGTTATATGCAATAATTCGTAGAAGTCATTTTCAAGAATATAAAAGTATCCATGGATCGAAATATTGTCTTCGGACTGTCTCTACGAAAAAATGTAATATGGACCAATTTTCATCTGAACCTTTTGCAGTGTTTTTTGAATTGCTTCCAGAGTTAGAAAATTCAATATGCTGCCATGGCCATATAGAGTTACACATAACTTTGTGTACTTTGTCTCTAGTTTGTCAAAATAATCAATTCCCGTAGATAAGTAGAAATGACTTGGAGTGCGAGTTTTTGCTGATCAGTTCTGACATACCACTTGTTCATCTCATTGACTGAATCGATTACTTCATTTAATTAGGTGCTGAACTCTCCCAGCTTTTGTGACGTGAATTTACTGAATATCGCTACTCGAGTACTGAGTAAAATATTCTGTTGTGTCGTTGGTTGCATTTGTGACTGCTGATTATGTTGAAGGGTATCGATATCTTTATAGACTTCCTCGTTCACCCCAAAGACGGCGGTCAACACTTTTTCTAGCAAACCTCTTATCGTACGACTTGGTGATCAGTATGCCAATTCGTTTATTTGATTTAATACTTCATCGTGCTTTATGCGTCGATGCTTAACAATTGTTGTAGAAATTGCTTGGGTATTTTTACACATCCCATCCACTCTGTTAAGGGTAGTAAGAATGTTTTTTTTTGTCTGTTAAAAGTTGTTCCATGGGAGAGTTTACTTCCATCTTAATTTTCCTTGAATGATCTTAGAATGTCCCAGCTTTTCAATATAATACCCTGTATTTGGCTTCCAAAGATGATAGTGCTCATTTGAAATGTTTTGCGTGAAGAGGGTTTCAAGTGATATGATCGTGATCATTATACTTAGTAAGGTTCTTGCCCAGGTACATGGAGTGGTCCTGAGCTTCTTAGCATGTTTAGGTTTTGTTGGGGGTTGTGATGGCACCTGCACCTTGGTTTCAGTACTAAATGAACACTTGTGTGGAGGACGGGTTATGACTTTTTCTTTTGTCCTTGGAGGTTGTGGTTCTTCAGGAAGCTCAATTATATGTTGGCATAAGTTTATGATTCCAACCGGTTTCTTTCTGGTTTCCGTTGAAAAGGATAGTTGTTGTGCGTACTTTGCCATCATCTCCAGGTGGAACTCCACAAACTCGAGCCAGAAGCCATTTGGCCGGTGAAGTATCTCGATCCTTTATGAGGACAAGTTCTCCAACTTTAACATTTCGCACCACTTCAGTCCATTTCGATCTAAGTTGGAGAAGGTGCTAGTACTCACTTGACCATCACCTCCAAAATTTCTGATGTAAAGAGGTTATTTCCTGCCAACGTTCATATAAGGCCTTCTATGATCTGTCTGCTTCTGGCAAGGTCAATAGAGGTCGTCCTACTAAATACTTCCCTGGCATTAGGGCTTCTAGATCGTCTGGATTGCTAGATAAAGGTAAAAGTGATCTCGTATTCAAGCAGGTCTCAATTTGGTACAATATTGTTGTGAACTCCTCGAAAGTTGGAACGATTTTTGATTCGTTGAGTACACGTTTAATGTGATCCTTTGTTGCCTTTACTCCTGTCTCCCATAACCCCCCGAAGTGTGGTGTGGCCACTGGTATAAATTTCCAATTGATGCCTTCTTTGGCAGATATTCGTACGATTTCCTTTGTAGATTTTTCAATGGCTTCTTCCATTTCCTTTTGAATTTCTTTGTTCCCTCCTACAAAGTTCGTGCCATGGTCACTAAATATTTCACAACCCAGCCCGCGTCGACTAATGAAACGTTTAAAGGCAGCAAGAAATGCTTTAGTGGACATATCGCCCACAAGGTGTATAGCCTTTGTTACTATGCTGCATATAAAAAGGCGGATATAACCTTTAGTCATGTATGGTCCTCTGGATATACGAGTTTTGAATGATCCTGCATAATCAACACCAAAGTGTAGGAAAGGATGCGTTGGTGTTGTGCTCACTGCCGGCAAGTTGCCCACAAGCTGTTTTGATTGATTATTTGCATAGTCACAACATGTAAGGCACCAATGAATTTCATGGCGAATGATCTTTTGATCGTTGACAATCCACGAGCGCATTCGAAGATAATTCCTTAAAAACGTGATGGTTCCATGCATAGTGTAAGAATGTGCTTCCCGTACGATTAAGGACGTGATATGATGTCACTGTGGTAACTATAGGATGCTTATATCCTTCTAAAATATTTGCATGCTGTAATCGGCCACCTACGCGAAGAATTCCCTTTGTATCAATGAAAGGGCTAAGGCTTCTCAATATTTTTTTGTGGTTTATTGGCTTTAATTTGCGTGATTTCTGCAGCAAATTCAATTTGCTGTACCATGTGGATGATTCTCAAGTGAGCATCTTCATATTCGTTTGGGCTTATCACGCCGCTGCGTCTATCCGATTTTGTTCTGCAATAATGTGCAAAGCGGTGATAGTAACTGATTTGTGGAAGTTGGAGTATCGCTCTAAGAGTTCGAAGTGTTGCATGATACCAGTGAAACAGATTGTTTGCTGCGGTTCTTTGTCTTGCGATAGCCAATCTGGGCCAGTCCACCATAAACTGTGCTCCTTAAGTTCTAGAGGGCTTATTCCTCTTGAAGCACATTCAGCAGGGTTCTCTTTGGATTTTATGTAATTCCAGGACCCTGTTTTCAGCATATTTCTCTAAAGCTGATGGATCTTTTTGTAGCCAAGCTAAAATTATTGTTGAATCGCACCACGCAAAGATCAAAATATCGTCAATTTTGATGGCTGTTGATGTTTGCACGAGTAGTTCGGCTAATAACAATGCTCCACTAAGTTCTAATTTCGGAAGCGTTAGTTTTACTTTAAGGGGTGTCACTTTTGTCTTTGCACAAAGAACTGTCGTCGTGATTTTTCCAGAAGAGTCTATTATCTTGCAGTAAACTACTGTAGGCATCGAAAAACCCGTGCGATTGTATTGCATGCTGACTTGTGTAGTGAATTCAGCGTGGAATCCTCACTAATTCTATAATTGGCAGCTGATTTTGTAACCGCTTCCATTCAGCTATAATCTCATCGGATGGATTTTCATCCCAATCGACTCCAGACTGCCAGACTTTCTGCATCAACATTTTTGCTCTAACTATTACTGGTGCCAACCATTGAAGTGGATCGTATAATGTCGCTATGTTGAAAAGCAACTGCCGTTTAGTGGTTTTTTGTGTGTCATCAAAGTCGGGAATTTGGAACTGATACTCGTCCTTAGCTGAATTTCAGTGTATGCCTAGCATTTTTATAGTAGAGTCTTCAGCAAATTCATGGAGTCCGACTTCTCTGAAGTTTTCGGAAATGTTGATTATTGCTAGTCCATTTGCGTAAGATGAACCCACCCTTTGGTAAAAGGTCACTTATATCTGTCTGGAGAATTTCCGCTTCACTCAGAGTATCAGCTCCACTTAGCATGTCGTCAATATAAAAATCTTCCCTCAGTATTCGCGAGGCAAGCGGAAAATAGCTCCTTTCATCCGCGGAAAATAGAACAAAGCTCATGACGCAGTCGAGGTAAAATACCTCACGTATATAAATTATTAAGCTTGGTGAATGCAGTGTCGAAAATGTGGGTGAATTTGTGTATTTAGGCGCCAAAATAATGAAAACGAGTAATGAAGGAGACGAAATGCGCTGAAGAATACAGCTCGCAAATAAAATATTTTCTTTCAGTTTTGAAGACCAGCTGCATACAGACACTTCATCACTGCTCGGGTTTCAAAATTGGAGGCGGTCAATGGACCAAGACAATTGGAGGCGCTATTTGCAGGAAGCGAAGGCCCGAGAGGGGCTGCAGTGCTACAAAGAAGAAAAGGAAGATAGCTCACCACATCATGATCCGATTTCGATAAAATTTTGTGAACACGAAGATTCTATACCGATCTACATAATTCAAGAAGTTTAAGGGTTCCGTTTTGATTTTCTGGGCACAAATTTAAAATCAACACATCATACTGTTATTAATAAAGGAGTGAATTTCGATTTCTGAGTTATTTGTTGCCCTTGTACCCATAAAGACCAACCTCCGTGCTTATTTTCAGATTTTTCGGCTCAAAGGTATCCAATCGTGAGGGAAGGACACAAGATTTTGGTTCATTTTGCCCCCTCCTGGACCCTCTGATGCATTTTTTGTAAAAGATGCTAAAATTTATTATGAAGACCTTTCCTATGATACCCCACTCAACTACTTTTGATTAGAAAAAATGTTTAAGGGCTACTTCAATATAAGGGGGGACCCCCCTCAAAAAATTTTAAAATGCTTGGTAAGATCGAAACATTTGAGAGACCACCACTTCTGACATTTTTACAATGTTTGAGCTTTCTAACTTCTATAGTTTCTAAGGAAACTTGCTGTACCGCACGAACAGATGGGCGAACGCACAGATTGGCAGACTGGTCATGAAACTCGGAGGTCTTTGTAAAAAAAAATGTTACAAAGACCTTAAAACCAGCGAGTGTCCTGTGGACGCAGTGAAGTAAAGAAGCAGAGGAGGCAACATTACAAATACGAGCGATTGGAATCCTGAAAAATTATCCTCCGGTGGAGCAACCAGAAAGAAGACGAGAATTAACGACACCATAAAATACGAAGTACGGCGGCGAAGCATCAAGGCCCCCATCTTGGTGAATAGTAGATAGGCACTACTAGATTCGATTTTGTGCTAGAGGAAACAGGAAATAGAGGTCGAGGTTTGAAGTGTCATATAAAAGCAATAAAAGAGTGGAACGATTTAAACGAATTAATTGGCTCAGAAGGTGTTCCAAACGAGGGAAAAGAGAGTACTTCTGCGAGTTCGTTTTTTCTTCTTCCTTCCCCTCATCTGCGGGATCGGCAGCCTTTCCCGTTGTCCCCCAGAATTGATAAACAGGCCAGGGAGACCTGCATATCCGGTAGACCGTTTCTCACTTGGTGTTTCGTCGGGGCTTATTGACCACTTACGAATAATACCGTCCACTAGCGAGCGACCGGGCCCGATTAGCCCAGCCGGGGAGTCCGGATTTTTGAGTTGTAACAAGCATAAAAATAATTCAAAATTGAAAACACATGCATTAAGTTTTTATTCTGGGCAATACCTTATCTAAACTGTCCCCGATGACGACTTCATCATAGAAATTTATCGTCCGAAGAAATTCTAACATCAACTAGACAAAATACATTGCTTATTTTCTTGATGGAGGATAGTACCTTCGAATTGAAAATATGAATTGGTATCTACTATCTATTCAAACGCCAAAGCCTGACCATGTCATCTTCTCGAGTGCCGATACGTACAATCAAAATAATGAGATACACTATTTCTAAGCGAACGCCCAAAAGAGGCGATAATGCTAAAACAAAAAAATACTACCAATTTCAGCTTCAATTAAAAATTCTTGAATACAATTTATTTTGCAATGCTTTGGGAAAGATTTATCTGATTGCAATTTTTCCATATATTGACTCTTTATTGACCATACACCGCAATCACCTACGTTTTCGCTTAAAAACAGGGAATCAACCCACGTTGTGCGGCGAAGTTCAATACCGTCACCATTAAACCAGTAATTCATCATTATAATCATCATTGCAAAAATGGCAAACTTTTGGTTTTCTTTCTGCTTTCGCTATTCAATATTAAACGCACTCCATAGATGCGAGCATAATCTGTTATCTGAAGATCCAATAGATAGATCAGGCATTGTCAAGTATTTTCAATTCCTTGGAAAACCCGAGCCGACTGGTTCACAGAATCTACAATCGATTTCTAAACGCAGGTGGGCCGATTTATCAGCGCTTTTAACTTTTATCAACCTACGAAGGAGGAACCGCCGTTTGCAACTGTGATTCCGCGGTGAGATTTATTCGCGTATGAATGCAGTGAATTTCCCATTTATAATCGTCGGTACGAACGCATGCCTGATATGATCTGCTGTTTGCTCCTGATTTGATGTTAATCGCAATGTTTCAATCTATTTTAGTGTTTACCGCTCCGAGGATTAATCTCAATTTGAATTGACCTTGGATTCATAGCATATGTTATCTGCATTGACCCCTCGTTCCAGATTAAACACAACCCACTTGAACCAAATTGCCCGCAATAACAGCAGAAACGCCAAATCAGAGCCAGAGAAAATATAACCCAACGTCTTATGTGTTTGCACTTTCATCTAATTCTGTCGGGCGTTCAATGCTCAGTGATAAGAATTCGCGAGTCGTATCGTCAGACTTGAAGATTGGTAACATACATAATAAATCACAATAAAATTTTCAGAGCTCCTCAAGCCTCCCTGAAATTATCTGGTGAAGTTTGGATGGAGTATTGCAATTGTGTAGTTTAGAAGGACGATAGCAACAATCAAATTGAAAGCCTCTTACACTATTTGAGGTTCAGAAGTTTGGCGCCCTCATCTGCTTGAATTTCATCAATTAAATGTTGAAGACGAACCTAAGAACCGCTATCTTCTTCCTTTTGCGATTTGCCTTGTCAAGAACAATAATTGAATGAATGAGAAAAAAATGCTGGTGAAGATACATAATTGCACGAATCTGCAGTAATTGGATGCGATTTTAAAAGCGGTCTGTGATTTCGGTTTGATTTAATTCACATGACGCGCCGTATTAAGCTGAATCGTTCTGCAAGTGACTATTGAAGAATTTTGATTGAATTTGGGTAAGCTCACAATGATTTGAACAATGACAATTAATTGAAGCGCCCGACAATGATAATAATTTACTCAGCCTTATATGCTTTGCAATTGGTCAGTAATGAAGTAATTATGTTGTTTTATTTAATGACTAGCGGGAATAAATTCTAACGCATTCAAAATACTTCAAAGAATAATAATATATTCACATCTTTTGCTAGTATACTCGTATATCGGTTCAAACAAATTAATCTTATATTCAAGCTCAAATCATATTATTTTCCTTTTTAATCATATTTATTCACACTTTTACTTATTCACCGACTTTCAAATGCACTTTCTAGTCACGTACAGTGAAGATAATGCTTACATTGAATTTGAATACAAAATAAAAGCAATGCTGATACTTATCCTCCATTTGAATTTATACAATGTGCATATGTAATCGATACTTACGGTCTAAAGATAGCGATCGTGAATTAATATGACGGTGTATTGGATTTATATTTGAATGCTACATGCAATAATTTTATTTGCAATAAAATTTTAAAGCGTTCGTCAGAATTATTTAGATATGCTTAAATGGTCAGAATGTTAGTTGCTGACAGGTAGGAGAAGCCTGCTGAGATTTTATCAGTGATCGCTCATATTGTATTCTAACATTATCATCACATTGTTCTTCTCACAAGGCTCTTATTGAATCAAACATTGTAACTATGAAATCGGCTTTATATTTTTGAAAAGGATAAATACTTGTGAAATGACATGTAGAAAATATTCATAGCTAAGATAGTCAATATATAATATTTTTCAAAATAAGAACAAGTATCTTTAAAATATCAGCACTAATGACAATCGTGAAAAAACGCAATATGAAAAAACCGGGTATGCTTTTACTAAAAGAGTTTTGTGAACAATCTACGAAACGTTGATTATCTTAAGCTTTTTATGAATAAAGTCGAAAAACAGGTACCTTGTATACAAGGTGTTCAGAAATCAGATTAAAGTTCAGAATTCACTCATTCCATTTAAGTGGCCTCAATTTCGTGGTTGTCTTACGGAGATCGGAGAAAGCTTAGAGTTACCAAGCCTAATGATTCCAGCCTACTATGCCAGAGCAGTCCGTGTGGAGTCTTTTGAGCCTTCACCGGACGCATCTTCAAGTGGTGGATGGAGGGTGCCCTAATCGGCGCATTTAAACAAATTATCACCGACTTCAAGTCTGTTAACGGAAAGATATGCGCGATTCGTATCAAGACCGAATTCTTTAATGTCTGGCTAGTCAACTGTCACGCGTCCACAGAGGACAGGGTGGAGGAAATCAACGACAAATTTTACAATACCCTGGAACGCACTGTCAATGCATTGCCGTCAAACGCCATTAAAATTGTTCTGACTGACTTCAATGCAAAAATAGGCCGAGAAACGATACATTTAGGAACAACCAGAAGGCACACCCTCCATATAGAGACCAGCGACAAGGGATAGCGCTTAATATACTTTTTCTACTGGTAGACGTTTCACTGTAAGCTCCACACACTTTCTGTATCGATATACCCATAAAAGAACGTCGGCATCCTCAAACGGTTGCACATTCAACCCGATTGACCATGTTCTTGTACAAAAATGAGCAGCCACTAGCATTCTTGCAATTTGCTGATTCGGACCACTACCTGATAAGGGTCAAGTTCCAATGCCGCATCTCTAAAAGCTGCAAACAAGGAATATCCGCCACCTCAAGGTCCCAGACATAAAAGTTGAATGATAGCTGAGTAACATCCACATGCATGGAAGCGCTGGAAAATCGCATCAAAATATTCCCCAGACGCGGGAAAGTAATGATGACATCGAAATCATGTGAACCACAGAAAGAGATGCAGTAACAGAAGCAGCCGAAAAGGTATTGGAGTACCAGGCAAAGAAAAATATGATACAACTGGCACGATGAAGGTTGCAAAGAAACAGCTTAAAAAGGGAACTAGTCGTACAAAGAATATATCCAGTGATCACCTCGGGCCAAAAAAGAATAATGAAAAGCCTTCGACGAAATGCTTAAAAAATGCGCCATTGACAACAAGATCGATTTAACAAACAAAAACATGAAGTCAGACCGGCGTATGTTTCTATTAAACAACTAAGAGATGACTTCAACCCACAAGGAGTCTATGCAAAAGTGCACAAGGAACAATCATGGGTAACCCAGATGAAATTCAAAACAGGTGTTTGCAATATTTCTGTAAGCTATTCCCTACGTCGCTAACAACTACTGAAACTGTAAACATTCCAGAAGCAGAACAAGCGTTCCCAGTCTCACCACCAACGAGCTACGATATATTGGAAGCAATACGGGTTCTCAGAAAATCTAAGACTCTTACAATGGCATACCAGAAGAACTACTCCAGAGCGGGGGTTCCCATATAAGTAACTTTCTGCATCGACTTACATGCAGAACTTTGTCAGGGGAGCAGTTACCAAAAATAGAAATATATTCTATACACAAAAAGGGGGACAAGTTCAGGTGTTAAAATTATAGAAGCATTGCTCTGCTGTGTGCGCCTTTTAAAGTGCTCTCCAAACCGTAGAAAGAAAACTGAAGCCGTAATATAAAAGTATTAAGGAGGCTTTCGAAATGGATGGTCTACAATTGACCAAATATTCTCAACAAAACAGGTGCTCGAAAAGGCTGGGAATATAATATCGATGTGCATAAACTCTTTGTAGGCTGCAAGCAAGCATGCAAAAGTGTCGATAGAAATGTATTGTACAAAATAACGCTTGACTTTGGCGTCCCAACAAAACTAGTCCACATGGTCATTGTCACGATGCTAAAAACAAAGTCACAGGCCAAAGTAAATGGTGAACAATCGATAGCTTCATAATGAAATCAAGCTTTAAACAATACTATGCAGGACTACCAATACTCTGCAGGACTACCTTATCAGGGAAACAGCAGCTGAAACCTTGGGTACATTATTGTTCAAGTCCACACAATTGGTAGCATATGCTGATGACATTATTATTACGGCACGTTCAATTTCAGATGCCAAAGGAGCATATTGAGCTTCGAATTTGAAGAAAAACAAATTAGTCTCCGAGTTAATGGAACCAAAACTAAATTCGTGACTCAAACGAAGAAGAAAACTCCAACCGACAAAATCTATCGGTAGAAGACTATAACCTTGAAGGTATAAATAATTTTATTTATCTTGGAGCCAACCTGAATAGAAAAGCACCGAAAGGGACGTGACTGGATACCGCATAAACGCCGCAAATAAAGCCTATTACTCTGTACTTCCCATTCTAAAGTCCAGAGTTGTGCACAAGCAAGATAAGCTTCACATACATAAAAGTGAAACATGAACTCTGATGAGCGAATCAAAACAGGTAGTGGACATATTAGAGCGCAAAGTACTCCAGAAAATTGGAGGCCCAGTCAAACAAGGAATAGAGTAGAGGCTACGTTTCAGTAATGAGTTGCATGATTTATTTAAAGATCCACCTGCACCTACTTGCAAAAATTTACACAAATTGCAATGGGCGGGTAGATCACAAGGTAGACGTCCAGCGGAATGACTGAGGACTCAATGGGAAGATCCGATAGAAGCTAACAGCAGATCCTTGCTGGGGGTGATCAACTTACAGACGAAGCCGCAGAGCCGTGATTATTGGAGGAGATTAGTCCTGGAGGCGAAGGCCCAACTAAGACTATCACGTCAAAGATGATGATGACGATGAAGGAGCAACTTTTAATTAAAATATTGGAGAAAGTTGTGTGCACTAGGAAATTTGGGAAGTGCGAGTTAAATATGCATGGAGATGGTTCCGTACGATCAACTTTTCATCTAGTAGTTTTTTTACATGCTCATAACGCAGCCAAGGTAAAATACCTCTGATACACAAAATATCGGACTTGATGAATCAAGTTTCAAAAATGTGGACCAGTTCATGTATTCAGGGTGCCAAAATAACGAAAACCGGTAAAAAGAGAGTGGAAATACGCTCGAGAATACAGCTCGAAAATAAAATTTTTTATTCAGTTTTAACGATCTTGAAGACCAGCTGCATACACAAGAAAACAAAGTTTCAAGTATACATATGTGTGATTGGACCTGTGCTATACTCTGAATGCTAAACATGGACTCTAACCCAAGGATCCGCAAATATATTGAACGCCTTCGAAAGATGGGCCCTGAAGCTGATAGATGGTGACCAATAGCAAATTCGATGCAACCATGTGCTGTATGAAATTTTTTATAAGCTGGAGTTCTCAAGGATTCTAAAACTGTGGGAGCTACAATGGGCTGGCCATGTAAATCATATGGATGAACAACAAATACCCATTAGGCATACGTTAGGAGAACTGAAGGGTGGAGACCAGTGGGGAAACCGACGAACCGCTGGTTTGATTCGGCCGATGAAGATAGTGCGTCGCTTCTCGGATTTCAAAACTGGAGGACGCGGTCAATGGACCGAGACAGTTGAAGGCGTTTGTTTCAGGAAACAAAGGTCTGAAAAGGGCTGTAGTACTAAGAAGAAGAAGAGGTTTTTTTTATCCGACTTAATTTTTTGGTTTTTGTTTTGCTAAATCTGAAAAATACGTTTGTATGTTTATTTGTTAGGAGGAATCGTCAAATATTTGTGAATATGTGAATTAAAACTAATGACTAGAAGGTAATTAATGCACCAAAATACAACTTTCGGGAGAAATTCAAAAGATTTACAGTTGCTCACAAAAGTCAGCATACACCGCTTAAAAACACGGAATTGGCAATATAAAGGTAGAAGGAAAATGAAAAGACGGGTGAAAAACGAACTCAAGAGGAATATCAGAGACATTGTTATCCATTCTACACAGAACTAATGAGAACATACATACACATACACATATACCTAGTAAATAATAAGGAATTCCGCTGAAAGTGAGGAAACGAAAGTCAGCGTACACCAAAGAAAATTGAAAAGAATCAGTCTAAGCGATGAGTCATACTGCGACAAAGATTGCTACTATGTTAATATACAAAGATAAACATTAGTACATTGCAAGTCGATCGATTTGGGTGCCTCTAGTACTTTAAAATGAGTACAAGAAAGGAATCGAATTTGGAAGTGCGAAAAATTATCCTCAGTGAACGACTGGAAGGAAAGTCGTATGGTGAAATTGCTAAAATAGTTGGAAGAAGTCGGACAACGGTACAAACGATCATACGGAAAGCGGAAACGGAAGGAAGAATACAAAATAAACAATGGACAGGTAGACAGAAATCCTTAAGTAAGAGAAATGAGAGAGATTTGTGACGGAAAATAAGTAAGGAGCCACAAAAAAGTGCTCCAGCAATGTCCACTGAACTTGCAAAGGCAACAGGGAAGCAAGTGAGTCCAGAAACAATACGTCGAGTTTTGCGTAATCAGGATTATAATGGTAGAATCCCGCGCAGATGATGTTTCATTTCTCCATCGAATGAAACGAAGAGACTTGATTTCGCTCGAATGCATCTTAATAAGGACGAAAGTTTTTGGAATCAAGTTCTGTTTAGTGACGAGAGCAAGTATAATATTTATGGCTCTGGCGGGCACGGATACGTATGGAAGAAGCGGAACGAAGCATTACAGTGAAACACGGTGGAGGGTCAGTCCTCGTATGGGGTTGTATGTCGGCCGCGGGTGTGGGGCAATTACATTTTATTGATGGTACTATGGATCAATACATGTATTTGAACATATTGCGATATTGATACCTTCAGTGCAGAAATTAGGCCTACAGCCGGTTGGATCTTTCAGCAGGATAATGATCCAGAACATACAGCTAGAAGTGTCAAGGAATGGTTGCTGTACAACGTCCCTCACCAGCTTCACAGTCCGCCTCTGTCTCCCAATTTAAACCCTATAGAGCATTTGCGGGAGGAATTGGATCACAAAATTCGTGAATCAGCCGTAAGTGTAACTAGTACTAGCAAAGAGACCCTGATATCTGCTCTGCTGTGCGCCTGGATAAATATTCCACCCGAAATTACCGGAAATCTCGTTCTTTCGATGCGAAGGCGTTTAAAGCTATTATTAAGGCTGTTGGGAGGGCCTACGAAGTATTGACGTCACGTTTTTTGGTCATTTTCGTTCTTTTCAAAACATGGCTCGTAGTGTATGCAGACTTTCGATAGATGAATTTTTTTAATTTTCATGGCTTATTTCTTTCTGTGTTCGGATTTTCTTTATTGTTATGTTATGAAACTTATTTTTAGTGCCAATAAAGCTACTTTTACGTTTTCATTGCATTCTCTCTTATTCTACTGTACCATATTCGTGTTTTTACATGCTGTATGCTGACTTTTGTGAGCCACTGTATATGTAGTCAAGTATGGAGCCCCCAACGATTTAAATCACAGGTTTTCCCCACATTATTTAAAATTAACAAGGACGACAGACTTTTTATCCATTCTCTTTTAATCTGCACATCAAGGACTGCTTGGCAAATTTTTCCAAAATTTTAGGATAAGTACAATGGTTTCGGAGATAAGGGTAAAACGTCCATTTTCATTAATTTTCCGACTTCCCTTGAAAAGAAGTTAATTGGAAGTTTTAAAAAAAAATTTACTTCAGACCCTAACAATAATATCTTTTCTTTTCACGGTACATTTTACAAAAATGTTTTCATCACCCCATCTCTCTTCCCAAAAAGCCCAATTTTAAAATTCATTAACTCTTCTTAAACGTAAGTGTGTGAGTCACAAAAATGCATTTGTGTACCGACCTGGAGCTTATTTAGATCACAAAAGTCATCGTATTACATTTACACCTTATGCTTGATAGCAATTATACTCAAACCAACCTATCGATGTCGTATGTAAAAGGCATATCCAGCGAAGATCAACCCGCTACAAAAATTTTACATCGAAAGGCTCCAAACGGCATCTGTGGCCAAAAATTTCACGGAGACCATCTACAATCAGCTGGCTTCCATCTTATCAGACACATCGTTGAAAACAAGTAACGAGGTATGGGTGTAAGTGAGCCCGGTTATTAAGACGGTGGCAGAACAGACAATCGGACATCAAGCCCAGCACAAAAAAATGATTAGTCCAACGATGGGGCCAGAATGCGTTAGACAACAAAAATCAGGTGTACAAAGAAACTTACGTAGGAAATCACAGAAGAGGAGCGAAAAGATAATTAGAATTAGATGAAAAAATACTATGACGACAAATTAAGAAGTAACATATTGATGTAAGTTGAGCAAGCAAAAATATATGAAAAGCTTACAAAGTAGTGAAAAGCCTGAAATGTGGTTATCAGCCCAAAACCATGCTCGGTCATGATGACATCGGCAATACGAGGTGTGACAATTAAGCAGTAAGTCTAATTTTATTGCCGCACTTGTGGTAAACCCGCGACCTTGAAATTCCCTTCCTCTTCCTCGGCATCGTTCCCCTCTTCATTGACATATTCACCATTGCTCTAGCTTGTTTAGTTTGCCTGCTGTGATGTGTTGAGCAGACGTGTGTTGCTTGTGCTCGTCACGAAAATGGAGAAACGAAATCAAGAGCAACGCGTCGCGATAAAATTTTGCACCAGATGGGCGAAATAGCTTCGGAAACGTACGCTAAAGTTGTAAAAGTGCACGGTGATAGTGCTTTTAGTCGTACCCAGGTGTTTTGATGGCATAAAGAGTTTAAGGAAGGCGTGGAAGACGAGGCTCGGAGCAGGAGAAAATGAGCCAACAGGGTGCGCCCAGAAATCTCTCGTAGCTGGATTCTTCATCACGACAACGCGCCGTGCCACACCGCCTTCAACGTGTCCCAGTATTTGGCCTCTAAAGGGATTGCCATTTTGAGTCTATTATGGACATTCAGGTGGTCGTGGCAAGGGTCCTCGCGGATATCCCAGTCGAAGTGTTCCAGAAATGTTATGAAGCATGAAAAACGCGCTGAAATCGTCCAAGGGGACTACTTTGAAGGGGATGGCAGAGTTGTAGAATAATTTTTAAATCTACGGTTTTCATGGAATAAGTCTCATTACTTAATTGTCACATCTCGTATCGTCCCTGATGAGACCAGAATTAAAGAAAGACAGGCATCATAGTTCAAGAACCTCCTAAGTCTTCCGCACAGCTCTAGAGCATCGGAGTCTATAGATGTCACGGAGAGCTTCTATTGGGAAGTTTGTTCCACCATCAAGGCTCGAAAAAATAATAGAGCGCTAGCAACGATGAGATTCCAGTGGAGCTCATTAAATTGATTGGAGCCAATCAATCATATTCCCTATCCACAAAAAAGGTGGAAAACTACAGTGCAAACATTATAGAGGCATATCACTGCTTTGTAAGGCGGACGAAATATTTACAAAGATTTTAGCAAATAAAATCTGATCATACACCAACAGTATTATTACGGAGTATCAAGGTGGTTTTAGAGCAGATAGATTGAAAATAGACCGATTGTTCACTACCAAGCAGGTACTTGAAAAATACTGGGAGGTAAACAAAGACGTACACTAAATTTCCGTTGACTTTAAGCAAGCATGCGACAGTATTGATCATAGCAAACCGTACTAAATAATGCTTTGCTTTGGCATCTAGTCTGTCTTATCGAAATTACAGTGACATCAACGACCTTCCAAGTCCGCATCAATAACTAAGCCACCGATTCCTTTGAAACAAACATCAGACTAATGCAGGGAGATGGGCTGGTCCCATTACCATTCAATTTGGCTTTAGAATACGTCATCAAAAAGTTACCTGTCCATGTACGAAGTACAATTCATTACTATGCAAGTTCAGCTATGTAGCAACCTATGAGGACGACATCAAAATTCTGTCACTGACATTAGCAACTGCTAAAGAACTCTTCCTGAAGGCAAGGCAAGTACGACTACAAATCAATGAAAATAGAACAAAGCACATGACGCGGTCAAGGAAAAATACCTCAAATACACAAAGTATCGCACTTGGCGAAAACAGTATTGCAACTGTGAATTTTTGTATTAAGGCGTCAAAATAACGAGAACCGGCAATTAAACAGACGAAATACGCCAAAGAATACAGCTGGCAAATGAAATATTTTACTTAGCTTTGACAATCTTGAAGACCAGCTGCATACACAGGAAAACAAAGCTCCAAGTATACAAATCTGTGATAAAACGTGTGCTATGCTATGAGCGTAAAACATGGACTCTAACCCAAGCATCCGCAAACATATTGGATGCCTTCGAAAAATAGGTCCTGAGGCAAATATTTGGAGCGGAGCTAGACGGGGACCAATGGCAAATTTGATACAAGTTTAAGCTGCATGAAATTTTTGACGACCTGAAGGTCTCAGCGATTGTAAGACTGCGGAAGCTGTAATGGGATGGCCACATGAATTGTATGGACGATCAACGGATACCCAAAAAGGTATTTCTTGGAAGAACTGAAGGCCGGAGTCCTTTGGGAAAACCGAGGAAACGCTGGTCAGACTCGGTCGACGAAGATAGTTCGCCACTGCTCAGATTTCGAAATTGGAGGAAGCGGTCATTCTAGCAAGAAAGTTGGAGGCATTTTTTGTAGGAAGCGAAGGCCCAAGAGGAGCTGTAGTGCGACGAAGAAGAGGAAGAAGATTACCAGCTCTCATTACCCTAGCACTAACTATACAAATTTGCCCACATTTTTGATACTGCATTCGCCAACTATGATGTTTTGGGCATTTGAGTTGTTTTTCCTCGACTGCGTCATGAGCTTTGTTTTACCCTCATTGATTTGTAACCCTACTAGTTTTGCTTCACTGTCAAGTCTCAGGTTAAGTTCCTTGGTGGTTTTTAATGACCGTGACAAGATATTGAAAACATGCACATAGGCTACGACCTCGTTCGAATTGTATACTAACGTAACTCTTGTGTCGATAGCCAGCTTTCTTATGACGTACTACAAAGCCAAATTGAATAGCAATAGGGCCAGCTCATCTCTCCAATATTTGTATCAAGGGTGTCAGTGAGTTGGTTATTGATTCGGACTTTGAGGGTCGTCACCGTAATTGTCATTATGGTAAGACGGACTAATTTGGCTGGGATGCCAAAGCAAAGCATTATTTGGTACAGTAAGTTACAATTAATACTGTCGTATGCTTGCTTAAAGTCAACGAAAATTTGGTGTACGTCTGTGTTGAACTCCCAGCATTTTTCAAAAGCCAGCTTTACTTTACACAATTGGCCGATTGTTGCTCTACCTTCTCTAAAACCACCTTGATAATTCCCAATAATACGGCTGGCGTATGATTCGATTTTATTTTCTAAGATCATTGAAAATATTTTGTATGCCGAACAAAGTAGTGATATGCCTCTATTGTTTTCGCACTGTAGCTTGTCACCTTTTTTGTGGATAGAGAATATCATTAATTGGCTCCACTCTTTCGGCATATGTTCTTGTTGCTTTGTAAGCACCACTCCCACCATCTTTGATGAGCTCCACTAGAATCAGAGGCAAAGTGTGGAATCTACGAAATAAAGTGCCCAGAATGCACGATGGGATATGTAGGGCAAACACCGAGACCGATATCAACGAGAACTAAGGAGCATCTACGAGAAGCGGAAATTGCAATGAAAACAAACCGGAAGGATGTGAAGTCATCGATAGCAAAACATATCGTCAGTGAAGGACAGAAAATATTCAAGAAAGATGCAAAATGCATTAAGCAGGTCAAGAAACGAAATCAATTGGATGCATACAAAAGCCTTTTTATAGCCATAGTACCTGAGCAGAAATGGATGAACCACGATCTAGAAAACGGAAATTCAAGACTTTTAAAGACAATGATTTAACCAAGCAATAAAACCAGTAATTAGTCGTAATCAAAGATAATCCTGTAATTAGTCATAAGAATTTAAAGATAATAAAAACTCCTGTGAACCTAAAAAGATAGCCATAAAACGAAGAAAGCAAAAAAGCAACATGTATAAATAGATTTGGAATAAAAGAAAAAAAGTAGTTCCATTGAAGAAGACATCAAATAGATGTCGAAACAATTGTTTGGATTTATAAAAATAAATAACCGTATATAAGGAGGAGCAAATTTGTTGTTTTACTTTTATTTGACAAGCTTAATATTAAAGGGTTATTTTCATGTATGGGATAATATTTCAAGATTTGAATTGTTGTGACGTGACAAGTTAATTATAAATAGTGCCAATTTCGACAGAATTTAGTATATTCGTTTTTGAGAATCTCTTTGAAAACGCGCAGCGTGAAAGTGGGCCCATCTAAATGCCTAAATGAAATTTTCACCTTATTGTACAAGTAAAATTTTGAGAATAAATTCATCCTGCTGAAATATTGAGATAGAGTATATTTAATTATTTGCTTATATGATTGTCATTTTGAAACAAATCTTTCATCTGGAAAACGGTATATTTTGTATCTAAAGTAGGTGGAACAAAATTTGGGCATAAATTCAAAGATTTTGAAAATAATATCTTTAGATTCGAACGCAGCAATGATAATAAAATCATTGTTGGTCTTGCTCGTTATTTTGATCAGTATTATGCACAAATAAGACTTTTGCTAAGAAACTTATACAGATTCTCACCCTATTCACCACTATAACTATGCAAATGAGGATTATACCAACAAGCATTTCAATTACAAAGAAATGCTTTGAGAAGTACTTTATAACTGGTTCGTTATCCACACATATCATCCATAAGAAATCCCATTCAATTAAAGGCAATCTGCACAATTGTGACCTTGTGTCGTGCTGAACTTCAATGCTGGTAGTGATGAGGGACACATTTTTGCAATTTTTTTTTTGTGTTGTTTGTAATATGGTTCTTACAGAACGAGTTATTTTACCGTGATTATTTCTAAATCAGCTATACAAGAGCCAAATTCATAAAATATAATTGAAACTTACCGTCCAACCATGTGCGACCGAAATTGAATCAGCTAAGCCAATGCTTAACTCATTTCTCGATAATCAATAAACCACAATTGATCACTAATTTCTCTTAAAATCACAAAAAAACACCTCACTATAATCATACACTTTTTTAAACACTGTTGAACACTAAAATAACATCAATCAATAATTTCGGATGATCACGATCGCACTAGTAACTTCTCCTTATCGCGCGTCCACTCATATGTACAAAAGAATCTTTTTAAGGCGTACTTTATGTCTACAATAGAATTCTCCGTTCAGGTTTTATTTGGCCCTTTTCAGTGGCTTTTACAAGAATGAAATAGGTAAGATTTGTACCTATGACAGTGAATGGAATGAGGCTTATGCTTGAGTTTTGGTCGTGAAGGAGACTATTCCCTTCTGATCTGAATATGAAATCCTGTCTGCATGCCAGAAATGCTTATAAGAATATCATCACGGAAAATCAAAGGGAAATATAACCCATCTTGGCAACTGAAGTGAGATGAAACTTGTTAGGAATTTTAATTCTTTTCTTTTGTCCATTGAGGTTTAAAAATATCATTAAGACACCTTGGTTCCGTCTTATAGGAAGAATTGAAAAAATTATATTTATGAGGTTGCTGTAAGTAAATGTCTATTAGAGACCTTTAAATGTTTTCCTAGAAAATTATGTGTTAGGGAGAGTTTAAGTAAATAAAGATCGCAAGCAAGCAATGTCTTGTACTATTATCGAATGATTAAGTCATTAATTTTAGTTTGTATAATTACTAATTAATTAACATCTTTCTTTTTATATACCTAGTTTATGGTATGTTTAACGGTAGAATTAAGATAGCATATAAGTATAACTTTGCAAGAAAATAATTCAAAGTATCATGCCAAAATATACATACCTTACACATAGAAGCATGTAAGGCTTTGCTACTGAAATTAGGCGCAAACCATAAAACTCGGTTTATTTTGACATAGTTGAAGCATTTACGCCTCTCTAACTTGACGTTCACTCAATCAAGAGGTTACAAATTTTCAATTTCACGATAACCGCTTTCAATAAAGTGCTAATTCATTTGAATCATTTCTAAAGAATACACAGTTCCAACGCATGATCATAGAATTCCAAAATGTACTAAAAAGCTTATATCAGTACATGGAGCAAAAACAAATTGAGGCCCTGATATCTGAACAATGAAGAATACTCGAAACTTGGTAGTGTTCTATACTTTAAGCCTAATTAAAACACTTCACGAAAAATCAGAGTAATAAAACTTTGAGCTATTAAATGCAAATATGCATACATTAAATGTTTGTTGCATTTATATGGACAAAATCGATTGAGAGTCAAATTGAGTTAAGCATTCTTGTCAGGATTACTTGAGTGTCTCGTTCACAATAGAGAATGAGCGAAATCTTAAAAACACTTATTTTTAACTATTTTGGCATATCTTAGGAATTGTGTCATTTCGTGCTTCTAGTCAAAAGAGTATTTTGATTATTAGTTTCTTTTGCAATCCAGTTTGAAAGCAATTGTATCAACTGAAAATTTTCAGATTCAAATCGTGAGTCGATGTCTTTGAAATGGTCTTACGAAATCTAAAATAATTAAATCAGTCATTAAATTACAGAACGCATTTTTGATTATAAAATATTTAAATCCAAAGGAATTAAAAAAGAACTTCATTAGATTTTGAAGCATTATGCGCTGTTAAGTATTTGAATGCAAGCTTGGTACAGTATGAATAAAAAGCAACAGCAAATGCTTAAAAAAAGTGATGAAAAAATGTTTCAGAAAAACGAAACCCAGCTAACTACCAAGTCCATAAAAATTAAATAAATTTCATTCATTTGGTGACAAACCAATTTTATCGTGCAGAAGATACGGTCGCTTATTAGTATTATCTGTAGTGAATAAGATGTTCAATAATGTCCGTAAAGGACTGCAGCGATGGTCTGCTGCCCCGGCGGAAGAAGATGGAGGTATCTGCCGAGAATGCCCTCGTCTGGAGACGCGTGAATGTGCTGGCAGGCTAGCATTGCGGTGTCGTGGGGCGGGTTCCGCATTCACGAATTTGTCGATAGCTCAAGAGGCGACTGAAGTCACAAGAATTGTAGGTAACCTCACCGAGGGAGATGTGACTTGTTACAAGAACAAGTTGAACCTGAAAAGAAAGGCGAACTTGGGGTTAACCTCGTCATTATCCAACGAAGTTCATGGCCCACAAATGAAAGAGGGGCAACCGGGTGGTGGTGGAGCCCCTTCATACCCACCCAACCGGAATAAATCCATTGATAGCTTGTTGAAGTGGCCAGGTATTCCGCTTCTGAGTGGAAAACTCATACAACTTGAAGTGTATGAACCTTCCCATCAAAAGGGGAGTACCCCGGTGACCAATTTATGTCATAGAATTATACAATCGGATCGCATAAATCTATGCCATAAAAAGGCACTCTGCTTGGGCCACTCAACCCAAGACGTCACCTGAAACAGAAAAAGGAATTAGCTTGTACCCGGTGGCTGGCTCATGTTTTGGGGTGGAAGCCTGCCACCGTACCGAGTCCTATACCTGGTCAGAGTCGGAGGAAAGGAAAGACCAGTTTACAATCTAACAATTCATTTTTATTTCTTTTTGAATTACCTTTATAATTTCTTTTACTGGGTTATCTCTTGAATTCTATTGAAATTTCTCTAAATACTATACACACTTACACAAAAAAAAGGTGTGTAAGTTGCAAAGAGATTCAAACATATTTCATTTGTACGTTTCTTAATACTATGATAATGAAAGGATTGTGAAAAAAATAACATTAGTACTACACATAATAAAATCGTTTGATAAAAAAAAAAGAAATCAAATAGCCGAAAATATCAGAAAACGATCATTTCAAAAGATGAACAAAATTTACCATTTTAGCGTTTTAGCCTACAAATGTTTCTCTAAAAAAAGAACGTGTCGAAAAAATTTATTTTTGACCTCACTATTTTGATGCTAAGATTATGTTTATCATTATTGTATGCACGATTTCGAGGCAAAATTTAACTTTGGGTTATGTCAGTTGCTTTGGGTAATAAATATTTCACAAGTTAATAATTATTTTGCAACTTGTACTAAATTAATCGAGAGGTTCAATTACAAGTACATTCATCATGTGAGTTATACTCGTGTTAGGAATACAGTAGAAAAAATACTAGAGAGTAAGTGTGCGGTTTTGTGATCAACCACGATTTCTGGCTTTAAATAAAATTTCTCATATTCTATTAAATTTACCAATGATAATTTTGAATAAAATTAAAAGGAAATTAACGCATATACCTATTTTTATGTTTTCATTCATCGAGAAGTTTATATAATCTCAATAAAAATATGGTACCATATTAAGTCGATGTCGGTGAAAAGCGCATCAAATATTGTTCAAGATTGTATATTTCGCCCATCGATTTTATCGTTACTAGAGTAGGAACGATCGGCAGCATTTACTCTTAATTTTAGTTTTTTTTATACTTTTAAATTTTTTTTTGATTGTTCAAAAAAAAAAGAAAATCATTAGTCTTTGGACTTCGCGGACTATCACCCGAAAGACCAAATTTCACCCTCATGCGCATTTTATACCTTATTTAGTGATTTCCCTACATCCCTATACGTAAAACTAACACCACCACCAGCGAAAAGATAAGAAATAGAATGTTGTATTATACGCGTTCTAATTTAAAAGGATCTATCGCAAAAAAATTTGACATTCATCAATGACAGGGGTTAATGTATATTCTATTGTTTGCCGGAGGTTTCAGAGTTAAACCCCGAAATCATCAAAAGGAATTTACCACAGTAGTCATTAGCAAATCGAAATACGGGAAAGGAGTTATTAGGAAATAATATTGGTTCCTCCTAAAAAGGGTCTCGTACGTATCCCACAATTTAGTTCAAGTTCGGAAAGGAGGCTCTTGCCAATAATCTTTTCTTGAAATTTTAACTTTTAATGTCACTGGGCGCTTTTGGGTGCGATACACATTTCAAGACGAGACGGGACACCGTTTTCTTGTGGATGCGTGGGAAAATATTTTCCACCATGAAATTCACAAAACTTCGATTAAATCACGGCCTGGGGTTCGAGCACTAACCAGGAGGTCCGACACTTGTAAAATATGAATTGGAAATAATGGCTGGCGAAAAACTTCCGCGAAACTAAACTCTGAGTACGTGTTTTTTGTGGTGGGAATTCTCTAGCTTGTAATTTGTGTCGAGCAAAAGAAAACCAGTCGCGCAAATTCGTCAAAGGTCCTCGATTCACTTCAAATTGCTACGGAAAATCGAAATCGACTGATTTCTACAAGACGCAAAAAATGAAAATTTATTTGACTGTTCTTTGTCGCGAGTTCAAATAGATTCGCGAAGGTATCAACTGTAATCAGTAAGCGGAAGGTAATCCAATCACGAATGCAAAACAAAGTCTTAGGAGCACTGATAGAGACATGCAATTAAGATTCTACAAGTAATAGTAACTTAACCACTTTCCAAGGATATCCTATGGCACAGCAAAATCGAATCAACAGCGATCACACACCACTCATCGTTGAAAGCGCGACTGTGACTACGATGCATTCCTTCGTGTCTCCATTTACGTCAAGGCACCCCAAATTTGAAGAGCTTGAAGTGACGCCTCCTCGATCGCTTCAACTTCGATATTCCTGTCTTACAATACAGCACTTCTAATGAGCAGAGTCCATCCTCATCTTACGTCCGGACCAATCCTTTAGTTCACAGCACCATTTCTCCATCAAAATCACATTCTCCTAGTACGAGCTCCTGTTTCAGCCTATATTGACTACGAACTCACCAATGTACTTATGATCATTGTCAAATTCCCCCAAACTGTTTTCCTGTTCGATTTTGGCTGGTGAGTATGCAATTTTTCATTCACCAATGAGCCAAATCGGCCTCAGTTACTTTGTTTCCCGCCAAACATAGTTGCCTCGCTAATTGACGTCGCGGACTTCCGTACAAGACAATCAACAAAGTGCATGATATACGATCAGGTCTAGTGGAGTGCATACGAGCCAAATAATTTGCAATGGAGGATATTGAATGATTGCAAATAGTGACACACATTCGCAACGACATGAGACAATCTGAGCAGTTTAAATTGGGGTTTCAGTTTTGCGGTTGAGTTGTAGGTAGAAAGAGCCGAAATTTGAGTAGCGGGAAATCAAAACGGTTCTTCAACAAGTTTTTACTGCAACCGCCTCATTCTACCAAACTCTTTGCCGGTTATTTGCACAATTTGCATCGATCACTTTTATCACTGATGTCCACGATCGTTCACTTCCCGACTGACCAACTGAGATCACCTCCGAGGTGATCTTAATGAGCGCAAATAAGTCTTGGCGCTATATTTAATGTTTTCACCATCACTCAACCGATGATCGACTCCCCGGCCCAGCAAACGCTTCAGATTCCCCACTCGAGTAGCGAAATCGCTCGCAAATTAGGCGCTTCGTCATCAGTTGGCTCCAATGACAGTACTCTTTCTTGGACTAGATCCATACACGAAATGTAATAGATCTGAGCTAGACTATGCACTTCGACGATTTTCGATCGATGATGCGTACTAGTGTGGATCCGCGATGGTGATAATGTACACTCGTTTCGGTTGTTTTTAAAAATTTACGTCGTCTTTTGTAGATTCGATTAAGTTATCAATTGAAAGCAATTTTCGTTTATAATGATTAGGCGTAATTAGGTGAAAAAAAAATCAGAAGAATTAGACAGGCACACGTTAATTACCGACAAACAAAACAATTTTTAATTAATATTATGGTTGGAATCGGTAAAATTTGACAAATTTTAAGGGGTCTAAATGATACAATGATTTTATCGTTCATATAATTTAAGGGGTTAACCGTTTCGTTCTAAGCATTTGTATACCGCGTTACACCGCAATTCGTTAAATTATATTCAAAAGATATTGTAATAAAAGCACTACACATTAAAAATATTAAACAGTTTTAGAATTTTGTTTCCCGGGAGTTAAGTACAAAAGACATTTTCTTGACTTATTTTTCATGCGAAGAAAAAAAAAACGAGTGTTGCGATGGGGAAGGTGACTGAATGGTTACTCATCGTTAAATTGAGTTTGTGCTATGTGCCTGAGGCAGCGCTGGCTTTTAGAGCCCTACTCCTCGATTACTACATATCTACTGGCGTAATTAAAATAGATCTGGCATGGCTGTGTAAAATTAATTTCATTTTATTTAAAGCAAAGTTTAAAATTGCTTATTTTTTCGTACAATTTCCAATGATCATTAACTTTTTAAGATCAAGCCAATTCCCGATTTCGAATTAGAGATGCATTTCTATTAAATAATTGAACTTTGTCAAAATCCATTCTTACTCGTATACAAAAATACTCTTGAATTATTTTTAGATACACATTAATTCCAATACATTTTCACAGTACCTTTCCATCAAACTATATATAGAAATATCAGCATTTTTTTATAACGTACTGAAAAATCTTTTTCCGTTCCTACTATACGTATCCTACCAAATCTATTTTATATCTCAAATCTCTCAAGGCGATGACACAAAGTATTTTTCCTCAATATACTGCCTCTAGGTCACGAGATTTGAACTCTTCACGTCTGGGGATCAACAGTGAAGAAGCAGCCGAAAGTGAATCTTACAATCCATATTTAGATCGCCTTTAACCAAAGATGTCTCAGTTTGATATGAGATTGTTCGAATAAATGTGATATTGATTCAAATGATTTACGATTTGAAACATTTGTGTTGAGTTTACTATATTACTATCTCATCTAAGAATGTTCCAGTTTTGTTCAGGCAATAGTTTTACATTTGATCAATTTGAAATTCGATTGGAGGATCTTACTCGTAAGGGAGTAAGTGTCATGGGAAAAGAAAGAAATTAATCAGGCGAAGAAAACAATATTAAATGTATACGAAGATCGAATTTAATCCGCTGATCAAATTAGTTGTTAATGTTGAACTTGATTATTTCCTTTACCGTTTGCGCATGTTTTTTTTTGCTTCAGCACTACAGTCCCTTTCGGGCTTTTGCTTAGAGATAGAGTATCTCATTATCTTGATCGAATGTATCGGCCCTACGGAAGGTGATATGGTCAGTATCACGCTTTGGTTGTATGTCCAGCTGCGTAACGTTCTGATTTTAAGCCAGTACATGTTATAACGTAACAAGCTTATAGTCCGTCTGAAGAACCACTCAAAATAAATCTTCTTGTCACCAACCCCAAGTAGCAATTTCACATCTAATAAGTCTTATAGAGCTGCCTATTTTGCTTCTTTACAGCTTCTGAAAAGGTTTGGTTAGGTTAAAAAGGAGAACATTTTCTTAGTTTACCGAAGCTTGTTTACATCTATAGCGGCTCCGTAAAAGCTTTCATAACATCTCTCGCAAGTCTCATTGGCTCCTCTAAAAGACCTAAAGGATATACCTAAAGAAAGACTTAAGGAAGTTAACATTTCTAAACTTCTGTAATGATTCGGTAAGTATTTTATTAGATCTTTTGCATGTTTCATTGAATTCTCCAAAAGGCCTAAAGGAAGCATAAAGGAGGCTTATATTTTTTTCTGCTTCCATAGTACTTCGCTAAGAAAGGGATTCTTCTTTTACGGAGACTAATATCAAGAGCTGATCGCTTCTTTAGTGAGGTTCGGAAAGGTCTTTTACAAGCAATTTATGAGAGTTTTACACAAGCAAGCAAACTTTTAAAATATAAGAATGTTCCTTCCATTTAGATACCGCACTCAGTTAGCATAGTATTTCTGGCGTATTAGCTGTTTGTTAATTTGTTATACATATTTAAATTGTATTCAAGAATGGAATGATGAAATACTCTTGCGTGGGGATTTGAACCTGCGTTCCTGCGTTCCTTTGTCCGACGTTCTACCTCTGAGCCAAACCTGTAATATGCTGATACAGGTTTTAAATTCGTCCACTTCTATATATATTATGATCTCAATTAAGCTTCTCTAAAAACACTAAAAGCAAAATATGCTTATGAGAAATGGTGTTTCATTGCAATATCATAGAAAAACATGCAAAATCCATTTTGATCCAGCAGAAGAAAACAATTTTAGCGTATGCGAAGAGTAATTGTTTTTAATTCTCAAATCAAGCTAAACTATTTCCACCTTGCTACAGACTTTTCGAAAAATAGCTTGCAGTCAACGTCATGCTTTGAGAAGAAAACATGTAAATACATGTAACTATATTTTATCGAAATGAAAACAAAATATATTTTTCTTCTTTTCCGATTATGTAACGATATTTAAGTATCCTTCGCGATATTTCCTCAAAGCATAGCTGTTCAAAATAATGTATTCGGAAGTCCATTTTCCTGGCTGATTTTAACATCTTGTACTGAAATAATAGGTCTTTGTATATTATAAGCGAGCTGAAGCCTCGATAGATGCTGCGAACAATAATATTTTAGAAACTTTACAGAAGTGCCCGCAAAGCGTATAGAGTCTTCAGCTTGTGAATATATAAACGAATAAGTGCTCCAAATGTATTTGGCAGAAATTTGAGGGCACGAAAATTTTTATATACGATCTCTTGTGGAGTGGCAAGCGTTCGTTGTTTACGCGCTACCTAACAGAAAACATTAAAAACTGTACACTGCAACTATGCATGAAAACTTCGGTAAAGCTTCGAAACCGGTTTTGCTTACAGCATTTACCGAGCTCCCAGTTTGTATTGGACACACAACCAAAAACTTCGAACCACACGGCAGTGCAAATTTGTGCATAGTGAGTTGAGGTGCATTGTGAAACATGGAGTTTAAAGTGATCGAAACGTTTGAAGGTGGAATCAAAAAGATAGCTGCAGTGCCATCAGCGTGAGAGATATCGGGAAAACTTATGTGGCCACCTGATAAATTGCATGGCAAAGCAATTAAAATCCCTGGCGGATGGGTTGAATACCCATGCATTGTGAAGCGCCACAATATTAGTTCTTATGCGGAGGCTATTCAGGAAGTGAAAAACATGTCCAATCACAGCGACACTAGTGAGATGGAGGAGCCAGTAAGAATAAAAATGTTTCCTAGGCGTTCTGCCACTTTCAGAAAATTTTTTGTGGAAAACGGGGACGCCAACCGAACAAACTACAACGAGGTAATAAATGAATAACACATTGTAAGTGATAATAATTTGAGCATTTTCTTTTCACCCAGTTCATTTCATCAGAAAAGTCAACTGCGTATAGTTCAATTACGGAAAATTCAAAGCCGGTTTCTACTGGCGGCCCTAAAAAACCACTTCAACTGGTAAGCAGCACAATAAACAATATGCCAACGAATTCTGGCCAAATCACGTACATTTTTCAAAATGAAAGTAATTTTCAACCATCCGCGCAAGAACTAATTTTTGATGACGTAGAAATTAGGTATTACTTTGTCTGAACCCTCAATTATGAGCACACTTCTTGCCATAATTGAAACGCAAGCCAAGCACGCTGCAACATTGGATTACCTGGCAAAGGGGCAGCATAAAATTTTGGCGTCGCTGGAGTCTTTAAAGTCCCCATTTTCATCATCCCAGCCCGTGTTCATTAATTCTGCATTCAACCGAATGGATACTATCGAAGAGCTAGCTGATTTTGAGGAGAACTTAAAAGATAGCGAATATGCGCAAGAAGTGGTAAAGTTTTAAATAAATGTGTTACTGGTAATATCTCTATTTTGGTTTCACTTTAGATTAGAAAACTTCAGTCTGTTTGCGGCCAAAATAGTGGCATGTATGGGGACGATGTGGCCTGCGCGCTCGTGGACCATGTATTTAACCGGCGACTGTTCACACTCACAACATGGACCGGTCTCTCTAGGAAATCGAAAAAGGAATGCTTCCAAAAGTTCTCGCGAACTTTCCAGCTGTTCCTTGATGTAGTTCAGTCAGTTGATACGAAATATACAAAGAAATCTTTGAACATTTTTTTTCAAAAAATCATATCGAATTCTGCAAGGCGCTTCGCCCAAACGGCTATGCGGGCTTCTCGGGTGAAACGTCGAAACAGATCATCTTAAAACATCATGAATCAAAGACGTCGAATGTAACAAATATCGATCAACATAATCATGACAGCTCCAGCGAGGATAACCAATCTCATTTAGATTGAATACAACATTTTTTTATTAAAGAAACCAACGTGTATTTTGTTACTTATAATGAATATTTTTTTAATTTTTTTACTTGTATTTAATGAATTTTTTGAGTCAACCAAAAATAAATGTCTTGAAAACTATTCATAACATATTTTTTTAATATTTAGTTAGTTGTTGGTGTTCAAAAGAGGCATGTATACAAATAGATCATGATAAAAAAGGTGTACCAGCTTGCATTTTACATTACCTATATTAATAGTCTTTGTACGTTTTGTTTCAGGTAAGTATCGCGATGGATACAAAAAATATTAAAATGTCTCGACTCAATTGGGAGTGTGAAAAAATTTTCTTTTGTATATAATTCGATGCAATATAATTGTATATATTTTCTGCTCCAAAATATTATGTTAGTGATATAAGCTATTTTATTCTCTTTAGAAAGAAACCAACAATTTGATGGATCCGTACCAAGGCAAAAATTGTTAAGCTTGATTTTTGAATAAAACGATAGTTCAACATTATCTGACGATTTTAACGATTCCGGGATGTTTTCTCCATTATTTCGTTTGGTCAATATGCAGTTTAGATGGGATGGATTAAGCTTTTTAGTGTCAATATGATTATATGGCTCCATACTAATCATATCTTCCATGATTCGTCTAGCAATTTGAGACAGAGGACGATTTCTGTGTCGCAGTAATCGTTTAGTTCTACCAAGCATATTTTCAAACGGATACGTGCTAAAGGAAGCAAGCTCACCAAATCTTTCTACCTCAGCCACTAAATGTGATAGACTGTGAATGTTGCTGGTAACATACTGCTCACCATAAATTTCTGCAAATATTTCAATATATTGAAGAAGCATCGTGTGAGCCAATGGAAGCATATGAAAGTACTGTGCAGAAGAACAAATTTTCACCGCACAGAAGAGAAGCATAAAATGTTCGTACACTTCCGGTGTCAAATGGTCTTTTAGTGCAACAAATCCTATATAGTGTAAGAAGGTACGATATTCGGTTCCCTTCCAATGCAGCAAACAGTCTAGCCCTCTCACTGCTCGGTGAAATTCTCTTGGCATCGTACATTTATATAGATATTCGGAAACCTCATTTATCGTTTGAGCTCTCCACTTTGTGTCGGAATTACGGAATGTTCCGTCGCGCCAACCAAGCAAAAGGCGTTTCATAACACCTAGATGAAGTAAATGCAACTCGTCTCCGACTGGAAATTGTTCGATCATGTCGATGTTTAGTTTCAAAAATGGAGAATCGGCTCTATGATGTGATCTATATAATTTCTCCCGAAACTTTTGGTTCGTGCGTTTCTCACACTCCGTTCGTGGAAATATATTTGTGTGGCTCTCATAACTATATTCACCAATGGTGGTACATTTCAAGCAGCTATGCTGAGAATTGAAATTAGTGACTCCTGAAAATATGAAAAGATTTTTGTTGGAACAGGCATCGGTTTCAATGTTATATTTGCCTTTGTCGAAAGCTCGTGCTGGCGAATCACATATCACACATCTAATATGTACTTCTACTTTTTTAAAGTTTATGCATACTCCACCATTGGCCATAATGCTATTCATTTCATCGACAAATGGGTTAAGAAATAATTCCAAACTATTCGGTTTAGTCTTCCCGCAAAATATTCCAATAACCATTGCTGGTACTTGTGGCATTTCTGCGATGTTGAATAAAATTGGCCAGAATTCTATCTTTGAAATTTTAAATAATGGTAAACCATCAATATTTATATTCAATGATATCGCTGTAGGCTCAGCGATATTGTAAAATATTTTATTCAGGCAATTTACTAAACCATGATGCCAGTATTCTCCATCGCCAAGTACCAAAATATTGAGTAATGTGGGTGTTCTCAACAGTATTCGTGGATCTTGCGGCAGAACATTCCTATCGTTTTTCAAACGGACGTTGATTATATCCATTACCCCTTTCAACGCTGAATGGTTTATATTGTATTCCATTGCCCAATCTCTTAAACTCGAACGAAGGTTAACGTTTTTTTTTTTTCAAAGTCTTCCTCGTCTTCGCTCAACTCGTAGACACACAATGATGTACCTCCGCTGTTCTTTGCATCTTTTACGATTATGCTGGTTGTTTTTTCAATATCTACATAATAATATACAAACGTTAATACCTTAAATGAATCACTTCGATCATACGTACCCAGATCACGAGATGAAGTACTACAATTCTCATTTTCACTAGCTGTTACTGAAGTATTTGATGTAGATGCCAATGGTTGACTGCAGACTTCTCATGAATCCCTCCTGGATACCATATCTAACTCAAGAGCTCTAGTTAAAATTTTTTGTTGCTCCTTCACAATAATTCGGTGGAAATTACCCGATCTTTTCGTTTTTTTCCATGACGGAAACATTTCCTCACTTTCAATTATGCACGTCACATAAAATATAAACAAGCTTCGATTATGAAAGTTATTCAAGTTTGGGTTGGCAAGAGCCTTTGTTAAGGCTCCGTAAATAAATGATTGCAAGCTAAATCGAAGTTTTAAAATATAGTTTCTATAAAGCTTCCACTATGACTTCACGGAGGCTCTTATACAAAGCTTGAATATCTAGTTCCATAACATTGTTGTTCGAAACGTTATGAATGCCACAACTGCTAGGAGTTTTTATAGAAAGTATTTCCGAAACTTAATGCAAGCCTAATCTAAACTCTCTATAAAACCGCTGGATTTAAGCGTATTAAGGTTTTTTAAGAGCATTTATAACAGAAACTCTTTCGGTAATACCAAATCTTCTGATAAGAGGCTTTATATAAATCTTTAAGGAGTTCATACTGCAATTTTTAACCGTATCGAGCCCCAATTGCTACTTGGGACGGGACTCGAACCAGGGAACTTCGGCTTACCGGGTGAGTGCTCTAACCACTACCCCATGCAGACGACTTTGTACGTACATACTTTATTGATTCATATATTTACATATATTCTAACGAAAATGTTGAGTAAGAAACCAAAGGTGCCTATGTTTATTGTTGAAAAATCCAACAGAAATGTCTTCTCAATAAAGTGTGCGAAAAAAGGTAGTGGGATCCTATACCCTACTTGAAGTTATTTCGCAAATACTTTTGTGAAACCTGACACTGACGGAGTGTAAGTAATCTTGACGTGGATGAAATTTAAGTTAAAACTTTGTGAAATCCAACTTAACATCGTAAAAGCTTTTAATTTACTTCTAGGGAGATAACACGAATTATTTTTTAAAACATGTCTACTGGAACAATCAATGAATGCATGTTTTGTATACTTTATGGCGCAGCCCCCAGTAAAATTGCAAATTTGGGTAAAATTTACAGCCGTTCACCTTAAAAACGTTAGAAATATATGCAAAAATTGTTTAGCTAGCAGTCAGAATGAACGTTTGGCTCTTGAATGAACTCATTACATTTTGCAAAAAGTTTGTTGCAAAACTTATTAAATTAGAGATTTAAAAAATTTTTTTGCAAAAAATTTCCTAGAACGAAATTTGCAATTTGCACACAATGAACAAATATCATGCATGCACATTGATTTGTATCAAATTTCCAAATTTGGTTCTAGGAAATTTTTTGCAAAAAAATTTTTTAAAACTTTTGATGAGTTAATTCAATGTAAATAATTTATATATAACAAACGTAGCTTAAGCCAACTCGGTATGTTAAGTAATTTCCGAGATTTACTACATTTTTTAACGAAAACATGCTATTTTGTTTGAATTTAATAACTTTTGCAACAAACTTTTTGCAAAATGTAATGAGTTTATTTAATAGCTAAAGATTCATCCTAAATTCCAGCTAAAAAATTTTTGCAAATATTTGTAACGTTTCTGAGGTGAACGGCTGTAAAGTTTACCCAAATTTGCAATTTTACTGGGGGCTGAGCCTTAAGGGCGTTTGTTGTTTACTTTAATGTGCAAATATAAACGAGCATTTTACTATTGCGGATCAGAAAGAGTAGTTGGAAACCTTTCTAGATAGCTCAAAGCCAAACCAACCACCCGATCAGTTTGTTTAGTTGTCCTTATAATGAGCAAAAGAGAGGCTTATGATTGAGTTGCGCAACGAATCATAATAAAATTTTTAACCAGCCGAAATTCGAGACTGAGGGCATGCACAGTTTAGAAAGAATGCACTTTCATTAGCACGAGTGAAAACACTGCACTCTTGAGCCAAAAAGGACCACTATGGAGTTAAAAAGAGGGAGCAATGTGTCCAGCAGTCCCCGAAGCAAACTGCTCGTAAACCAGCTTAACACTGTTCCACAATTTCAATCGCAGACTTGAACAATTTAATAACTCAATGTTAAATTTTTGTAAATTATAAAATTTAGACGAAAAAAAATTTAATTTTTTATTATAAATATAACTTATATTGTTTTTTTTTATACATCAAACTTAAATTATCCTCTGCATTGATATGCTTTATAATATTTATCTTTTTATTATGATTTAAACTTTTCAATATATTATTATTTTTTTATTAACCTTTATCACGCAAATCTGCAAATTGATAAACACTGATTTAATACATCGCATCCATGTATTGCATTGCCAAATGCAATCTAACTCGGCTAAGCTAGAAGCTCGTCTCAATTTACCGGTGTGGCATAGAAATTATGCCGAAATTCGGACGGATCGAGAGTCCGCTTCGGATAGCCCAGCAGCGAGGTCGTCGGTTCGAGAAAATAAGGCAGATGGAAGGAGTGGGAGCCATCTTGCAAAGTTAAATTGAATGTGAAACGCAAAGAATTCCCGTAATTCGTACGCGACCGTTTGAATTCCATCAGACTGCAACGCTTTGCCAGTTGGTCGATTTGAGTCCCGTCGTTTGTGTTGCAAATGGAAAGTGTGCACTTGTTTTTCCCAACTTTGGCGTGCAGCGGATGATCTCCCTTGTTGCACGTTTTTTGCCATAATTACCCCGACCTGCTGCCATTTCGCCGTTTTTATGTCTTTACAGTGTCTTGCTGCCTAATGAACGTGTGGTGGCGCTTGAAAAATTGTGGAAATTCCGATGCTCGAACTGAGCGGTTGATGGATACGTTGGAAATCTGCTGAGTATCCTGGATGTGTGATATAAAGGCTCCTACACTGCGGATGAAAGTGATCTGGACCCATTAGAAAGTGCGGAAGGATAGTGTTTAAAAGAACCGGAACTTTGAAAGAACATCGGATTTTACATTCTGATCCCAATGCATATTCTTCCGATATATGTGATAAGGCATTTAGTGATTCACGCACATTAAAAAAACATGCCAATATATACTTATGTAAATGTGAAATTTGCAAAAAATTGTCTATGCACACACCTGCTTTGACTAGACTTATGCTTATTCATTCGAACAGCAACTTTCATGAGCATTTGCCAGGGCAGACGGGTCGAGAAAATGTCAAGTATTACATACAGATGAACTTAATTGTGAGATATGTGGCAAGACATTTAGTCGGGCAGAGCAATTGCATTGTCATAAGGCTTTGCATTCGAATCCTACTCTATTTCAATGCAATGATTGCGCATTGAATGAGCACGCAATGAATGTGGGAAATCATGTTCCGGAATAAAGTATTTGAGGGAACACCAACGCCTACGAACTGCAAAACCCAAGTGTAAGTGCAATGATTGTGGCAGATATTATAAAACATCCAAAAGTGGAAAGAAATATCACAGCATACATACTGATCCTAATAGGCTCAAGTGCAACTTCTGCGGCTAATCATTCGAAGATGCCCACCATGGTATAAAGAATAACAAGGTATGCTCGCTCATGAAAAAAGCTTTTTATGTGACGTCACATGGATCGGAGCTTTCAGATAGAATGCATTTGTTAACGAATTTTATATGGATTTCAGGACTTGTTTGAAATAAAATCAGAGATTTCTCAGAAAAATCCATTTTCTTGTTTGATTTTTACCTTTGTAATTAATTTTATGCTCATACTAATATAAATAAATCTTCAAGTTCAAGGAATACATATGATAAATGCAATTGCTCTGCTTCGGTATAGGTACGCATTTTTAGTTAATAGTATGTTGAATATATTATTATCTGATCAGATTAAGGTTCACTTATAGCAAATATTTTAAATACATTAACTAGTTTTCTTCTCTGGAATATCAATACATTATCTTTAATTATCCATACATTTCAATTTATTTATAAGCAACAAAGTAAGTGATGCATACAAATTTAGAACAAGTTGGTTAGACAGACCTATGCTCATGTTAGAAGGGTTTTGTACTCAACTTACAAAATGCAGTAACCAGCAACGAATAAAATCAAGAAACATGTCAAAGACGATTTAATTGGAGAAAATGTGAAATTCGAGGACCATACTATTATTAACAAAGTTGAACGAATTTTGACTTCTGAGGTATTTGTTATAGTTATACCCATAAATATCTACTTTGATACTTTTTTCAGTTTTTTTAGATCACTGGTGTCCATTCGCGAGGGAGGAAACACATTTTTCATATATTTCCCCCCCTGTGCTCCCACTGAAGCAAAAACTGTCAGTTTAAGAACTGTTTTGAAAAGCTCTCATAGAGAACTTTCAACTGATACTCATATCGGCTACCTTTCATGAAATTTTTTTTCAGGGGCCACTCCTCTGTACTGTAATCATCGATTCATGGCCTTCATGGGCTTTGTAACCATTCGACTCCTAGAATGGTTACAAAGCCCTTTTGCTAGGAGCTCTCTCCTGCCTCTTCGACTTGTTTCAATTGTATGTACTCATCTTCATGAAACCTATCACTCCTGAAATTTTCATGCAAATCCTAGCAAAGCTGTAGTGTCTAAGTCGGTAAAAAGCGCATATGGCTCCATAGCAATATGTTTCCATAGTAATACAGGGCATATTGCTCCATAGTAATACACGAAAATTCAAATCGCTATAACTTCGGTAAATACTATTCGATCTTTATGAAACTTTCCGAAAAGATCAATCTTATAAATAGTCATCTCTTTGCTATTTATTGAGTTTAAGGGTACCGTTTAGATTTTATTCAAGAAAACACAAAATCGATAAATCACACAATTACTAACAAAGTTGAGTGAATTTCGACTTCTCATGTATTTGTTGTTGTTGTACTCATTAAGGCCTACATTCATGATTTTTTTCAGATTTTTCGGATGGAAGGTGTCCAATGGCGAGGGGGGGGGGGGGGTACGCGAAAAGTTCGTATATTTCCCCTTCCCCTGCCCCCCTCGGTACTTATAAGACAATTTTAAGACTTGTTTTGAAAAGATCTCATTGAGACCTTTCCAATGACACCCTACTCGACTACCAATGGTGAAAATTTTTTTTTGAGGGGTCACCCCCTTATATGGGGAGACCCCCCTTAAACGCCTTTGAAAAATTTTTCCACCCTTGAACTTTCGAGAGGTCACCACTTCTGACCTTTCTACAAAGTTTCATGGCTGTAGCCCTTATAGTTTCGGAGAAAAAGTGCTGTGACATACAGACGGACGGACGGACGGACAGACGGACACAGGTCGTGATTGCAATAGGGTTTTGTATTTTAGTACAAAACCCTAAAAATGATTTTTTTTCAATTCTTGAATTGGGAGACAAACGTTTCATTCAATGTGACGTTTTTCAGCAAGCATCAACGATTTTCAGGGAATCGTTAATTTTAAAATTTTATTCAATTCGAATTCAAGGACAATCAACGAGACACGTAACGATCTCATTGACAAATCCCATCGAATTTTTATCAATTCAAATATTGCAAGCATTACTTGCAGGCAATTTTATTTTATGCAGGTAGTTCGGTTTTACTACGTATTATAAATATCACATTGCTATCATGGAGATGTTTCCCTCACTTTTTTATATTTTCCTTTATGTTTAATCTTGCGCATGCCTAAATTCAGTTTGAGTCGAGAATATGTTTTACATTTATGAAACACTCCGTTGGCTTTACTATTAAGATCAATATCGGTAGATTAAGTTATTAAATTCTGAATATAGTGTTTTCCAATAAGAGGTGTTATTTTGAATAGATCTTGTGATTTAACACCTTGCGACTTCTTCCTTTGGGGCCACGTGAAAGAAAAGGTCTACGCCAATAGCCCAGCGTCGATTCAAGACCTCAAAGATAGAATTCGTGAGGCTATCGAAGACATAGGAAAGCCACTTTGCGATTTGGTTATGGAAAATTTCATGAAAAGGATATGGTACTGTAAGCGTGGTCGTGGTGGTCATTTGCTTAATGTTATTTCTCATTTGCTTGATGTTATTTTTAACGGCATATGTACCTTCTTCTTTATAATAAAATAAACATCCGATCATTTATATTAAAAAAATGCATTTTTCTTTTAATATTAAAAATAACACCTATTATTGGATTTTATTATGGGAAATTTCATGAAAAGGATATGGTCCTGCAAGCGTGGTCGTGGTGGTTATTTGCCTGATGTTATTTTTAGGTAAATTTCTCGAGAGAAATTTACCTATTGCGGAGAGCCTCATATATATATATATATATATATATATATATATATATATATGTATATATATATATATATATATATATATATATATATATATATATATATATATATGGGATATAACGATATTTGTGACCACGCTAGAGGTTGCAATTTTGCTACGATTTTCACCAAATTTTCAGGAAAGGTGTATTGGGTAATTATCTCGGTTAAGTTCGTGAACCAGCTATATCGGCTGATCAAAAACAAAATGGCGGCCATTTTAGACGAAAAATCGTGATTTCTGTTCTGACCAAAGTATAGCTCCGATTTGAATGAAATTTGGTACGAAGGTTCACTGATATATATGATGAATCTCACAATAAAAAATCCAAAGTCGGTACGGCAGAAACAAAATGGCGGCCGCTCAAAGGTCGAAAAACGTGCAAAATTTTGTTGTTGTAATAGTGGTCAAAGCTTTCAACAGATTTTTATGAAATTCGGTAGTTTGATAGAAATTATAAGTATCTAAAGAATTGCTTAAAAAACTGGAGGTTAGGTTGCAAAAAACAAAATGGCGGCCAGTTGAATGTCAAAATTTCAAAGGCTTCTAAAATTCGCAATTTTGATCCGACATATATGAAACTTGGTTACGAGATAGACATTACTTAGACCTACAGTCTTTGATATTTTGGTGATCATGCATGAGCAAATTTCAAAATGGCGGCCGTTTAAATATGGGTTTTTTTCATGTTTTTGTGGCCCTCTAGCGGTCACATTTTCAAACGGATTTTGATGAAACTTGAGATTATGGATCTCTGTACTATGTTCTTGTATTTTGCAGGAAATTATTAAAATTGAATGAAAAATAAAAAAGTCGAAAATTTAAAGCCTAATATTTTTAGCTGCCATTTTCTTTAAAAATTGAATTATTTTGCCCTGTCTAGAGTGACACTCCTATTTGAACGAGGTAGTACATTGGTTGGTGAGGTCCTAGCATACAAAGATTTAAAATAATCCAAAATCAAATGCATGCATTCAAAATGGCGGCCCCAAAGGCCTGAAGGCAAGCGCAATTCGCTATTTTAGTGCCAACTGAATTAATGAATATTTTTCATGGAAACGTTTTAAATGACTTTACTTGAAAGAACTTATAAACCAGATCATTTTTAAGATATTGTAAAATATTTTTAACAATACCCTAAAAAATTATAAAATCGCGACTTGTCTGTCTGTCCTGTTATCTCGCAAACCACATGAGCTAGAATGAGGAAATTTTCTACGTAGGTCAAAATTGGTGCCTCTTGAAATTTACAGTGCAAGAAAATATTTTAAGGTATTTAAGGGGGGTCTCCCCATACAGGTGGGTCTCCTCATACAGGGGGGTGGCATACAATTTTTTTTATTTCTGTAGCCCTCTAGCAGCCAAGATTCTCAACAGATTCCGTTGAAACTGGAAATTATAAGTTATCAAGGCAAGTTAATTTAATTTAATTATGCAAATCGAATGACAAATTAAAAAGTCGAAAATTTGCAGCTTAATATTTTTAGCAGCCGATTTCAATAAAAATCGAATTGACGGCCCTCATTATTCAGAAAAAAATTGAAAATGTATTTATTAATGGCAACGTAAGTGCTGATTAAACTTTTATGGAAATCTTTTGAAATTAACTATTCGAGCTATTTAAGCCTTTGTGTGGTTACCACTGTGAACTGTGTAAACAGCAAATGCGAGAAGGGCGAAACTGGTATTTGTATGTTTACAACAATTTATTATCCGCCGATTTTCAATATGTAATCCATACGTGTGCAACTCAATTTAATTAGCAAAATATTTGCGCCCCGATAAAAGGTCTCTAAAAACGAACTTGGCCAGATTTTTTTTATGTTAATAAATACCCATATGGAACTACAAAAATTGCAGCAAGAAGTTTAGTAGTAGGCAAGCCAAATTCTTTTTCGAAACTTTATGCTACATACGAGAAATTTACCTTTCCGGCTGGTGCTGCCAACGGGGATTTTTACTATTAACGGCATACCTTTTTCTTTATAATGAAATAAACATCGGATCATTTATATTAAATAACGACATTTTTCTTTTAATATCAAAATAACACCTCTTATTGGATTTGGTTATGGAAAATTTCATGAAAAGGATATGGTCCTGTAAGCGTGGTCGTGGTGGTTATTTGCACGATGTTATTTTTTACTATTAACGACATACCTTTTTCTTTGTTATGAAATAAACATCCAATCATTTGTATTAAAAAATAGCATTTTCCTATTAATATTAAAATAACACCTCTTATTGGAAAAGAAATCAACATTTGCCGATCCAACCGATTCGATCCATGTGACGTCACAAAAGCTTTAAATGGCGATCTAGCTTTCGTGAGCGAGCATACCTTATTATTCTTTATACCATGGATGCCCACAATACTAAGAGACATGGGAAGTTACTTTCGAAGCCAGTTTTGTATGAATGTGATGAAGGTGGAAGGTGTTATTTAAAAACAAAGGAAAACATAAATTTTGTAGATAATTAGGTGATTTCCACGACGTGAAGCAACGTGAAAACATGCATGTAAGCAATTTGAATTGCGTAGAGCTCTGAAACAAAACATAAATTTAATCATTCCAATTGACTAAAGCGCATATATGTTTTTGGTTTAATTTTAACCATTTTTAGGGTTTTGTAAAATAATTTTACAAAACCCTACTAATTTCGCGACCAGTCTGTCCGTCTGTCCGTCTATCCGTCCGTCCGTCCGTCCGTCCGTCCGTGAGTCACAGCAGTTTTTCTCGGAAACCACTTAAGCTAGAAACATCAAATTTTGTGTGTAGGTGTAAAGTGGTAATCTCTTCAAAGTTTAACTACAAAAAAATTTCATAAGGTATTTAAGGGGGGTCTCCCCATATAGGAGAGTGACCCCCCGAAAAAAAAATTTCATTGAAGGTAGCCGATATGGATATCAAATGAAAGGTCTTGATAAGAACTTTTCAAAACAGGTCTTTGTTTGGCAAAATTTGCTTCAAAGGACGCACAGGGAGGGGAAATACACGAAAAATGTGTGTCCCCCCCTCGCGATTAGACATCTGTGATCCGAAAAATCTGAAAAAAATCAGGAATGTAGGCCTTGGTGGGTACAACAACAACAAATACGTTAGAAGTCGCAATTCACTCAACTTTGTTAGTAATAGCATGATTTATCGATTTTATGTTTTTTTGAATAAAATCTTAACGGTACCCTTCAGTACGTAGATGTTTATTTATGAAATTGATCTATCCTGAAAGTTTCATAAAGATTGAATCATATTTAGCGAAGTTAGAGCGGTTTGAATTTTCCTGTATTACTATGGAACAATATGCGCTGCATTTATTACTATGGCAACATATGGCTATGGAACAACATGCGCTTTTTACCGACTCAGACACTACAGTTTTGCTAGGATTTGCATGAGAATTTCAGGATTGATAGGTGTCATGTATATCTTTGAGAATCGGTTCAGCTAGTGTTATCAGTTATCGTAAAACAAAATAGTGGCTGTTTTAAATGCGAAGATTGAATAATTTTGAGTTATTTTTTCCAAACTTCAACGTTTAAGGTGGATGCTTTGAACACTTGATTCAATTTAATGAATGACTGAAGATGAGTACCTACAAATTATGCTCATAAGTGAAACAAGTCAAGGAGGCGGGAGAGAGCTCCTAGCAAAAGGGTTTTGTAACCATTCTAGGATTCGAAAAATTGGCCATTAATCGATGATAACAGTACAGGAGAGTGGCCCCTGAAAAAAAAATCATTAAACATAGCCGACATGAGTATGAAATGAACGTTTTCATGGGAGCTTTTCAAAACAATTGTTAAACTGATAGTTTTTGCTTCAGCGGGGGCACAGGGGGGAAATACATGAAAAATGTGTTTCCTCCGTCGCTGATAGACATCTGAAATAATTATCAAGGAAGATATTTATGAGTATAACAATACCAAAACCTCAGAAGTCGAAATTCGTTCAACTTTGTTAATAAAAGTACGATCTTCGTATTTCATATTTTCTCCAATAAAATCGTCTTTGACATGTTTCTTGATTTGATTAAATCTGGTGACTGCATTCTGTAAATTGAATACAAAACCCTTCTGACATGAGCGTAGGTCTGTTTACCCAACTTGTTTTAGTATACATGATGTTATGGATTCTATAAAAAAATTGCAAGCAACATCCACATCATCAGCGGGTGCCCGGCGAGGATGTAGGGTGAGTACTCAGTTGTTATAATTATTTATTAGATTGCATGCGAAACATTTAATCCTTTTCTTTATATATGAAAAAAGAAAATATTGCGTACATTTAATCCTTTTCCTTATATATTAAAAAAAAATATTGTGTACATTTAATCCTTTTCAAAGTCAAAGTCAAAAGCGCTTTATTTAATACCAATCGTTATAAATTTTTAAAAGAACTTAAAGCAAATTCCAAACAATAAACCTATAAAAAACTTAATAGTCCGAATGGCTCTCTAAATTTATACGTTAACAGTTAAACACATTTAATGAAAAAAATACACTTGCAAATTTAAATTAATCAATATTATTAGATATTTTTTGATTCAATTGGAAAAAGGAGAAAAAACCAATCAGCATTATTCAAAAATTACTTATACTATTTAATCCTTTTCCTTATATGTTAAAAAAAAATATTGCGTACACAATAAATAATCCCTATTGCCCGTTATAGAGTCAATGATAGCGTTCTGAATCAGTATCTTTTTAAACTAAATTTATTCGTCATAGATGTTTAGCGTTTTCGTTAGGTATAATAAGCAAATGGCGTTCGCTAGTTTCAAAAAGTCTTTCTGCAGTATTATAATCTTGGTTTTGTTTTTTTTTTATGGTCAACGTATAAGTACGTAGGTGATACCGATTTGAGATATTGTTTTTGCTAAACTTGTTCTAGTAATAAAGCAGTCACCCAATTAGTGAAATAAGAAGTACTGATGAAATAAAGATTGGTAAATAAGACGATTGAATGAACTTGAAAGATTATTTTTTGGTTGTTATACTTTTATTATATGATGATCCAATTGATTTATTAGTAAATTAACGAGAAATTTTGTTGCGAATTAAAAATGAACAGAATAAAGAAAATGCATATTTAAACAATTACATTCGGTCTTTCCCTATGTCTCAAACTTGACCGGGTAAAGGACCCGCCACGTTGGCCGGCCCTTCCGCTATAATGAGCTAGCCATCGAGTGAGCTCACTCCTTTTTATGCGTTACAGGGGCTCTTGTCCGGGTAGAGTGGCCTTCCGCTCGCTTGCCCTTTTATGGTATAGTATTACTTAATCGCATAATACTATAACATGAATCGGCCACGTTTATATTTCTCATTTAAGGGAAAAATTCATACAAATTTTGTTTGTATGACTTTCCCACTTCAATGGGAAACATATGGCCACGTCTACATCTGCATCTTGATCCGTCTGGGAGGGTGCTAGGGGACACCGCTTCCACCTACATTCCACACTCTTATTTGGGTGCCATAAGTATCTTCGGTAACGGCGAAGTCTGCTCTTAAGTCCGTCTCTTTTCTCCCAGCCCAGTTTGTTACTGGCTATGAGCAAGTTCAACCCTTTGTAGGTTACCTTGGCCTCGACACCAGTCGGTCAGCAATAGATGCTTTCAATTTGTAAATCCGAAATATTTTTGTAGTGGGTCCTTGTGCTGGGAAAAAGAACCTGCCCCACGACACCGCAATGCTAGCCTGCCAGCGCATTCATGCGTCCTCAGACAAGGCCAATCTCCGCGGATCCTACCATCCTCTTTTGCCGAGGCAGCAGACTATCGCTGCAGCCCTTCACGGACATATATATAATACCCATTTCGCTACATATGGCTATCAAAAGCCAAAACTCGCTTGCCAGCCGGTAAGGTGATGTCAACGGATTTTGGGGACTCCCAAGCAGTTTTTCTCGCCATTGTCGCTGCTCACTATTGTGAGCTTCTAGACTTTGTTCGAGATGCATATCGGTCGAAAAGGTGCAGTCAACCCATCCGAGACGTCTGGCCGCTCACTGCATCCATAACAACCTAAAAATTATATAAAATGCATTGAACTATACTTGATTACCTTCCATATAGCCCTGATCTTTCAACTTGCGATTTCCATATGTTTGGGCCTCTCAAGGAAGCACTCGGAGGAGAGCGGTTTTCGAACGATCAACGAGTTGAACAGCTTATGCACAATTGATGGGATGCCTCCTCGAAATCATTCTTCAACATAGATATAGAGAGTACTGGATCCGCAACCGGTCGTGAGAGCCGAAGCAATTGGCAACCTGCGCTAAAGTTGTGTGAAGTTGAGGTTTGAGGCGATATGCTTTTAATTTAGCACTCTATTCACGGCGAAACACGTTCACATTTAAAAAGTTTTTAATTTTAAAGATCGCGCGTACGTAATTCACAGTTTTAATTAAAAATTTACGAAATTTCCATCCGCTTTGACAAATGAGTTTTCCCGCGTGGTTCGCGCTCTTTTCGATTTTCTTTTGCTTTGACGTTCGAGTTTTCCGTGAGAGTTGTTTATTGTTTATACTCAAACTGAAATGAAATTTCGTTGGTGTGCGCGGGTGTCAGTGGGGGAAGCGATTCTTCTGAAGAGAGAAAAGAAAAACCTGTCTGGAAAAAAAGGGGAAGGAGAAGCAGAGGGAATCATATAGTTTTGAGAGCGTAAGTTATTTATAACTTATTTATGTGGCAAATTTGCTTCTCACATGGACGAGTACACAGATTCTCGTTGCTCGTCCATTTGTTTATATGTCTTTGTTCTTCAACAAGTTGAGTAGACAGAACTATGCTCATGTCAGAAAGGTTTTGTACTTAACATACAATATGTACAACAAATACATTCTTGCTTAAAAAGAACTCCATTTTAAGCGGCAAATATTTTGTTCCAATATTGCTAAAATCATCGACTGAGCGATATCTTAATTGTATTTTTTTCATTCATGTTATCTGAAAATTTAGAGAAGATGCAATCAAAAGTGTAATATCTGGTTCGATGGAAAGCCCATGTAGTAGAAACGCCATATATAATAGTTGTAATCAGAAAAAATTCAAATCGCTATAACTTCAGTAAATTTTATTCAAATTTATATAATAAACGATCTTTTGAAGAACTACTTAAATATTGTATATAATTTTATCCAATTTAAAGATACTAATACAGTTTTACTGACGAAAATGTTAAATTCATAAGTGCTACTATTATTAGCAAAGTACAACGAATTTCAACCTCTAGGTTATTCGTAATTGGATATACTTCCATGATTTTTAGAGCTTTGTAAAAGAAATTTTCCGAAAACCTACTATGTTTTTGACCTGACTATCCATCTGTCCGTCCACCTGTCAGTTTGTCCGTGTGTCATAGCAAGTTTGTTTAAAAACTGTAGAAGCTACAAAGCTCAAACTTTGTGAAAAGGTAAGAAGTAGTAGCCTCTTATAACTTTATATTTTATCAAAAATTATTTAGATTATTTCAAAATTTATTAGGGGGGGTCCCGCTTCATAACGAAGTGGCCCTAATAAATTTTTTTTCATCAAATGTAATTGAGGAGGGTATCAAATGAAAGGTCTCGATTAGAACTTGAACCGAAAAAATGATTTTATGCTTCAAGGAGAGGCAAAATGCACAAAAAATTCGCGTTCGTGTGATTGGACACCTTGAAACAAAACCACGAAGGTACAATAAGTCTTTGTAAATACAAGGGTAACAAATGCCTCAAAAAACAAAATTCACTCAACGTCGATATTATTAATATGATTTGTAAATTTTACATTTTCTCACAAAAGTCAAAACGGTGGCCTTAAATTTCATTCATTCATACATTACCTCTTCCTCTGCCCCCTCTGTACCGATAGGGTAAGACCTTTTTTGAAAAGATCTCATTGAAACTTTTCACATGACACCCTACTCAACTACCAATGGTACAAACAAAATATTGAAGGGTTACCCCCTATATTGGGAGACCCCCCTTAAAACTCTCTGAAAATTACCTTTCCACAAAGTTTCATGGCTGTAGCTTCCATAATTTTGGAGAGAAACTGCTATGACATGCAGACGGACAGACGGTCACAGGTTGGTATTTTAATAGGGTTTTGTATTTTATTACAAAACCCTGAAAACGGCATGAACCAAATACCTGTTCGATGGGAAAAATGCATCACTAAGGAGGGAAATTATGTAGAAAAATAACTATAAACTGTATTTTCTTCTTAAGTCTAAAACAAGTTTCTTTTTGCAAACGGCTCGTTTATGTTTGAATGATCGCTGTAGCACTTGATTTTAGAGTGTGGAATGAAGCACTCAAGGTGAATTGTTTGGAGATCAATAGGGTGTGAAACATTAACGATACTCAGAAACCCAGATATTCTGTCAACATGCTTATGTTTAGTATCTCTAACTCATACAGAACGATAAATTATATGCACTCGACAACACAGAATAGGTACAAGCCATATTCACCAGAAATTTTTCCACATATGACAGGCAGACAACAATAATTGCGTGTGATTTGCTTTTTTAGTAGTGAAATCATTTTTGTGGGAGTTTTTCAGTAGTTTGAGGGTTGCATACAATACTTAAATAGCAAAACTACACAAAAATCGTAGTTACTAAGCACAAAAAGGGATTTTACACTTTTTTAGTATGATTAACATTCATTGTACTGTTTTACTGCTAAATGCGTAAAATTCGCAATCTTTTGTGAGGAAATTCACTACCTTTAGCTATGTAAGTTCCACGCAATTTTTAAGAGTGTATATATTGGGATACCCACTCTTGGATCAAAACCAACTAAGTCAAGGCGCTGACAACGCTCCACTTAGTAATTACTTGTCATAGAACTAGGACCACAGCCTCGAATCGGATTAAATAAATGGCAACGACTATCGCAACATATAAAGGACTATTTTCTCGGAACTTGAAATGTTAGATCATTAAACAGACCAGGTGCACTGCGACAACTTTTGTTTGAACTAAAGAAGTATCAACTCAACATTCTCGCTGTGCAAGGAATCAGATGGCACGGCGAAGACATATTTGAGATGTGAACTCACACCGTATTTGAAAGCAAAAAATAGTAAGGAAGCCATGAGCTTGGAGAAGCTTTCATTGTTGATAGCACATTTAAACAAATTATTACTGACTTCAAGGGCGTTAATGAAAGGATCTACGCGATTCGTATCAAGACCAAATTCTTTAATGTCTAACTGGCCAACTGTCACGCACACACAGAAGACAAGGGAGAGACAATCAAGGGCAAATTTTACAATACCCTGGAACGCACTGTCGTTGCATTGCTGTCTAATGAAATTAAAATAGTTCTGGGTGCCTCTAATGCAAAAATCGGCCAAGAAACCGCATATAGAAAAATAACCGGAACATGCAGCCTCCATGGAGAGACCAGCAACAATGGACAGCGGCTGATAGACTTCACTACTTGCAAAGGCTTCACGGTAAGCTCCACATCGATGCATCCAAAAGAGAACGTGGGCATCCCCAGACGGTCTCACATTCAACCAGATTGACCACGTTCTCATACAAAAGAGAGCCACCACTAGAATTCTCGACACGCGCTCATTCCGCGGCGCTGTCTGTGATGTGGACGCCTGCCTTATAAGGGTCAAGTTTCGATGCCACATCTGCAAGAGCTGTATACAAGAAGCATCAGTTACTCCCAGGTACATATGTTAAATGATAGCTCAGTAACGTCCACATACATGTCAGATTTGAAAAATCCCATCAAGTAATAATGACATCAAAACCAAGTGGAAGACAGTAAGAGATGCAGTAAAAGAAGCAGTTGAGGAGGTCTTGGTGCACCAGCTAAAGAAAAGTAGGAACGACTGGTACAACGAAGAATGCATGAAAGTGATTAAAAAATGGTGACAGTGACCAACTCGGGACAAACAAGAACAATACGAAAGCAAAAATTAATAACCATAAACACTAAGATCCAACAGATAAACGAAAACATAGCCCTACATGAAGTCAGATCAGCGTATGAAACAACTATATAACTAAGAGACGGCTTCAATCAACAAACAAGTCTTTGCAAATTAAAAGGACCATTAATCCCCATTAGTCCCCAACAATTGCTGAAGCGGTGAACATTGCAGAAACAGAGCAGACGGTCCCAGTCCCATATCCAACCGGAGATGTACTACAGGTAGCAGTACGGGACCTCAGAAAAAAAGGCTCTCAGCAGGACTACTCCAGAGTGGGAGTCTCCATCTAAATAATCTTCTGCATCGACTAATATGCAGAATATGGCCAGAAGAGCAGTTACCATAGGACTGGCGGAAAGGTATATGTCCTGCAATAAAAAGAGGGACAAGTTAAGGTGTGGAAATTATAGAAGCATCGCTCAATTGTGCACGTCCTATAAACAGCTCTCTAAAATCATCGAAAGAAAATTAAAGCCGTACTTTTAAAATATTATAGGAGACTATCAGGCAGGCATTCGAAGTGGACGGTCTACAATAGACCAAACATTCTCAGTAAAGCAAGCACTCGAAAAATGCTGGAAATATAACACCGATGCACACCGACTCTGTGTAGGCTTCAAGCAAGTATACGACAGTGTCGGACATAAATGCGCTGTACAAAATAATGCTTAACTTTGGCATCCCAACAAAACGAGTCCACATGATCAATGTCACGATGCTAAACACAGAGTCCCAGGTCAAGGTTAATCGCGAACTAACCTAATGCTCTTTAAGATTGCACTGGAACAAGCCATCAGGAAGACATCAGCTGAAACCTAGGGTACACTAATGTTCAAGTCCACATAATTGGTAGCATATGCTGATGACATCAATATTATGACACGTTCAATCTTAGATGCTAAAGGAGCATTTCTGAGCCTAAGAGTTAATGAAAATAAGACTAAATTCATGACTCAAACGAGGAAGAAAACTAGATGATATTAGAATGTCCCATATAAGCGAGAACAATTTCGTTGTGGGAATGAAGAACAAGAATAATGAGGTCGTCAAGAACAAGAATTCTTATTTTTTATTATACCAAGCTTTACTTAAATATAAAGTTTTCCCTACATTAATTTTAATCCATTCTTTTTGGTATGTAGCTAGTAGTTTCGTTTTATATGTAGCTTGTAGGGAACACAAACCCCCTACAAAAATTTCAATCTTGGTATTTGTACGACTGAGCATTTTGAATACTGAGGAATCCAGGTGAACCCCCCATGGTCAGTAAGAATTTCGCAAATGATTTATGAACAGGATCACAATTTGAAGGGAATAAAATAATTTGAATTTGAAGAATCAAAATTTTTATTATTGTTCTTCAGAGGCAATTATTAGTTCTAGAAAACGTTAGAAGATAACTAAACTTTATTTTTATTATGTTTATTATTTCGTTAGTTAAACGGCTTTTGACTTTATAGACTATACAAACAGTAGCGGAAAAAGCTCGTTCTGCATCCACACCTGAAAGAAAAATTGTCATTAAGGTGTTACTGATAAACTGAAAGTATTTGCGTTTTATTTCTTCTAGTTCAAGATAAGTCATCTCCTTTCGTGATAAAGCCTCAAGATTTTTATGACCAGACCTAGGTTGGAGTGTCCTAGTAGGTTTCAAATTGGTCGGCTCCAGTTTGTCTTTAAGTGACATTGTTGTCAAGTTTACCACTACCAGTAATCGGCTGATACTAGTGAAATTAACTCGAGATTGCAAAGAGGTATGCCATCTTTAAAATCATAGTAGAAAGGGCAGTATTTTTTACTAGCTTTTCTTTGAATTCTAATCTTTCTATGATAGTTCTGGTTTTCTTGTGTATTATCTTCTTTGAAGATAAGTTAAATGTTTTATCATGCTCTTGTTTATGTTTTCTTTGTACTTAAATGACTGATATTAATCCGGCAGTCAAGATAGCTGGCTCACTTAACTACATTTCCAACTACTGGTTTGTTAATAGCTTCCAATTTACGAAAAACAAACCACAAAAAGTGTCGGCAGTCCTCAAATTAGAATCTTGCTTACATGAGACCTCTACAGCTAGTTTTAGAGGCTGATGTATTTGCTGTAGATCAAACAGCACTTAATTTCTGTTATTTTGATGAATATAGCTATCATTTACAAATGGTTTATAATCTAGCAACAAAACAAAGTTTTTGCCCCACATCTGCTAAAATATATATCTCTAGAAGATTATTTTTTGTAGGGATATATTTAAAAAGTTCCGCCGTTTTTCTAACTTTCCTTACTCTTCTTCTTCTTCGTAGCGCTACAGCCCCATTCGGGCCTTCATTTCTTGCAACAAGCGCCTTAGACTGTCTCGCTCCATTCATTGCGTCCTCCAATTTTGAAATCCGGGCAGTGATGAACTGTCTTCATTAGCCAAGTCAGATCCACTGGTCTCTGCTCTTCAGTTCTTCCAACGAACACCTTTTTGGGTATTCGTCGTTTGTCCATACGATTCCTATGGCCAACCCTTTGCAGCTTCCGCAGTCCTGCAATCGTTGAGATCTCCACCTTGTCAAAAAATTTCATACAGATCATGTTTGTAACGAATTCAACATTGGTTCCCACCTATTTTCGCTCTAATAATTTGCCTCAGGAACCGTCTCTTGAAGGCGTTGAATATGTTTGCGGATGCTTGGATTGGAGTACATGTTTCACACCCATAGCAAAGCATACGTTTTATCACAGATTTGTATACTTGGAGCTTTGTTTTCCTGTGTATGCAGCTGGTCTTCAAAACCGCCAAAACATATTAAAAAATTTTATTTGCAAGCTGTATTTCTCAGCATATTTCATCTCTTTCATTCTTGTTTCTTGTTATTTTGGCACCCAAATACATAAATATGCACCAAAGTACACGAGTTTACTCACAGTTTTCCCTTACTCAAACAAACAAAATAAAAACTTTATGTCGAATCGACATTACATTTTTGATCGTCCACATTTTCGATACCGTGTATTTGAGGTATTTTACCTTGACTGCATGATAAGCTTTGTTTTTTCTCATTGATTTGTAGCCCTACTAATTTTGCTTCGTTATCGACTACTAGCTTTGCTTCGCTGTCGAGTTTGAAGAAGAATTCTTTGGCGGTTGTTAACGAACGTGACAAAATTTTGATGTTATCCGCAAAGGCTACCATTTGGCTCGACTTATATAGTAAAGTTCGTCTTGTATCGACAGGTTGCTTTCTTATGACGAGCCAAATTGAATAACAATGAGGCCAGTGCCAAAATAACGAAAACGGGCAATGAAAGAGACGAAATACGCCGAAGAATGCAGCTCGCAAATAAAATATTTTATTCAGTATTGACGATCTCGAAGACCAGCTGCATACACAGGAAAGCAAAGCTCCAAGTATACAGATCTGTGATAAGACCTGTGTTATGCTATGGGTGTGAAACATGGACCCTAACTCAAGCATCCGCAACCAACCAATGGCGAATTCGATACAACTATGAGCTGTATGAAATTTTTGACGAACCGCAGGTCTCAACGATTGTAAGACTGCGGAAGCAGCAATGGGCTGGACACAAGAATCGTATGGACGAACAACGGATACCCAAGAAGGTATTCGTCGGGAGTGGGGAAACCGAGGAAACGCTTGTCTGACTCGGTTGACGAAGACAGTTCATCGCTTGCTTGGATTTCGGAATTGGACGATGCGGTCAACGGACCGAGACAGCTGGAGGCGCTCTTTGCAGGAAGCAAAGGCCTGAAAGGGGCTGTAGTGCTAAGAAAAAGAAGAAGAAGGAAATACGCTTTTGACATACGATATTGATAGGTTAATTTAATCAAGAAGATATTGGAAAGAATGTTTCTGATCACCTGAAAGATTTTGAACAGTTCTTATTGCTCTGGATGTATCAGCGGATGCTACTGACTCTGCTTATGTTCTTCTATTTGTTCATGTGTGTATTTAAAATCACAAAAGAATTGATTGGCGTTTACTCCTTTAAAAGTAATGTGACAGAAAATCAAATTTTTCCTAGAGTAAGAGAAAACAATTCTTATCTTGGGCTTGATTTCAAATGCCTGAAAGGTGTTACTAAACACGTATGTCTGGTACAAAAACTGGAGTAGTTGGAAACAGTTTTAGTACTGTAAAAACAGTTGGAGGTATTAAATCCACGATTTTTCACTGCATTATCCATCAGCACGCGTTGTGTAGTAAACACGTGGATGTAGCTAAAGTGATGAATGTAGTTGCCAAGGCAGTTAACTTCACTAGATCAAGTTCCTCAAATACCGCTTATTCAAAAATTTTCTTGCTGAAGTTGACAGCGCTTACCCAGACACTGTCTACCATTATCAAAATTACTGGTTGAGGAGAGACAAAGTAATGCAGTGTTTTTTTTTTCAATTCAAGAGGTAATCGAAATTTTTATGGTGGAGCAGCGTCGTCTTTTACCTTAACTTTCTGACAGTGTATGCATATGGAAGCTGGCTTTTGTTGTTGATCGTACAATACATATTAATGTTCTGAGCTTGAAACTGCAAAGTGAAAACTCTACAACTTGTGACTTATAGTGATATGTAAACACTTTTGGAAAAAAACTCTTACTTTTCGAGAAGCATTTAGGATCTATGAACTTTGACCACTGAGAAACTTGTAAGAATTTGAGTCCATTAAGCACTGCTCTCTTTCCCAAGAGTTTGAGAACCGCTTTGAAGGCTTTGACCGGGCATCAGAAGACACTTAGGTGTTTTAAAACCGTTTTAAGTGTGACATCGACAACGTGCCTTATTAGTATGTAGTAATCGAGCAGTTATACAAGCAAACTGCTCGAAAACTCTCCAAATTATATGGCAGATTTAAAAAAAACAAGGGATCTGTGGCTGACATAATCGAGGAGCTGGAGACCTTGAAGAATCGGAGCAAAGGACTTAGTGATCAGTTGGAAGTGAGTGTAGTTGTCCCCGAAGAAATAAAAGGCAACAGTCTTATGATCTGCTCTGTGAACGATATTTGTCAAAGGACATCATCATTAAAGAATACTCGTACGATGTCAGGACCAATACTGCTTTCTTCGGGCGATTTCCGCAAAACAAGTGTTTCTATTCGGAAAATTTCGATTTGGCACTCAAAGCTAACAGGGCCTTCTTCATGATTTTTGCATTCTAAATAAGGTCAAGCATCCGAATGTGGCATTATTGATGGCTGTGTGTTTAGATGTTAACAATAAGATATTATCATTAGTTCTGGAACCATTTACTACAAACATTAATAGTATGATTTACGATTCGGATTATAAAATAATGGTGGAAGACTGTATTGAATACATATTACAAGTGATAAACGCTGTTATTTATCTACATAAAAATGGGATAATACATTCAATTATATGAAGTCATAATGTTTTAGTTTGAAGAAACAAGAAGGAAAATCAAGACAGGAAGATGATATTGATTATTTCGAGAATCAAGATACAGATGAGGATCGACAAGCGAGTGATTACGTGAAGACTGGTGTAATTGTACAATTAGTAGGTCAATAGTGAAAAGTTTGTGGATAACATATCTCGAAATACATGTTGAATAAAATAAACCTTGCCGAGAATGCATAGGATCTTAACCACCAGTGCCAAGAAATGTGAAAATTATGCACATCTTTCTCGACCGGACCGGGTTTGTGGCTTGGCAGTGTCGTCAGTCGAATGCTGAAGGGGTCGAAAGTGATTCCGGATTTACACTCGGATTTTTTTTAGCAGTGTGGAATTACCTTTAAAAACAAAAAAAAACGGTGGGAATAAAAACTCCCGTAACGCGACGACGACGTTATTCATAGCTTTATCAGAGCACCAGTGTTACCGGTGCAATTCATAATAAAAGAATTAGTGATGTGAATAGCCAACGCATGGATTTCGGATAACTTGGTTTTTTCAATAAGTTTTCAAAAATTGCTTGTTGATTTCAATTGCCATAAATGGATCGATTCTTGAATAGAACAAATTATAAAGTTGAATGAGAAACATTAAGTGTAATCTTCAAATGTTGGCATTCCAAATTCACACTCGGAATTTTTGTATAATAATAGTAATAGTAATAACGTTGAATGAAATAATAAAAAATTTCCAGGACCTACCCACCCCGTCTAGGAGCGCTCGTCAAAAAGGCTGGGTCGGTACCCTTTTAGTCTCGCATTTTGTATATGTGTTAAATCTTTATTCTATTAATTATTTATATATTGCCAAGATAACAAAAACAAAAAAAAACAAAGCAAACATCATAGTAGTTGCAGCTACAAATAATTTATTTATATTTCAGGATAAAATTTTTGCTAACAGTGTTGTTATTATTGATCTTAACTTTCATTTTATACGTATAACACATGCAAATCTGTTCAGTTACCATTCGTTCATTTTGTTTTTTAAGTTTCCGACAATTGATTTAATCGAAGAGATAAAGAATTGTTTATAAAGATACATAAATAGAAAACAATGAAGTAATTAACGTTACGCTTCAGTCTTTTCATTTTCTTCTTCTGACCGGGTACAGGACCCGGCACGTTGGAAGGCTTTTGCAAGAAAAAATGAGCTAGCCATCGGGCGCGCTCCAAATGTTTTTTAGTTTCAGGGCCTCTTGCCGGGTTGGGTCGCCTCCAGTTTAAGTGCCTTTTTATGGCATAGGGTTATGTGACCCAATCACATACTCCTATGACATAAATTGGTCACATTTATATTTCTCTTTTGATGGATTTGTATGAGTTTTCCACTGAAAAAGGAAATGTAGGGCCACTTCAACACTTTGGATCTGGATCCGATTGGGCGGGTGCGAGGGGCACCACATCCATCCGGATGCCCCTCCCCGAGTCCGTTCGTTTTGTCTCGTTTCGACTTGTTCTCGGAACAAGCAATTTTCCTCTTTGTTGGTTACCTACATTTTTTCGACTTCGGTTGACCTGTTTCTGAGGCCCAAGAATTCGTGAATGTGAAATTCTTTTGTAGTCGGTCCTTGTGCTGGGCGAATGAACCCGCCCCACGACACCGCAACGCTAGCCTGCCAGTGCATTCACGCGTCCCCAGACAGGGCCAATCTCGGCTGATACTAACAGCTTCTTCCACCGAGGCAGCAGACCATCGCTGCAGTCCTGAACGGACATTTCTTCTTCTTTGTAGCACTACAGCCCCTCTCGAGCCGTCGCTTAGAGATAGTTAGAGTATCTCATTTTCATGACCGTATTGATTTTTCCGGAAGTTGATTTGGTCAGTACCATGCTCCCGTGTGCCTGCTCAGCTGTAATATGATCTGATAAAATCAGTACATATCACCACTGAGTGAACTCTCGTAGTCTGTCCGGAAAATCCCCTGAACTAAATTTGAGCCTGGGACCTTCGGCTTATGCGTTCATGCTCTCACCACTAGAAAACACAGACTACCTAATAATTCACTACAAGTATTGGGTTCATCTTAACATGAAATAACTTCCCTATTTCCAAACAGTAGGTTGGTGTGGAGAGTGAAGAACTGTAAGGACTCACCTCTACATTGATAGGCTGTCTATACCAAAATGGGTGCTGACAGCTTGCATCATTGCCAATAATAATCTCGATCTTGTTTGTTGAGGAGCCTTCGTTTCTCAGATATGTTCTTTTCTATAATTTATATACTTTATTGACAAAAGTAATTGTACTCATACTGCCTATTGCAAGTCAAAACCAGGTTTTCCATTTGTCCATGCATGAGATTTAGTGCCACTAGAGTATTTCGCAGAATTGTGTTGATCGGAGTTAGACATTTATAGAGGCAATCCGCGCTATTGCCCATACCGATGGTGATGGTGCATTCAATTATAAGGCCTGGAAAAATCACACATCTTTGACTTCTACTTATTTTTTTTTTTAGGTTTTTTGATGAAACTTTCATTTCCATCAACATATTTCAATCAAAATAATCTATTGACACACTACCATATTGAAAACACTTCTCTATCTAGCACAATACTTTAGATGCAGCCGGAAATTAAAGTTATTTCTGCAACTATAAACCAGTGCAAAATTTATTATAGCAAGTGCAAAGCTGAATCATTAGAGCATGAAACCGCACCATGTCTACAATAGTTTCCGCAAAATACTAGATCGTATACGCCACACCGTCTTTTGTGTCATTGCTATGTTAATGCAATATATCTGCAAGCGAGCATGTTAGGTGTATTGCGATTTGAGTGAAATTTTTGATCAATATCAGAAAACATTTGTACGAACATATATATATATCTTTCACGGTACTTATGCAGGTATGCATAAATGTAGGCAAGTGAACGCTTACAATTTTCATATGCACTTTGACTATGACATAACCACATTAGACATCGTGCCGAGTCTATGCTTTAACTGATTTAAATTGTTGCCACGTTATCCACCTTGCAAAATTCATTGTATCTTTGTTACAACAGCAACAGATCACTATCATTAGATCGGATCATCATAGAGTCTTACTGCATTATGGGAGAAGTCAATTAGTAGTGAAAACCGCATGTAATTCATATACGCAGTATTGAATTACGATGGTGAACTATAAGAATTGAAAACAATATGAATATAATAAAATATGATAGACTTCCATTGTAATAATTTTAAGTTGATTGAGCGATGATATATTAACTTGATTATGTACTTCAGTGAAGCTTCGTTAATGCTCAGATTCTCCTGATTTGGTAGCTCATCACCGAACCATACATTTTTCAACAATATTTTTGGAATGAGTTTAAGTTAAAATGTACTGTGTTCCACAGAAATAACACCAGAAAATAGATAAAGACCTACCCACCTACTTTATGTGGCATTGTCAACAAATTTTTCCTAAAGGAATCATATCTTAACGAAGCTGTGAACAATAGATACACCATTCAATGAAAATATTGGCGCATTTCTATTTAGTATGTATTTAACCGCAGAATTCAATCCATATTTAAATCGTGTTGCAGACTGCATCAGATCGTAGCGATTAATTTCATTGTTTATATTTTATCAGAAATACCGTTAATATTACTACCTATTATTATTAATGCCAAGCATGCTACTCAGTACTGGATTACTTCTAATCATAAAATGCCTATCGTCATTAGTTAAAATTGGATTTCGATCAATTGCGTTTGCGTTGATTTTACTGCAGTGGCTTTGACTCATGCGGTATGTATGTGATACCTAGTTTCTGGAAAATTATTCATCTTCATACGTTTCACATGTGTTACTGATACTGCGGATATTAGCTTAATTTTTATGCATACATATATTTACGATGCCTTAAAAAATTTTGTGGCAGAGTTAATCACTTAATCTGTACATGAAGCAGATAATTACATCTTAAAATGAATGCATTTTGACTCAGCAACTTATTTTGTTCGCATATAAGCACTTTAGGGACCAGATATACGTAGCCGAAACAAACGTTATGGACTGCAGGCATCTATTGACACACTAACTGAAACTACTTTTGTCGCAAATTGCTGTCCTATACGAAATAATTAAGTAATCACTTCCTATGCGACATAATTATGAAGAAATATGTATGTGATTTGAGGACAATTAGCGATGAGAATCGATGACGTATTTCCGGTCCCAACAGAAATTTCGGTTAGGACGACAATTGGCGTTCCAAGTACAAAAAGTGCTCCCACACTTTTTGTACATAATTATTCAATCAAACTATTGCTATTTGATTGTCATATTTAAACTAAACTAAAATACACGAAAAGCTGTGATGGGTACTAATTACAAACTTTGGTAATAATCACATGGTTGAGGGTGATATCAACCATATCAAAAAGAATAAATATCCTACAATTGACGGAATACCAACAAAACTGCTCCAAGCTGGCAGAACGCACCTACATAGCCTGCTTCGTCAGTTAATATGTAGGATTTGAACAGAGGAAACTGCGCCGTAGATGGTCCCAAGCCCATTTGAGAAAGGAGGAAGGAACCCCTTGTTTCCCCAACCTACAGCTTCCATGATTCCTCAGCCCCCTTGTTGCACTGAAAACTCTATTCTAATACGGAGAAACTCGAAAAAACAAGAAAATACTTTTTAAACTTTAAACACAACTTTATTTTAAAGAGGAACGTTAAAATAATAAACGCGTAACAATTTACTTAGCAAAACGATTCAAATTCACTAGTAACGACTTAATTTCGAGAGTGATGGTTCTGCAGTATATAAATTCCAAAATGCGATCGCCTTACTTTTAAATTGCCAAAAGTACCGAAATTTTCAAACAAAGAAAGCAATTCGAACAAACGATTTCGGTACTTTTCCTTTTAGCCCAGTCATATTTGGGCTTTCACCTCGGAATGAAAGATAATAAGCTGCAAATTGGTATGAACCTTTGTTTTGTCATTCTAAATGTTGTCTCAAAAGTCAAAATCATTATCGTGTTCGCGTCTCAAGATATTCAAGGTCAAAGGTCACAAAAATCGGTTTTTCGCGAATATCTGGCTTCCTATCGGTTAAATGAGATTTGCATTTATTATAAAAGTTGTAGGCTATAAAATTCCCTACAACTTTTGTTTAAATTTTTTTTTCATACGACCAACCGTTTTGAAGGTAGAGCGCGAAGAGTGCACATCGTACAGTCATATACGGCCTAATGCAAGGTCAAGCGTGAGTTATGGTTATCAGTACGTTATAAAGTCAATTATTTACTTGGAAATTATAATTATTAAACAATGCCTATTATTTATGTACTAACTATTAATTATTTATATTTAATTAAAGTAAGTAACTTGATTATTTATATATAATTATTCATATTTAACTCATCATTGACACAGCTATTGCCTTATCAGAACATCAAAAGACTGCTGTCATCATAGGAGAAGATATCGATTTGCTCGTTATTTTAATTGGACGTACTCAGTCACATCATCAGGAAATTTTTTTGAAAAAAGTTGGCAAAGGCAATGTCAAAACACAAATATATTCTACTAAAAGTTTTGACCAATATCCTCGTACTAAAAAGCACATTTTATTTTTACACGCATTCAGTGGCTGTGACACGACTTCTGCGCTATTTAAAAAAGGAAAAAAAACTGTTACTAGAGCATTGGAAAAAATTCCTGATTTAGATAAACTGGTGGAAGTATTTCAACAAGAAAACTGCCCAAAACAAACATTATTAGAAAATGGAGTGCGCATCTTGTTGGCATTATATAATGCTCCAAAATCTGAGGACAACATTGATCATTTCCGCTACACGCAATTCATCAAATTTACAAAACTAAATAAACCTGTACAACTGTCAACACTTCCACCAACAAGTGTAGCAGCTCATCAACACAAAAAACGTGTCTACTACCAGATTCAAACGTGGTTAGGGAAGGACTTAGAACCTAAAGAATGGGGCTGGATGCTTGAAAATGAAATCCTGGAGCCCATACGAACGTTATTACCTCCAGCACCAGCCGAACTACTAAACGTAATATTTTGCAATTGCAAAAATGGTTGTGGTTCCCGCTGTGGATGCAGAAAATCAGGGCTACGATGTTCTTTAGCTTGCGGCCAGTGCAACGGACAAGCTTGCCTCAACGCTTCACTGTATCCAAGTAATCCCGATGAAGAAAATACATATGATCCCGATATTCTGGAAGGTTTGGAGATGAACATGACAGATAATGAGGATGATGACAATGAATCGAACATTTTTGAGCGACAAGAAGAAGAAGACGACGAACAAGAAGAAGATAATTAGCTTCCATTTCCAATTTCATTACAATTAAAATCAACAAAGATACTTTTGATATTTGAACTCACATTTTGATAAATGTATATTATGCCGTATTTAATAATAAATAAAAATATGTGTAAAATATATACTCTTACTATCATTTTAACTTAAAATAAAACTAAAATATATAATCCAGAATTAATAATATTTTATACTTAAATAGTTAAATATGAATAATTATATATAAATAATCAAGTTACTTACTTTAATTAAATATAAATAATTAATAGTTAGTACATAAATAATAGGCATTGTTTAATAATTATAATTTCCAAGTAAATAATTGACTTTATAACGTACTGATAACCATAACTCACGCTTGACCTTGCATTAGGCCGTATATGACTGTACGATGTGCACTCTTCGCGCTCTACCTTCAAAACGGTTGGTCGTATGAAAAAAAAGTTTAAACAAAAGTTGTAGGGAATTTTATAGCCTACAACTTTTATAATAAATGCAAATCTCATTTAACCGATAGGAAGCCAGATATTCGCGAAAAACCGATTTTTGTGACCTTTGACCTTGAATATCTTGAGACGCGAACACGATAATGATTTTGACTTTTGAGACAACATTTAGAATGACAAAACAAAGGTTCATATCAATTTGCAGCTTATTATCTTTCATTCCGAGGTTGACCCCTTATTTTACCTAATATGACTGGGCTATTTAGCAAATTGAGTTGTCTAACTATTTACTATATGTAATTTCTTAATGACATTTACTTTGACATTTCACTTTAAATGTCATAATTATTTATTATCTATACAAGTGGGCTAGCAAACTTTTTGAAGAAATAAACTTTTAAGTGAAAAAGTGACTGGGATTCGTGATTTTTGCTGCTTTATCAGATAAGTAGCTTCAATGAGTTTATTTAAACAACGATCCTTTTTGTGATTTTCTTTTCTATTTCAGATGGTGATGCAGAAGAGATGCAAGTCGAAGATTCAAGAAACGACTGGCAAGAAACATACTCCCTCGGCTGAGGGGTGCTAACGCCTCAGAATAATTGAACCAGAGAATCGTCCTGTAAGTATAATGATTAGTTATTAAGTTTTAGCTTGGTATACTCTCTGTTTCGTTTTCTTATCGTCTCGCTTCCATTCACCATGTGAAGAGTTTCTTTATCGTATCCATGTCGGCCTTTAGTGGTTCCAATCGTCCTCGGCGGTTTGTTGCATGATATGGGTGTGGTGAAGTTATCCCACCTTATGCTAGGCGTCCACCTAAACCTTTTTCAAAATTCGACATTTGTTAAAAATTAGTGTTTATATTGTCTGATGTAAGGGTCCGGTAGAAACAAAGGAAATAAGGGATATATCTTTGGATTAGCGAATTCTATATTCTAGGGTGCCATCGTGTTAGGTAATTGGGAAAGGTATACAAGTCAGGTGGATAGCGTTGTAACAAATGAAGTAGGAAGAATAACGTTGGCGATATAATACTTTGCACTGGTTTGAACTGGTAAATTTGCAATTTTCGTTACGACTCGTTTTATCGCATCATGTCCTTGGTGGACTTGAATGATCTTGTCTGGAGGCCATCGGCAAGACGGAGTTCTTTCTTCCTTCAATAAGCATAAGTTGCCTACTTTGGCATTATTTTCATTTTTGATCCACTTCGGTCGGCGTTGCAAACGGCTTAAATAATCCATTCGCTAACGTCTCCAGAAATCTTCGGTGATTTTCTGTCCCAGTTGCCATCTGTCGAGGTGATTAATATTGACTCTCTCCAACGTAATCCCCGGAGGAGCTATCATCGTGTCACCGATTAAAAAATGAGCAGGAGTTAGTGCTGCGGTGCCCATCGGGTCGTCACGTAGGGGGCACAATGGCCGGGAATTAAGGCAAGCTTCTATTTGAACGAGTACAGCGGTCAATTCTTCGTAGGCTAACGATTCATTACCTACCACTCGACGTAAAAGTGATTTTATGGACTTGACTCCAGCTTCCCAAAGCTCTCCGAAACGGAGTGAAGCTGGAGAATTATTCCATCCTGTGTCAGAGCTTCAGCCGCTCCCACACTGATTTCCGACATCGGGCATAGACAGGTCACTGATGACTTCAATGTGTATGGCTTTCATTGCCATACAAATAAATATAGCCACATATCCCTTTGTGGTTTTGCTTCCTCTTCCTTGCCTGTCCTTTATATCAAAGGGTCCGCAAAAATCAACTCCCGTGTGAATGAATGGACGGGACATGGTCACTCGAGTTTGTGGTAAACCTCCCATCAGTTGGTTTGATGTGATTGCTTTGGCACGGAAACAACGGATGCACCTATGTATGTATGAATCATTTGATGCAATTGCGGGCATCTATTAACCAGAATTTCCTTCTGAGCGTATTCAGCATCAGCTGCGTTTGTCCATGTAAAGTCGACTGATGAATCTGATGTGGTATAGTGAGTTTCCCATTCCGTGGTAGAATCATTGGGTACTTTTCATCGAAACGTAACTGGGCGTATTTAAACCGCCCAGGAGTGGATTTAAGTTAACCAGTTTACTTTTGTTCCCCACGGGCGCTGACCTCGTAAGATGTGTTATTTCTTGTGAGCATATTTGATCCAGAATTCAAGAGACTGCCTTAACTCATCGCTGTTCAAGTATGTACGACTACCTGACTGGTTCGCTTTTGATTTGATTAAACGGAAGCAATATGCCGTTACCGTTATTAATTTCGTCAATGTTGAATACCTTTCCACCAGACCGTTTAAACAATTTTCTGCTGGCCAACTCACATTAACCATTATATGTTTCTTCTTCTCGATATCAATTGATTGGGTCTCTTTAATTTTAGGCCATCGATCACGACTTTCAACTGGCCAACTTGGTCCATTCCACTAAAGTTGATTTTTGAGTAAGTCCCTGGGTTTGACTCCCCTCGATGCTATGTCGGCTGGATTGCATTTGGATGGGACATAACGCAACGGAATATTGTCAGTATTTTCTAAGATATGGGTTGTTCTATTACTCACGAAGACCGTCCACCGAATCGGATGCCCTTTCAACCATGCTAGAATAACTTCGCAATCGGTCCACAACTAGGTAGGTATTTTATCAAATTCGAATGACCTTATGATTTCTTCCAGTAATTGTGACGCCAAGACTGCACCGCATAATTCTAGATGGGGAACGCTATTTGCTTTCACTGGTGCCACTTTGGTCTTGACTATTAACAGATGACTGTTGATCGATGACCCTGATTGCACCACTATATAAATTGCTGCTGCATACGCCCGTTGAGATGCATCACAGAACCCGTGGAGTGATACTGCTGAATCTTGTTAGTATGTTACCCATCTTGGGATTTTAATGTATTCAATATTATGTAACTATTTCAACAGATTGACCCATTCTGTATTTATTCATTTGGTATTGGTTAATCCCAATCTTGTCCAGATAAACATATGGTTTGCAGTAGAATTTTTGCTTTTATCATGACAGGCGCTATCCATCCCAATGGGTTGTACAGACGTGCTATTTCAGAAAGATTTGAGCGTTTCGTATGTGTTGTTGATTGTTCCCTTTTTTTCAATCGATATGTAAAATAATCCTTCAGAGGGAACCACATAACTCCTTGTGACTTATATCCGTTATCCAATCCGAAATCTATTAAATTTATCATTTCAATGTCTCCAGCAGGGAGATCTTGTAGTATTCACTTGTCATTTGCAATGCATTTCCTTAGTTGAAAGCCACCAGATTTCAAAAGTTTGATCAACTCACCTCTTTTATTCACGCTTTCTCGTAGGTTGTATCCCCCTGACAACAAATCATCTACATAAAATTCCTTTAATACCGACTTACTTGCGACAGGGTACCTTTCCATTTCGTCCATTGCCAGTTGATGTAATGTGCGGATTGCAAGAAACGGGGCAGATGTTGTTCCGATGGTGACAGTCCTAAGACAATATTCTTTAATTGGTTCATCTGGTTGTAGCCTCCAAACGATTTTCCGGTAATTTGCATCTTGAGGATGCATATTCACCTGCCGGTACATTTTAGTGATATCAGCCATCATTGCGAACCGCTTTAGTCTCCAAATGATGATAATCGAGGTCATGCTATTCTGGATGGTCGGTCCAATTAATAATGTGTCATTGAGGGACAAACCAGAGCTTGTCTTCCGTGAGGTGTCAAATACCAATCGGAACTTTGTTGACATACTCTCCTTGAATACAGCATGATGTGGCAAAAAAAATCACTCTACTGATCCTTCTTCCTTGGACATACGTTACTTCCTCAGAATAAGGAACTTCCTTCATATGGCCCAAATATATGTATTCTTGAATAACTGCCGAATATTTTTCCCGGAGTTTTATATTTCCCGCAAAGCGTCTTTCTAGATGCAATAAGCTTGCCATTGCATTTGCCCTGGAAGAACATAGTGAATGCTGGCTATCTGGACTTTTGAAAGGTAATCGAACTTGGTACCGCTCGTTCGGTTCTCTTTGCACCTTTGCTTTGTAACGCTGCTCGCAGGCTTCCACCTCTTGCGTCATATCGCTGACAGCTCCAACTTCTCCTATCTCCTAGAATCGTTTGAGATGTTTGCTAACTTCCACGTTTCCATTTGTTTCTATTTTGAAAGTGTGAATTGTTTGCGCATCATCACTATCAACTTTCCCTGATATTAACCAGCCTAGTTTGGTGCACTGCAAAACTGCACCTATTTCAATTTTCGAACCCCTCCGAGCATAATTTGAGCATGAACATCTGCTCCCAATAGAAAATCAATTTTGTTTGGCTGATCAAAGTGCCAATCAGCCAAATCTAAATTTACAATTTACTCTCGCAGTGTTGTGGAAATTGTCTGTGATGGAACAAAGTCGGTTAACTTGTTCAGTATGAGAGCGTCTATTGTCAAACATTCGTTTGTTCTAGTATGTAGTCCAATTTTCAAGTTTCCGTTAGCTGAGATACCCTTCATTTTACCAATTCCGGCTATAGTAATATTCGTGGACTTTCTTTTAAGTCCCAATCTTTGAGCTGCGCTCTCAGTGATGATTGATTCGATGATTGCTCCCTATATTCAGACAAAAGTAATGATTAATGGACTTTCCCATTATTTAATTGGGTGGGTTTGTGAAGGAGTGTGGGATGTGCTTTTTTGCACTGGAAGCATCTTGAAGTACTAGGACACGTTCCAACTAAATGTTCTTTGCTCAGACAATTGAGACACAAACCATTTTTCTTCACAACATCAAATTTTCCTGAGTGTTCAGAATGTAGGAACCCAGTACATCGTCTCAAATGATGAGGCCTCTTGCGCAAAACGCACGTAATTCCTTATTCACCCTTCGTCGTAAACACACTATGTGAAGCTCTGCTGGCCCTTTGCTTGTCCACCCCAGCAGCTTCTAGAGCTCCGAAGCGAGATTGCAAAAAATCCTTTAGCTTCCAAAATGACGCTGTGCCAGACTCTACTGCTTGCTGCTGCTCCCAAATTTGGCGTGTGTCAGATGGTAGTTGCTGCACTGTTAAGTTTACCAACATTGCCTCCCATTTTTCCTCAACCTCCAGGTTTTCTATTGCTTGAGTACAATCGAGGGTTTTATCCAACAATATTTTTATCGAGGATGCAGATTCATTGGCGTTGCTAGTCGTTAATAAGCTTTTTAATTGTCCGCTTAGCAACACATGTTTGTCATCATAGTGTTCCACAAGCAGTTTCCACGCTGATTCGTCATTTGCTTCAGTGATGGAATAATGTTTAAGTAATTGTTCAGCCTCATCTGACAGACTGCACTTCAAGTAATGGAACTTTTCCACCATAGATAACCTCGCTTTCCTGTGAATCAGAGATGTAAATAAGTCTTTAAACGACCTCCACTCGTAGAAATTTCCACTAAACTTCGGAAGGTTGATCCATGAAAGTCGAACATTTGCGTCGTTCGCTGCTACAAAGGATTGTTTTGGTACCTCTTTGCCTCCTTGTAAACCCTGTGCTCCCTGTTCCATCTGCAATTCTTCTAACTCCGTTTCAAAATTTAAATTGAGTTTATCGAACGCTAAATACCAATTCTGTGAGAAATAATCCAATGACAACTCATCCTGCCCATCCACCAACGTAAGAATTTTCTCATGAGTTTGCATGAACGACTGACGAACTTCTTGCACACGCTGTAACAATTTATTGCGTATGCTACTGTTTTGCGGGGTTTCGAGTCCTTCAAAAATTTGTAAATATTTTATTCAATTTATCGCTCAACAATTTTTGTTGTATCATTAAGCGATCAATTTTTTTATATTACACCTTTGTGAAATGGGGCAACGACGCACTTTAGTATATAATATTGGTTCACAATTTGGCAACACGCTTATATTTCAAAATATCGACGAAAACTTACAACTGCGCCGCAATAGTAATGTGGAATAATATTATAATCGACTTGTGTATCGGATAAGAAGTAATTGATGGTGCACAATACTTATTCTCGATATATATTCAAATTTTTTATTCCAAGTACTATGGAATACACAAAGTCTATTTAAAATTTTTATTTGTATCGATTACTATAATCGATTTGTGCCGTATAGGAGGTAATTGGTGATGAAGGGAAATGGAGAACTGACTTACCGGACCTTTCTGCGGTTGTTACTTGTCCTTGTACTGTTTATTAAAATTAACCGCGCAACCAATATTTGATTAGAACACTCTTCACTGCTTATTTTCCCGTATTTGCTAAGTTTGCAGTTCCTATTCTATGGGTCTGCGAAGGATCCGGCTCAACGGACCAAAAAATGTTGCACTGAAAACTCTATTCTAATACGGAGAACCTCGAAAAGACAAGAAACCTCTTTTTAAACTTCAAACACAACTTTATTTTAAAAAGGAACGTTAAAATAATAAACGCGTAACAATTTACTTAGCGAAATGATTCAAATTCACTAGTAACGACTTAATTTCGAGAGCGACAGTTCTGCAGTCTACAAATTCCAAAATGCGACTGACTTACTTTTAAATTGCCAAAAAGTACTGAAATTTTCAAACAAAGAAAGCACTTCGAACAAAGGATTTCGGAACTTTTCTTTAACAAATTGAGTTGTCTCTATCTGACTATTTACCATAATTGTCATTGTGAATCTTACGATATTCTGATGCTTTCAAGTCTACTATTCTGAATTGTAATCTCTTAATGACATTTACTTTGACATTTCACTTTAAATGTCATAATTGTAGCAAAATTTTTGAAGAAATACCCTTTTAAGTGAAAAAGTGACCGGAATCCGTGATTTCTGCTGCTTTATCAGATAAGTAGCTTCATTAAGTTTATTTAAACAACGATCCTTTGTGTGTTTTTCTTTTCTATTACAAATGGTGATGCAGAAGAGATACGAGTCGAAAATTCAAAAAACGACTGGCGAGGAACACCCCTAATTAAATAGTAGTAAATGTTCTAGGGGTCCACACATTGGGTTTACTGATTCCTCAATAATAGAACATTAAATGCCGGGAAATGCTAATAACTGTAAATTCATCTACAGCTCTGGTATTAAATCCTACTTACACCTTCTTTATGGGACAGAAGAAGCTGACGTAAAAGCCATGCCACCGGAACGGAGGTTGGGCGACAGGCAAACTCCCCGTCCCTTGAAACCCTAAAATGTTTCGATACCTGCAGATGGCCCTCGAGATGGATTGGACTCACGGCAACGACCTGTTATACGAGAAAAGGGCTATGGTAGCTAGCATGTTAGATCACTTAATTACTCTAGCGCTGTTGAGGGCCTTTTACAACAGGACAGTCAATATAAATTAAAAATACTGGCAATCTAGTAAACGAACTGGACTGGAAACGACATTCAAGACATGAGATTGAACACAATATTCAAAAGTGAGAAGCCTACTGGAAAACGAGAATTCGGATAGGCCTGCATTGTTGATAGGGAGTTCAAATCGCACATAATTAATTTTAAGGCAGTCACTGAACGGCTGTGCGCAATCCGTATAAAAGTGAAATTTTTCCAAATCTGGGTGATAAATGTTAATCCCCTAACCGAAAAAAGGACGAAGAAACGAAGAAAACGTTCTACAATCACCAAGAAAGACGAATCGACTCATTGCCTACAAATGACACAAAAATAATTCTGGGTGATTTCAATGCTAAGGTTGGCAATGAGCTTTCTCATCGGGGAACGACTGGAGGATATAGCCTCCACTATGAAACAAATGACACCGGCCAGCGCCTGATTGCTTTGCATGTAGCAGAAATCTAGTCATACGCTCGATTTGCTTCCCACATCGACGCATTCATAAAATGACCTGGGTATGATAAAGCGCCAGGCATCGATGAGATTCTAGTGGAGCTCATCAAATATAGTGGCAACAGTGTTCATAAAGCTATTCGCAGAATTATCCAGCATATTTGAAAAGAAGAGCATTTACCGAAAGAGTGGAGGCAATCAATTATATTCCTTATCCACAAAAAAGGTGAAAAGCTACAGTGCGAAAATTATAGAGGCATATCACTACTTTGTACTGCGTACAAAATATTTTCAAAGGTCTTAGAAAATCAAATTGGAACATAGGATCAAACTGGTTTTAGAGCAGGTAGATCGACCATAGACCAATTGTTCACAGTCAAGCAGATACTTAAAAAATGCTGGGAGTTCAACATAGACATACACCAAATTTTCGTTGACTTCAAGCAAGCATATGACAGTATTGATCGTAACGTACTGTACCAAATAATGCTTTGCTTTGGCATTCCAGGCAAATTAGTCCGTCTTACCAAAATGAAAATGATGTTAACAATCTCCCAAGTATGCATCAATAAACAACTCACCGACACCTTTGACACAAATATCGGACTAAAGCAGGGAGATGGGGTGGCCCCATTGCTATTCAATTTGGCTCTGGAGTACGTCATAAGGAAGCTACCTATCGATACACGAGGTATATTACTATACAAGTTGAACCAAGTTGTAGGCTATGCAGATGACATCATCATCTTGTCAGTACCATTAACAAGTGCCAAAGAACTCTTCCTGAAACCCGACAGCGAAGCAAAACTAGTTGGGCTACAAATCAATGAAAATAAAACAAAGCTCATGACGAAGTCGAGGTAAAATACCTCAAGTACACAAAATATCACACTTGGTGAATACAGTATATAAAATGTGAGCAAATTTGTGTATTGAGGCTCTAAAATAACGAGAACCAGTAATGAAAGAGACAAAATACGCCGCAGAATACAGCTCGCAAATAGAATATTTTATTCAATTTTGACGATCTTGAAGACCAGCTGCATACACAAGAAAACAAAGATCCACGTATACAAATCTGTGATAAGACTTGTGTTATGCTATAGGTGTGAAATATGGACCCTAACCCAAGCATCCGCAAATATATTGAACGTCTTTGAGCGACGGGTCCAGACGCAAATAATCGGAGCGAAGCTAGAGGGGGGCGAACTCGATACAACCATGAGCTGTATGAAATTTTTGATAAACCGGAGGTTTCAACGATTGTAAGACTGCGAAAGCTACACGGGTACCCATAAAGGTATACGTTACGAGAACTGAAGGCCGGACACCAGTGGGGAAACCGAGGCTGGATTTAGAAATTGGAGGACGCGGTCAATGGCCCGAGACGGGTGCTATTTGCAGGAACCGAAGGCCCAAAAGGGGCTGCGGTGCTAAGAAAAAGAAGAAAAGGCTCTCGACCATAACCTCTAGGAGCAAAAAAGGCCATTTTCCTCTTTCTTAGTCCAATTTAAACCAGACTTTGAAGTGAAGAAAGCCACGGACGTAAAATCCCTCCTGTATCAGAAAATATAATGCGAAGTCTACAAATAGTAGCACTTCTTAGTACTTCAATTGCCAACAATTAAGACATGCCACTTCTAACTGTGGACTTGAAATTAGATGCGTAGAATGCAATAAACCGCATTAGTCAAATGAATGTCCAATCTTGAAGGATTAGAAAAAAGAAGATATTTTTTGTGTCAACTGCAATGCTAAAGGACACCCTGCAAGTTTCAGAGGTTGTCTTTAAATAAAAAGTTGGGGAGAGGAGGAAGAATCTCTAAAATAAAAAGAGGAGAGCAAGGATTGCATCACCACCTCTATAAAAAAAATACTAGATGATATATATGTATATATTCTCAACATATGTTCACTAGCTCCATGCTATGAAAGGGATTCGGTTCAAGAATACTTGAACCCCTATAGGTCAAACTTCTTGTTTATATCGGAAACAAGACTAAAAGAAAGATACAGAGTACATCTGGGAAAATACAAGATCATCTGGTGTGATGATCCAGAGGGAATTCTCGGAGTTGCCATCGCTCACAAAGACCGCCCGAAAGTCCAAAGACACGGCTTTCCAAGTCTGAAATATATTGAAGCAGAGATAATGAGCTCCATGCTGGGAGGGTGCACCTTTGCGTTTGTGGCAATCTATGTTCATGGTTATGGTTAGAAACGATTCTTTATCTGTACAGAAAATTCGATTTCTTTTTTATGGGAGATGATTTCAGTAAGAAGAATCGCTCATAAAGAAATATTGCATCTAATTGCTTGGTACAATGATATCTAACTGGGTTCAATCAAATATGTATCTCATACTGATTGCCCCAAAAGAGCCTACCTTCCACTGAAGCACATCCATTATTGACTTTTTTCATTGTGTCTGCTAATCTGGTTAATATTTCCCATAGTGAAAGGAATTTCGAGTGTGGGGTTCGTGACGCCGAGTCTCACCATCTTTTGGTTGAACTGCTCTTGAGAATGAAAAAAGGTGTGAAGCTTGAGTTGCAGATCCTCAACTTTTCATTTTATACTGGCAAATTGATTGGCCAGCAGTTAATGCTGACCTTGCTAGAAAATTAAAGGAAATTTCAATCAATAGATCGTCAAATCTTTCTAATCCTGGAAACGATGAAGAAGCCCCTTGTATAAATTCAACCTTTGATACGGTCATCTTCAAGATCTCCATTAAGAAACCCTCGACAAACTATCTTTATTGAGATTTACCAAAAGATATCTTGGAGCTTCATCCTAGACGTAATTGGCTTACACAGCTACTTACATCTACCACTGCAATTTAAATATAGTCAACAGGGAGTATCACATATTCACCTGGTGATTATGTCTCTAACAACCTCGAGGACAATCATGCCTTTTGCTAAAGAGCGATTTAAACAGACCATCAAAAGTATGAAACCAGGTCCTTGTATATTTCTTCATTTCTATTGGATAACTGGCAGAAAAAGACTCCCAGGTTTCTCACTTATAATGGCTCCAGGCTCATGAATGACAAAACTTTTGCTAACTCCATACCAAAACATTTTGCGAAAGTTCTTCATGGAGAGAAACCAAGTGGGGACTCTTCCCTTACTTCACTAGTATTATTACAATGAATTTTAACAAGAACTATGAGCAATTGAGCTTGACAAGGTTCTCTCATTCGAATGCTTCTGATGCACCTACTGGCCATGGTCTGTTTGACAGTCTTCAGAGACTCACTTTTTTGGAGCTGGAACAAAATTCCGAAAAATCAGTAAGAGCTGATGGAATCCCCAATTATATGCTTAAAAGCTTCCCCATTTTTATTTGTTCACTTGATGATCATTTTGAATAATTGCATCGACTTTTGCTACTTCCCTCACCAATAGAAATGTGCAAAAATATTTGCAATACCCAAGAAGTTGGGCAATACTCATGTAGTTGATACTCGTCCAATTTCACTACTTTTGAATATTTGTAAGCTACTAGAAAGGGTTCTACTTGAAGGCATCATACAATTCCCTGCGGGGCAAGAATTGTCTCGAGAAGAAAATTTGGCTTTAAAAAGCCCACTCCACGATAGATGATATGGTCGTGTTCAAACCTATATAATGAGAAGTTGGCAGAACAATCAGCTTATTATAGCTTGCCTCATCAATGTAAAGAAAGTGAAAATTATGGGCAGCTTCATGAGGGGACGAACCGCTTTTGCGGTAACCGGTGCAGAGCCATTTTGTATTGACTTGGGGTCGAACAGGGGTCTATTTTAGGCACATTTCTTTTTAATATATTCACCTCTGCATAAGAGACGAACATAAGCCTGCAATCCAGGTAAACTTCCTCAATAACAACTTGTTAGCATGGTCATCAGAGTAAAATTCATGCTTTGTCAAAACGAGGCTCCAAAAATACTTGGAATTCCTTACTGCATGCTACTAAAAATGAAGAACCAAGGTTAAATGCAAAGAAAATTGAATTAATTGTGTGCAAAGACCCCGACAAAAACGTTAGTTATCGTGCTGGAGGCATTTGTGACTCTAGAATTAATTTGAATGAGCAGACGTACACCGCTCTAGGCGAACGAAGTACTTGGAAGTGATTTCCGATAGGAAATATACTTATACCTCTTTTCAGGAAGCAGTCAACAGCGTGCGAGCAAGTCAAGGTTTTGGTCTATAAAACCTTGATTCGTCCGATATGTGGTGATGATATGGACAGGATCTCCGAAAATGAAATAAGGCAAGATAGTATATTTTTTCTTGCCTTAGCACTGCAGCCCTTTTCAGGCCTTTGCTTAGAGATAGTTCGAGTATCTTATTATGTCGATCGAATATATCCACACTCGGGAAGGTGATATGGTCAATACAATGCTTTGGTCGTGTTTTTGTCCACCCAGCTACGATATATTCTGATATTAAACCAGTACGTATCATAAATGAACGGACTTAGAGTCCGTCCGAAGAATCACTTCATTTTTGTCAACATGATTCGAACCAGGGACCTTCAGCTTACGTGGTGAGTGCTCTAACCATTACACCACGTGGACTACTATCGGATTAGTGGAGCGAAAAATCCTTCGGTCTTACACAGGACTCTACAGAAGTGAGGACGGGTGATCTTGCCCCAGCTAGATGCTTTACCATGAGGCAGCGATGGACCAAATCAAATCATATGCGGAATAGTTAGTGGCATTAGCATTAAGGAGAGTAGTAGATAAGAAGGTCGATGTAGTTAGGGTATGTGGTGAAAGGTAAGTATCAACATGTCCGTAAGGACTGCAGCAATGGTCTGCTGCCTCGGTGGAAGAAGATGCTAAGATCCGCCGAGAATGGCCTTGTCTGGGGACGCGTGAATGCGCTGGCAGGCTAGCGTTGCGGTGTCGTGGGGCGGGTCCGTTCCCCCAGTATAAGGACCCACTACAAAAGAATTTCGCATTCACGAATTTCTGGGGTCTCGAACACAGAACTAATCGACCGAAGTCGAAAAAAATGTAGGTAACTAGAAAGAGGAAAAAAGTCGAAACAAGCCAAAACGGACGGACTTAGGGGAACCTCGTCGTTACCCAGCAATTTTTAATGGCCCACAAATAAGAGTGGGGCAACCGGATGGTGGTGGTGCCCCCTTGCACCCACCCAACCGGATCAAGATCCAAAAATGTTGCGGTGGCCATATATTTCCATTCTGAGTAGAAAACTCATACAAACATACTTTGCACGAGCCTTCCCATCAGAAAATAAATATAATGGTGACCAATTTATGTCATACAGTTATGTGATCGATACCATAAAAAAGCACCTTGATTAGAGGCCACCTAACCCGCAAGAGCCCCTGAAACTAAGAATCGGATGGAGCGCGCCCGATGGCTAGCTCATTGTTTTTCTGGAAAAAGGCCTTCCACCGTGCCGGGTCCTGTAGCGGTCAGGAGGAGCCAAAATGGAAAGACCGAAGCGTATTACTTTAGGGCATTATTTTTTGCCAAAGAAAATAGGTGAGTTTTCTTTTACAGAACGATTCAATCCAGTCAAGTTTATTAATTCAATCTTGTAATTGAAAAGCACCACTCTTTCTAACTCTTTTCCAACAAACAAAACAAAATACTTAAGGATAAAAGAAATCGTTTAATCTATCTGCCATAATATAAGTGCTAAAAGTGCTAAAAAAAATGATTTATCTAAACGTACAACGCAATTATTCAAGTTTCCCTACTGTTTCTAATGCATATTGTTTGAAAAATTAACCGTAACTGTAAACATGCACTTAAATAATCAATTCTCTACTCACCGACATCCACGTCGGGCGCCCACTGTTGATGTGGTGAGATTTCTGTACATTGTTTAAATATTTCTAAAATATTTTAATGCAATTATCACTGGGCTAAATATACAGATAGTTATTTTCCGAACCGAACAACTATCCAAATCTAATGTTCCACGATTACACAAAATGTTGGAAATGTCATTTCACTTATTATTTCTCGTTCATCACGAAGCTTGTTTTATTAGAAAATCGACTCATAAACACAATCAAATTAGTTATCTTTTACGAAGACTAATACTCGGAATTAATCGTTACGATAATGTAGAGTGCAAACTGTGCCCGAACACCTAAATTAATCATTACACATTTCAGAATTCTTCTATGAAAGAATGTTATTTTTGTTAATATCGACCAAATATATATCTTTGTGATTTTGTAATACAAAGTCGACGAAAGCATTTATGGGTGCAACTTCTTCTAGTGACATTTGATTATCTCTTGCCTAACTCGGTTTGAACCAAAAACTATGGCTAGATTCGATGATGTCATCTTATGGAGGTCCACACCTTCCATAACCTTAACTAGAATTCAACTAGATATTTGAATACTTCATAGTTTTCTGTGGGCAGCTTTCCCGAAGCATTCGCTTTACATTTCGGGATCGTTCTTCTTTGGACAAGTCCAAGACATTAAGTTTCTCGTCGTATAAATCGTAAATCAAGAGAGGTTCGCTTAAATCTCTCAAAAATGATTTCAGTAATCCCGCTATGATATATGTTATACATCAATATCTTTCAATTCACCTTCTTCATCACGATTCACTTTTTGTTTCAGTTCATTGATCTGAGCGTAGTTGCCTGATCGTCGGAAAGTCCCATCGGTGTCTATGATTCCACTCAACGATAACAAGCTTACACACTTCCTAACAATTGGTGGAATATAGTTCAAGCAAGGGTTAATTTCAATTATGAACTTTAAGGACATACCGAATTGCGTTGTGCTCGGCAAATTACTCTCATCAATTTCAAGATGTGCCAGTCCTCGTTCTATATTCCTAGATTCATCTACATCTCTTGTAACATCAAGTAGTTTTGACAAAGGTAACCCAAGAATTTGACGCAGTTCACTTATGCTTGACAAATGGCTCAATTTCCTTTTGAATTTTTCACTACTGAAAGGACGAAAGCATTTCCAAACGATTTTAATAAAAAGCGTGGGATGCACTACATATAAACATTGAAGATGTTTTCCAAAACTTCTGTCTAATTCCTTGTATGGATTCCAAAGAAATGAAATGGACGGCCGATTGCTTTCTTTGAGACCTTGATGGAAATAAACTATGTTGTAATCGTTTTGGATATATGGTCCCATAAGTCGTTTGCTCAATTCCACCAATAGTTTTAGATTGGCTGGTAGATAGCAAGCATATATTGCGAATGTGTGAGTTTCTTGTCAAGCAGTTCCTAGGAATTCTATAAACGTAGTCTTTAGGTACAGCACTTTCTTCGAAATCAAAGGCTTACACTCACTGATGTCTCTTATTATATTCTCAAATGCTTTTTGTATCTTTTCAAAAGAATGAAACCGTTTCTGTCACTTTAGCTCGTTCTTCCTCACTTCCTAAATGACACGATGAACAGGAACACGTTTTGTTAGTGTTTAAGTATCCACCTAATGGCTCGATCAGCTATTAGCTAACCAGAACTTCTGACTCGTCTCAACTGAATGTCAAATAAACCTTAGCTTCCAAGTCGTCTCTTGCTTCATTTCTTGTTATCGAAAATCATTTCCATTCAGTTGTAATCCTTCTGTATTTGATTTGTTTTTGTTTTTTTTTTCCTTTCTCTATTACTTAACAAAAATTTTATCTGTTTTTTACCTTTTCTCTCAAACGCATACTCAGCACTTCGTTAATCATCAATTTTCGTTCAAATCAGATTCTGTCTCATTTTTATGCTTTCATTGCCAATTTATTTTTAATTTCCGTTAATAGCTGACCTTTCCCGTTCCCAATATTCCTTTTTGTTTCTGATTCTTAGAGACTCATAATTTTCCATTAGTATGCGCCTGTACAATTTTTATACATTTTTTAATTTGCATAAAGTAAAATAGTTGACTTGGATCGGATAAATATGAAACATCGCTTTTAATTTTCTTTTCGCCGTGAACGCTTTCAATGTTCTTTAGAAATTTTACACGTATCTCTAAGCCTTTGCCAATTTTTTTGTACTACCTTTATTCGTTGCCGTGACTATCATTAGATTTATTAAATTTGGGTCCGATATTACATCCATGAGCGGCAAAAGAACCCAACACGCTAACAACTCTCTCACCAAACTAAAAAAATATTTTAGTATCGAATTTCTCATTGTGAAAACTCGCAAAAATTAAACATTTCGCCACCGCGCGTAAGTAATCTAGTTCAGCTTGTCGATTCACTACAGCCGGATGAAAAGGTCGATCATTTTGTAGGAATCCGTTTTAATTCTTCCGATGCACGAATGAAAAACCCAGAACATACAAAGAAAAAAACCGGTACATTAAAAGGTACAGGTTGTGAGCAATTGACACACACTCACATATATTGAAATTTTGCAGCTTCGCCTTGTACACTAACAGGAACCTTCCTTCACATATTTTCCAAACATGGCGCCTCACCCATATGAAGGGTGGTACTCCAATTTCCAGAGAATTGCTTTCCTTGCTGATCGGTTAAATATCAATCACAAGAAGCAAATCTAAATCAGCAGTGGGCAATGTTACACAGCACAAACTTCTGCAACACAAGATTAAGCAACACAAGATTAAGCATCGTTTGCGCAAACACAACAAAACTTTTTATGTCGCTAGCTGCCGAAAACACTTCACGTCCAACAATGACTGTCGTCTCAACCTCTCCTCCACACAGCTCCCCCAACTGTTATAGTTGCTCATTTATGGGTTGCCATTAATTAAAATTTTGGTGGGAGATAGGAGGGTTTTCGAGCAGTTTGATATTGTAACTGCTCTTTAAAGCTAACTAATTTAACACCTAATTCTGTTATAATCTATTAATGTTTGATGTTGTAGTGGGTATCAACATTTTAAAGCATTGTTTTTATTGAAAAGATTTATATTGCAAATTAAAATAAAATAAATGATTATTGAACTCCCGGAAAAACCCTAAGGCATAGCCCATATTAAAATTGTTAAGTTCTTTATGAATTGCATATACTTTTAAATAAGAAAAACAATCAATAAATATCTTGAATCTTAGCGGCTCACAATCATCTAAGACCATCGTATATATGCGCAGAAATTGGTCAAACAGGGCGTTAACGAGCGATTTTAATTGTGCCATATATTTTTTTAATCGCCCTAGATACCAAACTGAGGCATATAAATTTAGGAAAACCAGAAATGTACAAGCATAGAAAAACCAATAAATTCATAATTAATAAACAATTTATGACCAATTCCGATCCAATATGCTCGATACTTGGCCCCACACTTCTACTCAAATACTGCTAGCAACCACAAATCAAAAGGCAAAAAAAAATAAAACCAAGCCTCACGAAACGCTTCAACCGATGATTCAAGTTTTTTATCCAAATCTACTCACTTAACTCATCCTCAGAACAATCTAAAGGTGTTTATAGAAAGCCGAAATGTGCTCTCAAATAAATTGACAAAAAGGACGAAAGGTATAGAGCAAGAAAAAAAATGCACAAATGCGCTTGCAATTAGATAGTGCACAAACTCATTTTGTAATACATATACATACGAGTATGTATCTCATAGGCACAAAAAATATAGTTAATATGAGTTTAAAATCAAGCAGATTTGGTGCAACAAATTAACAGGTTTGATGAAGCCGCATTAATTTCTGCATCCAATAAAGTTCCATGAAAATAAGAGAAGAAATTAATTTCCTTTATTAATTCGGATCTAATCTGGGTACTTCATATGCCCAAGAAGCAAATCATTCAAAGCGGCAGCCCCAAAGAAAAGTTGAAACAATTGCTTTAATTTTCGATAACTCCTAATACCATGCTATTTTGAATCAACAGCCGCTAGTGCTTTCAAAATTTTAGGATTAGAGCTTCACTTAGTCAATACATAAACCATAAAGTTATCGAAAACATGCCAATAGAACGGAATATGCATGTAAAATTTTTGCAATAAGTATCAAATTCAAATGATCGCTTAAAACTGCGATTTAATTCAATATTTTGTTGCATGACATGCAGAATATAAAGGATGAAATTGAAGATGTGATTTGCGAAAAAAATTCTAATGTAAAACGTTTAAGAGAATAAAGTTGAGGGTTATTTTTGCAAAATGATCGCGACCGTTCATAGCTTTGGAAACAGATAATAAACTTATCAAAAGTGCCTATCGTAATTTCATTTGTTACCGGGAAGAGTAAATCTAATATTAGAAACTATCAATCGAGCACAAATAAATGAAATTAAGTTTTCTTTATCTGATTGTCAAATAAATGTGAAGTAATCATTGGGAACAATGCTATTATTTTAAGAACGACAATCGATTTACTCAACAATAAGTTGGAAAGATTAATGACCTCACTGCTAGCCCATGGTCTGTAAGATTATAATCAGTAGAAACAAGGATTAAAAAATGGATTCCCAAAAATTACATGCATGTACATATCCTACTTTTGCATAAAAATCTAAATTTGAAGTAATCTTACCGTCTTGGAAGTCCAAAAGAAGAAGAGTTAGAATCATCCTCTTCCAATAATTAAAACATTCAATAGAAAATATGGTAAAAATTCATCAGTAAACAGCAGACGCTGTAAGATTAGCTTCAATTTTATTTTTATTCGAGACTTAAAGTATGTCAATTAATTTGTTTGGCAATAACTAAGGACGTTGAGACATAAAGACATACTGTGAAGTAGATATATGCTTTATACTTCATCGTTCATCGTTTTCAACTCTGGCTAAACCTCTTCTTTGCAATCGTTAGTTTTTGACCAACCGGGTGCCGCGACCATAACGTCAGAGTAATAGAACTGCCAATTCTTTTTCCTTACATTGGAAGTGGGCTATAATTGAGTTTACCGGTATCTCCATCGAACACAGCTCGAGCGAGTCAACCAGGTATGCATTTCTTAATTGACTCCAGGAGCCAAATCGTTACTCGCAGCAAATCATCAGATACTCGTCCCTACAAACCGTAGCTTTGAATCAATCTTCGCTCCGATTATGGCCATCACGTTGAAAGCAGGTTGCAGCCTCTTATTTATCGATGTAACCAACGAGTACCAGACATCGCTGGAGACTGTTCAACTTACAGATCATCCATCTATAGGCGCTGCAGACTCCTCAACTACTTCATCGTCAAACAATGATCTTGTTCTCTCGTTGAAAGTGATGTCTCGTCCTCTTCAAACTTTTGTTTCACGTTTTGCATTCAATATCACAACATCTAATACTACGAGTATGCATTATATTGTTTCTAAACTAGGTTATTCTCCTCAACTTTTGAGTTGCAAGAAACAAGGTTTCAAACCCCTACTAAATACTCATCGTGTCCTTCTTCCCCTATATCGTGACCTCTCCATCGGAAATTGAAAGTGTACTGCTCACTTTTGACATGAATGGTGGTCCGGGTCCTGATAGAATACCAAATCTGCTCGTGAAGTCATTATCTTCTTCATTATCTACCCCACTATCAATTAGTTTCAACATTAGCCTTTCTTCCTGGTCCTTTCCCGATGTCTGGGAGTATGTTAACATTTCTCGAATCCATAAGTCTGGAGATTGTAGTAAAATCTCGAACTATCGTTCGATTTCTTTACTGACTTATTTTGGCAAGCTCCCTGAGCGAATTGTACATAACAACATATACGATGCCAAAATTATCCTATTTACAAATGAACAATCTGGCTTCATTAACCCTTAACAACCCACAAGTGTCTCGCGGACACACTTAAATTTTGTTTTACTTACAAAAACACTTTTATGCGAAATCTGTTTATCTCTCTTATCTCAAATATGTTACGAATAGAAACCTTTAACAGGAATTACTTTTACATGGTGTAGAGAGCCGGCATAACATGATCCAAAATTCAATTGCAGAATTGACAATTTAATCATTTGTAGTGAAAGGTAGGTATCAAAATGTCCGTGAAGGACTGCAGCGATGGTCTGCTGCCTCGGCGAAGGATGTTGATATCCACCGAGAATGCCCTTGTCTGGGGATGCGTGAATGCGCTGGCAGGCTAGCGTTGTGGTGTCGTGGGGCGGGTTCATTCTCCCAGCACAAGGACCCACTGCAAAAAGAATTTTGCATTCACGAATTTCTGGGGTCTCAAAAATAGAACTAATCGACCGAAATCAAAAAACGTAGGTTACTACAAAGGGGAGAATTGCTTGTTCAAAGAACAAGTCTGAACAAGCCAAAACAGATGGACTTAGGGGAACCTCGTCGTAACCCGACGATTCTTATGGCCCACAAATAAGAGTGGGACAACCGGACGGCGGTGGTGCCCCATCGCACCCACCCAACCGGATCAAGATAAAGAAAAAGGTTGCAGTGGCCATATCTTTCTATTCTGAGTGGAAAACTCATACAACAGAACTTGTATGTGCCTTCCCATCAGAAAAGAAGTATACCGGTGACCAATTTATGTTATAGCGTTATGCAATCGGATCACATAATCCTATGCTATAAAATGGCACCTTGAACGGACTAAAATAGGTATGAATATAAAGTTGAGTTTTCTAAACTAGACCAATTAGTATGCTCACTTAAATATCTGGGGTCAAAAACTAATTTGGTGCAGATATTTGAGGCTGCCGAAAAAATTCTATAGTAAGTTATAGCTCTATAGTAAGAAATACATGTAAGTTCAAGAACAAGAAATAAATACAGACGTTTTCGCTAGATGCACAACGTAATAAATATACAAATGGAAACATTCAAATTAATCGCTCTGAAGTTTTCAGGCAGATTCATACAAATTAATCGTGCGATAACAAGTTCTATACGCAATTGATTACACTATGGAGCCATATGTTTCATCCAAACTCTGTCCTAAATTATATATACAGTAAATCTGGCATATCAAATATAGGGAGGAAAATTGTTGCAACACTATTTTTCCCTACTGTCCTGCAAATATTAATTGGAGCTGTACAACGCGGCTATAAATGTCTTACTAAGCCCTGACTACTATAAAACCTTTTCTTTTGAAAATAATATTTATCAACGCCTAAGTAAGACATCCGATGAAAGCGTAGGAAATGCCTGCCTATTTTGACTTGAGATATGACCTGCGTATGAAGGTATGCAAAAACAATGCGCTCGTTAAAAAAAGAAAAGCCTAGCGAGCGAATTACAATAAATTCCATTCAAAAGCTTATTCTAGATTATAATTTACTCTGGTAAAAAAAAAATTACATTTACAAAGTAAATAACAATAAATTCCATTTAAAAGCGTATTCTAGATTAGAGCTTACTCTGGTAAAAAAATTTACATTTACAAATGAAACGTTATGATGATAATGATTTAAATGTGTAATTTCGGGATCTCATCAATTATTCCTAAAATCACCGAGTTTTTCGTAGCCAACGCTAAACTATCTGGATACGCTTCTGCATTTAGCGAACACATGCGATTCCCCTTTTTAAGGTTTGCATTGAAAAAAAAACAAGCTTATGGTTCGAAGAGTATATTACCGTCGAACGGTCAGAGCAAGCAAAAACATTCGTTGTAGAAAACGATTTTAATGTTTTCAGTATAGTTTGTTGCGTTCATAGGATTACTTCCTTCCTATCGGAAAGTGACTCATCCGATTTATTCAAATTGAAACAAAGCATGGAGCCATCCCCAAAGGCACATAACAAGCAATTGATTCCTTCAAAATTTGTCATCAATATTGAACGAGGAATGATTCCCCCCCTGATTTCTCCGTATATATAGTTCCTAAGTCCGGTAAAGTAATCACAACTGCGGGAATGTCTGTCCATAAGCCAACGACAACTAAATCCGACTTTGATTTGGTCTCATCTAGCGGTGTAATATCTAGGCAAGCCACTCCATATTCTAAAGATTTGTGGTTTATTTTCTTTTCCCACTAATTGCCCATCTTGAATCTCGCTGTAAAATAAATCACACGCAGATGCACATACTAATTGTGTAGGATTGCAACCAACACACCTATCCTTTTATCGCCAGGTGGTTTCTATTCACTCACTAATTGTCGCGTACTGCATTTCACAAGACGAGCAACGAGAGGCGTGACTTGACTAATTTGATCGTATTCCCCGTTTCCACAATAAAATGTTTGTTGATAGTTTAGAAAACCTTGGATTTCGGTTTCTTCCTCACTTCTTGCTACAGAATCTTCGCAAACCCCACTCTGTTCATTTCACTCGCGATCAATTTACTCCGACCCTACACGCACTCTTATCTAATCACGCAAATATCCACCGTGTATTTTCTAGATTTTTTTACACTTGTCTTTAATCAAATCTACATTTGAGAACTACCCGTCATCAATCTTCACGCTGAGACTAGATTATAAGTCAATCGAGGAGTTATCTTCTCATAATTTCGGCAAATTTGCATCAATGTTAGCTCGTCGGATCATCAAAGCAATATCTCAGCATTTCATAAGTATAAACATTACTCGTGTTTGTGCCACATTGCGCATGGCTATTTTTGTTCGTGTAATATCCATCCAAAATCACTAAGGAAACGGGCGAAAGACACTTTTCAGAAAAATGCGTTGCTTTGGTTCCCGTGTTCTTGACTGCTATTGCGGGCTCCATCTAACTTGAGGTAGGCAAGGCAACAGCTCCCCACTCGAGAATCACGTCTCACGTTCTCCTCAAATAGAAGATTGACGGGCACCATGAGATATTTGATCGCGATGCAACACCCTTTGAGCCTCCTATTTATCAATTTTTGTCTCGCACTTAATCAAGGAACGTATCAAATCACACTTCAAATATCAGTTCTTATGATAAATTTCAGTTCTTATGAAAGATTTCAGTTCTTAAGAAAAATTTTTATTCTTCCCCATTACGATTTTATTTTGGCCGTAATAAATGATATAAGTCGTATCGTTGCACATAAGACGACAATTGTTATAATATTGTTTTTAACACTTTCACGTACGCGACGTTTCTCTTCACTGCATCTATTTGAGATGGCATGTCTATTCGAAACATTATAAAGTTTTTAAAGTTTTTTAAAAGTGAAATGGAAGTCTTAACACTATATAATCACTTTTGCATTCCCCTTTGCACACACTCGTACGTTATGTGTAAACCGTAATTTCATGTCATGAACAATGTGCATGCACCCGTATAAGCAAAAAAATTGTGTCCTTCATGCTTCAATCGCATGGCTCTATCTTCATCTTCGAATTTAATTACTCCTTCAATTCCTACCTTCGGCGCTTCATCGGGATGCTTCTCGGTATACGTAAAAGTCAAGTCACATGCTAATCCGTTGTCCATCTCACCATTGAGTACAGGTTCCGTTTCCAGAACTTCCATTCCACCACAGTGTTTCGATCCTAGGGCTTCAATTTCACTTGCTTGATCCTCCCTGTAATTTGGTTACTGAAAAACATTCTTTTGGTATCAAACTTTTCTTTCTTGGGGCTATTTACCTGATTTTCTTCGTCAGTTTCACGTGTGCGCACACAGAACCTGTCGCCTTCCTATTCCAAATGACAATCTCCCTCATGTCAGCAACCCAATTGTGCTAGCTGCTATAAATTGCAATTTTTATAGGAGATAGGTGGTTTTTGAGCAGTTTGATATTGTGACTGCTCGAAAACAAAATTAATCGCAGTAAAAAAAAAATGAGAAAGATTTCAAATGGTAATAAAAACTAAATTTCATGACTAATATAATTCAAGGGTAACGGTTTAATTTGATATAAAGGAAAATTGAGACAAAATTACGTTTAATAATAACAAGAAAAAATTAAAGGGAAATGATTAAATTTGACATAAAGGAAAATTGATATAAAATTACGTTTAATGATAAAAAGACAAAAGAAAATTTTATAAATTATAATTATGAATGGAAGAAATGAATTCTTTTTTTTTTTGTCGAACTCTGCAATTAATTTCGGTTAAGGGTTGGGAAGGTTTTCGAGGAGCCTGCTTGTGTAACTGCTCGATTACGACACATTCCAGTTAATAAATTATAAAATATTTTCTTTATTATTATAAATGTAAAATTAAGCTATCTTTTTTCTCTATATTTACTTTAAACTTTTCTTTATAATTATAATCTATGATATTTATTTTTTTTTATTATTATTTAAATGTTTCTGTATAATTATTTTTCATTAATTCCATAATTCAAATCTGTAATTGAAATGCGGACACGGCAACACCTTTTCCCGCTGCACATGCACGTATTGTAGTGGCGAAGGCAAGTGCGCAGCGAAACGAATGAGAGGCTCGTCGGGTTACACTGGACATCAGGCGAAGTGGACGAAAGAGAACCAAACAAGTTGGGTAGACAGAGAACCAAACAAGTTGGGTAGACAGGTTTTGTACCCAACCTCTCCAAAATACGTTCACCAGCAACAAATAAAGTCAGAAAACATGTCAAAGAGATGTGCACGTTTAAAAAAAATTCATTGTTTCTTCATTTTCAACGGGCTCCATTTTGTTCCAAACTAACACCCAAATCATGAATCCCAAAAAATATGTATTGTTATAAATCTTATCTGGAAATTTTAAGAATATCAAATCAAAATTGCAGTGTCTAAACCGATGGGAAGTCCATAAAATACCAAAACCGTGTGTTATTGTTGTTGTAATTGCAGAAATTGCAAATGGCTATAACTTCGCGAATATGATTCGATTTTCATTAAAAAACATCCTTAAGTATAACTACTTAAATACTGAGTTTTGTTGAATTTAAGGGTACATATACGATTTTATTGGGGAAAATGTGAAATTTGAATATCATACTATTATTAACAAAGTTGAGCTAATTTCGACTTCTAAGGTTTTTGTTGTTGTTGTACTCATAAATATCTACCTCAATGATTTTTCACATTTTTTGGATCACCGGTGTCCAATCGCGAGGGGGGGACACACATTTTTCGTGTATTTCCCCTTCGTGTGCGCCCCCTGAAGCAAAAAATGTCAGTTTAAGACCTGTTTTGAAAAGCTCTTATTAGGGCCTTTCATATGATACCCATATTGACTACCTTTGATTTTTTCGGGGGCCACTCCCCTATATGGGGGGAGACCTCCCTTAAATACCTCATAAATTTTTTTGCAATTGTATTTTCAAGAGAGCCCCACTTTACGCCTGCGTGTAAAATTTGGTGTTTCTAGCTTAAGTACTTCGCGAGAAAAACTGCTTTGACACACGGACAGACAGGTCGTGATATTAGTAGGGTTTTGTAAAATTATTTTACGAAACCCCTTAAAAAGTCATTGGCTTGTCCCAGAACCATAGATATAGAGAGTACTGGATCCGCAACCGGTCGTGAGAGCCGAAGCAATTGGCAACCTTCGCTAAAGTTATGTGAAGTTGAGGTGTGAAGTGATATGCTTTTGTTTTAGCACTCTATTCACGGCGAAACACGTTCACATTTAAAAAGTTTTTAATTTTAAAGATCGCGCGTACGTAATCGGAAATTTAATTCACTGTTTTAATTAAAAATTTACGAAATTTCCATCCGCTTTGACACATAAGTTTTCCCGCGTGTTTCGCGCTCTTTTCGATTTTCTTTTGCTTTGACGTTCGAGTTTTCCGTGAGAGTCGTTTGTTGTTTGTACTCAAACTGTTTTCCGAATGATAACGAAGGCTCGATCGTGTGCACGTGAAATGAAATTTTGTTGGTGTGCGCGGGTGTCAGTGGGGGAAGCGATTCTTCTGAAGAGAGAAAAGAAAAACCTATCTAGAAAAAAGGGGAAGGAGAAGCAGAGGGAATCATATAGTTTCGAGAGCGTAAGTCATTTATAACTTATTTATGTGGCAAACTTGCTTCTCACATGGACGAGTACACAGATTCTCGTTGCTCGTCCATTTGTTTATATGGCTTTGCCCCGAACAAATAGCAGTAAAGATTGAAAGAGCAAGTGCAAATTTTTATCACGAGGTATTTACACATGCGTGTGGTCAAATTAATTATTTGGGGTACGATTTCGCAGCAGAGTACGCGTGATTGAAAAATAAACATCACCCCGAGAGTGATGGATTCATGACGGAATGTTTGTCGGAAAGTTCGCGCAGGATTGTTTTGAGTGGAAAAGCATGGGCACATATCGAGTTAAATAGGTGCCATCGGAAGATTTTATTTTGGGTTGGAAGAAAGAAAAGGCCAGGAAGTCAGTAAATGCGTGTTGCGTATGAAAATTGAATCCATTCTACATTCCCCAAAGTGATATTGTGCGGATATATCTGTTGACTACGTCCCCTGAAAACGTGAAAAGGAAGCACTACAAGAATGACTGAAGACGTCCATGACGAGTTTATAGGAGCGAGTCGAAACAGCAGTTGTTTTCAATACGTGCTGCGGCTGTAAAATCGATTAACGGCAGTCAAGGGCTGTTGCCGAGTTTCTCGCTAAAAGAGTTCAATTTTAAGTCAATGAATCGAAAGAAAATCCTACAATCGATTTCTGACATAATAATTGATCATCCTGCCTCTTTCTCGAATTACTTGAATTAAATATTGATCTTTGCAGAAAGTTATCAATAAAAACAGTGTTGATTTAATTATCAGTTATACGCAACTGCAATCGTAAACACCGTGAAAGAAACGTATTTTAAAAGCGTCGGAAAAAGATAGGAAACTTTGTACGCAATATTGCCATCATTGAACTTCTTAGTGACTTGCGTCCTCTTCACCTTGGCAAGAGTCTTTGGATTTACCTGCATTCTTGCCTTTTATAATTTTCAAGCACGTAAATATCAAATGGTGTACCAATAGCTGACCAATATTCGGCAAAATTCTTAACCGCTCGGTTCTCGTTAGTGTTTGCAGTTTTAAAGCAGACCTGACAACTGTTATCAAAGGGGGATGTCAGTGACCGTGTATTCAAGTTCACGAGCAGTATTTGGTTTCTCGTGTGAAAACGCTACAAAGCCACGCCCCTGGAAGTAGTGCTCTGCAGTCGGATAGCACTATAGTGCTCGTTCAACGGGATTACCGTGAAGGAATATCCGTCAAATTTCATGCAAGTCTATCAAGTGAACTTGATGATCATATTGAAAGGCATATCTTCGAACCGACAATAACAACCCTTCATGATCATCTTGCTGAAGCAGAGATCTGGCAGCACATACTGCGAGGGATGTTGGGCCTGTCGAACAGCTTATTTGGTTGATATGTGTACTGAAACTCGTCACAAAAAGACTTTTCGAAAAATTTCGAAGTTTATTAGAACGCAATTTAGTGTCGTAAATGAAATAAAAGGAAACAACTAGTGTAATTTCGCTGCTAACTAAAGAAACTGAAGTTACAGGCGTATTGTTTGCACTCTTGCGATTTTTCGGCAGAGTGGCTCAAAGGGACGTGTCTGAATATAACAGAAGAAGAATTGAATGAAGATCATCTAGCTATAGTAGTTCCTCTTATTCGATCGATCATTTGTAGTCATCGGAACACAGTGTAAGGTAGCATATGATTCGTATAATGGGATTACGTGAGCTTTTAGAAAAGTGAATCTAGATCAAAACGAATTAAAAATTGCGTCCATTGAGTTGTTTCTACTCATCATGTATAATCGCAGCTTTGCACCGTCTCATTGAAACCTAGCCGTTCGTTTAAACATCGGCATTCGCCACTAAATATCATCACATTGACGTTATCATTATCACTGGCGCTATTTCTCGACATTGCGTTTAAAATAGAATCCAATCTTCACACTTTTGTGTTGCTTCTGGAAAACAGATTTGATACGAGTGATTCTGGTGGATTGTGCCTGGCAATTGCACTAAAGTGTTCGTTCAACGGGATTACAATAAAGATTCGCGAGAGTGTTTTGACGCTAAAGCGGCATTGTTCAATTCATAGAATCTTATCCATGAAAAGAAGGATTTTTGTAGACATGCACGTAGAAAAAAATAGTAAAATCACACAATTGTGAACTTCCTCTCTATATTTATTGTGATAGCATTTTTGTTTAGTTCGAACATGCTATATTTGTATGCCTTACGGAATTACATTTACTCGATTAGCACATACATTTACCACCGCTAAATAATGATTAATTCGATTGCTTGTTCGCAGTAATTGATGATATACTCGTATGTTAGAAAAGAAAAATATTTATACGGGCGAAGAATATATATATTATATATAAATGGTTTGATAAAGTTGAAATTCGGTATTTCCTTTCGCTGGGAACGTGACCGGGTATGGAACCCGCCACGTTGGCCGGCCCCTCCACTATAATGAGTTAGCCATCGGGCTCGCGTGTCTACTTATGCCATAGTGTCATATGATTCCCTCACATAATTTTTCTTCTTCTTCCTCGAGCCTTCGCTTCCTGCAAACAGCGCCTCCAACTGTCTCGGTCCATTGACCATGTCCTACAATTTCAAAACCCAAGCAGCAATGAAATGTCTTCATCGATCGAGTCAGACCAGCGTTTGCTCGGTTTCCTCACTGGTCTCCGGCCTTCAGTTCTCCCAACGAATACCTTTTTCTGGTATCCGTTGTTTATCCAGACGATTCATGTGTCCAGCCCATTGCAGCTTCCACAGTCTGATAATCGTTGAGACCTCCGTTTTGTCAAAAATTTCATACAACTCATGGTTGTATTGAATTCGCCATTGGTCCCCGTCTAGCTTCGCTCCGATTATTCGCCGCAAGACGCGTCGCTCAAAGCCGTTCAATACATTTGCAGATGCTTGGGTTAGGGTCCATGTTTCACAACCATAGCATAACACAGGTCTTATCACAGATTTGCATACTTGGAACTTTGTTTTCCTGTGTATGTAGCTGGTCTTCAAGATCGTCAAAATTGAATAAAATATTTTATTTGCGAGCTGTATTTTTCGGCGTATTTCGTCTCTTTCATTACCCGTTTTCATTATTTGGGCGCCTAAATACACAAATTTGCCCACATATTTTGTGATATTTTGTGTGTTTGAGGTGTTCTTCCTCCACTGCGTCATGAGCTTTATTTCATTTTCATTGATTTGTAGCCCTACAACTTTTGCTTCGCAGTCGAGTTTCAGGAAGAATTCTTTGGCAGTTGTTAATGACCGTGACAAAATATTGATGTCGTCCGTATAGGCTACTACTTGGCTCGACTTGTATAGTAATGTACATCGCGAATTCCAGAGCCAATATTTGTGTCAAAGACATCGATGAGTTGGTTATTGATGCGGGCTCGGGAGCCCATCGACGTCATTGTCATCTTGGTAAGACGGACTGGTTTGGCTGGGATGCCAAAGCAAAGCATTATTGGGTACAGTACGTTACGATCACAACTCTTGTATGCTTGCTTAAAGTCAACGAAAATTTGGTGCACGTCTATGTTGCACTCCCTGCACTTTTGAAGTACCTCCTTGACTGTGAGCAATTGGTCTTTTGTTGATCTACCTGCTCTAAACCACCCACCCACCATCCCCAATAATACCGTTGGCGTATGATCCAATTTTATTTTCTAAGATCTTTGAAAATATTTTGAATGCCGTACAAATTAGTGATATGCCTCTATAATTTTCGCACTGTAGCTTGTCACCTTTTTTGTGGATAGGGAATATAATTGATTGGCTTCAATCTTTCGGCATATGTTCTTGTTGCCAAATGTGCTGGATGACTTTGTGAATAGCTTGATGAACACTACGGCCACCATATTTGATGAGCTCCACGGGAATTCCATCGATAGCTGGCACTTTATTATTCCTTTGGACTTTGATGATGGAACAAACTTCATCCAGAGTTGGTGGGGCCAATGGAGGCTCTTTGCAAACATCTAAAGACTCCAATGTGCTAAAGCTGTGTGGAGGATTAAGGAGGTTCTTGAAATATGATGCCCATCTTTCCTTAATCTTGATTTCATCAGCGATGATATTGCCGATTTCATCACAACAGAGCGTGATTTTGGGCTGATAACCACGTTTCAGGCTTTTCACTACTGTGTATGCTTATTTTGTGTCGACAAGATAAAGAAAGGCGTTTTCAAATATGATAAATTATTCATTCAGCGTGAATTCAGAACTATCCGTTTCTTTTTTATTTTCAAAGTCAAGTCAAAGTCAAAAACGCTTTATTTAATACTAATCGTTATAAATTTTAAAAGAATATAAAGCAAAATCCAAACAATAACAATAAAAAACTTAATGGCCCAAATGTCTCTCTAAATTTGTACGTTATCATTAAACACATTTAAATAAAAAAAAAAAACTAGCAAATTCAAATCAATGAAGATTGTTACATATTTTTACAATTCAATTGGAAAAGGAGAAAAAACCAACCAACACTATTCTAAAATTATTTATAATCTTAACACAACAGTGAACTTTGATCTTACACCTAATATGTTTGACCTTAATTCTAATAAATGCAATCAAAAACTTTATCTTATACTATAAAAAATCTTTGACAATGTTCTTAACCTAAGCGTTAAACCTTATCTCTAACCTAATATAATAAACATAATATAAACCTAATCTATACCTAATTTTTAACACAAATAAACAATTACACTAAATTTAGCAATAATGAGCTGAAACTCAAAAACTAAATAACGAAAAACACCAAAACTGAAAAATTAACACGAATAATTTAGACATTCTCATTCAGCCACCAATACCTGGATTGCGCCATCTCTACTCGATCAGCTTCAACGAATCTAGCAAATGAGTATCTCCATTGAAATCGTTGGTCTCCTGAACTCAAATTAGGAGGATATTTTATCTTCTTATCGGTGGCCCGTCGATATATGTGATATATGACTGGGACGCCGCCAGAATCAAAAACATATCGATTCATGTCCAAATACACGAATGCTTCTGGAGGAATGAAGCCAGTAGCGAGGCAAGTCGCTATATACCCGTCTGTAGGGTGGAACGGCTGTGAAATCCAAGGGTTTTCACTCACAGTCACAGATCTAGCGATATGATTCCGAAGAAGTTTCAATATGAAGATATCGACCCTGGTCACTTCAGCAGTTTGATAAATTCTTCTGTTCGATATATAATGTTTCCAATCCGTCTCAGGCTTTCTGTACAAACCAGTACATGCACGAAGACATTTCCTTTCGAAAACTCTTAATTTTTCCATAGTACTAGCGCTCTGGTTATACCAGATCTGACATCCATATGTCAAAACTGGTCTAACCAGTGTCTTGTAACAGATAATTTTGACCTTTTGATCAATGTATCTGGAATGAAAGAGCTTTCGAAGGGCCATGACTACTTTAAGTGCCTTACTGAGCATGATTTTCACATGTTCAGTATAGTACAGATACTGATCGAGATAAACACCGAGGTATCGAACACAGGATTTATGTGGAACCCGTTCAAGACTACCCTCAGCAGCCATGATGTGGAAATCTTTCCAATTACGTTTCAGGTCTTGACTGACCCCCTGCAGAGTTGTTCGAAACAAGATTGTTTCACACTTTTGCGCATTGATTTTCATTCGCCAATTGTCAGTGTACAGCCGTACATCATTGAACATTTTTTGGAGATTGCTCTAGACTATTGTAGCTTTTCGGTCTGCCATATAGATGATCAGATCATCAGCAAACGCTACCAATGATCGCGTTGGTGATACGTTAAAATCAAAGCCGTTCAATAGATTGCGAATGAAGATTGAGAAGAGCAGCGGCGCAGTAACTGTTCCCTGCTGTAGACCATTCAAGACCTTGAACTCGCGCATTGTTGTCAGATTTCCATCAGTTACGACAAACGATTTCCCGTATAACATACTACACATCGTGGCGACAAAGTGTCTGGGGAACTTGTCCTGAAGTAGTTTAAAAACTAGTCCATCTAACCATACCGTATCAAAGGCTTTCTCCATATCAATGAGACATGCTCCAACACATTGTCTATCATTTAGTTTCCAACAGATGTCTGAGGTTACTTTCGTTATTGCATGTGTGGTCGAATGCCTGGCACGAAAACCAAATTGGCAATTCGGCATCAACTCATTTTCCTCAATGTGGGCGTTTAATGCTCTGTTGAGTATCACTTCAAACACCTCGCTGATGTTAGGCAGCAAGCTGATTGGGCGATAGCTTTTGGGGCATGAAGATTCTTTTCCTTTCTTCAAGATCGGAAACACCTTAGCCTTTTTCCACTCATTTGGGAAACATGAATTGCTCAACATGTTGTTGAACAATATGCAATAGTTCCTAATAACAACCTCCGGCAAATGTCGGAGAACTACATTTAGAATACCATCAGTACCACATGATTTCTTGTTGTTTATCTTGCGAAATATGAAACACAAGTCTTCATAGCTGACAAAATAATCAATAAGATTCAAGCTCGGTATGAGGTCAGATGTTAATGTTTCATTGAAATGAAGAATTGATTGGCCGTTCATGCTTGATTTGAAGTCGGAAACTTTTGCTTCAACGACCTCTGAAAAAATTTCGTTCCCTCTCTCAGGGTTTGGTAGATGAACCAATTCAAAATGTGTTCCAATCAGGGCAAGTTTATCCAATCCTTCACAAATAATCCTGTTTCCATTTCTATCCGGAGTCGTACTATCAATTTCGATACCAGCCCTATCGAGAAGATTTATCTCATCACTAGTGACTTCAAGATTCGATACCTTCACTCGAGACTTCCTGCGGAATAAGCTATTCACTTTCGTGAACACGCCGTCTGGGTCCTGTGGGGTAATACCCCTCAATTTTTCCGCCCATTGATTGCTGACCTCACTCCTGAAGTATGACCGGATTAAGTTCCGGACATTCTTCAGATGTAATTTCAACAAAGCCAACGAGGGATGGTTGTAGTCCAAAATTCGTCGATAAATATTGTTGACGCGGGTGAGAAGAAGGCTTTTCAATCTTTCCAACCTTGCGATGGTTGGTGTTTCATATCCTTCCATATTGTTTCGATGTTTAATCTTTGGAACTACTTTCTCAATCGTTTCCAACGTCAGCTTCTCTAACTTCGACAAATAGATATCTATTTCATCGTTAGTTAGATTCCTGTCATTAGGAACCATTGAGCAAGAGTTGCCACCATCAGAAGGGGGACATTGCTTCTGATACTCGCGATTAAACTTCTTTTGAAACTTTCCCCAGTCTGTTTTTTTGAAGTTCAACCGATGATTTTCATGTTGAACTGGAATGAGGAAGAAATCATCCCTGTGATGATTGATTTCCATTACGATTGCGTTATGGTCGCTATCATAAGGAAGCACCTACAGTTTCCGTTGAGGACTATTAAAGCTGAATTCAAGTCTTGCGTCAGCAATGCAGAGGTCCAAATATGAATTTGTCCTAGGGTATGTTGGGAACTCCGACCCATATAGATTGCACCTGTATTCAATTTGATTCTCTGTTATCCATGATTTATGGAATACACCTCTTGGATTATTGGTGGCGTTCAGCCATGATGTATGCTTGGCGTTCAGGTCACCAGCAAGAATATAGTAGTTATGCAGCCTGTTCAATTTGAGTATTTCGAACAAGGAATTGAGCTCCTCCTTGAGCTTGAGAACAGTTCCACCAGTTGCATAGGCAGAGATAACGAAGAGGTTATCCCCACCTGGCAGTGAGATTTTGATAACGGACACTTCAAGAGATTCAAAGCTTTTGAATTCGACTTTTTCAATATTTTGGAAACGATAGGGTCTTCGAACCAATATCCCGGTGCCACCTCCCCCATCACCTGTCACCCTATCGTTTCTTACGAACTCAAAATCCTTGAATCTCATGGAGTGCCATGAACTGAGGTGGGTTTCGGTGAGAAGCACGATGTCAGGCTTTTGTCTGGCAATGAATTCAAGGAGATAATCACGCCGATGTAAAGTAACAATGGAGTTGACGTTGATCGAGATGAGATGAATCCTATCCGTGGGAATGTGGCTGGATGACAAATTATTTTGAGGCATTTGAAAGCCCTAAACGCTGAAAAACAATGTTAATTTTCGAATCTTGTTTATCGATTCGCTCCGATAAGGAATTTAATTGTCGATAAATTTTAAGGAGCAGCTCATTATTGCCACTTACATTATTTATTTTATTTACATTGTCTGCTGGTCCTCTCGCAGCAAGTGCAAATGACAACCCGGGCTTGACGAAGTTGGAAGGTATCACACTGCGGTGTGCTTGACTTTGTTTTGGAGTTACTTTAACCTTTGCATCTTGATACCAGGGGCATCCTCGATATGATGCTGGATGACCAAAGGCACCGCAGTTCACACAATATAGTTTTTCTTTTGGCTCCGCCTGAGCCAATTTGCACTCGCCGGGAGGATGAATGTCTTTGCATTTGACACACCTATATTTCATGGCGCAATTGGCAGCCGAATGCCCGAATCTTTGACACCTGTAGCACTGGTTGACCTCACTTTTCTGGAGGCGTTCCCACCTCACCACGCGGAAGTTCAAGTACCGTATTTTCTGCAGGGCACTCGAACTACTTTTGCTGGAAATCTGGACTAAGTAGTGAGGCAAGTTTTTGCGCTCCACAATCGATCTTCTCGTTGAAAAGTTTTTGACTGTAATGAATTGTATTTCTGGTGCAGCTTCTTGGAGCACCTGAAGGAGATCGACTGTGTCCTCACCACAGTCCAGACCCTTCAATAAAAAGGTTTGGTTCTTTTCGCTTTTCGGGGTGTACGTGAAATGCGGAACATCTCCAGAATTTAAGGCACTTTTTATTGCCTGGAAATCAACCAGTGACTTAGTCCTTATTGTCAACTTATCGGCATTGACTCTTTTTATCTGAAAATCTTTTAGCTTATTTTCGGCTGTCAAAAGCCGAACCATATCTTTGTCCGTTTGCCCAAACACATTGATTGGTGGGACTTTTTCCTTTTTTTCATCAATCTTAACGGACGGACCAACAGACGGACCAGCAGACAAACCTTTTGGTTTTTTCTCCCGATTTTTAACTCTAAGATATTCAATGAAATCATTATCTAATTTTGACGTTTTACCTGTATCCTCTTCAACGCTCATCGTTTCTTCAAGACCAGCTAGCGCTGCATAATAATTTCTGCTTTCGTTTGCGCCTCCTGCGCTGAGGACATCCTCTTGATTAGCTTCTTCCTGTGGCTTTTTAGTTTTCTTGTCTTCAGATTTTGAGTGTGGTTGTCGGCCTTTCTTGATATCTTTATCCTTGTTGAACGTTAACATTCCAACAAGTGCTTCTAACGATTTGACTCGAAGCTTACGTTCTTCATTTTCCTTTTCAAATTTTTCAGCTTTCTCTTTTTCTTGGATAAGCTGTTCGATTTCCATAACCGATAGGATTGTCGGTTTTTCTGCTTTATTCTCGTGACTTCTTTTTAGTTTTTTTTCGCCTGTCATCATTGGCGATGGGCATGATCCTGATTGATGGCTGAAGCCATCGGGCTCCTCCATCTCGTTGATTTTGCAGCGAGACTAGAGGGAATGTTCTCAGACCGGGGCTTCCCTTGAACGTATTTCCACTTTTGATATTTCTTCAGGAAATGAATTTCAGGTATTCGATAAATGCTCGAATAATTCGACGGTGATGGTTTTCCCAATAAAATCAAAATTTGCTTTTGACTGGCTCGTAAAAAAATATTGCAATTGTTTGAAACTGACTTTTGCGAAAAATTAATTAATTTTTAAAATTAATGACAGGAGCGATTAAAAACACGTCTACACGCAACGAGTGCTAGACGTAGCCATTCTTTTTTATTGTCCTGTAAGCTTGTATTATAGAAGAATTCCAATTATTATACGTTTAAAATTTAAAAAAAAAAATTGATAGAATTTGATGTAGAATGTTTGTGACATTTTCAAAGATCATTGAATTAATGTAAGACCTCAACAATATAATAAAAAAAACAAACATTAAATAAATACAAGTTGGGTAGACAGACCTATGTTCATGTCAGAAGGGTTTTGTATTCAGCTTACAAAATGCAGTAACCAGCATCAAATAAAAAACTTTTAGAAAAAAAAAGAAAACCGACTTCAAAATGCCCCTAAAAAGGATGAAATAAATTTTATGGAAGCGGTGCCATATCATATTTTCCCCATTCTTTTGTGATGGTGCAGATGTTGGAAGTATTTATTTTGAAATGGAGAAATTGATTTGGCACCGCTTCGATAAAATTTATTTCATCCTTTTTAGGGCATTTTGAAGTCGGTTTTCTTTTTTTTCTAAAAGTTTTTTATTTCACCCTTTTTAGTGGCAATTTTTTCATTTCAAAACTCAGTTTCTTGAATACATTGTATCATGTACTCGTATATTAAAATATAATTTTTTACTGCAATGCAAAAACCACTACGGCTAAAATCTGCAGCGTTCATTGGAATCGAATTTACTTCTGGTACATTTAATACATGATCTCATCAACGTCTACCTTGATTTTAGACTTCATAAAAATCCAATATGGACTGTAGCTTTGAAAAATTTTTGAATTTCGAACTTTGCCCAGACGCCATTTTTATATTCTGACTTGACTCTGAAGTGCTTTTTTATCGTTCAACTTTTTTCGACCTTTGAGCGGGCGCCGTTTTGTTTCAAATTGCTCCACTTTGTGAGCTTTATCACACAATTGAATAAATTCTTGTACCAATTTTGGTACAATCCAGAGCTATACTATGGTCAGAACAGAAATATTTCTGAAAATTTGGCGAAAATCGAAGTAAAGTGGCGACCTTCAGGCACACATTTTTTTATATCCTATCTACATATAACCAACCACACACACAGACACATCTTTATATATATATATGTATGTATCGACATATCTATATATATTTTGCTCCGGAATAAATCTCAAGAAATTTACTTAAAAAGATCTTTCTTAACCGTATCACTCGTTCACTTTTATTCGAAACCCATCGCCTTCGTTTTCAGTTAACAATGGCACCTAATTTACATGAAATTATATCCTATAGCTCAATGAAAAATCGGCTATGCATTTTCATCTTCATATGTAGAGTTATGATCAGCTATTGAAGGAAAAGTATTTCTTTTTAGGTTGCGATTCTCGCCGGTCTTTAGTATGGAAATTACTAATTTTAGATTTGTAGGCATATGTTATAATGTACACATATAATATTAGTTGATTTGAAATCACTCAGTCCTTATTATTTCTTTGGGGAGTTTTATAAATCCTATGTGTGACGTTCATATACAAGGATGGAAGAAGGATCCTTTCCTAAGTTCATCGGTAAGCAATGGATGACTTCGGAAGAGAAAAGCATCCTGAAATGTTCCTTCTAACTATTGTTGAATTGTTTTTATGCCACATTTAGAAGTAAAGTCTTGGTTATTTCCGGTAGAATTGATTGAATAAAATGTACCGCTTATGCAAAAAATTAAGGATACTGATAATTTTTATCATTCGCCACCAAAGGACTCGGTATTTCCATCAAATCCTTGAACTGTGCCAACTAATTGGCACTTTTCGTGTGAAAAATTGTTTAATCTGAATTTCTCGACACCAATGTATCATATTCAACTGTTAGTATCTAGAGAGTCCTTGGAAGGATTTCAATTTTGTTCCGACACATTTTAGATCAATATGTTACCCTTCATTTGAAACCTCTACAATTAAAATCCTTACACCCGTCGATCAGTTATGCTGAAAAATCCGGGTGAAAGTCGAAAATTTTTTAATTTTAAGGATGAAAGTCCTTTACCGTTGTTTGAATTTCTTATCCTTTAAACGGGACCTAACTGGAAGAAAGACGTATCATTTGCCAAAAACAGGACTCTTCTATCTATCTCCATTTAAAAGTTATGCGTGAACATACAAAAAAAAGATATACGCGATGAATTGATAACCTTCTTTCTTTTGGAAGTCGGTTAAAAATCAAGAAACATGTCAAAGACGATTTTATTCGAAAAAATGTGAAATTCGAGAATCATACCATTATTAACAAAGTTGAAAGAATTTTGACTTCTGAGGTATTTGTCGTAGTTATACCCATAAATATCTCCCTTGATAATTTTTTCAGATTTTTTAGATCACGGGTGTCCATTCGCGAGGGAGAAAACATATTTTTCATGTATTTCCCCCCTGTGCCTCCACTGAAGCAAAAACGGTCAGTTTAAGAACTGTTTTGAAAAGCTCTCATAGAGAACTTTCAGTTGATACTCATATCGGCTACCTTTCATGGAATTTTTTTCAGGGGCCATTCCTCTGTACTGTAATCATCGATTCATGGCCTATTTTTTCGAATCCTTTGTAACCAAGCCCTTTTGCTTGGAGCTCTCTCCTGCCTCTTCGACTTGTTTCAATCATATGTACTCATTTCCATGATACCTATCATTCCTGCAGTTTTCATGCAAATCCTAGCAAAGCTGTAGTGTCTAAGTCGGTAAAAAGCGCATAGCATAGCCATTTGTTTCCATAGTAATACAGGGCATATTGTTCCATAGTAATACAGGAAAATTCAAATCGCTATAACTTCGTCAAATACTATTCGATCTTTATGAAACTTTCAGAAAATATCAATCTTATTAATAGTCATCTGTTTGCTAAATTTTATTGAATTTAAGGTTACCGTTTAGATTTTATTCAAGATAACATAAAATCGATAAATCATACTATTACTAACAAAATTGATTGAATTTCGACTTCTCATGTATTTGTTGTTATTGTACTCATGAAGGCCTACATTCAAGATTTTTTTCAGATTTCTCGGAAGGAAGGTGTCCAATCGCGAGGCGGGGGTACGCGAAAAGTTCGTACATTTCCCCTTCCCCTGCCCCCCTCGGTACTGATAAGGCAGTTTTAAGAATTGTTTTGGAAAGATCTCATTGAGACCTTTCCAATTACACCCTACTCGACTACCAATGATGAAAATTTTTTTTTTGAGGGGTCACCTCCCTATATGGGGAGACCCCCCTCAAACATACTGAAAAATTTTTCCGCCCCTGAACTTTCAAGAAGTCACCACTTCTGACCTTTCCACAAAGTTTCATGGCTGTAGCCACTATAGTTTCGGAGAAAAAGTGCTGTGACATACAGACGGACGGACGGACAGACGGACACAGGTCGTGATTGCAATAGGGTTTTGTATTTTAGTACAAAACCCTAAAAAACTAAGTGTTAAACGAGAAACGATCTTTCGCTTGGGTATAGGACCCGCCATGGTGGCTGGATACTCCTCTTTTGAGTTAGCCATCAGGCTGTAGCTCCTTCTTTTTTATAGTTACAGGGGCTCTTGCTAGGTAGAGTGGCCTTCCGCAAGGGTTTCTTACTTATGTCAAGGTTTTAATATAGATCGATCATCTAAAATTTTTATACAAATCCGAAACATTTTTTTTTTCATTTACCGAGAAGGCTCATATAAATTGCTTTGTATGAATTTCTCATGTAAATGAAAAATAAATGACCGAGTCTTCAATAGATCTTGGCCCGGATGGGGAGGTGCGAAGAGGCGCTGCTTCCACCTGGATGACCCATTCTTAGTTGGAGGTCGTAAATGTTCAGAGTAAGGATGAAATCGGCTTGCTTCCGCGCGCGTTGATCGAGCATCGGCGTCGTTTTCCAATATCAATTCCTTTGGTAGGTAACCTCAACACCGTCGACGCGTTATACGAAATTTTTTTAGTGGGCTCTACTGCTGGTCCCACGACACCGCAATGATAGCCTGCAAGCGCATTCACGCGTCCTCAAAGAAGGCCAATTCCGGTGAGCACCAACGGTTTCGCTTGCTATGGCAGCAGACCATCGCCGGGGTCCTTAACGGACATTTTAATATTATAGAAAACACTACACATACTTTGCGCTTATAGGTACTTTAGCGCAGTGATGGTCGGACCGGCAAATGGTTGAACGTACAGACAAGTTACGATTTCAATGGATTTTTTTAAACGAAAGGATGAAACCCTACACACTTTAAATTAAGTGATATGTTTACGCCGATTTCGTGAATTGGGTTGTGCTAAAGCCCATTTTTACGCATATGACCTGAAGTTAGAGCTTGTTTGAACCCTATTTAGATCATGAAGTCAACTAGTGGTTTATTTTTCTTGAATATTTTGGAAACGAAATTGAGCGTTTTCAAAAGTAGTCATGAGATTACAGCGATTAAAATGTTCCACAACCTAAACAAGTTGGGTAGACAGCAATATGCTCATGTCAGCAGGGTTTTGTACTCAACTTACAAAATGCAGTAACCAGCAACGAATAAAATCAAGAAACACGTCATGTTCGAGGATCATACTATTATTAACAAAGTTGAAAGAATTTTGACTTCTGAGGTATTTGTTATAGTTATACCCATAAATATCTCCCATGATAATTTTTTCAGATTTTTTAGATCACGGGTGTCCATTCGCGAGGGAGGAAACACATTTTTCATGTATTTCAACCCCCCCCCCCCCCTGTGCTCCCACTGAAGCAAAAACTGTCAGTTTAAGAACTGTTCTGACAAGCTCTCATAGAGAACTTTCAGTTGCTACTCATATCCGCTACCTTTCATGAAATTTTTTTTCAGGGGCCACTCCTCTGTACTGTAATCATGGATTCATGGCCTATTTATTCGAATCTTAGAATGGTTACAAACCCCTTTTGTTAGGAGCTCTCTCCAGCCTCTTCGACTTGTTTCAATTGTATGTACTCATCTTCATGATGCCTATCATTCCTGAAATTTTGATGCAAATGCTAGCAAAGCCGTAGTGTCTAAGTCGGTAAAAAGCGCATATGGCTCCATAGCCATATGTTTCCATAGTAATACAGGGAACATTGTTCCATAGTAATACAGGAATATTCAAATCGCTATAACTTCGTTAAATACTATTCGATCTTTATGAAACTTTCAGAAAAGATCAATCTTATAAATAGTCATCTGTTCGCTAAATTTTATTGAATTTAAAGATCAATCTTATAAATAGTCATCTGTTCGCTAAATTTTATTGAATTTAAGGGTACCGTTTATATTTCATTCAAAAAAACATAAAATCGATAAATCGTACTATTACTAACAAAGTTGAGTGAATTTCGACTTCTCATGTATTTGTTGTTGTTGTACTCATTAAGGCCAACATTAACGATTTTTTCCAGATTTTTCAGATGGAAGGTGTCCAGTCGCGAGGGGGGTACGCGAAAAAGTCATACATTTCCCCTTCCCCTGCCCCCCTCGGTATTCATAAGGCAATTTTAAGACTTATTTTGAAAAGATCTCATTAAGACCTTTCCAATGATACCCTATTCGACTACCAATGGTTAAAAAATTTTTTTGAGGTGTCACCTCCCTATATGGGGAGACCCCCCTTAAACCACTTCTGACCTTTCCACAAAGTTTTATGGCTGTAGCCTCTATAGTTTCGGAGAAAAAGTGCTGTGACATACAGACGGACGGACAGATGGACACAGGTCGTGATTGCAATAGGGTTTTGTATTTTATTACAAACCCCTAAAAATGTTTGTGTACATATATTATAAATGGCTTTAAGCAACTGTTTAGTCTATGGAATCAAGATCGCGAAAGCAAACTAGCAACAGTTTTAAATCCAACTCAAAAGAATTAAAGCTTTAAGGTATTTTTGCCATTTTAGTCAATGACAAAAGAGCAGCGAATGAATACCCTATATCGGCTACAAAATCTTTTTGGCAGAAGCATATTCCTGACGCATTTATTTTGTGTGCTTACTCACTAATTTATTTCAATGTGAATTCCGAACAAAATTATGCCACATTGATTAATTTTTCATTAGAAACAGAACTTGCAAAGGTTCATGGGAATGCATTTGTACCAAATCAATCTTTCCTTCCATATACAAACGTGCATGTGTCGAGGTTTTTGAAAGAAATGAAACATTTCCTAAATTTCTCGCCGAATTAATTTATATTTTCTTTTTTTTCATTATCATTTTTTCGCAATCAGGGAATTTCTAAAATTCATGCCAATTCAAAGCTAACTTTTTCGTTCTAATTATAATTCGTGATAATGGAAAATACCAAAAATTACCAACGGTCAGGTATTCATTCAGAGATAAGATATGAAATACTCTTATCAAAGAAATTAATTGAAACATTTCATTTCATAAACTCAAGCAATGAAATGAATCATTTAAAATTACACAGCTCACACTTGAAAATTGATTGGGCTGCCAATAGTCAATCAATGATTTTCAGCGATATTAAGAGAAATTGCTGGTAATGTGAGCGGAATCAAGTGAGCGATTGGATATTTCTCTACTCCAGTTGGGGTTGCAACGACTGCATTCAAGTTGCCGAAGATAATGAAAGAATCTTGGAGAGATCTCAAGATGTGCTGGTGCTGAAGACCTTTTCGAGCACTTAAGTAACCAATACTCAAGATCAAAATATATGTATTCGTACCACCATTCAATACATGGCTTAAACGCGGATACGTATTAGTGCTCCATAGCTTACGTATGTACTGCTCTGTTAACAGTGTTAAGTTATTTTTGCGAAGAGGCGTCCTAAACGAATTTTCACCTTAAATTTCTGTTATCTGCCATTATTTTGGCAGTTAGAGCGTCATATTTGTTTGGTTTTTAAGGATTTTGTAGTTTAGAAGCTGTCGTTCCGTCCGTTCGTGTATCACAGCAAGTTTTCTCGAAATGCTCTTTATCCATAACAACAAAATAACAAAACTTAACAGCCCACGTCACTCTAAATATAAACAAACCAATTTCATGTATGAAGATAATTATTTTGCTTACATGAATGGCAAAAAATACTAAATTAAAATTTTTTTAACCCACCTGACCAAAGGCTTAATTATAAGGTTTTGGAGATCGCAATCAGTGCAAAGTAAGAGCAAACAAAACGTTTAGAGAAAAAAAGAAAACCGACTTCAAAATGCCCTTAGAAGGATAAAATTAATTTTATGGAAGCGGTGCCATATCAGTTTTTCCCTGTTTCTTTTGTGATGGTGCACACGCTGCACGTTTTAATGTTGAAACGAGGATAAAATTTATTTCATCCTTTTTAAGGACGTTTCGAAGGCGGTTTTCTTCGTTTTTTTTTTTTAAGTTATTTTAGTGGCAATTTTTTTATTTCACATCTATTAGAATTCAGTTTCTTGGTTACATTGTACCATGTATATATTTTTTGACTGCAGTGCACAACTTACTACTGCTAAAATCTGCAGCGTTCATGTTAATCAAATTTTGTTCTGATACAGTAAGTCCAAGATCTCATCAACGTTTACTCGATTATAGGTTTCATAAAAATCCAATGTACATTGTAGCTTTAAGAAGTTTTCGAATGTTGAACTCTGCGTAGCCCACAATTTTGATATTCTAACCTGACCCTGAGGTTTTATTATTGCTCAAATTTTTTCGACCTTTGAGCGGCCACCATGTTGTTTCAGATAGTTCGACTTTAAATTTTTTATTGTGAGCTTTGTGACACACTTGAATGCACCTTCGTACCAATTTTGGTGCATATTAGAGCAAAATCACTGTTTTTCATCAAATGCAGCTGCCATTTTGTTTTCGCCTAGCTGATTTGACTGATTAACAAAACCAGCCGATATATTTAATTTGGTAATTTGGTTTTCATGTCCTTTGAACGAAACTTAGTAGAAACAAGTTGGGTAAACAGACCTACGGTCATGTCAGAAGGGTTTTGTATTCAATTTACAAAATGCAGTCACCAGATCGAATAAAATCAAGAAACGATTTTATTGGAGAAAATATGAAATTCGAAGATCATACTATTATTAACAAAGTTGAACGAATTTCGTGTTCTGAGATTTTTGTTGTTGTTATACTCATAAATATCTCCCTTGATAATTATTTCAGATATCCATTCGCTAGGGAGGAAACACATTTTTCATGTATTTCCCCCCTGTGCCCCCACTGAAGCAAAAACTGACAGTTTAACAACTGTTTCGAAAAGCTCCCATGAAAACTTTCATTTCATACTCATACCGGCTATGTTTGATGAAATTTTATTTTCAGGAGCCACTCTCCTGTACTGTTATCATCGATTAATGGCCAATTTTTTCGAATCCTAGAATGGTTACAAAGCCCTTTTGCTAGGAGCTCTCTCCCGCCTCCTTGACTTGCTTCGCTTATGAGTATTAATTGTAGGTACTTATCTTCAGTCATTCATTAAATTGAATCAAGTGTTCAAAGCATGCACCTTAAACGTTGAAGTTGGGAAAAAATAACTCAAAATTATTCAATCTTCGCATTTAAAACAGCCACCATTTTGTTTTACGATTACTGATACCACTAGCTGAACCGATTCGCAAAGATATTCATGACACCTATCATTCCTGAAATTTTCATGCAAATCCTAGCAAAACTGTAGTGTCTGAGTCGGTAAAAAGCGCATGTTGTTCCATAGCCATATGTTGCCATAGTAATAAATGCAGCGCATATTGTTCCATAGTAATACAGGAAAATTCAAACCGCTATAACTTCGCTAACTATGATTCAATCCTTATAAAACTTTCAGGATAGATCAATCTTATAAATAGTCATCTATGTACTGAATTTCATTGAATTTAAGGGTACCGTTAAGATTTTATTCAAGAAAACATAAAATCGATAAATCATACTATTACTAACAAAGTTGAGTGAATTGCGACTTCTCACGTATTTGTTGTTGTTGTACTCACCAACGCCTACATTCCTGATTTTTTTCAGATTTTTCGGATCACAGGTGTCCAATCGCGAGGGGGGGGGGACACAAATTTTTCGTGTGTTTCCCCTCCCTGTGCGCCCCTCGAAGCAAACTTTGCCAAACAAAGGCCTGTTTTGAAAAGTTCTCATCAAGACCTTTCATTTGATACCCATATCGGCCACCTTCAATGAAATTTTTTTTTCGGGGGGTCACTCCCTTATATAGGGAGACCCCCCTTAAATACCTTATAAAATTTTTTTTGTATTCGAACTTTGAAGAGAACACCACTTTGCACCTACATACAAAATTTGATGTTTCTAGCTTAAGTAGTTTCCGAGAAAAACTGCTGTGACACACGGACGGACGGATGGACGGACAGACGGACGGACGGACGGACGGACGGACAGACAGACGGACAGACGGACAGACAGGACGCAATTTTAGAAGGGTTTTGTAAAATTATTTTACAAAACCCTAAAAAAGACGTATCATTTACCGAAAACAGGACTCTTCTATCTATCACTGACCAAACATTATGCGTGAAGCTATATAAAAATAGCAACAAAAAAATATACGTGATAAACCGATAATCTTCTTTCCTTCGAAAGTCGATTAAAAATTATGAAACATTGAGATGCTTAACAAGTAAAAACAAGTATGGTAGACACAACTACACTCACGGCAGAAAAGTTTTGTACTCAACTTAGGATATGTTGGTACTAATAATGCATAAACAGAAAAAAAAACTTAACAAAATCTACGACACATACATACCCGCTTTGCACGAAACACATTGTTACTCCATATTATCCTACTACCATATTATTGCAATATTCCCAACAAGAGTAGATTAAAGGGAAGCTTAGAGCGTTTTTAGGGTTTTGCAAAATTATTTTAGAAAACCCTAAAAATCGCGTCCTGTCTGTCCGTCTGCCCGTCCATGTGTCACAGCAGTTTTTCTCACAAGCTGCTTAAGCTAGAAACATCAAATTTTTTAGGTGTAAAGTGGTGCTCTCTTCAAAATTCAACTATAAAAAAATTTTATAAGGCATTTAAGGGTGGCCTCCAAAAAAATTTGTTTCAAAATTGACATTTTTTGCTTCGAGGGGCACACAGGGAGGGGAAATACACGAAAAATTGGTGTCCCCTCCCTCGTGATTGGAAACCTGTGATCCAAAAAATCTGAAAAAATTATGGAGGTAGGTGTTTATGAGCACAGCAACAACAAATGCCTTGGAAGTCGAAATTCGCTCAACTTTGTTAATAATAGTATGATATTCGAATTTCACATTTTCCTCAATAAAATCGTATTCAAGTAATTTTATAAAAGATCCTTATATTCTGTTAGTTTGATGAAAATCGAATGATAAACACGGAAGTTATAGCCATCTGAAATTTCCCCGATTGCAACAACAATAACACATGATTTTGGTATTTTATGGACTTTCCATCGAACCAAACACATATAAAACCTTCTGACAAGAGCGTAGGTCTGTGTACCCAACTTGTTGTTTTTCATTTTATCTGAAAATTTGTAGAAGGCTCAACCAAAAATGTAGTGTCTGGTTCCATGGAATACCCGAAGGGTTAGAAAATTCGTATATTATCGTTGTTGTTAGAGGAGAAATCGCAAACGGCTATAACTTCTGTAAAAACAATTCGACTTTATTGAAATTTACAGGGTATAAGGACATTTTATCAAGCTACTGAAATACCAAATTTCAATGAATTTAATGTTATATTTACAAATCGCACTATTATTTTTCAGTGATCGAACATTCCATGATCCAATGCCATAGTCCTTTTTTCGTTTGTTAGGCCATTGCCGTGAGTCCAATCCATTCCGAGCACCATCTGTAGGTTTCGAAACATTTAAAGGTTTTCCAGGGACGGGGAGTTAGCCCGTCGCCCAACCTCGATTCCGGCGGCATGGTTATTTCGTCGATTCCTTTACCAGGTGCGGAAGATTGGCCTTCACCGTCTTACGCCCCCACAAAGGAGGTGTAAGTAGGATTTAGTAGCAGAGCTGTAGATGTATTTACAGTTATTAGCATATTAGATCACTCCACTACCCTGGCGCTGTTAAGGACCTTTTACAACAGGCCAGTCAATATCAATTAAAAATACTGGCAGTCCAGGAAACGAATTGGCCTGGAAATGACATTCAAGACATGAGATCGCACACAATATTCAAAATTGGGAAGCTTACTAGAAAACGAGAATTCGGTGTGGATAACATTGTAGATATGAAGTTCAAGTCGCACGTTATTGATTTTGAGCGAGTCAATGAACGGTAGTGTGCGATCCGTATAAAAGTGAAATTCTTCATAATCTGGCTGATCGATGTACAGGCCTCCACTGAAGAAAAGGCCGAAGAAACGAAGAGAACGTTCTACAATCACCTGGAAAGACTAGTAAACTCATTGCCTACAAACGACACAAAAATAATTCTGGGTGATTTCAACGCTAAGGTTGGCAATGAGCTATCTCATCGGGGAATGAATTAAGTATATAGCCTCCAGGATGAAACAAATGACAACGGCTAGTACCTGATTGACTTTGCATGTAACAGAAGTCTAGTCATACGTTCGACTTGCTTTCCTTGTCGACACATGCATAAAATGACCTGGGTATCACTAGATGGCAATACACAAAACTAGATCGACCATGTTCTGGTCCAACAACGTTGGGTCTCGAGCATACTTGACTACCGCACATAACGAGGAGCCAATTGTAACTCTGATCATTTCTTGATCAAATTAACCTATTGATTTTGTATGTCAAAGCCATAAATTTTCATGGAGACCCTCAACAACCAACTGGGTCCTATCTTGTCAGACGCATCACTGAATACAAGCTACGAGCTCTGGATGGAAGTGAAAGCAGCTTTTAAGACCATGGCAGATTACTGCGGCTATTAAGACCGTGGCACATTATGTTCGGGCATTCCTAAAAGATAAAAGGGACTCACAAGCAACTGGGGACGTTGGGGCTGGAGGATTACTTGTCGGGTACTTCCTCTTCCCCTCTCCCCTCCCGTTAGAAGAGAGATCCACTAGCTTGAAAGCAATTCACGGCGCAACAGAACGAGACCTGGCCCGAAGTAATGTGTCAAGTGGTCCCAGACTGGGTTCTCAAGTTGACAGGGAGGAGTTTAGTGGGTATTCCAGTCATCTTGTTGGGAGCGTGGGAGTTCCAAACTCTGTATGTAAATGGCATTCACCTCCTAACCACAAAAAAAACAAAACAAAAAAGACCAAGGTAGAACACACAATCGGACATCAAGCCCAGCGCAACAGAAATGATTGGTTCGATGATGAGGACCAGAATGAGTTAGACAAAAAGAATCAGGCGTACAAAGATGACGTAGGTAGGAAAACCAGGACGATGAGAGAACATTATGAAAATCTCAGAAGAGTAGCGAATAAGATCATTCGAATTAAGACAAGAAAAATACTATGACGTCCAATTGAGAAGTGCCGATGTACTTCTAGTGGGCAACAATACAAGACAAGCATACAAAGCAGTGAAAAACCTGAAACGTGGTTATCAGTGCAAAACCACGCTCTGTCGTGATGACATCGGCAATATCATCGCTGATGAAACCAAAATTAAGGAAAGATGGGCATCATATTTTAAAAGCTACTTAACCTTCCACACAGCTCTACAATATCGGAGCCTATAGATGTCTGCGGATAGCTTTCATCGGCCCCACCAACTTTAAATGAAGTTCGCTCTATCCTCAAAGCCCAAAAGAATAATAAAGTGCTAGGCATTCATAAGATTCCAGCGCAGCTCATCAAATATGGTAGCAGTAGTGTTCATCAAGCTATTCACAAAGTCACCCAGCACATTTGGCAACAAAAACATATGCTGAAAGAGTGGAGACAATCAATTTTATTGATTATCCACAAAAAATGACAAGCTACAGTGCGGAAATTATAGAGGCATATCACTACTTTGTACGGCGTACAAAATATTTTCAAAGATTTTAGAAAATAAAATTGGATCAAACGTCAGCAGTATTATTGGGGAGTATCAAGGTAGTTTTGGAGCAGGTAGATCGACAATAGACCAATTGTTCACTGTCAAGCAGGTACTTGAAAAATGCTGGAAGTTCAATATAGACGTACACTGAATTTGCGTTGACTTTAAGCAAGCATACAACAGTATTGATCGTAACGTACTATACTAAACAATGCTTTGCTTTGGCATCCTAGCCAAATTAGTCCGTCTTCCCAAAATGACTAGCGTTGGCGACCTTCTGAGTCCGTATCAACAACCAACTCACCGATGCCTGTGAAACAAATATCAGGCTAAAGCAGGGAGATGGGCTGGCCCCATTGCTATTCAATTTTGCTCTGGAGTACGTCGTAAGGAAGCCACCTGTTGATACAAGAGGTACATTAGTATACACGTCGAGGCAAGTAGTAGCCTATGCAGACAAGATCCACAACTTGTCATGTTCATTAACAACTGCCAATGTACACTTCCTGAAACTCGACAGTGAAGTAAAGCTAGTAGGGCTACAAATCAATGAAAATAAAACAAAACTCATGACGCAGTCAAGAAAAAATACCTCGAGTACACAAAATATCACACTTGTCGAATACAGTATCGAAAATGTGGGCATATTTGTGTATTTTGGTGCCAAAATAGTGCGAACCAGTAATGAAAGAGACGAAAAACGCCGAAGAATACAGCTGGCAAGTAAAATATTTTATTCAGTTATGACGATCTGGAAGGTAAGTGGTATACAGAGGAAACCCAAGCTCCAAGTAAACAAATCTGCAAAAGAACCTGTGCTGTGCAATGCATGTGAAATATGGACCCTAAATCAGGCATCCGCAACTATATTTTTTATTGTGATAGGGAGGTGAATGCCATGCACAGAGTGTGGGACTCCCCTGTGCGACTAGACTACCCACTAAACACCTCTCCTGTCAACCTGAAAACCTAGCCTGGAACCGTTTGACACATTACTTCGGGCCAGGTCTCATTTTGTTACGCCGTGAGGCGCCTTCAAGCGGGGATCCCTTTCCTAGCGGGAGGGGAGAGGGGAAGAGGAAGTGCCAGAAAAGCAATCCCCCAGCCCCAGCGCCTTCAGCTGCTGTGATTCCCGTTTATATTTTAGGACTGCCCGAGCATAATGTGCCACTTGGTTCCATTTGTCCACCGATTCAATCTCACCGCGACTATATTATCTGGGGTGAGCTCTCCCGTCTCCCTGTAGAGTTCCCTTTGCAGGCTGACCCATTTCGTACACGCAAATAATGTGTGGCAGGCATTGTCCTCCTCTCCTGGGCAAAACCGACAATCGGGGAACAGTGACTTACCAATCTTGTGCAGGTAAGACTGAAAACACCCATGCCCGCTCAAAAGCTGGGTCAGATAGAATCAGTCTCACCTTGCCTTCGATTTAGCCACGGTCTCACATCTGGGACTCCGCAACTATATTGAACACCTTTGAGCGACGGGTCTTGAGGCTAATAGCCGGAGCGAAGCTAGATGGGGATCAAAGGCGAATTCGATACAACCATGAGCTATATCAAATATTTGAAATTTTTCAACGATTGTAAGACTGCAAAAGCTGCAATGGGCTGGACACATGAATCGTATGGGCCGACAATGAGTACCCAAAAAGGTATTCGTTGGGAGAACTGAAGGCTGGAAAGGGGTGGGAAAACCGAGAAAACGCTGGTCTGACTCGGTTAACGAAGACAGTTCATCGCTGCTCGGATTTCAAAATTGGAGGACGCGGTGAGTCGACCAAAGCAGTTAGAAACGTTATTTGCAGGAAGCGAAGGCCCGGGAGGCTGTAGTGCTACGAAAAACCAGAAGAAGAAGAAGATAAATTCGATCTTTGCCACCATTAAACCATTGAACTTTGGAAAAATCTTGGCTTATATACTTCTAATAAAATAAACAGCAAAGACTTTAACATCTCAGGTTTGAATTCAATTATAGTTTAAAGAATCCCTTATAGATGCAAGTCCTAATCTCTTTACAACTACCCATTACTTTGGAACAAGGAAAGAGATTCGAATCATGTTTTCACACCTTAGCTTAGGTTGCATACAAAAGACAAAATTACTGTTATGTATCACTGGTATCAATCTAGTTGTCTCTTTTAAGAAGTACTAGTGTTTTAATTTGAATTTACAATTTCGGTTTCTTATAATAAACAAGGTTTAAACATTTCAACATAGACTAACAAAAATGTATATTAAACATATTCTATGTGTCTCCATCATAGATATTTGTATTTTGGGGAGAACATATTTAATGAACAAGTATGAAATCGTAATAATCATCCAACATTTAATAATTAGCTGATTGTTACTGAAGGAGCAGATTATATTGACTATAGTGGGCTCCAGTAGCAATTACTTATTCTCAGAATAAGGTTCACGAATTTCGGAAAAAATTATGAAGCCATTCAATGCTTGTCAAATCTAGAGAAAAATCATTATTTATTAGGTATGAATCCAGGTCGACAGTTTGTTCGAGGCAATTATCGTCACTAAAAATTATGAGATGAAAAAGCAAAGAAACCTGATTTCAAAATGCCCTTAAGGCGCCATGAGAACCAAAACAGCATATTCAAAGGAAAATGGCTACTTGTATTTTCGATTGAATTTTTCTCGATCATGGTAGAAGAGAATGAAATGATTTTTTCACATCTGAATGTTTGCATTTTGCGCTAGAGCTTGTGTTGATTAAAATACAAAAAAAATTTCAACAAAACTATGAAGGAAAGTACGCTTAAAAAGAGCAATCTTCAAATGCGTTTTTTCCGTACGCTGCAAAAGGTAAACATGTTATTCTTCCACACGTCGCTTTTTAAAGAATGCAAAAAGGGATTGTATTAAATAAATTCTTGATTTTACATAATATTAGTGATTAAAACTGAGTTAAAAAACCCTTTTTTTGACCGAAATTCATTTACACTTTTAAGCACCTTAGTATCAAGAAATAAAATATATTTCATCAAATACTAAAAAGAATATGTTATTGAGATGCTATTGAAACTAAAATATTAGATATTTTTTAATAATGTCAGGCTAGAAAAATTAGATAAACGCAGTGATTTTCTTTCTAGGAACCCAAAGTCAGTACACTTGCAATCGGCAAGCAGTATGCACGTAGTTTCCACGTCTTTTGATTTTCTCATGTTTTGTTTTGCGTCTTTTGTCTTCCCCTCCATGAGAAATTGAAGATAATAAGGATGTAAAGTTAAATATGATGATAGATGATTTAAATGCGATAATGGTTTGTATCGTTTGTATTTGAGCTGTTAACAGTTATTCGTATTTTGACAGTGAGTTTTTAACAATGGGAAACCGGAAAAATTGTATGAAGTCCTCCGCGAAAATTAACAAGAAAATTCGATGGGCAGATTTATCGAAAGCAAGATAATTTGCGACTTTATCATTTAGTTTCAAGTCATGTTTTTGTCAGTCTGTCTGTCTTATTATTTTAGTTTAGGCGTAGGTTTGAATTCGTTGCTTCCACTCAATAGAGATACGTAAAAGCTTTACAAAAACGGTATGGATATACAAATTGAAAAGCTATATAAGTCCAGTCTTTCGTAGTGAAAAAGGGGCATTACCTCCAAAATCTTTAAATAAAGAAGAATTCACATGAAAATTTTTTTCATTTCGAAAGTGATATATTTTCAATGTGTGTTTTCTGGTTTTTAAGGGTAAAAAGTATGACTCCTTGAAAGAAATTAAAAAAACATTAGGTTTCAACTGTTTAAACGTTAATTTTATGGTGGAAAATGTAGGATAGGTATTTTTTATTTTTTTTATCTTTCAATCATCTACTACGACTCAGGTGTTTCAGTTGCCTATAATTTTGGTGTTGAGAATAATAAAGCGACTTATCTACTACACAAAAATTGTTAAGTCAAATAAATTAGTAGCACATCTTCATGTCATGTAACGCTTAAGTGAATGATTGAATGAAGAGGTAAGAGAATTCGGTTCGGATGAATATTGTGATCGAGAGTAGAAAATATTCATGAAGAGTAGAATGAGTATGAGGAGTTTCATAGTGTTTTTCTCGCGAAAAGATAATTAGCTTATGAGTTTTTTCCGTGAATCTTAAAATCAGTAAAAGTGCCATCGTAAAGAAGTGCTAAATTACTCGCATCAAATTAAAAGTAAAGGTGAGTGTGGTTTTTCGGCCCATTGATTTTAATTCTGGACTGCTTTCTGCGTTTATTTTATTTAGTTTTATTGAATCATTTCAACAAAAAATGAAGAATTTAATGTGACAAGAATCGCAATCGTAGCACCAGTAAATGATAAAAGTATAAGGACTAATTTAGGAAAGAACATTGCTGGTTTAAAATTTTCAAAATCATGATTTAAAGTTCCGTTAAGATGTTTTCTCATTTAACTGTTCTTCCATTAATCTTCAAAATATCGCTATTTTGTTAAATGTATTTTAAATTGATTTAAGTTGCTGAAATAACGTAGAAACACTCACATCAACTTAGTTACTACTTGTAAATATGTTTCCGGGAAAAAATTAGTCAAGAATGCATTCGCGGACTACATATATTAATGTAGTCCGCGAATGCATTCTTGACTATTTAAAAGCAAACTACTAAGGATGAATCGCTATATTCAAGTTTTTGTTTTTGAGAAAAGCATATATAAAACACGAAGATAGCTTCTCTATTTTATTAATGGTAAATATATACATTTTTCAATCCTTTTTCAAGTTTGTGCTATAATTTATATAAATATCAAGAGAAAATTAGGCTAAATGTTCCTAGATGATAAATACAAAATTTGTTTAGCTTTATCATGTAAATGGTAGTAATTTGCTTTTTTGAAAGCTAGATGATTGCTTGGAGCTTAACTAAAATTCATGTCATAGTCCAATACCGCATTTTTATTTTTCTCTATAGAATGGCTGATAGAAGAAAATCAAGTGCTTGGCAATATTTTGCTGATTTGGGCAATAGTAAGGCAAAGTGCAATTTATGTAAAAAGATATTCTCATACAGAGGTGGTGGTCCATTTAATTTAATGCGCCATGTAAAATCATTACACCCAACAATTTTTGATGCTATACATCAACCGAATTATGTAAATCAAACTAAAAATGTGGAACCCTTAGATTCTCAAAACAATTCAGAATCTGTGGGGGCTTCCTCTAACATCACTCCATCAACATCATCGAATGCAAGTTCTTCTATAAAAATTATAAATAATAATCTGACTCAGAATTTAACTAAGCCAATATCTGCCAAAAAGCTGAGCTGTTAAATTAATATCTAGTGGAAATGGCAGCGAAAAATTATCTGCCGTTCAATTTAGTTTAGTTCATTTATGAACTGAATCCAAACTATAGAATTCCTTCACGAAAAACACTCTCAAATGCTCTGATTACGAACTACTATCATGCAACTAGAGAGAAAGTTCAAAATATTTTACAGGAATCAGAGTACGTTGCTCTAACAACAGATAGCTGGACTTCCAAGCCCAATGATAATTATATTTCCCTAACTGCTCATTTTATTGACCAAAATACCTAACTGCGATCGTGTATGTTAGAGTGCTATCAATACTCTGAAGGGCATACTGCTGCGAATTTGAGCTCAGAATTGAAAAGGATGTGCAACGAGTGGCAGCTTTCCCACAAAGTTATTGGTGTAACTACTGATAATGCCAGTAACATAAAGGCAGCAATCAGGTTAAATAACTGGCAGCACATCCCATGCTTCGCGCATACTCTGAACTTGATTCTTCAGTCTGCATTAATAGAAATTAAAGCAACCCAGTCGAAAATAAAAGCTATTGTAGAAATTTTTCGAAGGAATCCATTAGCAGCTAAAAGACTGACGCAGATACAGAAAAAAATTAGGAGAAGCTGAGCTCAAATTAAAACAAGATGTCGTCACGAGATGGAACTCCACGTGCGACATGTTTGAAAGAGTTTTGGCCATAAAGAACAGTGTAATATCTACAATAGCCATACATCATCGAGGCGTCGACAACATCAATAACGAAGATGTCAATGTTTCGACTGCAGCGACTGATTTATTGTCATTTTATAAGGACGTTACTGAAGAAATGAGCTCAGAGCAAACATTACAATCTCAGAAATAATTCTTATTTGCAATGCACTCAAGAAAAAAAGTCAAGAGTTTCTTACAAAAGAAGAACTTCCTCAGTCAGTAAGGAACATGACAGAAAGTCTTTTAACATCCCTGGAAAAACGATTTGCAAATATTGAAGACAACAACTTATTTGCGGAGAGCACACTTTTAGATCCTCGCTTCAAAATGTATGGCTTCTCAAATAAATCTAGATATAAGAGAGCATGTTCTAGATTGAAAGCTTCAGTGGGGAATGTGCAATTGCCATCATATCAAGAAATCCCGGAAAATGATGAAACTGAAATCCCAATGAAAAAAGGGCACAGTATTTGGGCTGAACTCGATAATAGAATGAGTGACGTCATAAGTAATGTAAATCCTTCTGCTGCAGGCATAATAGAAGTTGATAAATATCTTCAAGAGCCCCTGTTACAGCGCAGCTTAGAACCACTGAAATGGTGGCAAGAGAAAAAGCAGGCATATCCCAGACTTTATATTATAATGAAACAACGAATGTGCCTACCTGCGACTTTCGTCCCAGCAGAGCGAGTATTTTCGAAATCGGGCCAAGTTTTAACGGAAAAAAGAAATCGTCGTACCGGAAAAAAAGTATCGCAACTCTAGTATTTCTTATTTTTTGAAAAAAAAATGCAAATAAAAATGAATGTGTTGTTAAGTAAATTTTATATAGAGCATCATAATCCTTTTGTATTTCTCAAAATCTGAAATTCTATTCTATTTGCTTACATTAAACATTTTTAAATGCAAATGGAATGTATATATGTTTCAACAAATTATGTAAATGTTACATTTGACCAAATACTGACATACTCGTATACATCGCTCAATATTATGTTTTTTTTTCAATTTCTTACTCTTTGATGTAACGCTAATATTTTTAATTTAATTTGATTTGTTACGATTGTTGAATTATATCTATTTGTTTTATTTATCAGTGAATTAAATTTGATTATTAAATTTCTGCCTTTTATTTGAAGTTAAATGCACATCCATGGAATCATTTCGATTATGAAGAGTGATAACTAATGAACGTGTAGAGGTAAATTAGTAACACGCTAAATTTTTCCCTCATGTCTGGTACCTCTTTTGAGGTATGACAATGTACCGAAATGAGTACCTCACTCAAACTCGTCGAAAAATGTCACAGTGCCCAACACTACTATATATATATCATGGCTCCGGGGGGAGAAGGATATTCCTGTGTAACACTTACCTGCTACTTTATATTTGGCAATTAGATCATTGAAAAGTTGTTCGTTTATTTAATGATTTCAGTTTTATTTCCTTCTTTGTTGGTTATACAATTACAATGAAGTCTTCGCAGGTAATTAATTCATAACAGAACAAGATATTGCGGACTTATGCCTACATAGGTATATATATTATTTAGAATATTAACCGAATAGTTAATATACTCGATTTATGTTTACTTTAATTATATTTGTTAGTTATTCAGAGGGAAAAAGGAAATTCAAAGAAACCAATCTATTTATTAAAGCTTAAACTGTTACTCGGGCTGACGCCTTGAGCACGCAGTTATATTTACGAATCAATTGATTAATAATCCAACTGCTAGCCCCAGGTGCAAAGCCTTGGGACACTAATACTCACGCTAACGTCTTAAGTATGCAGTCAGATTGAGAAATCAATCAACTATTAAGACAAATCCAGGCCCCGGACATAACTGTTGAACGTATTTTAATTCGCTTGTCCCGGACTAATTGCCTTGGGATAGAATAACCTCGGGTGCATGCCTTGAGCCAGCGAATGGAGAAATACTTCTCGATTTTCTTGCTTCTATACTTTTCTTTTATAGTATAATTATGCTGAGTTAATTGCTTACCAACTAAAATAATGAAGACGATTTACCGCTTAAATGATCAAAGTTCAACTGTTATGTTGTTTTTGTTTAATGCCATCTCTCTGTGACTGGTGCAACTACAAAGCTCAAGCTTTCGCTCGATTTGCCTCGTTGCAAAAGCGTGTAACCCATCCATTCCACTGAGGCGGTACGTCTTGTGTGTATATGTTTGATACTTAATACGAGTATGGATACGCACTTGCTGGCGACTGCATATCTGAGAAGTTGAGTACAAAACCCTTCTAACATGAGCGTAGGTCTGTCTACCCAACTTGTTTTAAAGTACAGCAACGTTAAGAGTAAGTCCTTAATTTTTAAAAATTTGTGCTCATATAAAACAACCGGTAGAAATCGGGTCTGTCTGTTCGTCAATCCGAAACTAAAGCAGCTACGAACACTAAAATTGGTATACAAATCAGAACTGATGGCCTCTTGTAGGTTCGAGTGTCAAAGTTTTTTTCAAAGGTTTTTAAGTGCAGTCACTTATTTTATTTGTATTGATTTATTTTGTTTGTTTAATTTATTTCATCTTATTTACGGTTTTTTGAAACCGGGTTTTTTTTTATTTAGATATTAAAACGATTCAATTATTATCTGCACTAAATATTTGACCTCAAGTTTCGACTATTATAGTATCATCTAACACTCATGGTTTTTTGGAATGAAGTAGCATAAACCGGCCATATTTAAAGGTTCATCACCGCCAGCTTCATTTCTTTTTACTGTGGATCCTTTAAGACTTTACATGCCAAGAATTCCTAGCAACTTCAAACGTTTAAATCTATTGAAAATCTCCATGTTTTAGCGCGGTAATTTAAACAAAAAGAAAAATATAATTTAAAACAAGTTGAGTAAGCAGGAGAGTGCTCCTACCAGAAGGTCTATGTAAACACCCTAGGTTTAGAAACAAGTTTTCTAATGGCAAGGATATGAAAGGTGCACATTTTGATCTAGCTTAAATGATTTTTCTGAATGCTCTGCCGATTGCACATGTTCAAGTTAAACACTATTCCTTAAATTTTCATGAAAATTGAAAGAAAATAAAAGTGCCTAAGTCAATTTTAAATATATATAGGGCTTTCCAATAAGAGGTGTTATTTTGAATCGATCTTGTGATTTAACATAATGTGTCTTCTTCCTTTCGGCCACGTAAAAAAAGAAGGCCTACGCTAACAGCCCAGCGTTGATTCAAGACCTCAAAGATGAAATTCGTGAGGCTATCGAGGACATAGGGCAGCCACTTTGCGATTTGGTTATAGAAAATTTCATGAAAAGGATATGCTCCTGTAAGCGTGTCCTGGTGGTTATTTGCCTGATGTTATATTTCACAGGTAACGGCATACCTTCTTCTTTATAATGAAATAAACATTCGATCATTCATGTTAAAAAGTGGCATTTTTCTTCTAATATCAAAATAACACTTCTTATTGGAAATCCCTATATCAACCATAAACACGTGTTAATGTTGTTGTAATTTCATACAATTGAAATGGCTGTAACTCACTTGATTATGATTCGATCTGTGAACGTATATATCTTATATTAGTCTATCTAATTGCAAAATTTCAAGACATTTAAAGGTACCGTTTTGATTTCATGGGCAAAAATGTAAAATCTACAAATCATACTATTATTAACAAAGTTGAGCGAATTTTGATATCTAGGGTATTTGTTGCCCTTGTACTCATAAAGGCCCACGTTGGTGATAATTTTCAGATTTTTCGGCTGGAAGGTGTCCAATCGCGAGGGGAGGGGGGACACAAATTTTTGGTACATTTTGCCTTCCCCTGGACCCCCTAATTCATAAAATGATTTCTTTAATTTCAGATTCTAAGAGTTATAATCAAGACCTTTCATTTGATACCTCACTAGACTACCTTTGATTAATATATATATATATATATATTTCGGGAGTAAATGTTCTCCCTTCTTCAGTGTCTAATTTTTTCTGAAGAGAAACCCTCAAGATGTGCAATATATATGCTAAAGCTAATTAGTTATTCATGACCGTACTTAACAAAAGGATGCATACCAATGAAATAACAGGTCATAAAAGTATATTTTAAATGTGGGTCAAATGAATTTTAGTGGAACTATTAATTTATTTTAATTATCTTAAAAATTTGTAACATGAACTTAATTATTTAGAATTGATTTTAAAAGAGGTGAATCTCCATTGCCAACATCATCATTTAATCGTTTTTCCATAGGTTGCCGCATAATCCAAAGTGTCTCGTACGCGTCCAGTTTCCTGAAATCTCGTATTTCTTTGATAACTTCCAACTGCTCCCAATTGACGTTGTGTCGTTCGCAAATGTGACGGGCTACCGATGATCGAACGTCTTTTACCTTATTTTTCGTTAGTGCTGATTGTGCTTCTCGAACATGCTCGTTGAACCGGACTTTCACGCTGCGTTTTGTCTGCCCAATATATACTTTTTCGCATTGCTGGCAGTTAATCTTGTAGATCCCTCGCTTTTCATGTTTGCTCCTTATGTCTTTGATTTGCGCTACGTTGGTTTTAAGCTGAAACGGTGAGCTTCTGGTCACCATTTGGATACCGTTTTTCCTCATCATTCTATTCAGGGCACCGCTAACCTCCGACATGATCATTACTGCTCTTTGCGTTGGTTCGTCCTTGAGCGTGCTCAGTTTTGTGAGCTTGCGTCTTTGTGCTTTTTTTCCATTTTTTTCCCCATCCGTTTCACTAACATGGGTCATATCCATTTTTGACAGCTGTGTCCATGACATGGAGATTTTCAATAGATTTGATAGGACAACTCAGTCAAGCTCCAACTTTTACAATTTCCTGAAGCTGAAAAGAGCTCAAGGTAGAATCAGCGAAGACATCAAGTTTTTAAAACTTTGCCTGTCATTTAAAGTAGTTCCAAGGAGCCATTGCATAAAAATAAGGATTTCGTTACCAGGGGCGGAGAAACGTAAGGTAGAAATGGAAAGGAACCTCATCAAGGATAGCATCAACCGACTTTACGCGAAGCTAGATGACATCACAATACGAGCTTATCATTTGCTTTGAAAATATGCTATGACTTCCAAAGCAGGAAAGGATGGATGACGGACGTTTTGAAGAAAGTAGGAAGGGCCTTCGAATGCGAAAAAGATCGGAGGCGACAAATTTTGGGGAAAAAATTGGAGGCACTTCAAGCAGGCAAGAAGAGTGAAACCATGGCCGTCGCTCCTGTCAAAAGTTTTCAAAAATAAAATTAATTTTTTACAAAACGTTAGTCCGAAGTTAATTTTTATCGGAAAAAATTTTATATTGTCGAAGTAATCGACTCAGGAAATTTCTATCGAATATTTTTACTTCGATTGGTAACGAAAAACAAATTCACAAAGAAAATTTCGCCACTGGTATGGAGGAGCCCGACGGCTTCCCACCGTTGAGACAACCTGGGGAAACGACGAATACGAAACTGGCAACAATCACCAAAAGAAAACATAGCGAAGAAAACTCCGCAGATGGAGGGTGCAAGCTGCAAATAATAGCGGACAATCAACAAATGGCCAAATCGCAGAAAGAAAATGATGAACTAAGACAAGAGATACAGTCTCTCAAGGATCTCTTCAAGAAAGGGATGAAGCCTCAAAAGATGCAGCAACAAAATCAATGGCAACAGGTAACAAAGCCGAAGAAAAGCACAAAGCAAGCAATTCCAGAAGAAGTTCCAAGTGTTGGTGGCAACAAGGAGAGCCAAAACTATTTTGCAGCTCTGGAGGGATCACCCGAAGATATGGAAATCGAAGAAAACATCGAAGGTAATTTTAATCAAGATAATGACGTTAATTTTATTGAATATTTAAAGAACAAAAATAAGGAGAAAAAACCAGCCCGCAGTTCTGCTGGTTCCTCTGAAAAAGCTTCGAACAAGATAGAAAAAGTTCCGCCAATCAACGTGTTCGGACAAACCGGGAAAGATATGGTTCGGCTATTGGCAGCCGAAAATAAGCTGGCCAATTTCGAAATAGAAAGAGTTAATGCCGAAAAATTAACTATAAGGACAAAATCACTGGTTGATTTCAAGTCAGCCAAAGATGCGCTGATTTCTGGGGAGGTTCCACACTTCACCTATACCCCAAAAAGGGAAAAGAATCAGACCTTCTTGTTGAAGGGTTTGGACAGCGGAGAGGATACGGCCGATCTTCTTCAGGTTCTCAAGGAGGCTGCACCAGATATTGATTTTGTTTCGGTCAAAGCCTTTGCGGCAAGAAGGTCGACCATAGAAAGGAAGAATTTACGACTTTACTTGGTACAAATTGCAAATAAGAGCAGTCCAAGTGCCCTTCAACAAATAAGGTACTTGAATTTCAGAGTGGTGAGGTGGGAACGCCTCCAAATAAGAGAAGTCAACCAGTGTTACCGGTGTCAAAGATTTGGACATTCGGCTGCCAATTGTGCCATGCACTATCGTTGCGTTAAATGCAAAGACATTCATGCTCCCGGTGAGTGCAAATTGGCTCAGACGGAGCCTAAAGAAAAATTATACTGCGTTAACTGCGGTGTTTTTAGTCACCCAGCATCATATCGAGGATGCTCCCGATATCAAGATGCAAAAGTTAAATTTGCTCCAAAGCAAACACAAGTACACCGTAATATCATACCTCCCAACTTCGTCAAGCCCGGAGTATCATTTGCACTCGCCGCTAGAGGACCAGCAGAAAATGCTGGAAATAATGTAAATAATGTAAGTGGCAATAATGAGCTGCTTCTCAAAATTTACCAGCAACTTAATTCTTTATCGAAGAGAATGGACAAACAAGATTCAAAAATTAACTTTGCATTTCAGCGTTTAGGTCTTTCAAATGCCTAATAATAACTTGGCATCCAGTCATATTCCCATGGATAGGCTTCGCCTCATATCGATCAACGTTAACTCGATCGTTGCTATACATCGACGTGATTATCTCCTTGAATTTATTGTTAAGCAAAAGCCTGACATCATACTTCTCACTGAAACCCACCTCAATTCATGGCATTCCATGGAATTCAAAGACTTTGCATTCGTAAGAAACGATAGGGTAATAGGTGATGGGGGAGGTGGCACCGGGATATTGGTTAGAAGACCCTATCGTTTCCAAAATATTGAAAAGGTCGAATTCAAAAACTTTGAATTTCATGAAGTGTCCGTCATCAAAATTTCACTGCCACGTGGGGATAACCTCTTCGTTATCTTTGCCTATCCAACTGGTCAAAATGTTCTCAAGTTCAAGGAGGAACTCAATTCCTTGTTTGAAATACTCGAATTGAACAGGCTGCATAGTTATTATATTCTTGCTGGTGACCTGAACGCCAAGCATACATCATGGCTAAACGCCACCAATAATCCAAGAGGTGTATTCCTGAAATCATGGATAACAGAGAACCAAATTGAGTACAGGTGCAACCTTTATGGGTCGGAATTCCCAACATACCCTAGGACAAACTCATATTTGGACCTCTGCATTGGTGACGCAAGACTTGAATTCAGCTTTAATAGTCCTCAACGGAAACTGCAGGTGCTTCCTTACGATAGCGACCATAACGCAATCGTAATGGAAATCAATCATTAAAGGGATGATTTCTTCCTCATTCCAGTTCAACATGAAAACCATCGGTTGAATTTCAGAAAAACAGACTGGGGAAAGTTTCAAAAGAAGTTTAATCGGGAGTGCCGGAAGCAATGTCCCCCTTCTGATGGTGGCAACTCTTGCTCAATGGTTCCTAATGACAGGAATCTAACTAACAATGAATAGATGTCTATTTATCGAAGTTAGAGAAGCTGACGTTGGAAACGATTGAGAAAGTTGTTCCCAAGATTAAACATCGAAACAATATGGAAGGATATGAAACACCAACCATCGCAAGGTTGAAAAGATTGAAAAGCCTTCTTCTCACCCGCGTCAACAATATTTATCGACGACTTTTGGACTACAACCATCCCTCGTTGGCTTTGTTGAAGTTACATCTGAAGAATGTCCGGAACTTAATCCGGTCATATTTCAGGAGTGAGGTCAGCAATCAATGGGCGGAAAAACTGAGGGGTATTAGCCCACAGAACCCAGATGGCGTTTTCGCGAAAGTGAATAGCTTATTCCGCAGGAAGTCTCGAGTGAAGGTATCGAATCTTGAAGTCGCTAGTGATGAGATAAATCTTCTTGATAGGGCTGGTATCGGAATTGATAGTACGACTCCGGATAGAAATGGAAACAGGATTATATGTGATGGATTGCAGAAGCATTTTGAATTGGTTCATCTACCAAACCCTGAGAGAAGGAATGAAATATTTTCGGAGGTCGTTGAAGCAAAAGTTTCCGACTTCAAATCAAGCCTGAACGGCCAATCAATTCTTCATTTCGATGAAACGTTAACATCTGACCTCATACCGACCATGAATCTTATTGATTATTTTGTCAGCTATGAAGACTTGTGTTTCATATTTCGCAGAATAAACAACAAAAAATCATGTGGTACTGACGGTATTCCAAATATCGTTCTTCGACATTTGCCTGAGGTTGCTATTAGGAATTATTGCATATTGTTCAACTACATGTTGAGCAATTCATATTTCCCAAATGAGTGGAAAAAGGCTAAGGTATTTCCGATCTTGAAGAAAGGAAAAGAATCTTCATGCCCTAAAAGCTATCGCCCAATCGGCTCGCTGCCTAACATCAGCAAGGTGTTTGAAGTGATACTCAACAGAGCATTAAACGCCCACATTGAGGAATATGAGTTGATGCTAAATCGCCAATTTGGTTTTCGTGCCAGGCATTCGACCACACATGCAGTAACGAAAGTAACCCCAGACATTTGTTGGAAACTAAACAACAAAGAATGTGTTGGAGCATGTCTCATTGATATGGAGAAAGCCTTCGATACGGTGTGGCTAGATGGACTAGTTTTCAAACTTCTTCAGGACAGGTTCCCCAGACACCTTGTCGCCATGATGTGTAATATGTTATACGGGAAATCATTTGTTGTAACTGATGGAAATCTGACAACAATGCGCGAATTCAAGGTCTTGAATGGTCTACAGCAAGGAACAGTTACTGCGCCCCTGCTTTTCTCAATATTCATTCGCAAGCTATTGAACAGCTTTGATTTTAATGTCTCGCCCACGCGATCATTGGTAGCGTTTGCTGATGATCTGATCATCTATACGGCAGACCGAAAAGCTACAATTGTTCAGAGCAATCTTCAAAAAATATTTAATGATGTGCAGCTCTACACCGACAATTGGCGAATGAAAATCAATGCGCAGAAGTGCGAAACAATTTTGTTTCGGACAACGCTGCAGGGGGCCAGTCAAGACCTGAAACGTAATTGGAAGGATTTCCACATTATGGCTGGTGAGGGTAATTCAGAACGGGTTCCACATAAATCCTGTGTTCGATACCTCGGTGTTCATCTCGATCAGTATCTGTACTGTACTGAACATGTGAAAATCATGCTCAGTAAAGCACTCAAAGTAGTCATGGCTCTTCGGCGACTCTTTCATTCCAGATACATTGATCAAAAAGTCAAAGTTATTTGTTACAAGACCCTGGTTAGGCCAGTTTTGACATACGGATGCCAGATCTGGTACAACCAGAGTGCTAGTACAATGGAAAGATTAAGAGTTTTCGAAAGGAAATGTCTTCGTGCATGTACTGGTTTGTACAGGAAGCCTGAGACGGATTGGAAGCACTATATATCGAATAGAAAATTTATCAAACCGCTCAAGTGACAAGAGTCGATATCTTCATATTGAAACTTCTTCGGAATCATATCGCAAGATCTGTAACTGTGAGTGAAAACCCTTGGATTTCACAGCCGTTCCACCCTACAGACGGGTATATAGCGACTTGCCTCGCTACTGGCCTCATTCCTCCAGAAGCATTCGTGTATTTGGACATGAATCGATACGTTTTTGATTCTGACGGCGTCCCAGTCATATATCACATATATAGACGGACCACCGATAAGAAGATAAAATATCCTCCGAATTTGAGTTCACGAGACCAACAATTCGAATGGAGATACTCATTTGCTGGGTTCGTTGAGGCTGGTCGAGCTGAGATGGAGCAATCTAGGTATTGGTGGCTGAATGACAATGTCTAAATTATTCGTGTTTATTTTCTGTTTTTGTGCTTTTTCTCGTTACTTAGTTTTTTAGATTCACCTCATTATTGCTACATCTAGAGTTGTTTATTTGTATTATAAATTAGGTATAGGTTTCAATATAAGGTAACGTTTTTTTTTTTTTTATTGAACTTATTTAGAATTAGTGTGTAACATATTAGGTATAGGATATAAGTTCATTGTTGTGTTAGTAATATAAGTAATTTTTGAATAATGCTGGTTGGTTTTTTCTCCTTTTTCCAATTGAATCAAAAAATATGTAATAATCTTAATTAATTTAAATTTGCTAGTGTATTTTTTTTCATTAAATGTGTTTAACTGATAACGTATAAATTTAGAGAGCCATTCGGGCCATTAAGTTTTTTATAGTTTTATTGTTTGGAATTTGCTTTATGTTCTTTTAAAAATTTATAACGATTGGTATTAAATAAAGCGCTTTTGACTCTGACTTTGAAGAGTGAAACTATCGTTAAGAATAAAGTAGCAGAAATTCCAGATTTAACCGTGAACAGACCGTCAGAAACCTTCACCGAATCCCAGTTACACTTACTAAACATGGGCTTAAATTATGCGATCAAATGTGACAAACTGCCCACAGTAGGATATTGTGATGGATGTAGAAGCGGCCAGAAAATATATGCCCATCGAGAAAAAACACCACATTAGGGAAGAAACAAGGAAAATCATCGAATCAAGGGAAAGTAAAATTACCCACCACGGCAGAAACGAAATCAAGCTCCTGAAAGAATTGAAAGAAAAACCTGTATATTTTTTAAAGGCGGACAAAGGAAATAAAGTAGTCACCATGGACAAGGACCGCTACGATGATTTAGTGTTTGAAAAACTCACGAGTGGGGACTTCCTCGAATTAAGGAATGATCCACTCCCAGACTCAGTAAAAAGGGTCGAAAAAAGTTGAACGATAAAAATGCACTTCAGAGTCAAGTCAGAATATAAAAATGGCGTCTGGGCAAAGTTCGAAATTCAAAAATTTTTCAAAGCTACAATCCATATTGGATTTTTATGAAGTCTAAAATCAAGGCAGACGTTGATGAGATCATGTATTAAATGTACCAGAACTAAATTCGATTCCAATGAACGCTGCAGATTTTAGCCGTAGTGGTTTTTGCATTGCAGTAAAAAATTATATTTTAATATACGAGTACATGATGCAATGTATTCAAGAAACTGAGTTTTGAAAGGTTTGAAATGAAAAAATTTGCCACTAAAAAGGGTGAAATAAAAAACTTTTAGAAAAAAAAGAAAACCGACTTCAAAATGCCCTAAAAAGGATGAAATAAATTTCAATGGAAGCGGTGCCAAATCAATTTCCCCATTTCAACATAAATACTTCCAACGTCTTCACCATCACAAAAGAATGGGGAAAATATGATATGGCACCGCTTCCATTAAAATTTATTTCATCCTTTTTAGGGCATTTTGAAGTCGGTTTTCTTTTTTTTCTAAAAGTTTTAGTTTATTCTACTCCACATCAACGTGGCTTAATGCAAAGGACCCAATGTTTAAATAAGAACTCAAGTTTGGTTAATTACACTTGATTTGTATGAAAATTTACGTTTGCTTGAAAAAAAATATTCGCTCCATAAGAAAAATAAATGATTTTGATCATTAAAATAAAATTTACAATTTATAACTTTTAAGGCATATTTTACTAGCTCAATCTATAAAATTTAGAAAATGTTTGCTAAAATTTTATTCCGCATCAATAATCTCTTTGCGTAAAATGTCCACCACTAATACATGCTAAATTACAAATACCAATACATCTCATCAAACCCAGCACAATTCCGAAATCGTCCGATCTGGTAGTTCGTCTTTTGTATCTTTAGTCTAGTAAAGGTAGATTCAAACCTAGGTTTCATTTGTTAACTTTGACTTTAAAGAGTCAACAGGTGTGTAGAACACACGACGGTTCGCGTATTGCGCTGATAACAATTCGCTCTCTTTTCCGACGCCCAGAACATACATTTCATCGGGAAAAAACCACTAACGACCGAAAATAGATTACGCGATCTTTTTCTAGTATCTTTCAAATCAAACAAGTGTGGATCTGTATCTTTTCTCACGGGAGGAATATTCTTGCCTTACTAGTGCGTGAATTGAACATTAATATCATATTGATATAAAATTAAGTTAAGTGGCCTGGGCGAAATACGAAAGTCCAGAAGATCACAACAAAGTGCAAATTAAGTGGAATTGTTTTATCTGCGCGACATTGGAAAGTGGTTTGAAAACGTGACTATCGCCGTTAAGTGTAAGTATTAAGTTTTGCAGATATATTTCGATTAGCTGAGTATCTTTAGTGATTTGTATGTTTTTCGTCTTGAATAAACAAAGATTAAAAGTCATATGGTTCCCTCGTTGTTCAATCTTTGGTTGCTTTAGTGGGTGTTGCACGGAAATCATTATTGACATAAAGAGTTAGTTATATTCGGAAATCAAAAACGAGTTTCTATTACCTTTGTGTAGACGCACAGGTAAATGTGCACTTGTAGTAGTAGTGCTCATGGAACCAGCAGGAAAACTTAAAAGATACGGAAAGTATCTTTTGTCTGTGATTTTCAAGTGCAGCGAATTATCTGGCTGGAAAAAGATTCGACGAACAATGGATTTCGATGCGGATGATTTGAGAAGGATTATGCATAAATGGAATTATTACTGATCCGATTATGTGGAAATCAAACCACAATATGGGGAAACTTGAACTTTCTCAAACGAGTTCATCCGCCATGTGGTTAGAATTTATCTGGTTTCCTGCTAGAGGTGGAAACCGCATTCACTTACGCTAGTTGAAATGTCGTTTGATGGTGTTGGATATTACTGCTGCTCGTTCGTCTTCGGGAAACAAGCACCAATGTTCGCTCAGTTAAGCGCGGTAGACCTAATCCAGGTTGTACAATACGCTATTGTGCAATAACTTCAGAACCAAGGTACAAATTCATTGTTTCTGCACTACAGGCAGTGGCATAAGCTTTCTTCATTGTATACCGTTAAAAGGTCTGATGGAGAAAAATTGATTCCCCAACCAGTTCATATCATCGGCAATCTAGAAGTGAGCTCACCTCAGCCAGGTATGACCTCACTTTTGAACAACACCTTGTTTGTTTCTTTTTAGTCATGCCTGTCGCGTCGCAAATCTATCGCTGTCTTCTTCCATCTGTCGCTAATGGGTCAGATAGTTGAGACGGCGAAAAATTCACTTTAAGTGCCATTACTTGTACATGAGCCAGGAAACGGTGATAGATACCTCCTTGCAAAGATTCCCATTGATTTTTCATTAGCCTATCTGTTCGCCAGCACTATGGGTATAGGGTCTCAAAGGAAATAGCAAGACTTTGTCTTCTGCGCTAGACTCATTTAGCATGCGCATACCTTTATTGTTTGCTCTTGACGCCAGCCAGGTATGACCGATCTTACAGTCGCCGCTTAAGGCCAACCTGGCCTGAGTCGGGTTTCCTAAGAAACGAACGCGCGAACCACATGATCTTTTCTATTTAATTTAATTTGCATCTTTTCTCCCGTACTGCAGACCTACTGTCGTACGCTTGTTATTTTCCATTGCACGAGGCTTGTTATATTTCAAGAAGATAACGAGAGTAGAAGCTCCAATAGATTCCAGCGGTTTAGGTCGCGCTTACTTATCTGGCTTCGTTCGGAAATATGTTAAGCTGGGTCGATACAGATACGTAGATACACTAGTACTCATACTGCAGTCGGCCGCCATTTTGAATTTCAATAAATTGTAACGAAATAGTACAATAAACGATGAATTGTGATGTACAAAAGTAGGTACGAATACCAGTTAGTTCATTACTCCTTTTGTATTGATTTGAATAAATTTTTAATTTCTATAATCAATACGAATTGCGAATTTGGTTCCGTATTGCTAACATTGACTGTCATAATACGAAACCGATCCCAGTCACATATGCTATTAATTGAGGGACTATGCGAACGCATGAAACAATAAGTTGTTAATTTCCACATCTGAACAGAATTGTGATGTATATTAAGTGCGTCGTGTTGAGCATGTTAAGATATTATTTTTTACTTCCATATGTGACAGACTAAGGCGTCTGTTAAACACTAGACATTAGAATTGCTTTGAATGGCAGCCAATGTGGGCTTGAAATGATTGTTGAAAATGATTCATATTACACCGACTAAAATTTCATTTCATGTACATATTTTCGAAATTTATGTTAGGGTTTTCTGAGAATATCATATTTTAATGGTCTGGTGATATGTTTCCAGATATTTTATGACGAATGGAAGAATGCAAGACTCTTTAGTGTTGTAGTTGGTTTGAAGGAGTACTCTTCCAGTTGGGGTTATCGCACTCCTAACTCAGTTTACTCCATTCATGTGCGTGAACACATGAACACGTATTGCTTTTGAAGGTTAAAAGTGTCCCGATTGCATCAGCATTTTTTATTGTATGCACCTTCAACAGAGCGTGAATAAATAGGTAAATGACTTGACACCTCACTGTGGCTGCAATATAAGTGACAAGGTTAGCCTTTAAACCACCTGTTGTTTGGCATTAAGCCCAAAGAATAGAAGCGAAATAAAATTGATTTAATTGAAAGTTATCGCTACTAAAAACGTTACTTAATACTTTTTTGAAGACAGAATTTCCATGAAAATATTTGTTATTAAAAACTTTAAATCAAACTCTTTTGCAAAAAGAAGAAGAATTAAGAATTAAACAATTGCTTAGAACCATATAATTTTTTAATGAAAATCATCCATATCACCATGCATTCAGTCGTTGTCTCATATTCAAGCTATTTACTGAATATGTCGTCAAGCAAGTTTTGCACAAACTAATTAAATTTTTTCGTGCGTATAATTGCTATCATTATAATATTGCGGTAACTAGATGAGGTTAAGTTACATTTGTTCTTTACCTCACAATAAATTACGTAGCAAATATTTTATGATAAGTTAGATGTGTTTTTATATTATTTCCACTTATTACCCAGACAAAGTCTATCGCCAACTTCCTGGATTGGGGTCTTTTAGTTCTTAAATTTTTAGGCTTTTGTAAAATAATTTAATAAAAAAATCTTAAATCGGTTCCTGCTTATCCGACCCGACCGTACGTCACAGCAACTTTTCTCGAAAACCAAATATGGTAGAAATTTCGTGAGCAGTTCAAAAATGGTTCCCTCTTCAAATTTTCAATACAAAACAATGTAAGGTTTTCAAGGGAGTCACTCCATAAATGCAAGGGACCCTTTTAATTCTTTTTCCAATGCTAGCCAATATGGGTATTAAATGAAACACCATGACGTCAACGTCAAAAGCGCTTTATTCAATGCTAATCATTATAAATTTTAAAAGAATATAAAGGAAATTCTAAACAATAAAAATACGAAAATTAATGGTCCAAATGGCTCTCTAAATTTATACATTATCAATTAAAAACTTTAAATTAAGAAAACAATATGAAATTCAAATTAATTAAAATTATTACATATTTAATGGTTCAATTGGAAAAAGACGAAAAATCCAACCCACACTTTTAAAAATTATTTATCATTTTAACACAACAGTGAACTTTTATCCTAAACCTAATATGTTATAACCTAATTCTAATTAAATTCAATCGAAAAACTTTATCTTATACTAAAAAATGCTTTCACAATACTCCTAATTTAAACGTTAAACCTTACCTCTAAACCTAATATAATAAACATAACATATACCTATCCCGAATACTGAAATCTATTCTTAATTTTTAACACAAACAAATAACAACACTATATGTAGGAATAATGAGCTGAAACTCAAAAACTAAGTAACGAAAAGCACAAACACGAATAATTTAGACATTGTCATTCAGCCACGAATACCTACAAGGTGCGTTCGAAAATAAACAAGACTTTTGGTAGCGCCATCTGTGTGTTGGAAAGTTACATCCCTCCCTGACTTCCAGTGAAAGTTTGGTGACATTCGGTTCAGTGGAAGCGAAGTTCTTGTCTCTAAAGTGATAGTATGTTTGTGTCATCGGTACAAAAATGAGTTTCGAACAAAGAGCTAATATCAAATTTTGTTTTAAAATCGGTAAAATGTTTACCAAAACATTTGAATTGGTGAAAAAAGCTTATGGCAATGATTGTCTATCTCGTGCCAGAGTGCATGAGTGATTTACACTTAAATGACGATGAACATACGGGCCGCCCAAAATCAGTGATCACCGAAAACTCCATCGAAATTGTGCGTGAATTTATCAAAAATGAGCCGAAATCATCGTTGAAATTCATGGAATCGGAGTTGAATATCTCCAAAACATCGATTTATCCGATTTAAAGCCGATCATTTGGGCTTACGAAAAGTATGTGCACGTTTTGTTCCGCACAAGTCAAGGTGCGTTCCAAAATCAACGAGACTCTTGTCATAAAAATCCACTCTTGTGACTGAGTTTTTGACTAGAAATTGCATTTTAACCATCAATGACTCAACATATTCGCCTGATATGGCTCCTTGTGATTTCTACCTGTTCAGAAAATTGCATTTGGCCATGAAAGGAAAACACTTTGCGTCCGTAGAGGGCATCCAAAAGGCTTGTACCGACATCCTGATGGACATCCCGGTCAATGACCTGAAACACTCTTTCGAAAAGCTTTTGGATTGCGCAAAACAGTGTATCGAGGCCGAAGGAGACTATTTTGAATAAATAAACTCGAATTTATCAGAACAAAGCTACTATCGTTTCTATTTTAGTTCAGTCTCGTTTATTTTGGAACGCACCTTGTTGATCACTCCGTTCCAGCTCGACCAACCTCAACAAATCTAGCAAATGAGTATCACCCATAGATCTCAGAGAGAATGGATACGAAATGCATCGAGAGAATTGAAGCACTTTATCATGTAGCGTGAAGTTGGCTCGTTATTAGCTGTTGATTCGAATTTCAAATAAATTTGACGTGACGTCTCCCACTAATTTTCGCATCTTGAAATAAATTAATTTTCCGTGCGGGTATTCTAACTTGAACGATATAAAAGATTGAACATGACTTACCCTACGAAGGATACGTCCCTGACATGCTTCCTAGAGCTGTTTTAACAATCCCACACGCGTCACAACATTTTTCATTTTTCGACACAAAAACACTCGCGATCTGTAACAAACTTTTCAGTTTGGTTAATTATCACATTTGCAACGCTTTTGCACTAGTTTCAAGACGGTTTATCTTAAAAAAATTGTTTTGCGTACAATTTCAAATTCAACTTGATTAGACGTTTCCCATCTATGTTGAATTTTCACAAATCATATGTTTTCAATCATATGGTTGATATTTTGTTGACAATTCTGGGGTTAAGGTGTAAGAGGAGTGGGATTTTCGTGAAAGCAACTAGAGAGCCACTTGAGTGTGTGGATTCTCTAGCGGCGTGAAAGGCAGGGGGATTTCAATTCGCATGCGAGAGGAAGGCATGAATGTAGTAAAAGTACTTCACTCACGTATGCATGAAAATAAGCTCATTTCGCGTCCATTACTTTATATGTCTTTGGTATCACCATTGGAATTGTTGGTCTCGTGAACTCAAATTCAGAGAATACTTTCTGTTCTTATTGATGGACACCATCAGAATAAAAAACATATTGATTCATGTCCAAATACACGAATGCTTCGGGAGGAATGAAGTCAGTAGTGAGACAAGTCTCAACATACCCACGTGTTTGGTGAAACGGCTGTGAAATCCAGGGGTTTTCACTCACAGTTACTCACTCAATATGAAGATATCGACTCTTGTCACTTTAGCAATTTGATAAATTTTTCTATTCGATATATCGTGCTTCCAATCCATCTCAGGCTTTCCGTACAAGCCAGTACATGCACGAAGACATTTCCTTTCGAAAACAACCATTCAAGACTTTGAAGTCGCGCATTGTCGTCAGATTTGTATCAGTAAAAATATATGATTTCCCGTATAACATATCGCACATTATGGCAACAACGTGGCTGGAGAACCTGTCCTAAAGGAGTTTGAAAATTAGTCCGTCTAACTACACTGTATCGAAAGCTTTCTCCATGTCAATGAAACGCGCTACAACAAATTCTCTGTTGTTCAGTTTCCAACAGACGTCCGAGTTTACTTTCGCTATAGGGTGTATGGTCGAGTGCCTGGCATGAAAACCAAATTAGCAATTCGGTATGAACTCATATTGCTCAATGTGGGCGTTTGATGCTTTGATCAATATCACTTCAAACACTTTGCTGATGTTAGGCAGCAAGCTGATTGAGCGATAGCTTTTAGGACTCGAAGATTCTATTCCTTTCTTCAAGATCTGAAATAACTTAGCCTTTTTCCACTCATTTGGGAAATATTAATTGCTCAACATGTTGTTGAACAATATGCAATAATTTCTAATAGCAACCTTAGGCAAATGTTGGAGAATTATATTTGGAACACCGTTGATATCACATGATTTCTTGTTGTTTATCTTGCCAAATATGAAACACAAGTCTTCATAGCTGACAAAATAATCAATAAGATTCAAGCTCGGTATGAGATCAGATGTTAATGTTTCATTGAAATGAAGAATTGATTGGCCGTTCAGGCTTGATTTGAAGTGGGAAACTTTTGCTTCAGCGAACTCTGAAAGTATTTGGTTCCTTCTCTCAGGGCTTATTAGATAAACCAACTCAAAATGAGTTCCAATCAGGGCAAGATTATGCAAATCACCACTTATAATCCTGTCTCCATTTCTGTACGGAGTCGCACTATATTATGAATTTCGATACCAGCCCTATCGAGAAGATTTATCTCATCACAAGCGACTTCAGGATTCGATACCTTCACTCGAGACTTCTTGCGGAATAAACTATTCACTGTCGCGAAAACGCAATCTGGGCCCTGCGGACTAATACTCCTCAGTTTTTCCGCCCATTGATTATTGACCTCACTTCTGAAGTATGAACGGATTAAGTTCCGGACATTCTTCCGGTGTAATTTCAACAAAGCCAACGAGAGATGGTTGTAGTCCAAAGTCACCTATAAATATTGTTGACGCATGTGAGAAGAAGGCTTGGAATGGAATGGTTGGTGTGTCTTATCCTTGCATATTGTTTCGATGTTTGATCTTGGGAACTACTTTCTCAATCGTTTTCAACGTCAGCTTCTCTAACTTCGACAAATAGAGATCTATTTCATCTTTAGTTAGATTCCTGTCATTAGGAATTATTGAACAAGTGTTACGATCATCAGAAGGAGGACATTGCTTCTGGTAATCCCGATTAAACTTCTTTTGAAACTTCCCCCAATCCGACTATTAAAACTGAATTCATCTCTTGCGTCAGTATTGCAGAGGTCCAAATATGAATTTGCCCTAGGGTATGTTGGGAACTCCGACCTAGATAAATTGCACCTGTATTCAATTTGGTTCTCTGTTATGCATTATTTCAGGGATACACCTCTGGGGTTATTGTTGGCGTTCAGCTAGATATATGATTGGCATTCAGGTCACCGGCAAGAATATAATAATAATCATACAGCCTGTTCAATTCAAGTATTTCAAACAAGGAATTGAAAACATTTCGAGCAGTTGCAAAAGCAGAGATAACGAAGAGGGTATCCCCACCTGGCAGTAATAATTTGATAACGGAAACTTCAAGAGATTCAAAGTTTTTGAATTTGACCTTTTCAATATTTTGGAAACAATAGGGTTTTCTAACCGATAGCCACCTCCCCCGTCACCGTTTACCCTATCGTTTCTTACAAATTCAAAATCCTTGAATATTAAGGCGTGCCATGAATTGAAAGATTCAATGAGAAGCATAATGTCAGGCTTTTGCTTAACTATGAATTGAAGAAGATAGATTCGTCGATGTATAGTAACAATGGAGTTGCCGTTGATCGAAATGAGACGAAGTTTATCCATGGAAATGTGACTGGGTGACACACTTTTTTGAAGCATGTTGGAATAAACGTTGGAAAACGAAATTGATTTTTTGATCTTGCTTATTTATTCTTTCTGAAAAAGATTCAAGCTGTTGGTAAATTTTGAGAAGCAGCTCATTATTGCTACTTACATTATATATTTTATTTACATTGTTGTCTGCTGGCCCTCTAGCAGCAAGTGCAAACTTTACTCCTGGTTTGACGAAGTTGGAAGGTAACATACTGCGATGTACTTGTGTTTGTTTTGGAGAAAATTTGACTTTTACATCTTCATACCGAGAGCATCCTAAATATGATGCTGGATGACCAAATATACCGCTGTTAACACAGTATAATTTTTCTTTTGGCTCCATCTGAGCCAATTTGCATTCATCTGAAAGGCCATGATGAGAACTTTCAAAATCAAATATTAAAAGCATAGCAAAAATGTTGAAGGGGGCTGGGAAGTCTAAATATCTTAAAAAATTTGTGTCTATCCCACTTGCGGTTACAAATCTTTGAGGCGAAAAAAATAATGGAACTAGATCTTCATGAGTACAAATCAAACAAACTAATTTCATCAACTATGCTGCTAATAGTACAATTCATAAATATTTGCCCATAAAATCAAAAGAGGATCCCTAAATTTGCCAGAAACTCGTTTGTAGATCTCTGCAGATACTCTAAAAATTCCATGACAATCGAGATATAATATCCTTACAGCCAATAGAAAATTTAACAATTACAGTAACAGCATGTGATATTGTGGAGATACACAGTTCCAAAGGACGAAGTTACTACTGATACGTAGCAATTTTGACTAAAATTTTGGAAATAGTGTGTTACATTTGTTATGTTATCATGGCCACTCAAGCTATGTAAACAAGATAGCGGTTAATTGAAGTACATGACAACCATATTTTACTTTTTCTAACTCAATGTTTGAAACTTATGTCTGAGTCAAGTTGTTGATATTCAGAAAATATTGTTTGATTTACTCACTACGTAAAGCTCTTCTGGAAGGAGCACTTTCCTCCTGCTACAACTTTTTTTTAAAGAAATTAATAATAATTCGTCGTTGAAGTGCTTTACGTAACATCCAAATAAAGCTTGTGTTTGTCGCAATAATTTTTTAAACGAAAAAGAGCTTTTGTAACGTGCACCAACACTGTTTTTACCGGTTATTGCAATAATAGGGCCAATAGGTACCAGGTATTAATTTTTAAGAAGGAAAAAGAAGAAAACTGACATCAAGAGCTAGAGAAAATCCAGCGCATGGCTCAACTAAGCATCACTGGTGCCTTGAGGTACTGGATCCTCTTATACGCATGTAGAAATACGTTCATAATTCTTTCTGACTTTTGGAATTTTATGAATTTCTCGATCAGCTCCTTCCATTCTATTTAATGCAAATAATGCAATTTTTAGATTTGACCTACTTTGAAAAATTCTCATAAAGATTTTTCATTTACTACCATCATTAGTGAAAAATATATTCAATAATGTCATCTGCCTACATGAGAAGACGCCTTTCAGAATTTTCTAATTGAGAGTTGATGATGATGAGTTGAATGAGAGTTTCGAATAGAGAGTTTCAACATATGCTTTGAGACGGCTGACTTCATGGTATCACCAGGAGCTTTCCTTGATTTTAGCTTCTCTGCCTCTTTAATGTGTTCACTGTACCTTGTTTTGACCGGCCGCTTCGTTTGTCCAACGTACACTTTCTGGCATGGGTGACAGTTGATTGTATATCTTCCACATTTCTGATCTTTCTGCCCTTATCCTTCGGTGTACCTAATCTGTACCCTATTTTGAATTCCTTGCTTGTAGGTACAGCTATAATGTTGAATTTCTGCAGAACCTTCCCGATCTTTCCAAAGAATATGAATACGTAATCTTTGCTCTTCGGGGTTGCTCCAGGCTCCTATTTCCTTTATGAAGAGTGGCGAATGACGCCGCTGCAAGTCTCCTCTGCATTCTCTTTGTGTAAATAAACTTTCGCTGTACTCAATTTAAATGCCTTTTCCTGTTCATGTCAGCATGCGGTATAACCAACTATTGAACATTGCCATCTAGGTTCGGTGCGAGTGGTGTAATGTCACCAGTTTCGCCCTCCGTTTATTCGTGGGTTTCTGGAGGACCCTGAAGAAAGTTGACATCACATGAGCCAGAAATTAAAAAAAACAATCCAGATTAAGTACACGAAAGGATAAGAAGCAAAAAGATGAGTAATGTGGAATATACAAAATCATCTATCAACCATGCTAGAAAGCGTACATTGGACAAACGAAGCGGCCGGTCAAAACAAGATACAGCGAACACATTAGGAGGCGGAGAAGCTAAATTAGGGAAAGCTCCAAGTGATGCCGTGAAGTCAGCCGTCACAGAGCATATTGTTGAAACCAATGACGTAATCAATTGGGTTGATCTACAGGTAATACAAGAAATAAGCAATCATTGGGAAGCGTAGGAGCATATGAGAGCCTCTGGATTACTCGATAACTGGAGAGCTCACGACTCAATGAAGTTGTAGGCAAAGGATATTTAAATCTATTAAAACTAATTAGATCTAAGTAGTGTGTCAAATTTAATAAACAAACTTTAATTACCAACTAATAAATAATAATGAGAATTGTAATGAAAACAATAAATAAAACCTCTCAAATGAGGATAATAAGATCTTCAGATAATTAAGATAAAAATACAATTGTAAACAAGTTAGGTAGACAGATCTACGCTTAGTTAGGTAGACAGATCTACGCTCATGTCAGAAGGGTTTTGTACCCAACTTCTCTTAAATGCAGTCACCAATAACGAATGAAATCAAGAAACTTGTCAAATAGATGTTTCTCTATTTTCAACGGTCGCCATTTTATTGCTAAATAACAAAAAACACTCAAGTCATGAATTCCTGAAAATATTTATGTTATGATTTCATTTGCAAATTCTAAGAATATCAAATCAAAACTGTAGTGTCTAATTCGATGGAAAGTCCATAAAATACCAAAATCTTGTGTTATTGTTGTAATTAGATAAATTTCAAATGGATATAACATTTGTGTATATAATTTGATTTTCATCAAATACCTGTATACAGAATGTAAGGACTTTTTGTAAGACTATTTAAACATCGAGTTTTGTTGCCTTCAAGGGTACCTGCACGATTTTTTTGGAGAAAATATGAAATTCGAAGAACGTACTATTATTAACAAAGTTGAGCGAAATTTGACGTCTAATGTATTTGTTGTTATTGTGTTCATAAGCGCCTACCTAAGTAATTTTTGTCAGAGTTTTTTGGATCACAGGTGTCCAATCCTGGGGGGACACACATTTTTCGTGTATTTACCCTCCTTGTGCGCCCCTCGAAGCAAAAAATATCAGTTTAAGACCTGTTTGCAAAAGTTCTCATCAAGACCTTTCATTTTATATTCATATCGACCAGCATTGATGAAATTTTTTTTTTGGGGACACTCCCCTATATGGGACCTTATTAACTTAGTTGAACTTTGAAGAGAGCACAACTTTACATCGACACACAAAATTTGATGTTTCTAGCTTAAGTAGTTTGCGGGAAAAATTGCTCTGCCACACGGACGGATAGACGGACAGACAGGGCGCAATTTATAAGGGTTTTGTGAAATTATTTTACAAAACCCTAAATAGGATGTAGATTATGTGATAAGGGGGTAAAACGGATTATGAACATTGCTTTAGAGAAAACCTGGTAAAATGTTAGGGACATAAAAAGCTGAAAATACATAGTTGTCACTAAATCATACCAAATAACATAGAAGAAGGAGTAACTCTTACCTCCGAAATGTCTGTATATATGTATGTTTGTTTGAAACTAAATTTACCGGAACTTTTTGGGATAATTCGAAAACTTGATTTGGAAACGTAAATGTTCAAAAGAATATCCATTGTTGCTCTATTTTCAACGGTTGCCATTTCGTAGCAATGTAGCAAAAATCACTTACATCACGAATTCCCAAAAATATTTACGTACTCATCTTATCTGGAAATTTTAAGAGAATCAAATTACTGCATTGTCTGATTAGATAGAAAGTCCGTAGAATATCAAAATCATGTATTGTTGTTGTTGTGACTAGACAAATTTCAAATGGCTATAACTTCCGTGAATATGATTTGATTTGCTTCAAACTTAAAGGAGTATTATAAACTTTTGTAAAACTGCTTAAATATTGAAGTTTGTTGAGTTTAGTGGCATCCATACAATCAAAGATCATACTATTCTCAGGAAATTTAAAGTTCTAAGGTACTTTACGTTGTTACACTCATAAAGACCTACCTCCATGATCTTTTTCAGATTTTTCAGATCAAAGGCATCCAATTGCGAGGGGGCACACACATTTTTTGGCATATTTCCCCTTCCCCTACACTGAACACAACTGATGACACTGTTTTAAGACCTGCTTTGAAAAATTTTATTGCTTCTCTCCTTCCGATATGCTCTTGAAAACCTGAGAAAAATTTATCAATTTTCAAATGGTTATCACTTCTGATCCACCTACAAAGTTTTATGTTTGTTGCTGCGACAGTTTCGGAGAAGAACTTTTGTGACACACAAGCCCGGTTCCAACAATGTTTTGTAAGTATTTAGTCCAAAACCCTTAAAAAGAAAAATTAACTTCCAAATAGAATCAAATAGACATGAAATAGGTAACACCTCAGTTAAACAACTTGAAGGGGGATACACACCACGCATGAGACTCTCCAAAGACACGCAAGCTGTAATATTAAGCTGCCTTATCGATATTACAAACAGGTGGAAGCAGTACTATTTCTATAGTCTTCTCACAGAACCCACACCACCCTCCGTAACTGTGAGCATCTCAGGAGCTGAAAAAGATGTCTTGGCAACGCTACTGACAGTAGAAGTGCAGGCAACAATTTGTGGTCTCAAAACGAACAAAGATCATGAAATTGACGGAATACCGACATAACTGCTCCAAACCGGAGGAACATACCTGCGCAACCTAATTCATCGGTTAATATGTAGAGTATGATATTTGATCGGAAAAAACCATCATATCTCCCTTACATAAAAAGCGAGACAGGCTACACCGTAAAAATATCAGAGGGGCTGCGTTACTGAGCACATCACGTACAGGAATGTAAGTAGTTTTCAAAGTGGACCGTCTACGATTGACCAGATATTTTCAGTAAAACTAGTACTTGAAAGGTGCTGGGAATATATGTAATATTTATGTAAACCAGCTTTTCGTAGACTTCAAGCAAGCATACGATAATGGTGACAAAATAATGCTTGACTTTGGCATCCCAAATAATGCTTGACTTTGGCATCCCAATTAAACTCGTCCGCATGAGCAATGTTACAAACAAAGAGTCTCAGGTCAAAGTTAACGGAAATTTGACCAAAAAACTTAGTCCCAAAACAGGTTGGATGGGCTTCCCTTAATGTTGTTCAATGTTGCTGTGGAATGAGAGACGAGAATAACGCCAGCAGACATCATAGGTACGCTGTTCAGCAGGTCCACGCAATCAGTAGCGTATGTCAACAATATTAACATTAAGTCCAGACCAATGTGAGGTGCGAAGAAAGCGTTCATGCGGCAGGAGTCAGAAGCGTAGAAATTTGGCCTCCTGATCATTGAAACTAAAACTTTTTTCTTCCAGCCCGTTCAGATATGATACGTACCGGCTAAAAATTAGAACGTATCGCGGCTGGGTGGGCGAATACCAAGCCAAAGCGTAATAGTGACCATATCACTTTGCCGGGTGAAAACATATTCGATCAAAATAATTAAATACTCAAACTATCTCTAAGCGAAGACCTGAAAGGGGCTGTAGTGTCAAAGCAAAACAAAAATACAGGTCATTGATAAAACCTGTGCTGCTGTATAGGTGTGAAACTTGGACTTTTACAAATATTTCCGAAAAGGCCCCGGACGTATTCGAACACAGTGCTTAGGAGGATATATAGCCCAATGAAGCATAGAGCAGAGTGAAGACTTCGTTATAACGAGAGTTGTATAATCTTTATGGCGACCTACCAGTATCCGCATGCGTTAAGCTACCCGAACTACAATGGACAGGACATGTAGAGAAAATGAAAGATCAAAAATTCCCCAAAAACATACGTTGAAGACAAAGACATAAATAAATGGACGAGCAACGAGAATCTGTATACTCGTCCATGTGAGAAGCAAATTTGCCACATAAATAAGTTATAAATAACTTACGCTCTCGAAACTTTATGATTCCCTCTGCTTCTCCTTCCCCTTTGTTTCCAGACAGGTTTTTCTTTCCTCTCTTCAGAAGAATCACTTCCCCCACTGACAACCGCGCACACCAACAAAATTTCATTTCACGTGCACACGATCGTGCCTTCGTTATCATTCGTAAAATAATTTGAGTACAACACAACAAACGACTCTCATAGAAAACTCGAACGTCAACGCAAAAGAAAATTAAAGAGGCGCAAATGACGCGGGAAAACTCATGTGTCAAAGCTGATGGAAAATTCGTAAATTTTCAATAAAAACAGTGAACTAAAGTGCCGGTTTCGTACACTCGATCTTGAAAATTATAAACTTTTAAAACGTGAACGTGTTTCGGAGTGAATAAAGTGCAAAAACAAAAGCATATCACTTCAAACATCAACTTCACACAACTTTAGCGAAGGTTGCTAATTGCTTCAGCTCTCACGACCGGTTGCGGATCCAGTACTCTCTATATCTATGGTTGAAGGGAAGAGCACAGGAGAAGCGTTCAGTTAACAAACTAAGGAAACTGTTGGTGAATTCAATCGACATTGACAGCAGATCCCTGCTTGGGATTTCCAATAGATGAATGAGGTGGTATAATTGCAACTATTGGTGTTGACTACTACTGGAACATTGATTATATTGTATAATAGATACCAAATGAGTTTTTCGCATTTTATTCGTGTCGGTGAATATCTTGCTATTTATTTAAGACAAAATGGGAAAATTGATTGGGCACCAATGCAATGAAATTCATTTCATTCTTCCTAGACCATTTAGAAAAATCTATTTCATTTGCTTAAAAATATTTTTTTAATGCTTTTTAAAGGCAAATTTTACACTAAGCTAAATATAATTGCATAGGGCCTAGTTTTTTTTGGCTTTCATGCTAAGTTCTCTGGCACATCAAATAAATTTTGATTCTTGGGTTGGAATTTCATAGAATAAAAAAGCAAAAAAAAAGAATATTTGCTTTAAACCAGATAAGATATATTAAACGTAAGCGTTAATTATTTTCATAATTTTGTAAAAAGGATTTTAAAAACTGCTAAATGAAGATATTCTTGATATTGAAATGTCGAATTAAGATAAAACTGTAACAATTTAAACGATTTATAACTAAAATTTTAGAAATTATATTATATATTATTAGCAAAACAACAATAGTGAATAAACTCTAGAAAAACTTTAACCACATGAACAACAAAACTTACATTAGAAATGAAATCATTACAACATCATTTTGACCAGTTGCCATTCTGTTGTAATGTTACTAATATCATTCACTGAATGGTATCTTAAAGATATTTGTGTTACTTATCTTATCTGAAAATTTGTAAAAAATCTTATTAAAAGTGAAGTGTCTGGCTTGGTGGAAAGCCTAAACAGTAAAAATATAGTGTTGCTGTTTGTTTATTGTAGCACTCAGCCTCTTTCGGGCCTTTGCTTAAAGATAGTTAGAGTATCTCCTTATTTTGATCATATATATTGGGACTTGAGAAGGCGATATGGTTGGTACCACGCTTTGACCGTGTGTTCATCCACCTAGAACGATGCGTTCTGATTTTAAACCAGTATGTATCATAAATGAACGGTCTTACAGTCAGTCCGAACAATCATGTTGTATTTGGAGAAAACTCAAACAGCTATAACTTTCTTAAATATGAAGCGCAAAAATTCCGTACTTTTCGTCCTCTCCTGCTCATCTCGACACTGTTTAAGTAATTTCAAGTCCTAATATGAAAAAATCCAATAAGATCTATTTTATGACTACCTTTGATTAAAAAAATGTTTAAGGGTTATCACCTTATACGAGGAGAAAATTCTGAAAATTTTTTTACCCCTAAAATTTCACAAGGCCATCACTTCCGACCTTTTTCCAAAATTTGATAGCTGTAGCTTCTAAAGTTTCGGAGAAAAACTGCTGTGACATACAGATGCACCAACGCACGGAAAGACGAACACAAGAGGTTATTTCAATAGCGTCTTTTATTTCAGTATAAAGCCTGAAAAACCATTTTGTTGTTTTTTTTTTTGCATTAGCACTACCGCCCCTTATCGGCTTTTGTTTAGAGATGGTTAGAGTATCTCATTATCTTGATCAAATGTTTTGGCACTCAAGAAGGTGATATGGTCACTTCCACGCTTTAGCCGTGCTGTCCTTCCGCCCAGCTGCGATACATTCTAAGTTTAAACCAGTACGTTTCACAAATGAACGGACTTACAGTCCTGCTGAAGAATCGTTCAAAACAAATGTCGTTGTCGCCAACGAGATTCGAAACCAGGAACCTTCGGCTTACGCCGCACTCTAACCGCAACACTACGTGGCCAAAAAACCATGAACTGACCCTTTATACCTTCGAGCACACTGCTACGAATTGAATGTCGGTCTATAATATTAAACACATGTGTTCTTTTTCATAATCTGCAAATCAAAATAACACGTGTTCACAAATGCACTCAAGTTCAATTAATTTAACTTCAAGCTAGTTTACGATAACTAGATGATTGATTTGTGCCACCCTATAGTTGAATAGAGTGTCAAATGAAAAGACTTGATTAAAAACTTTTAGGAAAAAAAAGAAAACCGACTTCGGAATGCCCTAAAAAGGACGAAATAAATTTTATGGAAGCGGTGCCATATTATTTTTTCCCCCATTTTTTGTGATGGTGTAGATGTTAGAAGTATTTATTTTGAAATGGGGAAATTCATTTGGCACCGCTTCCATAAAATTTATTTCATCCTTTTTAGGGCATTTCGAAGTCGGTTTTCTTTTTTTTTCTAAAAGTTTTTTATTTCACCCTTTTTAGTGGCAAATTTGTTCATTTCAAACCATTCAAAACTCAGTTTCTTGAATACATTGTATGATGTTCTCGTATATTAAAATATAATTTTTTACTGCAATGCAAAAGCCACTACGGCGAAAATATGCAGCGTTCATAGGAATCGAATTTGACTCTGGTACATTTAATCCATGATCTCATCAACGTCTACCTTGATTTTAGATTTCATAATAATGCAATATGAATTGTAGCTTTGTGAAATTATTGAATTTTGAACATTGCCTAGCCGCCATTTTTATATTCTGACCTGACCCTGAAGTGCTTTTTTATCGTTCAACTTTTTTCGACCTTTCAGCTCGACTTTGGATTTTTTATTGTGAGCTTTATCACACAATTAAATAAATCTTTGTACTAGTTTTGGTACAAACTGGAGCTATAATTTGGCCAGAACAGAAATATTGCTGAAAATTTGGCGAAAATCGAAGCAAAAGCACACACATACACACACATAGCCATACACACACACATACCCACACAATATATATATATATATATATATATATATATATATATATATATATATATATATATATACATATATATATATATATATATATATATATATATATATATATATACGTATATATATATATACATATATATATACATATACATATCTCTATATATATATATATATATATATATGTATATATATATATATATATATATATATATATATATATATATATATATATATCTATATATATATATATATATATATATATATATATATATATATATATATGTAAATGTACATATGTATATATATATATATATATATATATATATATATATATATATATATATATATAATGTATATATGGATGTATATATATATATATATATATATATATATATATATATATATATATATATGTATATATATATGTATATATATGGATATATATATAGATATATATGTATATATATATATATATATATATATATATATATAGATATATATATATATATATATATATATATATATATATATATATATATATATATATGTATAGATATATGTATTTATAGATGAAAACATAAAATTCACTCCGCAATCAATCTCATGAAATTTACTTAAAAATATCCTTCTTAACCGCATCATTCGTTCACGTTTATTCGATACCCATCGCCTTCGTTTTCAGTTAACTATGGCACCTAATTTGAATATCTTCATCTGTACAGTTATGATCAATTATAGCAGGAAACGTATCTTTTTTTAGGTTGCGATTCTCGCAGGTTTTTAGTATGGAAATCACTAATTTTAGATTTCTGGGCATATGTTGTAATGTACATATAATATTAACTGGAAAGTAACGAGTCGACTATAATTTGCAATCACTCAATCCTTATTATTTCTTCGGGGAATTTTATAATCCTATATGTAACATTAACGTCTGAGGATGTAAGAACGATCCTATACCAAGCTCATTGGTAAGCAAAAGTGAATGCGGAAGAGAAATGCATCCTGAAAAGTTCCCTTTAACTATTTTTGAATTGTATTCACGCCACATTTAGAATTAATTTATTGGTTATTTCCGGTAGAAATCATGGACTAAAATGTACCGTTTATGCAGAAAATTAACGATACTGAACATTTTTATCATCCGTCACCAAAGGACTCGCTATCTCCAACAAATCCTTGCAGAGTGACAACTAATTGGCACTTTTCGTATGAAATATCATTTAAATAAAATTTCTCGACATCAATGTATCATATTTATCAGTTTATATCTACAGAGTCCTTTTAAGGATTTCAATTCTGTTCCGATACATTTTAGATCAATATGTTGTCCTTCATTTGCAACCTCTACAATTGAAATCCTTACGCGCGTCGATCAGTTATGCTGAAAAATCCGGGTGAAAGTCGGATTTTTTTTAGTTTTAACGGTAAAAGTCCTTTACCGTTACTTAAATTTCTTATCCTTTAAACGGGACCTAACTGGAAGAAAGGTGTATCATTTGCCAAAAACAGGACTCTTCTATCTATTTCTGTTTAAAAGTTATGCGTGAACATACAAAAAAAAAGCAAAAAAAAAAATATACGCAATGAATTGATAACCTTCTTTCTTTTGGAAGTCGGTTAAAAACTTTCAGATTCGAAAACTGCAATATCCGTTTGTGAATCAGGGGGATTAGAACGAGGCGAAAAGTACGGGAAATTGGTCTTCCCCTTCTTAATTCGAAACTTTTAAGCCCAATAACAACGAAATCAAAGAGGTAGGTCTTTATAAGTATATCGTCAACAAATATCTCAGATGTCGAAATTCACCAAACTTTATTAATAATAAAATAACTTGTAAATTTTACGTTTTGCAAGACAAAATTAAAACATTTGCCATAACATTTTCAGCTAATATACCACTGCAAAAACTATATCCGAAAGTTAGACGCTACTTTCTTGACTTTTTCCCTTTCCATGCGCTGATGGCGTTTCAGTTTGAAAAATATCATTGTTTTACAAAAGTAACAAAAAAAGCTGTGTTCATTCCTCAATCGTACATCATTACACTCCAACTCTCATCCCAACATTTCCCATTCCTTGTATACTTTGTATTCTTTGCAAATCGTGAAATTTCTAACTTTATGACTATCATTTATAACACTAATCAGCGCGGGACTCAACTGTCAACTTTATCATACAAGCGAACATACGAAGATCAGTGAACACTGAACTGGCCAATAAAAAAATCATCAGGATAGAGTGAAAGTTCTTGTGCTATTAATTTACAACTCAAGAAAAAAAAACATCAAAGATATTTTATTGATTGTTTTATTGAAATTGTGTGTGCGTACATCAAATAAACAATTAAAATCAAAGTCTCAAGTTTTTACTACCAGAAAATAGATGACTCAAGAAAACAAGCAGTATGCAGTGAGCAGTTTCTAATTATCCTCCATTCAAATCAATATTCCAAGTAAAATATTAACTTTACCGTGAAAACCGCAATACTGAATATATACTTCCAAAGAAGCTTTCATTGATATGAGGTTGGATTTATTAACCGACTATCAACAAAAACCACAGTAAAACTTTCAATGCTTTACTATCTACATATATTCAGTTTTTTTTATTTTTTGTTTCGTAACCACAACTTGCTGCATATAGTAAATGATAGGATTGACTTCACGTCAACCAACCTTGCTGTGAAGAAACCAATATCAATAAGTTCATGGATTTCAAATCTAACAAACTAAAAAATATGCCGGTGCATCCCCATGAAAAAAGATAAAATTTATCAACTTCCGATTTTCTGTTTTTTCTCGATTCATATGACTTCACTTGAATTGAGTATGAAATATGCTTCCGAAAAATGTCTTCCAAATAATATCGAAGCTGTGACAAAGTTGTCATTCTGATCAATTACGGAATTACTCAATTTTAATTAGCATGATGTCAGACAGAAGATTTACAAGCGGAAGTCATAATAATGATAAATTTCCATTCTATCATTTATTGAGCTCCATAAAATTTATTTAAATTAGGCCCAACTATTTATACTAATGGAAATGGTGTAGCTTTATGAATGACCTATTCAAAGACTGGATAGATCAAAGCAACATAGTCGATAGAAGTACAATGTATTCTAATCGATTACATCATTATAATCTACCTTATCGTGCTTCGCGCCACTTATCCAACACTTCCTCTATCCAAGTGGGCTGCATAATCTACCAAATGTTAATCAAGCACTAAAATTTGTTTACGTCGAAGGAAATTAATTCATATGCTCTTTAATTATTAGGTCAATCGTGTGCACGCTTAATCGCATCTGAGATCCCTTTAAAGCCAATGATAAACAGTTACAAAAACGAATATGCATATTGATATGAAACACACGATTGAAGTAAAATGATTCGTTTTTAACTTACAATACAATCAATCTTAATTTGAATTTTATCCAATATCGGCGTACCACATGCAGCTTTTGTTGATTTCTCGTCGTTGCACTTGTTCATTTGGTTTCGAGAATAAAATTAGGTGAATTATGGCTTTGCTATAAACAATTCTATTAAAAGAACTCATCGGGAATCTACATATTAAAGATTTCACACTGCATATGGCTCTTAGTTCTGTTGGTGGGCTTTATTATTGCAAATGACTTGAGTAGTGACAAGGAAGTGTTGTTTTAATTGAAATTAAAGGAGGTGCGAAATAATTAAGGAAACAAACAGCTGCGAATAAGTATCGCGTGAATTGTGGTAGGAATTTATGTTCAAACAAAATAAAGTAGTTTTATTCAAGATAATATAAACATGTTTGACTGATATTAATTTAAATCTTAGTATGAAAAGAAGTTTTTATTTGATTACAAACGCACTATATGTGAAAGCTGGTGTTGTTGGTGAATTTATTATCAAATACAGTGCAAATTGTTCTGAAAATTGTTTTGAAATCTTTATTGATAGCTCAACTTTTTATTGATGATGGTACTCTTATTTGTTCTAATGTTGCCACATTTTTGCTTCCTCTTACTTAGAAAACGTATTTAGCTCATACATTATTCATCAATTCAACGTTGAAATCTACGATGATGTCAGTTTCATTCTAAATTTTATTAACGGATATATTCCAAAGTTAAATATATTGCAATTTTGTTGATGTAAAAAAAATTTTATGATCGGGATATAGTAGGATTATTTGTATAAAGGAATCAGCCGTACCAATACTACATCCAACGCCCAAAGAGTCTTCTGATGACAAGCTCAGAAAGTGTGCCGAAGATAGAAATGACTGGCTATAATCACCAACCATGACCCTACATGATGTCAGATCAGCATTTGCCTCTATTAAACGACTAAGAGCGAGCTTCAATCGACAAACCAGTCTTTTTGAAAGTGCACAAGGGACCATCATAGGCAACCCAGTCGAAATCAAAAACAGCTAATATATTTCTAGAAGCTATTCGCGGTGGCTTTAATAACTACAAAATAAGAGGTTGCAACTTCACCACCAAACAAAGGCAAAGTGCAGGCAGCAGTGTGTGATCTCACGAAAGATAAAGTTCCTGGAATAGATGGAATAATAGCAGAGCTGCTCCAAAGGTGGGTCCTCATCTGGGTAGTGTGTGTCGCCTCTAATTTCCATCCTAAGGTTTCTAATTCTGCTGTCAAAGAGATGCTTTACAAGGCCGGCTGAATTTGATAGAATTGCGCTATATTGCGATAAAGAATCTTCATTTTGTCCTTCTCCAGATATTATTCTGCCAGCCTTTGGAATAATTCGTCCATCATCGCTATGTACACTTCGATGGACTCACCTTTCCCTTTTGTGCAACGACGGATTTCCTCCCAAAGCATCTGCTGGTATTCAGGGGTTAGAAACTCCTCACATAATTCATGACACAAAGCATCCCAGTCAGACAGATGTTTCCGTGCGGAGTGAAACCACACTAACTACTCGAATTGAACAGGCTGCATAATTACTATATTCTTGCTGGTGACCTGAACGCCAAGCATACATCATGGCTGAACGCCACCAATAATCCAAGAGGTGTATTCCTGAAATCATGGATAACAGAGAATCAAATTGAATACAGGTGCAATCTACATGGGCCGGAGTTCCCAACATACCCTAGGACAAATTCATATTTGGACCTCTGCATTGCTGACGCAAGACTTGAATTCAGCTTTAATAGTCCTCAACGGAAACTGCAGGTGCTTCTTTATGATAGCGACCATAACGCAATCGTAATGGAAATCAATCATCACAGGGATGATTCCTTCCTCATTCCAGTTCAACATGAAAATCATCGGTTGAATTTAAAAAAACAGACTGGGGAAAGTTTCAAAAGAAGTTTAATCGCGAGTACCAGAAGCAATGTACCCCTTCTGATGGTGGCAACTCTTGCTCAATGGTTCCTAATGACAGGAATCTAACTAACGATGAATAGATGTCTATTTGTCGAAGTTAGAGAAGCTGACGTTGGAAACGATTGAGAAAGTAGTTCCCAAGATTAAACATCGAAACAATATGCAAGGATATGAAACACCAACCATCGCAAGGTTGAAAAGATTGAAAAGCCTCCTTCTCACACGCGTCAATAATATTTATCGACGATTTTTGGACTACAACCATCCCTCATTGTCTTTGTTGAAATTACATCTGAAGAATGTCCGGAACTTAATCCGGTCATACTTCAGGAGTGAGGTCAGCAATCAATGGGCGGAAAAATTGAGGGGTTTTAGCCCACAGGACCCAGACGGCGTGTTTGCGAAAGTGAATAGCATATTCCACAAGAAGTCTCGAGTGAAGGTATCGAATCTTGAAGTCACTAGTGATGAGATAAATCTTCTTGATAGGGCTGGTATCGAAATTGATAGTACGACTCCGGATAGAAATGGAAACAGGATTATATGTGAAGGATTGGATAAACTTGCCCTGATTGGAACACATTTTGAATTGGTTCATCTACCAAACCCTGAGAGAGGAACGAAATTTTTTCAGAGGTCATTGAAGCAAAATTTTCCAACTTCAAATCAAGCCTGAACGGCCAATCAATTCTTCATTTCAATGAAACATTAACATCTGACCTCATACCGAGCTTGAATCTTATCGATTATTTTGTCAGCTATGAAGACTTGTGTTTCATATTTCGCAGGATAAACAACAAGAAATCATGTGGTACTGATGGTACTCCAAATGTAGTTCTCCGACATTTGCCTGAGGTTGCTATTAGGAATTATTGCATATTGTTCAACAACATGTTGAGCAATGAGTAGAAAAAAGCTAAGGTAAAGGTAAAGAATCTTCATGCCCCAAAAGCTATCGCCCAATCAGCTTGCTGCCTATCATCAGCAAGGTGTTCGAAGTGATACTCAACAGAGCATTAAACGCCCACATTGAGGAAAATGAGTTGATGCCGAATTGCCAATTTGGTTTTCGTGCCAGGCATTCGACCACACATGCAATAACGAAAGTAACCTCAGACATTTGTTGGAAACTAAATGATAGACAATGTGTTGGAGCATGTCTCATTGATATGGAGAAAGCCTTTGATACGGTATGGTTAGATGGACTAATTTTTAAACTCCTTCAGGACAAGTTCCCCAGACACCTTGTCGCCATGATGTGTAATATGTTATACGGGAAATCGTTTGTTGTAACTGATGGAAATCTGACAACAATGCGCGAGTTCTAGGTCTTGAATGGTCTACAGCAGGGAACAGTTACTGCGCCTCTGCTCTTCTCAATCTTCATTCGCAAGCTATTGAACGGCTTTGATTTTAACGTCTCGCCAACGCGATCATTGATAGCGTTTGCTGATGATCTGATCATCTATACGGCAGACCGAAAAGCTACAATAGTTCAGAACAATCTCCAAAAAATGTTCAATGATGTACAGCTGTACACAGACAATTGGCGAATGAAAATCAATGCGCAGAAGTGTGAAACAATTTTGTTTCGGACAACGCTGCAGGGGGTCAGTCAAGACCTGAAACGTAATTGGAAAGATTTCCACATCATGGCTGGTGAGAGTAGTCTAGACGGGTTCCACATAAATCCTGTGTTCGATACCTCGGTGTTCATCTCGATCAGTATCTGTACTGTACTGAACATGTGAAAATCATGCTCAGTAAGGCACTAAAAGTAGTCATGGCCCTTTGAAAACTCTTTCATTCCAGATACATTGATCAAAAGGTCAAAGTTATCTGTAACAAGACACTGGTTAGACCAGTTTTGACATATGGATGTCAGATCTGGTACAATCAGAGCGCTAGTACTATGGAAAATTAAGAGTTTTCGAAAGGAAATGTCTTTGTGCATGTACTGGTTTGTACAGGAAGCCTGAGACGGATTGGAAACATTATATATCAAATAGAAGAATTTATCAAAATGCTGAAGTGACGAGAGTCGATATCTTCATATTGAAACTTCTTCGGAATCATATCGCTAGATCTGTGACTGTGAGTGAAAACCCTTGGATCTTACAGCCGTTCCACCCTACAGACGGGTATATAGCGACTTGCCTCGCTACTGGCTTCATTCCTCCAGAAGCATTCGTGTATTTGGACATGAATCGATATGTTTTTAATTCTGACGGCGTCCCAGTCATATATCACATATATCGACAGGCCACCGATAAGAAGATAAAATATCCTCCTAATTTGAGTTCACGAGACCAACAATTCCAATGGAGATACTCATTTGCTAGATTCGTTGAAGCTGATCGAGTTGAGACGGGGCAATCTAGGTATTGGTCGCTGAATGACAATGTCTAAATTATTCGTGTTTATTTTCAGTTTTGGTGTTTTTCGTTATTTAGTTTTTGAGTTTCAGCTCATTATTGCTACATTTAGTGTTATTGTTTATTTTTGTTAAAAATTCGGTATAGGTTAGGTATATGTAATGTTTACTATATTCCGTTAGAGATAAGATTAAACGCTTAGGTTAGGAACATTGTTACAGAATTTTTTAAGTATAAGATAAAGTTTTTGATTGTATTTTATTAGAAATAAGTTACAACATATTAGGTGTAGTATCAAAGTTTCACTGCTGTGTCTTAATTATAAATAATTTTAGGATAGTGTTGGTTGGTTTTTTCTCCTTTTTCCAATTAAATTTTAAAAATATTTAATAATCGTAATTAATTGAATTTGCTATAGTTGGTTTTTTTTTTTGATGAAATGAGTTAATGATAACGTATAAATTTAGAGAGCCATTTGGGCCATTAAGTTTTTGATTGTTATTGTTTGGAATTTGCTTTATATTCTTTTAAAATTTATAACGATTAGTATTAAATAAAGCGCTTTTGACTTTGACTTTGACTTTGAAACCACACTAACTCTTTGCCCCCGCAGCCATCAGAACAATTGATGCTATGTAACTCCTTTTGCAATGCAAAGATCCTCTACCTTCTCGAGGAAGGCGTTCACCGAACCGGAGATCTGTTCGTCACATTCTCTAGTTGCGGTGTAGAGCCTTATGATATTCCTACTCTCACTGTGATTGTTGTCGCTGTTTTGGTCGGTACAAATGGTGTTGGTTCATGCACTCTATCCACACTTTCGAATCTGGTTATTCCTGCCAAATTGCATATGTATTGCGCTGCTGGACCCCTCGATGCAGACGTTGTAGATTTGTCAGCCTTTCTGGTTCCCTTTACCATAGGTTGCACGATCGGAACATTCGCTGTATGAGTAGATATTCTGTCCTCCGTGACTACTTACTTCTCTGCCTCCTTCTCTTAAATTTTACTAATTTTTTTGCAACTTTCGAGTCTTCCACACTGATATTCGATAGTTTGCGCTGTCCAAACTCATTTTTTGATAAAATTTTGTAAAATTCATCAGATTTCCTATTCCTGATGAATTGCTCCAGCAAAAAATGGATTTCAGCCAATTTTTCACTCAATGCCTTAATATCCTCCGTTGGAGTGAAGGAATAATTCTTGATATCCAACATGCTGATGTTCCTCAACTGACCGTAAATGCACAATTCGTACTCTAGCACGTCGCTGGCTAGTTAGTTGACAAAAATTTTTAAGTGAAGTGCCATTTCTTCGTATGCAAAGAAGCTTATATTAAAAATTCAAAACTTTATTTAACTCTACTTAAGATGTTGCTAAAACAAAGAAGCTTATGCTAATGTGAATATTTTATCTAACCACATTTAAAATTTATATTTTCTATGTGACTCTAAAATTAAAATTCAAAAATACCAATTTAAAGCACCTCCTTGTATCTTATTTAGTAATTATTTTATAGATAGGCAACATACCTGCTAATTATTTTAAATATAAACAATTAAAAACAATAAAAATATTTAGCAAAGATATTCGTCAACTTAAAGCAGTCCTTGCATTTTAAAATTTAAAAAACTAATTCAAATTATTACAGCAAGAGCTAATTACGAGTATATAATGTATCAGTCATATGAGTTATATATGTAAACTTAAATTTTTCTCATTAAAAAAACAGCAAATAATGGTGCTACAAGTCTCAAGCCTCTATTCATTTCTACCTTTGAAAATATGATCTTAAAAACATGTACCATCAATCGTTTGATCCCCAGCCTGCTTCTGATGGAACTACTCGTATAGCCAATAGCTAAAAATGCTATTTCTGCTTCAACACTTGTTCGTTTAATGGTTAATAAATAATCGGTAACAAAGACAGATACTTCCTTTTAATTCCTTCGGTTTCAAATGGTGCCATCACTTTTCTGAGAATCCGGTCGAAATCTTTCTCTTTTCTGTTTGCAATTACGTTATTTTTTTCTAGTTGCGTTAATATTTCCTCCAGCAAAGTTAAATTATTTGGCAATGGTGAGTGACAATCTTCTGCACCTACATCATCTAAAAATTCATTACTGATCACTCTTGATAGAATGTCTTTCATATCTAGCCAAAGCTTACTTTTTTCGGCATTACAAATGTCGGATTGGGTGTTTTCAGCCATTGCTCATAATTTTTTTGGATGCTGCAAATAAGTTTAGGTTGCTGCAATTTCATTGCACCTTGCTTTGACAATCACCCTTAGAGCATCGGCGAGTTCATCGCTAAAAAAATTATTCTGCTTCTCCAGTTTCTCTATAATAATTTACAATATCTTGTGTTGATTTTGATATAGATAAAGCGCAAAAGAATCTGTAAAGTAACAATTTGATACCCTTTGATTACCTCAAAGTTCGCAATATAAGTCAGAAGTTGGGCTTTAGCAAAATGATTTTCTATAAAATACTCAACTAAAGAAGTATTTAATATTAGGAGCACCACAACAGAATAGAATTCATTAGAATAAAACTCAAAATCAAACGATACTTATGTTACATTATGGATGGTTTTTTTGTGTTTGGGAGGCGAATCCCATTTATGCACAGAGTGTGAGACTCCCATGCTCAGAAGAAGGCGACTGGACTACCCACTAGGCACCTCCCCTGTCAACCTGATAACCTAGCCTGGAACCGTTTGACACATTACTTCCGGCCGGGTCTCGTTTTGTTACGCCGTGAGGCGCCTTCAAACGGGGATCCCGCTTCTAGCGGGAGGGAGAGGAGAAGAGGAAGTGCCAGAAAAGGGATCCCCCAGTCCCAACGCCCCCGGCTGTTGTGAGTCCCTTTTATCTTTCAGGACTGCCCAAATATAATGTGCCACCTGGTTCCATTTGTCAACCGATTCGCGCATCACCGCGACTATATTATCCGGGGTGAGCTCTCCCGTTTCCCTGTAGAGGTCCCTTCGCAGGCTGTCCCATTTTATGCATGCAAAAAATGTGTGGCAGGCATTGTCTTCCTCTCCTGGGCAAAACCGACAATCAGGGAACCGTGACTTACCAATCTTGTGCCCGCTCAAAAGCTGGGTCAGATAGAAGTCAGTCTCACTATGCCTTCGATTTAGCCACGGTCTCACATCCGGGATGAGGCGCGCAGTCCAACTTCCCTTCATGCAATTCACCCAAGACTGGTGTCAATCGTTGACCGAGCGCTGTCTCTCCTCGCGGACCACCATGTCCCTCGTTCCGACGCAGGTAAACAGCGCGGCGTTCTATAGCATGGAGGGCGAGAGGTATCACGCCTGCAATAACTCTCACCGCCGCATCTGAGACTGTCAGATACGAAGATGCAATTCTCAATGCTCCTCTTCTCTGTACCTGTGCCAAACGTTTTCGGTATACCTCCTTACTGAGAGCGTCACCCCATACTTTTGCTCCGTACAGTAGTACTGACCCTGCCGCACTCATCAAGAGGCGTCTTCTTGATGGGCTGGGTCCCCCTATGTTGGCCATAAGTCGACTCAGAGCCGATACTCCTGAAGCAGCCTTCTCAGCCGTTGCCCTGATTTGCTCAGAGAAACTCATATTCAAGTCAAACAGTAGCCCCACGTACTTCACCGATGGCTTCGATTCGATTCGTAAGTCTCCTATACTGATCATCCTTACTCTAGGGTTTCTCTTTTTTGTCAAGACGACCACTTCGGTTTTCTCCAGTGCTAAACTGAACCCGCGAGCATTCATCCAGTCCCTCACTTGGCGCATTAGCATACTTAGCCTAAGATGCGCTTGTTCGACGGTGCGTCCAGCGACCAGAGCCACAACATCATCCGCATAGCCGATCAAACGTGACTCCTCGGCCATCTCCAGTCTAAATAGCCCGTCGTAAGACACATTCCACAGGTACGGACCAAGGATAGATCCCTGGGCAACACCCGATGTAATCCTGGGTTTAATGAACTGTGACGTTCCATGGCATCGTGCAAAGCATTTATAATAATAAATTTCAAAGAATATGAGGGATTTGATGTTGCGGATCCGCACTTTGTTGTGGGATCCACCTGATCCTAGAATAGTACAGAAACGCAATCCCTAGCTATAGCAAATTGAATTTTGCAGTTGCTGTAACAGAAGGTGATAATCGGCCTAGCCTGAGCACTGCACGTATATTCAAATTTTCCAGAAAATATCAAAATTGACTTGCGATATTGATAAGTTATTGCAATTGTTCAAAAAACGTAGTCTATAAAAGGCAAACAAAATGATGGCAAATTTAAATACACGATAACCACATATAATTTTTTCAAATTCAATTGAGAGGTTTTTTTGTGCTGAAATTGTTACTTTTAAGATAAAGCTTAATTTACTCATTTATTTACAAAATCCTTCCGGTGGGATCTCCGATCTTTCATACATAGATCAAACTCTTGAAATACACTATGATTTGGAGCACCATGTGCGTTTGTCTTATGGCTTCCGTTGTATTTTTGTTTTAAAGTATATATTTGTTCTCGTTATGCTGCCGAATCCGGTGTTGCTTATTTTGATACCACCTCATCTACTCCCCGTTTAGCGGTCAACTCGTCAACATGAGGGAAAGTCACTTTTCATTTAATGCCATTCGTTTGAAAAAGAACGTATTTTTAGGGTTTTGTAAAATAATTTTAGAAAACCCTACTAAAATCCCGTCTGTCTGTCCGTCCGTGTGTCACAGCACTTTTTCTCGCAAACTACTTAAGCTAGAAACATAAAATTTTCTTTAAAACTATTAGCTTTTACCTGAAGTAGGACTTTCCGCTCAAGCCACTGTTGAAATTTAGACAACACGGTACTGAACAGCGCATTGTCGTTTTCTAATGTTTAAGTCACTTGCTTTAAAAAAAAATTCACTATATGTCGTGTGAGACTAACCGAAGACCTAAACAAAATTTTGACGTTTGGAATGATTTCCCCTTTCCTCGCAAAAAAGACCTCTAAAAGCAAAATATCGGAATTCACATACAGGGTTGTACACGAATAGACTGACTCCTCTCTTTTTCTTAGCTTGGTACGTGAAGTCGACCGGACATCGATGCTGGTATTGAGAGTGCAATGTAGTAATATTTATATACTGGAAATATAATTTTCAAATTATGAAAGAAAATCTCATTGCCTTAGTTGTCTAAGCGAAGCTTTTTCTGACATGCTTATAGTACAGTAAATATAGCATTTACGGTCTAAGAAATGACCTACTGGAATTCGACTTGATAAATCGATAGGGGGGCATAAAAAAAACTTAACTTCAGATTTCCGAAGTGATCCCCCCCCCTGCTTTTGAGAAAATCCAAAAACATTTTGAACGCGTTTTTCTCGCAATCTATGGGTTTTAGAGAAAAGTTTATGTAACGAAAAATGTTCAGGACACTGTTATCTACATTTTATCTCATTAGAGCAAAGTCGTCCGACTTAAAATACAAAAAGTAGGTGGCGCTAAAGTATCAAAAAAGTGGTTTTTTGGCATTTTCAATAAAAAAAAATTCTTTTTTTATAATAATGTAAATGGAAAAGTTGTTCGTCATAAAATTATCTACAATTTTTGTTCAAACAATTTTTTTGTAAAACTTACCGTTAACGAGCTGGAGCTTGCCAAAGTGTAAAAGTCGTACATTTATGTGCCGCGCCGATGCGTGTATTCCATTCATTTTGTCGAAACATTATTTTTCGATTAATAGACCGTAATGTTTATTTAATATTCTCATTTTAAACAATAATTTTGATAAACAATTAATAATAGAAACCTTTCAGTACTGCTTGTTGTAAACGGTCAACATTGAATTAAAACAATTGTAACTGAAGGTAGTAGTAAATGATTCACACAAAATGTGAAGACTAATTTTTTTTTTAATTTAAAATTCGTAACTATTTATTTATTAATTTCAAGCATTAAACTTTACATTGTGTGATTTTATTATGACAGTTTGCAATAATCCAATTTTGCATTTTCTTCAAAGATTTACATAAATTTGACTCAAAATGAACATTGCATTGGACGCAAAATCAACAAAGGTAAAATTGCTTTATCGTAAAATATGCAAAATACAAATTGAATTGAATGCCAAATCGACGAAAGTTAAATTTCTGTCATAATAAAATCACACAATGTAAAGTTTAATGCTTGAAATTAATAAATAAATAGTTACGAATTTTAAATTAAAAAAAAATTAGTCTTCACATTTTGTGTGAATCTTTTACTACTACCTTCAGTTACATTTGTTTTAATTCAATATTGACCGTTTACAACAAGCTGTACTAAAAGGTTACTATTATTAATTGTTTATCAAAATTATTGTTTAAAATGAGAATATTAAATAAACATTACGGTCTATTAATCGAAAAATAATGTTTCGACAAAATGAATGGAATACACGCATCGGCGCGGCACATAAATGTACGACTTTTACACTTTGGCAAGCTCCAGCTCGTTAACGGTAAGTTTTACAAAAAAATTGTTTGAACAAAAATTGTAGATAATTTTATGACGAACAACTTTTCCATTTACATTATTATAAAAAAAGATTTTTTTTATTGAAAATGCCCAAAAACCACTTTTTTGATACTTTAGCGCCACCTACTTTTTGTATTTTAAGTCGGACGACTTTGCTCCAATGAGATAAAATGTAGATAACAGTGTCCTGAACATTTTTCGTTACATAAACTTTTCTCTAAAACCCATAGATTGCGAGAAAAACGCGTTCAAAATGTTTTTGGATTTTCTCAAAAGCAGGGGGGGGGATCACTTCGGAAATCTGAAGTTAAGTTTTTTTTATGCCCCCCTATCGATTTATCAAGTCAAATCCCAGTAGGTCATTTCTTAGACCAAACCTATTTTTTCGTGCTATATTTACTGTACTATTATGATGCGCTTTGATTATGAAGTGTCATGCATCGAGTATGTTTGAAAAAACGTTACCACACCATACATAGTCAGGAGGGTCGTGTACACCACACTTTGTTTTCACTAAACATATGTCAATTACGAGAATAAAAAGTAGTCGACTGCCTCTTGTTTTAAGGGTTTTGTGCTAACTTACTAAACCTCATTTATGTTAAGTCGTAACCGAAATGATAGCAACTACTGACATCAAACTTAGTACGCAGGTGAGCAGTGATAGTCTCTTAAAAGTTCTGGTGGCTAAAAAAATGTCAAATGTTCCTGAGGTCGTCCCTTTATATAGAGATGATCTTTGAAAAAAAATTCGTAATCTAGGTGATAAAACAGTATAAAGAAATGCTGATGGATAACCTATACTTTTTGTCCATCTAGAAGTTGTGAGAACGTCTACAAATTACCTTAGAAAATCACAGCGGCTTGCTGGAACATTGACTGTTTAAATATGAAACTCGGCAGATTGAAAAATTTCTCCTCGTGTGATAAGTCCTGTATCAGTATTGATAAAATGCTGCTGCTTCAATCTCATGACTAAATTAAAAGGTAATAGGAAGACTGATCCAATGTTTGGACATTATGAAAGACAAATTCACAAATGGAGGCAACCTCTAGCCAATAACAATTGGGTCACAGAAAGTGAAATCTGCAATGGTTTTAGAGCAAAAAGTTTAAGTTCTTCGAGTAGAAGTTGATGATTGTCTGATGATCATAGACCCTATGGCACTATTAAGTTGGTCTCTGTGAGAAAACGTATACCAGTGACTTCATCGAAAATTTGAACTCGTAGTTCTTCACACATTCTCTTGTTTTTCCTACTGTTACCATTTTTCAAAATCGGCGGCAGTTAAATTATCCTTCAAAATTTTAAATAAAATTTCATGGAGTTTGGACTTGATAAAAGATTAAATCAAAATTCAGCAGAATATAACGATTCTTGTTAACTTACCAAATGCTGACTATGCACGATTACTGCTACGCATCTATCGTTTTTATTTAGACATGAAGCTCTTTCTGTTCCCTCTTCTCTCCTTGGATTGCACTTCTCTTTTCTGATTATATCATTAATAACATTAAGCCAACAAATGCAAACAAAGTTTATCTTTTCAAGTCACCAATTTCATTTGGCATACCATACATAATTTTCGAAAAAATGCTGGGGAAGTTTGCTCGTTTTCAATTCCTTTCTAATGTTTTTGTGCAGCATTGAGACTGGAACGAGATGATTGCCAAATTTATAGTCAAAACAACTGCCAATGGAAAAAATATAAACAAAAATTATCAAATATCATCGTCTGTAGAGAAAAATTTACTATGAAAATAAATTTATAGAAGCTATATCTGGCGGCAGTTGTAGCTCAATAATATGTAAAAAAAAACATATTGTTTTTCGTTCTGGATGAGCAGAAATGATAATTGAAAAGCAAACTGCAAAGAGTAAACAACTTTAATAGATTAGAGATGAAAAAATCAAGTTTTTCCAACAACATGCTTCCAATTATACAGATTAAGATGATAGTTAACATTTAATCAAATATATATGAATTAGATATAGATATAAAAGAGTGTTTATATACATGATTGCTTAACATTCTTAAATATATTTTAACAATAATGAGTCCATCCGTACTTCTTGCTTGTTCAATCGAAGCGAGTTAGACTTGTATAGATTGCTGGTTGTTTTCCATTAATAGAAGTCAAACTACACTAGAAAGTTCATGATAAATATAAAAATACAATGATTAAATAATAGGAACGTTAATTATGACCATTGTCAAATATAGATTTACTTAACATCAACCTCCAAACAAACGAGCATCAAATTCAAATAGATCAAGTTCAAAACAGATCAAGTAACGTAAAATCATATGTGATCGAGAGATAACATTCAGTACATATGAGAATAATATTTTCATTCCTTCAAAGACGATTGAGTCAGAAATACTTGATATATTAGCACGAATCTGAAAATTATTTGCATACCACACCTGAAAGTAAATATACGACCTACATACTATCGTTCAAACCTCTACACAAATTGTCACCAGACGAGTACTACTGAAGAGATTATGTAAAAAACAAAACCTGTTCGAAGGTATTCAAGTTATCGTGGATCACGATTTTCCATCCAATGTTTAATGTTTTGATTAGCTAAATAACATTTGAAAGTTTTAGATTTACATCCATTAGAAAATATTATCCATGTTAAAAAGTAAACCTACAGATACAGAAGAGAAACATGGTGACAAATAATTCTGTTGATAAGACCTTCATGTAAGAACATAGTTACAACTCGTTTCTTAGCAATTAAGTGCTTTGACTGCAAAACAAAATAAAACAGTTGCATAAATTTAAAACGTTTTAGACATTTTTGAGTTTTATCGCTAGTCACGAATCTCTTTTAATATGAGTTTTACAATATAGGGTCTCTAAATGAAACTATAATAAACTCGTTATAATACGAGTACAACACCTTGGGTCTAAAAAACCTCCTAAATTTTTAATAATATTAACGGGTATATGCTTTCGTTGATTTGGTAGGTAGAGCGGCCTCCATCGAATGACGTTAGTAGTAATGATAATTCTGGCAACTGTTCCCCTGATGAGAATGAACTTTAAGTCTTTTTTGAACTTCTTCGATAGCGCTAAAGTCTTAATAGTACCTTACACTGCCGGATAAATCGCACCCAGTATATTTGACATATTTGCCAGGCTCTCCAGATTGAAATTCTTACCGTGACCTTCCTCGTAGCCGGCTGCTTCTTTTCAGCACCCTTCTAGGTACCCTAGCTTCCGGCGTACGCTCGATGTCACTAGCTCATTCAAACTTTCTCGGTTTTATTATAGAAGCTTGTGGTCCATTGAAAAGACTATACAACTCGTTGTTGTATCGAACTTACCTCAGTTCTCCTGCTGAATAAAGCCAATTATACTTCAGAGAACTTGTGCGGCCACGATTTACAACCATAGAAGAATGGGTCTTAAAGAAATTTTTAATTTAAATTTTCTAAGTATGTCCTCTGGATCAAACTGGTTTTACTCGTGGCTTAATCTTGTTTTTTGAAACCCCATTTAGACAAAAATTAAATCAACAAACTTGACGTATTGTCGATATGGTGTGTTTTCTCATGAGTTTTGTTTTGTCTTCGTTTGACTTTAAATGCACCTGTTTTGCTGATTCAGCTAAGTCTTGGGACAGCGAATGCAGACATCGAATATTATATCGACCGCATACGCCACATGTTGTGCAGATTTCATGACTAGTGTACTGCTTGCTTCTACGAACTAAGTTTACCTCACGACGAACTTATAGTTAGGGTCAAATTGGAAAAAAGTGACCTGTAACCTTACATATAACTTTAAAATGGTTTCGTTCACAAAAACCTTCATTAAACCAACACTTAGGAGCATATCATTGGCCTTGATGATTTAAAGTCCAGATCCACCAAGAAGAAAAACGGTATAACAAAACCAATCTAGTTCATTTGAGTAGATTTCTTTATATGAGCGGTGAATATCATGCATAACTTCAAGCAAAAACATACATAAATTTAAATAAATTACATAAGACCGCATAAAGCCGCTTGTAATAAAAATTATACATTACACTAGACTAGCAAAGCAACTAGCATTAAAAATAACAACCGCCATGACAGTAAAACATTCGAGGATATCTAGATTTGCTGATAGTCATCATTATTTATGGTTGGACAGCTCAAGCCGGACCTTGGCCTCCGGGATTAATCTCCTCTAATCATCACGGTTCTGTGACCTCATTGGACAGTTGATCACACTTAACTATGATTCGCTGCCAGCTTCTATTGTGTCCTCCCATCGAGTCCTCGATCTTCCCGTTGGACGTCTACTTTGTGTTCTATCCTTCAATATTCTTTTGGATAGCCAATTTTTTCTATTCTTTTAAAATGGCCCTCACATTGCAATTTGCATAGCTTTACGTAAGTAGTTCGTCAAATATAGTAGTTCATACAACTCATTATAGTAACGTAATCTCCACTTTGTTCCTTGTTTCACTAGGCTGTAGATCCCCGGAGCACTTTGCATTCAAATATGTCCACTGCCTTTTCGGACTCGCTCTTCAGGGTCCATGTCCACTAGTGATTTGTAAATATGGAACTTATTTTGTCTGCTCACAACTCTGCACGCAGAATGTGAAGTACGATATTTGCGGCGTTTATGTGGTGTCCAAGCTCTTCCTTTTCGTTGCCTCTTCTATTTATATTAGCTCCAAAACAAACACAGTTATCGACACTTTCAAGTCTATAGCTTCCTACCGTCAGGTTTTGTCGGAATGGGATGTTCTTCGTCGTTTGAGTCATGAATTTAGTTTTCGTTTCATTTCATAGGCCGATTTGGTTTGCTTCTGATTCTAGGCTCTTTTGGCATGTGAGATTGGAAATTCCATAATATTGATGTCATCAACGTATGCTACCGATTGTGTGAACTGGAACATTAGTTAAGCTGTTGTCTCTCTGAAAACGTATTCCAGCGTAGTACTTAAAAGCTTTCAGGTAAGCTCGTCTTCTTGTTTTAAGCCTAATTCCATTTTGAAACTGTCTGTTACTTTGCCGTTTACTTTGACCTGGGATTCTGTGTTAGGCATCGTGACTTTGACCATGCGGGCTAGTTTTATTAGAACGATAAGGCCATTTCTTCGACAGTATCGTATGCTTGCTTGAAATCTACAAAGAGTTGGTGCACATCGATATTAAATGCTCAGTACTTTTCGAGCATCTGCTTAACTGAGAATATCTGGCATATTGTAGACCATCCACTTCGAAAGCCTCCCTGATACTCTCATATAATTCTTTCATATTACGGCTCTAATTTTCTTTCTATGGTTTTGGAGAGCACTTTATGAGACGTTACAGTCACGCGATGCCTCCATAATTTTTACACCTCAATTTGCCCCTCTTTACATGTACAGGACATATTATACTTTTTTGCCAGTCCTCTGATAACTACTCGTTTGATAACATTCTGCATATTAGTCGATGCAGAAAGTTACTTAGATGGGGACCTCCTGTCTGGAGTCATTCTGCTTGTATTCCATCGATTCTTATTCTGAGGTCACGTACTGCTACCTGTACCACTTGGGACCTCCTGCTCTGCTTCTGGAATGTTCACAGCTTCAGTCATTGTTGGTGACGCTGTGAATAAATTCTGGAAACATTGCAGCCATCTGTTTTTGATTTCGTGAGGATTACCTATGATTGATCCTTGTGCGCTTTTGCAAAGACCTTGCCTGTGGATTAAAGGTGTCTCTTAGTTGTTTAATAGAGGCATCAACCGATCTGAATTCACGTAGGACCATGTTTTGTTTATCTGTTGAATCTTGGTGTTGATGGTCAGTCGTTCCTTTCTTCGGCTCCTTTCTGCGGTTTGTCGTCAGAGGGCGTTATCATCCGAGGTGATCACTGGATTTATTCTTTGTATACTATATATATATATATATATATATATATATATATATATATATATATATATATATATTCTTCGTATCAGTTTTTCCTATTTTTATTTGTTGATGCCCCAAAATATCTTCGGCCGCTTCTGTTGCTGCATCTTTTACTGCCTTCCACATGGTTTTGATATCATTACTGCTTTCTCCCGCCTGCATGGATATGTTGATCACTGACGTGTATGTGGACGTTACTGAGATACCATTTAGCTTGTGTTTCTGGTGCCTTGAGGTAGCTGACCTTCCTTGTTCACAGCTCTTAGAGATGTGGCACCGGAACTTGACCTTTATAAGGTAGGGGTCTGATCACAAGCAGCATCGCAGATGCATCGCGTCAAGAAGCCTAGTAGTCTCTCGTTTTTGTATAGAACAAGTATACATGACGACTGGGCGCTCCGGTTTAACCCAGAAAAATTTTAATGTCATTTGACAACAATGTATTGACAGTGCATTCTAGGGTGCTGATTGCCTCCTGTCTTCTTGCGCTTGATGGTTGATAAGCCAGACATTAAAAAATTTGGCCTTGATATGAATTGCACAGATTCTTTCGTTAACGGGCTTGAAGTGAATGATGATTTACTTTAAAAGTGCTGTCAACAATGAAAGCTACTCCAAACTGACGGCTTCCATGGAATTTTCTGCCCGTGAACACGTTGTATGTATGCATGTCAAGTATGTCTTCACTTTGCCATCTGTCTAGGAATATTTTCATCCCTCTAGTAAAAGAGCATCACCATTCGATTAACCGGGCTGAGTGACAACTGTAGCTAAGTGGCAAATTTATGATTATATTTTATATTAACAGTGGGAAAGACAACTGTTACAAATGTAGAGAATTTTTAGTAGGAAATTAAAAAGACGAATACGGAAAATTGTATGGGAGCCAAGTCTTTAGTCTTTCAATTAGCTTAGGAAGCAGTATCATCAAGTCCCTTCGACCCAAAACCAAATCTGACTTTAGAACCTCAAAAGAAACAAGATGTACGACAACTGCTTGCAAGCGGAAAGAACAAACCCATTGTAAACAATATTGCTGGTAGTTTGGAATCCCTCAATTTGGAAAGTAATAAATTCCGGGTTCCGAGAGCTTATTCACCAATGTTTTGTTTGGCAGGCTCGAACTACGCTAGCCATTGAGTCCGAAATCCATTACGATTTGCGACAATCTTCCGCGAGACCGAAACGCAATTATCTTCCACGGGTACAGAAGCAAAAACGCTATCTGTCACACAAAATTCCTGCAGCATCCTCAAACCAAAACGATGAATAAACAAACGCGAAATCTGACAAGTGGCCAAATGTAAATATTGCGCGATTGTCAGCTGCTAGTGGCAGCAGTTTTATGTCATTTTCCCGGCTGATTTGAATTGCAGCTCAGCGAATCGAACTGCGTTTGCAGGAAACGAGTGGAAATAAAATGGGTACTTTGAAATTTGGGGGTGATGACCGTGAGATAGTGGGTATGGAGAAAGCCGTTAAGGAGGGTTTAAAAAGGGCAGATTTGGCGGATGAGGTGTCTCTTCTATTACCAAGCCGACGATGGTAGTGGAAGTGTATTGGAGCGCGGTCAAAATTTAGCAAGTGGAGTAAGCTGAACTGGAGAAGAACGCTTAAGTGAAGTTGAAAGACAACGTTAATGGGGAAGAACGAAATTTTGGCTGAAATGTGGCACCTGGCGCAGTGGGTGCCTCATTTCAGCCAAAACGCAAATTTGTGAGGAAAATTCGTGAGACAGGCATGCTAGTGGACAATACTGACGGTGCCCCTACTCGCACGGTGCGCACCCCAGAGAATATGGCTGCTGTAGCTGAGAGTGTGCGACTCAATCCGAGAATATCAACTTGCCATCGATCGCAGCAACCCAACATTAGTCGCACGAGCCTGGGAAGAATTTTTCACAAAGGCCTCGGATGCTTACAAGATCCAAATGACTCAGGAATTGAAGCCGAATAACCACCCGCTTCGTTATCGCCTCGCACTTTGGTGATTAGAGCAGCTCGAACTGGATGGCAATTTTTCTCAAAAAATTATCTTTTCTCATGAGGCTCATTTTCATCTCGGCGGGTATGTGAACAAACAAAACTGCGGCATCTGGGACTCGAAAAACCCCACACGTGATGTTCGAAAAGCCAAAGCCAAAGATGTATTCCCCGCATAGTTGGGTGATGGTTGTTTTTTCTTCTGAGATTAGATGCTCGTATAGGATTAATTCTTGCTTGAGTAATGCTGTGCGCATGGTATGACGGTACTTGCTCGTTTAGGGTTGCGTTTAAGTACCCAATTTGTTTCGAGAGGTTGCTATGTTTTGTACCGGGGTCTTCGGTGTCTAGTGTTTGGATCAAGTACTCCCCACGTTTTTCGAGCCAAAACGTGGTTTTTTCTAGTGTGACCGTTATTTCCCTGGAGTTAAGAATCACTTTTACGGGGTTTGATGAGCTTACAATGGAAATAACAATGTATACTCCGTCAACTAGGTCCATGCCGGTGCAGAGCATGTCCTGCTTAATGATTACCGGCAACTTGATGAGGCTGGGTGTTTGAAGTTGTAGGATAATGATTTCCTTCCAGGTCACTTGGTGTTCTTCGTGATCGTTTTTGTCACGCTCTCAATATCAACATTTCCTGTTGGCGGCATCACCCTTTGGGCTGGTCCGGAGGACTATACGTCTGTGTTCTTCGACGTCTCAGGCGAATTCCTCCGGGCTTAGCTTAGTTTGAGGAAAGATTAGTTGCCTCCTTGGTCCCTCAAAATTACACTTGTGGGACAGGAAGTTGCTACCTAAAAGTCCGTCATTAGGCCAGCAATCGTGTCCACTACTTGGAACATACAAGGCAGTGAGGTAGGGAGTTTGAAATTACCTTGTGCTGAACCAAGCGTTTCCCCTTCACCGAAGGGGCTTATTAGTGTCAATTTATATTGTTCGTCAATCAGGCAGTCGCCCTTTAGTACCTCTTTTTTGGTCAGGCTTATTTCTGCGCCTGTGTCAATAGTGAATTGTGTTTGTTTATTTTAACTTATATCTGGTGGTAAGGTTGCTGATATTCGATTCTATTTGATTGTTTGCTTAGTTTGTTTGTTCTTGTGGAATTCGTGCTCAGATCCCCTTTTATTTTGCGTCCTCTTTTCAGTTATCCCTGTCTTACTTATTATTGTCGAGCCGGGCGTTTTTGCCTCGACTGTCCCCCGTTTCCCTGAGTTTTGGATTCCCATCTTGCTTTTTGTCTGCAATCATTTACTGTGTGCATCCTTCGCTCACAGAAGTCGCACACTACTTGGGTATGATAAGCCTCGGGGGACTCAGCTATGTTGGGTTGGACTTCGTTTTTGCACTTCTTCTAGTCGTGCCCATATATTTGCACATCGCGCAAAAGGAAGTGTTTTTGCGACCAAACCATTCAGAATATGTGTGACCTTTCTTGTTGCAGAAACTACACGTTATTCTCTTGGTGATGGTGCCTGTTGGGCCAACCGTTTGCTGTTGCTGGTTTCCCATGTTTGCCAGTTGAAGTAGATAAAAATTGTTCAAGGGGGAGTTATTCATGTAGCCCTATGTTGGAATCCATGTGTTGTTTTGGCCTATTAGTGGTTGTTATTGCGGGTGCAACTGGGATGTTCTGGGGAAAGTGTTAAGTACTTGAGGATAAGCCTTTTGAGGTAGAAGCTGTGTACATAATGCTCCCTGTTACATATTCTCTATTGGCTTCTAGATCCTCAAACGTTTTGGTTTCTTGTGCCAAGAGATACTAGCAAAGGTACGGATTTGTTACTCCGCTCTTGAAAGTGCTTTCCGCAAAATCTTCCAGTTGTTCTTTGGCAAGCTTGCACGCTTCCACAGAGTAGTTTACGAAGGCGGCTTCCTGCCATCGTGCGAGTAACTGCCTTAGCCGTGATGCATATGATAGGAGTGATTCTGTGGGATTTTGTTTTGTTGTAATTAGGATGTTGACTAGTTCCTGTAAGTTTCTCGTGGTAGATATACCCTTGATAGAAGCTCTTTGATGTTAATGGGGGAGCTTGAGGCAATAAGTTGGTAAGATTCACCTCGGAGTCGCGTGGGGAAGATTCGTATAAACACTATGCGCTCCTGTGCATCTAGACATGCCCACACTTGCTTACTGCAACCTACAAATATTTGTAGATCTAATATTAATGTTGGACTCGGGCCGTCAGAGAAAAATGGGATAATTTGTGACATTAAATTTATAATAATAGGCGCAGCCGGCTTATGATTCCGAGCTGAACACATAATACTTATTTTTGATAGTGTTTCCTTTCTCTGGACTAAAGGTTACAGGTGTTTCCTAGGTGAGGAGCGCCTTCTGTAGGCAAAAATAGGTTTATAACAATTCGCACACAAAATTTATAACAATTGGCGCAGTCGGTAGGATACTTGACCGAAAATTTATAACAATTCGCACATCCGGTAGGATTTGCAAACAAAATTTATAACAATTGGCAATTTATAACAATTTATAACACATGTAATCAAATAATAGATAAAAACCTATTTCTGAGTTAGCACTCTTTTTTAATTTCTTGGACTTTTTCATAGAGCTTACTAACATTTGTGCTCTCATTACTCTGCATTCACTACATTTTTGACCGCTTCGTTTAAATAAGCATCCTTAATTTTAGCTCTTAGCTCTTAGCCCTTCAAAACATTTTGGGGAGCATCTGAACCCAAATAAACGATCACAACTTTTAAACCAACTGTATTAACTTACAAAAATAAACTCAATGGAATAAATTTATCAAATAAACGGTTTTCAAATAAGAGGTGTTATTTTGAATAGCCCGCTATTTCGGTAGATGTCACTTTTGAAGCTGTAATTTTTCGACATTTGACTAGTAAAAACTACGCAATTAATAACAATGCAACGATACCCGCTTCAACAATGCATTGAAATTATTAAAATTCACTTTAAAAGTGGTGAAAATTTGGCAGAGACGGTTCGTAAAACTCGATCATTTTTGGGTCGTCGTGAAACACCTTTTCGGACCGCAATACAAAAATTGGTAGAAAAATTCGAGCTGTTGGGACAACTTAGTGATGTGAAGAATAAAACCCTTGCACGTCACTCAAGAACAGCTGAGAAAAGTGCTGCTGTGGCCGAAAGTGTTGAAGAAAACCTAGGTTTGTCCATTCCTCGTCGTTCTTTGGAATTAGGCATTCTACAAACGTCATTACAACGTATTTTGCATAAAGATTTGGATCTTAAAGTTTATAAAGTTCAGTTAATACAAAAACCCAAGCCAGTCAATCATCAATAACGTCGTGTCTTTGCTGGTTGGGTCCTTGAAATGCATGGAAATTATCCGGAATTCCATCGAAAAATCATCTTCAATGATGAGGCCCATTTCAACCCCGGTGGCTTCGTCAACAAGCAAATTTGTCGCATCTGGAGCTCGGAAAACCCAAGAGTTATTGTTGAAAAGCCTCTCTATCCTCAACGTGTGACTGTTTGGTGCGGTTTATGGTCCGGCGGAGTCATTGGACCTTACTTTTTCGAACATGAAGCTGGAGCAGCAGTTACGGTGAATGGATTGCGCTATCGAGAGATGGTTAATGATTTTTTATGGCCGGAATTGGATGGTATTGATCTCGACAAAGTTTACTTTCAACAAGACGGCGCTACATGCCACACAATCAACGAAACCATTGATCTTTTACGGGAAAAGTTTCCGGACCGTGTTATCTCTCGAAGAGGGTATCACAATTGGCCACCGAAATCTTGTGATTTAACACCTTGCGACTTCTTCCTTTGGGGCCACGTGAAAAACAAGGTCCACGCCAACAGCCCAGCGTCGATTCACGACCTCAAAGATGGAATTCGTGAGGCTATCGAGGACATAGGGCAGCCACTTTGCGATTTCGTTTTGGAAAATTTCATGAAAAGGATATGGTCCTGTAGGCGTGGTCATGCTGGTTATTTGCCTGATGCTATTTTCCACTATTAACGGCATACCTTCTTCTTTATAATGAAATAAACATCCGATCATGCATATTAAAAAATGACATTTTTCTTTTAATATCAAAATAACATCTCTTATTGTATGTTTCAACTATCACCACGTGCTATTACATTGAAGTGGCAATAACTCACTTGATTATAATTCGATTTCCATAAAAGTATAAAGATCTTATTTGATCTATATAGCTGCACAGTTTCAAGAAGTTCAAGGGTACCGTTTTGATTTTATAGGAGAAAATATAAAATCTACAAATCATACTATTGCTAACAAAGTTGAGCGAATTTCGATTTCTGAGGCATTTGTTGCCCACCTCTTTGATTTTTTTAGATCTTTTGAGGGACACAAAATAATCGTACATTTTGCCTCCTCCTGGACCCTTTGATACATGAATGTATTTTTTATTTCAGATTCTAAAAGTTCTGATTCTGTTTCATTTGATACTCAACTTGAATATCGTTGATGAAAAAAAAGCTTAAAGGCTACTTCGTTATTAGGGGGACCCACTTAAAAAATTTTGTATGATTTGATAAGACTTCCACAAAGTTTAAGCTATATAGCTGCTATCGTTTCTGAGAAAACTTGCTGTGACGCACGGACAGACGGGACGCAAAACTAGTAGCTCTTTGTAAAAAAATTTTACAAAGCCCAAAAAAAGTAGTTTCTCAGAAAAGTGTAGATGTATTCTTTTCGAAATTGCATATTCGATTAGATTTTCTCCTCGTAGCTTTCTTCATTAACATACGTCTCTCTTCAGTATAAGTATTAATAAGAGCAAACGCTATAAGCCAAAGTTTAACTATTTACACTTGCTAGGGCCAATATTTAAACCATATAAGTATATAGATCGGAATTCGAAAACAGGCAGATTTGAGCCTGGGACCTTTCGGCTCTGAGTCAAAAAGACATACCGAAGCTTGTATGAATGCTCTTGCTCCTTGACGTAACCATTAATACGTTTATTTCTCACCGAATTTTCCCGTCCAGGACATTATTCTTTTACCACTTTTTCATGAAAGCCTCCATTTAACATACGTGAGCGCCCTCCACAAAAAAGAAAGATCTGGCAGGCAATACCACAGCTATTTGCACTGTTTTGCATTCTGGAGGAAGTTTACAATTCTTTGGTTAATCTACAAATAAACAACGATAATTAAATGCTTAACAAATACATTTCTAAGTATCGAATTCAACGGCGAAACATTATTCACGGACCCTCCTCATGAAAGTTATTCAAAAAATGTTTATTGCCGAGTGATAATATGTGTATCTCAAGGCGGTTCTGAGAAAAGCAAAAATTATCAAAATTTATTCACATATTTAATTTATGATAAGATTGTGAGGAGATTTACCACGCAATGCGTCAGAAACGTTCAAAGCTGTTCCGAGTTTCTTTGCTCAATTAATTTTTCATACCAACCGGCCGGTTTTGTAAAGGAAAAATTTGCTCAACGTTACATACACATAGGATATAATACCAGCATATATGCCTGTATTCTCCAGTTTACAATGAAGTTTTAGTAACGATGTTAAAATATGGTAAACGGAAACAAACTGGTAAAATGCAAAGCACAATGTTGAATTCCGTCTAATAAAACGTGTGGGTGTAGTACATGTGTAGGTACGCAATGTGGGAAAACTATTGAAGAGGCAAGAAAATGTCTAGCAAAATTGTACAAAATGAGCATCTTGAATATATTACGGATTGCACACTACCCGTATGCAATACGAGTATGTGATGTGAAAACTGTTTCACATCATCTCGTCGTTCACATCGGTGTTTCCATTTAAATCTTGCCAGTAGTAAAACAAGTTTGCCGGAATGGTTGTCTTCAACTTTTCAACTTGATTTTTCATTTATAGTTGACGCAGTCAAGACACGAACGTGTGCATTTACGCGTATGTAAGGTAGAATGCATGTATGGGATGTACAATGCAATAGCACTTACCAAGTATATTTTTGTAACCATCATTTCACCGCCAACGAATATTCAATCTTTTGTGTTCAAATCATGGTTGTGGCTTTCGTTTAGGCAGCCAGGGTCGCAATTAAGGAGAATTATTTGATGAAGTTGGTGGATTTTATGGAAAATTTATGATTGAACTTCTTAATTAAATGATATCATCAGCAGAACTAGTGCATGATATTGAATTAAGTAGATACCTTACTGGTGCCAAGGATGCAATTCAAAATATTGTTTGAGCTGGAATGGCTCACTAGCATTATTCGACAGATTCCGTAAAACTAATTCAGTAGTTTTCAGGCTTGTATCCTTAAATTTTTTTCTGAATATCGTAACGAAAAGTTTACATCTATTGCTTACATGAAAAAAAAAAAATCCCCGTTGGTACTACCAGCCAGAAAGGTGAATTTTTCATAGGCCATCGTTTTAAAAAGCAAATAATAATTGGTTGATATCAACATTTAATCACAATGGTTAACAAACGCAAAAGAACTTTTCCTGAAACTCGACAGCAAAACAAAATTAGCAAGGTAAAAAATCAATGAGAATAAAATAAAGCTCATGATGCAGTCGAGGGAAAATACCTCAAATACCCAATATATTGCGCTTGGCGAATACAGTATCGAAAATGTGAGCGTATTGATGTATTAAGGCGCCAAAATAACGAGAATAAGTAATGAAAGAGACAAAATACGCCGAAGAATACAGCTCGCAAATAAAATATTTCATTCATTTCTGACGATCTTGAAGACCAGCTGTATACACAGGAAAACAAAGCTCCAGGTATACAAATCTGTGATAAAACCTGTGCTATGCTATGGATGTGAAGCATGGACCATAACCCGAGCTCCCGCGAACATATTAAACGCCTCCGACAGACGGGTCCTGACGTGAATTATTGCAGCGAAGCTTGACGGGGAACAATGGGGATTCCGATATAACCACGAGCTTTATGAAATTTTTGGCGAGCCGGCGATTTCAATGATTATGAGACTGCGGATGCGGCAATGCGATGGCCACAACAACGGGTACCCAAAAATGTATTCAGTGAGAGGGCTAAAGAGTGAAGATTAGTGGGAATGTGGATAAAGCGCTGGTCTGACTCAGTCAACGAAGACGAAATTGCTTCCTACACTATTCAAGCAACAGTCACCACTTTTCAGCCAGGATAGGCTCCTCACAGTGTAGGGGTGACAGTAACCTATCATGTGCTCCCCCTAGCCTGTTGTATAGCTCAGCTTCTTGTGACACTCTGCCTGAGTGACACTGCTTATGTGGCTTCCGTAACGAAATATGTTGCCTCGCCTCGGGGGCGGCCTTCCCCAAAATCTACTATTCCTGAGTAGTTTTCTCGAGGCTTAGCAAATCTCCTTTTGGTTTTCACCTCCGTGTTTCAATAATAAAGCATCTTATATAGTTTAGGGTCGAGAAAATTAGTCGCGGACTACAACTCTCGACTCTTCTTTTATGTTTTATTGATTTTGTACAGCTCTTCATGATACATGAACCACTGATTGCAACTTCAGTCATACCACTTCACGCCTCCAGGTCCTTCGCTTTATCTTCCTACTAAGCTTGCGCCGTTCATTTAGCTTCACTTCTACCTTTAGCCACCATCCAGAATACCTCAAGGTACATGGCTATTCTTTCCTACAATGCTACGCCGTTCATCCTGTTCTACTTCTCCCATCAACCAACTCGCCTCTAGGTCTCCGCTTTCCCTCACTACCAGGTTCTAACTCCTTTCGATCGATTCCACTTCTCCCTTCAGCCATCCTGCACTACCGGCTAACATACCTCAAGGTACACCACTTCTACTAGGCCGCGCTGTTCATCCGACTCCACTTCCCCCATTAGCCATCTCCCCTCCAGGTCTCTGCTTCCCCTCGCTACTAGGTTCTAAATATTTCCGCTTGATTCCACTTTTTTTCGGTCACTATGCACCAACACCCAACAGGCCTCATGGTACAACGCTTTCTCTTTCACTTTTCCCTTCCAGCCACCCAATCCCTCGGTCCTTCCATACGTCGATAAATTCGATACTTTCGTGCCTCCGATACGTCAATTCTGTTTGTATTACGAAGCACCCACTGCTCCGGCTTCCGCTTCGCTTTCCGTTCAGCTCCGCACTCTTATGACTAGAAGAATGCTTCCCGTCTGGTTCCACATTACTTCCATCCTTCCCTTCCCCTCAATACTGGCTTGGGACAGTCATCACGGATGCACCGGGGCAAACCCACCTGGCCAGTTCAATAGACTGAGACAGTTGAAGCGCTTTTTTGCAGGAAGTGAACGCTCGAGAGAGGCTGTAGTGCTACGAAAACGAAGTAGCGGAAGCATTTGTTCGGCCGTCACTTTGAAAGTCAACGACAGTTTAAGAAAAATTTTCTGTTGTATAAATACTTCCAATGTAAGCCATTTCAATCTTTCCCACGAAAATATATTCAACATTTTTTTTCTGCTAGAATGACGAATTCCACGTACTTTTTAAAGGTTAGGGGTCGTCATCTTGAATTAAAGCGTTGAATTTGGAAAACCTTAAAAGAAATCTATCTTAGAGTCTCATCAACGAATGTGCCAAATCTAGTTCAAATTGAAGTTTAACTCTGAACAGAAGAAAAATTTTCGATTTTTATTAAAATGAGTGGCTAAAAATATTTAGTTTTGAATTTCCGACGTTTTCATTGATCATTTGATTTCTATAAGATGAAAAGCCTATTTCAATAATCTCGAACTTTGAGGTTCATCAAAATCCCGTGAGAAACTTGGCTTCCAGAGGGCCGAAAAAAACCTAAAAAAATGGCGGTTCAGTACCGCAATTTTCAAACTTGCAAAATGATAATCCTGCAAATAACAAGATCATTTAATCTAATCACCATCTACCTCAGTATTAAATTTCATAAAAATCTAATCGAAATTGTGACAAGATCATTTAATCTAATCATCATCTACCTCAGTATTAAATTTAACAAAAATCTAATCGAAATTGTGACTTTCAAAAGCCTTTGAAATATTTTGAAAATCGATACGATCTTCAAATTACAATTTTAAGCAGCCGTCATTTTGCTTCAGATGTTTCATTTTTTGATATTTTAATTGTCAGCTACATCGCATAGTTTAATGAGCTTCTGTATTGAATTTCGTCCAAATCGTCTAAAATGGCCGCCATTTTGTTTTCACGCAGCTGGTTTGGCTAGTTGAAAAGTATTTATCCAATATCTGTACCTTTCCTGAAAATTTGGTGAAAATTGAAGGAAAATTGCGACCTCTACCATGGTCACAAATTTTGTCATATCCTATGTAGGGTAAAATACCCAATTATTGACAATTTTACAGCATGCAACAAGAAATCGACCAATAGGAAGAAAATATTGATGCTAAAATCCGACTCTTACTTAAAATCCTCCGCGAAACTGATAAATAAGTCCTCCTTTCTCCTTGGAAACCCATTTCGACTGTTAACCTTATCACCTGAGGAACAAAAGGTGTACAAAAAAATTGCAGCTCACGCACTTCGGTTTATTCAGAGTGAATCTTTTATCTACAACATAAAGGTGTCGTTAGCTAAAAGAACTTGGACCCATTCAAAATAAGATAAACCATTGCAGCCCAGATCATGTGTAGCGTAACCAAGGTAGTAAAGGGTTATCGATTAAGGGCATAACAATTTTATCGATAAATAAAACACAGCAATATTTGAGATATTGAGTTCAAATTTCTTGGGAATGTAGTGCAAGCATTACATTTTCTGAATAAAATTCGATTTCGATCATATGACCATCACGAGTCCGTTCACAAGGGTTGATTCTTTGGACCCAATTTCCCACCACTCTGGCACCTATTTTGACCAGAACCTTGCAAATTTCGTGTTGGATGTTATCTTTGAGCTCGTCTAAATTTACTAACTTGTTGGGAAAGAGCCATGACTTGATATAGCCCCAAAAAAAGAAATCCGATGGCGTTAAATCACATAACGGGGGCGGCTATTTGACCGGACCATTTCTCGATATAACACGTTCACCAAATTTCAATAAATCGGTTGTGAGTCATGCTGTGTGGCTTTCGTCTTGTTGAAACCACATATCGTTGATGTCAAGTTCATCCAAATTTGGCCGCAAATAATCGTCCAACATAACATGATAGCGATCTCTATTGACGGAAGCATGACAGTCGTTTTTAACCACGAAAAAATACGTCCCGATTACACCTCCGATATGTAAACCGCACCAAACAGTAATTTTTTGCATATGCAAAGGTGTCTCAAGAAGCACATATGGGTTTTTCGCTGACCGATAACGCATATTTTGCTTATTAACAAAGTCTAAGCCAGAAATTAGCTTCATTGCTGGAAATAATTGTTCGATAACAAGCGCTCTTAAAGTTGTGACCACCGACCCAGAACTTCGGTAGTAATTTTTAATAATTTCAAAACCTTGCTGTTTAGTGAACTTTACCATGATAAAAGTGTTGACTTTAACTGACGTTTTGACATTGACAAATCATTAAAACATTTTAAGAGTGCGTTCATATAAAATAACGAAATTGTGAAATAAGTGAAATGCTTTAGTTATCACTGTCAGGGTTAAATTTAACTATACCAAGTATACAATGTCACAACGACGGGTACAACCATGGTCACCAAGCAAGTGCCACATCTTTTAATTGATGAGCCTGGACATCATTGGATATGGAAACGATAAATGTGTAGGCTGATACAATGCATGACTTTGTTGGTAAAATGGTGTCAGCTAGTCACGATTTTAGACTAATCAATCAGGTTGCCGAAGTTATTTGGACTCGTGAAAATCAAACAGTGACTAAGTGAAAAGATAATACAAAAACAATACGAGAAATATTCATGGAAACCGTTTTATGTGGAGCATGAATGCATCATACCTATCTACATATGTTTGTCTATTTTAATAAAATAAAACGCAATCAAGCAAATGCAATCAAGCTCATGTATGCAACACATACACGAGCTCTCACCACAAAATTGGTGCTAGCGGAATTCCAAAGGAAATCAATGATTTCATTTACATACCGCACTCGTCAAAGGGAAAACAAAAAGCAGGCGTACAACTGTTTCCGAGTACATTTATGTCAATTCAGGCCCACTTACCGTTTTGCGCTTCTTAATAGCCGACAAAACGTCCCGAGACGGCGAGAAACACAGATGGCAAGCCGATTTCTAGGGCTTGATAGTAGCCAGCCAAAGTGTTAGTAAGATGATCCTCTGATTGCATAATCCATTTATTCTTGGTGAGAATAGGGGCGGCAGGCCTGGTCTACAGCTCACGCTCCAGGCGATTAAGCGGCTCTGGGGATAAGTTAGTAAGCGTATGGCACCCTACGACCCGTCTCTGCGGGTCGCCCGGCATTCCCGCGGTCACGCCGTAGGCCACCAAGGTAAATTATCCGCGTAACAACCTTTATCCAGTCAGCTAACTCGCCCTTTACCTGTTGCTGAGGGTACTTTACATATATATATATATATATATATATATATATATATATATATATATATATATATATATATATATATATGTATATATATATATATATATATATATATATATATATATGTTATATATACATATATATACTTATATATACATATATATATATATATATATATATATATATATATATATATATATATATATATATATATATATATATATATATATATATATATATATATATATATTAATATAGATAGATATAACATATCCAATATTTGTTTCAAACGCATCGGTTAGTTGGTTATTAATACGGACTTGGGAGTTTGTTAACGTCATTGTAATTTTGGTAAGAGGGATAATTTAGCTGGGATATTAAAAAGTAATAATTGTTACAATACTTTACGATCAAAAATGTCGTATGCTTGCTTAAAGTCAACGAAGATTTGGAGTGCGTCTATATTGCGCTCCCAGCATTTCTAAAGTACCTACTTGACTAGACACAATTGATATATCATCGATCTACGGGCTTTAAAATCCTCTTGATACTCCTCAATAATACTGTTGGCGTATGATTATATTAGGTTAAGGGATAAGTTTTGATATTTAGGTTAGGAGTATTCTGATAGCGTTATTGTAGGATAAGATAAAGTTTTTGATTGAATTTTATTAGAATTAGGTTATCACATATTAGATGTAGAATAAAAGTTCACTGCTCTGTTGAGTTCATATTGCGATTAATTTTTGAATAGTGTTAGATGGTTTTTTCTCCTTTTTCCAATTGAATAATAAAATATATAATAATTTTAATTAAAGTATTTTTATCGTTCGGAATTTGTTTTATATTCCTTGAAAATTTATAACGATTAATATTTAATAAAGCGCTTTTTACTTTGACTTCGATGCAAAATTCATTTAAGGAGGCTCGATACTCAGAACGTCGCGAGCTAGATGGAGAAAAATTACACCAACACGGAAACGGTGATGACCTCTTGGAAGTTTTGTGTTGGAAAAATTTTTGAGAGAGGTTTCAAGGGGATCTCTTCATATAAGTGGTCCTTTTAATTTTTAATCTAAGGTTTTTTTTTAATCTAAGGTAGTCGAATGAGGTGTCATATGAAAGGTCTGAATGAGATCTCAACAAGTGTAAGACTGCGAAAGCTGCAATGGGCTGGCCACATGAATCTTATGGACAACAACGGATACCCAAAAACCAGTGGCGAAACCGAGGAAACGTTGAGCTGACTCGGTCGATGAAGACAGTTGATTGCTGCTCGGATTTCGAAATTGGAGGACGCGTTCAATGGACCGAGACAGTTGGAGGCGCTATTTGCAGGAAGCGAAGGCCCGAGAGGGGCTGTAGTGCTAAGAAGAAGAAGAAATGAAATCTTTACGGAACACTTCTTAAATATACCTAATCCGCATCGAAGCAAGGAGGAAAGGGGGAAGATATGAAATTTCCGCGTTCTTCTAACATGAGCGTAGTTATGTTTACCCAATTTTCTTTAAATTTTTTGCTATTTTTACCAACATGTAGAATCGCTTTATAGTTAACCCGTTCGTTGCACTATGTTTAATATGTATAAGAGGTGGGAAGTAGAAAAATGTTCGTATAAAACAAATTCCCTGGGTGATATGGGGTAAAAACCTTTGAATTTTTGTTCATGGTAAAACTTCAGTAAAATTAACAACACATAAAAAAAATCTCTTTTTTTGCAACATTTCATTGCTTCGTTTATTTCATGCATGCTTGCTGGCGGACGGATTAGCCCTGTCCCAGAATACAGAGAGCTGACTACAGCTGCACATTAGTTATGGTGTCAGCTCTTCCTATTTTCAAAACAAGTGGGGTAGACAGAACTACGCTCATGTCGAAAAGGGTTTGTGTTCAACCTACGATATGCAGACACCAATAATGAATAAACTCAGGAAAATCTTGCACGACATCTACAACAAGCACATACTCACTCTAAAAGCAAAACAATTATTACTCTATTTCAACTTAGCGCCATTTTGTTGCAATATCAATTACAACCATTTATTGAATGAAATATTAAAGGTGTTTTTATTATTCACTTTAACTGGAAATTATAAAATCCAATTAAAGGTGTAGTGTCTGGTTCCATCATTGGTAAGCCTGAAACCTTACATTAGCTTTGTTATAATCGAATAACTTTTAATAGCTATTACTTCCGTAAGTGCGATTTAACTTCATTGAAGTTTTCAGAGTATACGGACCTTTTCTTGAGTTCACCGGGAAGAATTTTATATATACAAATTTTACTATTATTAATAACGTTGAGTGAATTTCAACTTTTAACGTATTTGTTATTGCTCTACTCTTTAAAGCCGACCACCATGATTTTTTCACCTTTAAAATGTATGTTTTTACCAAAAGTTAATAGACTGTTCTTTCAATGCTTAAGTTGGGGAAGAATAACAAATATACCCAATATTCACTTTTAAAATGGCCACCATTTCGTTTCAGGATTACTAATATCACTCGTTGTGAGATTTTCAAAGATGTACTGTAATGAATTTTTTTCTGAAAATCCCTGTAGAACACGGCTGCCGATTGTCTGGCACAAGTGTCAGCTAGCTATAAACAATACCAAGCTCAGCTTATTAGCTTTACTTACGACCGCGTACGCGCGCTTGTCGACTAGCGTTTGCGGGATCATATGAGGCGGGTTCTTGTTGAGAATCGAAGCTACACTACAAAATATTCATCACGCGTACTCTACTTTACGAGACGTACCGATCAATTTTTATTATCTTTTTAAGCTACGCTACAGTAATTCAAAAAAATTCTTATTTTTTTTTTGTCTCATCAAAGTTAGCGGACTCGGAGACTAAAGGCAAATGCAAAAATTCTACAAAAAGCAACCATTATTTTCTCCGTAGAAGGTCATCGTATTACAAGGGGAATCTCAAACCTAAAGATGTTAAAGTAGCTGAAGTGAACCACTGATCTCTGCCTAAAGGATGGAGACTTGACGGATGTAGTTAATTTTAATCTCGCAAAACAGGGTGACCACCTTATCTCTTCAGGAGCAGCCACACCCGATCACCACGGGGCTGCTCGACTGATTTTGTTTATGTCAGTACATGGTATAGAGCCTTCCTGAAGTTTTCATGCAAATCCTAACAAGTCAGTAGTACCTGAGTCGATTCTAAGCGCAAATTGCTCTATAGCCATGTATTGTTGTTGTTATTAAACTAAAAATTTAAACCACCATAACTTCGTTAAATACTATCTGGTTCTTTTGAAATGTTTATGGTCGATTAGTCTTATGAGCATCCATATGAATATTATATTTCATTGGGCTTAAGGGGACCCTTACGAATTTATACTAGAAAAGGTAAAATTGATAAATCATACAGTTACTAACAAAGTTCCGTGAATTTCAAATTCTCAGGTATTTGACGTTGTTGTAATCATAAAGAACTACCCCCATAATTTTTTTCAAATTTTTCGGTCCACAGATTTTCAACCACGAGTGGGGGACACAATGTTTTATTCTTCTGCTTCCTCTGCCTACCCCGTCATCTATATTGCAATTTTAATAACGGATACCCATACCTGACTGTCTTTGGTGAAACAATTCTAACGGTCCACATACTTATATGGTGTCTCAATAAACTTTTATCTGATAGGTTGACTGATTTATAAGATACGCTACTGAATTATATTGAATAATTATGTATATCCAAATAAAACTTACATAATGAAACTAACTAATACCTTGGATACACCATCATCCTACAAATTTTCGTTAGATTTAAAATCTACGCCAAAAGTACGCCTACAATACGTTAACTTATAAGCTAACTTCCTGTGGAAGCAGCAATTTTTGAAAAAATTAAAAAAAACAGTCTAATATAAAGTCGTAAATTTGGCAATGATGGTCCATGAAGTGATACCATCAAAATATTTAAGTATGAATCATACTTTAAACTAGCAACTTTATAAAATGAGATACTGCAACATCAAATTCTTCACAAAAATCATTCAGCCTCGTATCTGACAGCAAAAATTAAGATGTTATCTTGATTATTTAATCGTTGTTGTTTATTTAATGAATATATCATCCAGGAAAATACACGTATGAGTAAATAAATATTCATGCAACCATGCATTCAAGCAAAATTCAAACAAAAGAGCTTGATGATTGTAAATTTCACCTTTTAGCATTTCCTTCCTGTTTGTCGAATGTTCATATGATTATACCCGAGAAACAGTTTAATGTTAGCCACTGCATCGATATACATAGGTTGCAGCAATACAAGTTTCTGCATGGGTAACATTCAAAAAGCTAACACAGTCGAACACACAATTGAATTGTATTAAATGTTTGTATGTTTCGGAGAATAAAAACTGCTAACTAATGTTCCCAGAAAAAAATTCCCTGTATTTTCAGCAATATATGAGTCTTATGAAAAAATTTCAGACATATCAATCTTCGATGAACCTTGAAATGCATTCAAAACTTACCTTTCTGCTGAAACAACATTGAGATCACCTGTAAATCCCACCCTGGTTTGAAAGCCACAGAAATAATGCGTCTTAATCTTCAACCGAACCTTTAATTGCTTTACCGACATTCTATAGTGCTATAGCAGAGACTGTATTTTGAAATGTTACGCCTCCATCCAGCCATACGTGCGAGAGAAAATGCGCCACATAATAACGACGACAGTTTCAAAGATTATGATCCATCGTCAAAGATACAAAATGACGTGAACTTTTTAAGATGCAGTAACTTTTGGAGCCTGTTCTCCTATGGAATAAAATGCTCCGACGAAATTGAGACCCGTTATATACTTTTTCTTCATCTTTTCTTTCCATCATTGGTAAGTCATGGAATGCGTGTGTTCATCAGCTTAGGTTGACTTAGCGTTGTCAACTCAACCCATATCTTGAGGGGGATACGTAAACTAAAGATATTTGCATCTGCATATATATTTATACACTTATGCAAACAACATTCATATTCTAGTCTCGAATGTTAATTTCTTTTTTTTTTCTTCTTCTTGAGGCGAGGCACACTCGTCTTTCAGGCGTGTAACAATGTTAAATATTCAATTACAACCGATTAATGCTATAAAAGATGAATATCTGCATTTGCATAAATAGAGAGCGCATTTGGCACTCGGAAAATGAATTTCATTGAAAAGATTTTATGGAAATTTGATCAATACGAGTATGTTGTGACGAGTATCATTTGTTTGGAGCCTATTATTGCACGCTTGATTGGAAATCTTAGAATTTCGAAGGCCATAGTCAGCATTGATTGTTTTATATTCATTCCTTTTTCATAAGCGGCAGTTTCCATTAATTTAATGTCGTTCGTGATTATCTTTTATTCTTTCTATGGCAATTCAAGCTAGCTGCAGTTATAAATGATAAGTGTTACAATTTTCTAGTGTGTTAATATTTCACAAACTGCGGAAATCGACTGTCATTCTCGGGAAATAATTATTTGAAAATCTTTAATAATATCTACGACATACCGCGTTGAAATATGAAATGCAATGCAATAGAAAGTACATTCATGCATGAATGAAGGACTAATCTAATATATAGTACCGATAAAGCGGCATGAAATATGTCAAAGAGATCTGCACGTTCAAAAGAAAATCCATTTTTTTTCTATTCTCAACGGTCGCCATTTTGTTGCAAACCAACAAAAATCACTCAAATCATGAATTCTCAAAAATATTAATGTTATTGACCATATTGGAAAATTTCAAGAAGATCAAGTCAAAACTGCAGTGATTGGTTCGATGGAAAGTCCATAAAATACCAAAATCATGTGTTATTGTTGTTGTAATTGGAGAAATTTCAAACGGCTATAACTTCCGTGTATATCATTCGATTTTCATCAAACTTACAAGTTTAAGGACCCTTAGTAGGACTACGTAAACTTCGAATATCGTTCAGTTTAAGGGTACCGATGCGATTTTATTGGGGAAAATGTGAAATTCGAATATCATACTATTACTAACAAAGTTGAGTGAATTTCGACTCCTAAGGTATTTGTTGTTGTTGTACTCATAAACACCTGCTTCCATAATTTTTTTCAGATTTTTCGGATCACAGGTGTCCAATCGCGAGGGGGGCGGTACACAAATTTTTCGCGTATTTCCCCTCCCTGCGCGTCCTTCGAAGCAAAAAGTATCCAATTAAAAGCTGTTTTGAAAAGTTCTCATCAAGACCTTCCATTTGATACCAATATCGGCTACGTTTTATGAATTTTTTTTTTTCGGGGGCCACTCCCCTATATGGGGAGACCCCCCTTAAATACCTTATAAAATTTTTGATAGTTGGACTTTGAAGAGAGTACCACTTTACAACTGCATACAAAATTTGATGTTTCTAGCTTAAGTAGTTTGCGAGAAAAAGTGCTATGACTCACGGACGGGCGGACGGACAGACAGGTCGCGATTTTAGTAGGGTTTTTTAAAATTACTTTTAAAACCCTAAAAATTAACTCTGCTACTTTAAAAGTAGTTCCAACTGATTGTTTCTCCTTTAAATGCTTCTTCATAAAAGTTTTATAAAATATTAATTGAATAAGTTAAACTCAAAGTTCCAACTTTAAGACAAGCTTTAACTAATATTTGATAAGTAAAAATTTTTGATCATCATATCAAACTCACGCTAAATATTTAAGAAAATTGTAGAATGTAAGGCTCCAAAAGTATATAGAAACATCAGTTTCAAGATTCCGTGAGCGGTTTTCGATCCCCCATCGGACGCGCCTTCAGTTAGCGGATAGAGAAACGTCCTAACCGACTAGCTGGCGGGTAGGTGGGACATAACATACCATTACGGAGCAAAACCGACTGAGTCGAAGCACTGACAACTCTCCAATCAGTACTCTCTTGTCGTGAAACCATTAAACCAGCCTCGGATTGGATCGGACAAATGGCAACGACTCTCGTATCGAAAAATGGACTACTCTTTCGGAACATAGAATGTAAAATATTTACATATTCCAGGTGCGCCGAAACCACTACTGAACGAGATAAAAAAAAAAGTTCAATATACTGGCAATGCAAAACAATAAGTTCAAACAAATTGTATCTGACTTCAAGGCAGTTACTGGACGCATCTATGCTATGCGTACCTAGAAAAGATTCCTCACCATCTGGTTGGTCAACTGCTATACTCTTGCTGACAATAGCGAAGAAGTAGCCAAAAATCATTTTTATTGAACCTTAGAACATACCATGGTCAGACTGCCCTCACACGACATGAAAATTGTTCTAGGGGACTTCAACGCCAAAATTGGCCGGGGGTTGGCTCATAGAGGAACAAACAGTGGCTATGAGACTTCGCATCAGGCAGAAATCCCATCATAAGCTCCATCTGCCTCCCGCACCGAAACATTCGCAAAAGAACATCGGCTGCACGCATAACCAAATAGACCACATTTTCATACAAAAGCTAGCTAGCTGGCACTAGGATTCCTGACACATGCTTGTTCCGTGTTGCACACTGTGATTATCTAAAGTTACATTCTGACTTCGTATCTCTAAATATCAAAAACAATCAAAACCAAATTCACATTTGGTAAGTTCCCATATACGTCGTCGCTAGAAGACACAAATTATCTGGAAAATGATCAAGGATGTGATCAGAGACGGAAAAGTTCTGGGGACATCAACTCAAAAATGATTCAAATGGCTGGTTCAACGAAGAATGTCAAGATGTGGTCAACGAAAGAAATCGTCCAAAGACCAGCTCCGGTGGAAAAGGAGCAATGCATCACTATCCATCAACAAGCAAAAATGCTACGCCGATAGAAGAAACCGGAAGATAGATCAAATGAACGAACATATGACGCTCAATGAAGGCAGATCAGCGTTCGCCTCAATTTAACAGTTTTGAGGGAGATACACATCACGCACGTGCCCCTGCAAAGATGCACAATGTGAACTATTAGGAAGCCTTATGAACATTAAGAACATGTGGAACCAATATTTCAAATAACTTAAACAACATCTATCGAAGCTGTGAGCATTTCAAGGGCTGAAGAAGATGTCCTGGCAACGCTAGACTAACAGCAAAAAAAAATACAAGCAGAAATTCTTGATTTCAAAGAGAACAAAACTACTGGAATTCATGGAATACTGACAGAACTGCTCCAAGCCGGAAAAACACACCTACACAACTTCCTTCATCGGTTAATATGTAGGCTATGGGCAGAAGAGCAGCTGCCAGATGACTATCGGAAAAGCATGATATGCCTCTTGCATAAAAAAGGAAACAGGCCACACTGTGGAAATTATAAAGGAACTGCTCTGTTGAGCACATCATATAAAGTGCTGTCTAAAGTCATTGAACAAAGACTTTTAATGATTTTCTCACGTTCATTCTAATCTAAACCAACCTCTCATTGGTTAAAGCCATGAAGTCTCGGTACATGCCAACGAACTGTGCCCTAAAGGTAATTAGTCTTGGCACCTTTAGTCTATTCCGAGGTGGATGCTTGAAGGCTAGCTAGTTTGGAGAGGAATTTTGGTCACAAGACTTTCGCGAGCAGACTAAATCCGAATACATTTTTTCAGCCACCGTACATAACAGTCCTATTTAAAATTTAAAAACAATAGTGAATTCAAAATGACTTGATTACGTCCAATTGTTAATGCATTTCCTCCTACGGATAATTAGCTGTCCCCTCTCGTCGGTATCATATTATTTTAATAAATAATATTAGTGCCTTCCTTGGATTAGTTTTACTAGCAGCTCGTGCGATTTAGCACCCTAGCTCCCTCTGTGAGCAGTTATATACTCACCGTGATTAACGAGATTATATTATTTTGTTCTTGTTTATAATAAAATATGTTAATTTAAAGCTACCGCGGATAGTTGGATGGAATTCATTTTGGAGTGCTTTACGTCTTAGGATTCCCAGAATAGTGTTAGGTTGTCTGTCTACTGTATCGAGCAGTTTAAGTGCTTTGTTGCGTCCTTCTATATATCCGTATTTGTAACATACCATGGGATTCCAAATATTTGTCTAAAGATTTTGTTTTGCATGGATTGTAGTGCCTTTTTGTTGGTCCGCGTTGTCTGCTAGAAGGCTGTACTACCATATAGTAGCGTTGGTCATATTATTTGTTTGTAGATCAGCAGAGGGTACTTGAAATTGAATTTTTTTTTGCCTTAAGGACTGGATAGAGCTGGGATAACACATTATAGCAATGTCCTCGTTTGTTACGTATTTGGTCGGTCCAGGAAAGTTTGTTGTCGAATGTCAGTCCTAGATATTTGGCTGTTCTTGACCAGGCAATATTTTCGTTGTCAACAGTCGGAGTTTTCGCTTGCTGTCGTCTTTTTCTAGTTATAAATAACGCCTGGGTCTTGTGTGTATTCAACTTGATCTTCCATTTGCGAAAATACTCCAAAACTATGCCTATGGAGAGTTGCAGTTTGGTAGTGATGACTGTTGCTTGTCTAGATGAGTACAAAATGCAGATATCGTCGGCAAATAGGGACTTGTGGACATTCAAAGGCAGCCGAGGTATATCTGCAGTAAAGATATTGTATAGTATGAGGGAGATGGGTGATCTTTGTGGGACTCCAGCTTGAATTTGCCGCATATTTGAGAGTCTGCCTTTTAGAAAGGAGCCAATGATTTGGGTGAGCTGCAGTGGCATGCATTTTGTTAATAAGTCCTGCATGCCACACTCTATCGATAAAATAATTGAACATAACCAAACCCATTGATTTCCTGCGTTTAAGACCTATTCTAATGTTTTGCACCATCCTAGTAAGCTGGAGTTCTGTGGAGTGTGCTATTTCTTTTTTGGTAACAAGCTCAGTAAGCCGATTTAGTAGCACCCACTCTACTGTTTTCGATAGAGAGGATAGTAGGCTAGATCGCCAGTTTTTTGGGAACATGAGGTTTTTTTTAACAATTGGCGGTTTCCATATTTTGGGGTGTTTTTGCAAGCGGAAAATTAAGTTTTTACTCACTGTTATTGCGCAGAAAATGTTATCTGGAAGTCATTTCATCGTGGCATTTGATATTAAATCAAATTCCGGTCCTTTTTGTCTGTTCAGTACTCGTATGATGTAAAGTCTGATCTCATGAGCCTGTGGGTCAACCGATTGACATCATCTTCATGTTCTTCCAGGTCCTCCTAATCAGATGAATTTTCACAGAACTGTTGTTCTAAAGTATCTGCGAAGGCTTCCGCCTTACCAGAACGTTGAATTTGATACCGTAAGGGCGGCCGTAAATTAGTGGTATTATAAGTTTGATTTTTATGCGAAGTATTCGGAAAGCCTCCAGGAACCGTCGCACCCAGGCTCCAGACTTTGCAAGAAAATCTCCCATTGTTCATTACGGAATTTTGATATCCGATCACGAATTTTGTTTGTAATTTGATTTGCTTCCTGGTGTAATCTAGGATTACTTGTGTTCCTAGCCCTCCTCCGAACTCGATTCCTCCTCCTTAATAATTTTTTGATGTTGTTAGGGAATTCATAAAAATTTGTCACCCTTGTCAGAGTTGTGACTGTATTGTTCTCTTTTGCCTGTACTATTTTGTCTGCGATTTCTTCTATCATTTTTTCAGTGTCGCTGACTGTTTCAGGTGTTTAAATGATGGTTTCTTTAGCCAGTGTGACTTGGAGAGCTTGCCAATCAGTTTTCTTCTTTGCTTATAGGGGTTCGTCCATGTAACAAAAGCACCGTTTTTGATCCGATGAAAGTTCGTCGAGGACTTCGATGCGTACATCGTGTTCAAAGGTACGTGATACACCGATATCGGGTGGATGACTATTTCGACAGCCGTAATGTGTTGGCTCGTTGGGGAAATGTAGGCTTAACAGATTATCTGTGATGAATTGATTTAACTCAGTCTTCTCACAGCTCCGCAACTTCGGTGATAGGCATTGAAGTCTCCGGCAAGGAGTATGGAACCCTGAAAGTCCAGAAGTTTTTTAACATCTTCAATGAACGTAGATGTATGTGGACGACTATATACCAAGACTACCATGAATTCAAAAGAATCCGTTTCATGACTTGCACTCCGACGGCAGCCCACTTATATACTTGCTCGTATTCACCACTTGCCGCAAATTCCTTTCTCAAAAACAATTTCCCAAACCAACTTTCATCACCCGATCCGTTTCACGTTCCTCAAAAAAAATCAAACAATTTCTCATTCAAACTTAGATTTCAAACACCTTTGCTTAGCGATATAAAATAAACTCTTTTTTCAACGGGAATCCTACTGCTGGCTGGGTGGCCTTCACATCGTAATCCTCCCTCAGTTGCAAACCGTTACTACTTTTCAAAATTTTCCTGTGCGCAGTGATGGACTCTTGTATAGAAACTCTTCACACGAGGCAAGAACTCTCGAGAACTCATGCTCTGCAATTACTTACAACTCCGACGATCGACAAATTGCACTCCAGCTCGAATCAAAGCGATTCGCGTTTCCATTAAATTGTCCTCGCTTTGCGGTAAAAAATATGACTCTAATAAAATTACAAACGATGACGACCGTGACAAAAAATGTGAACTGATCGGAATTTACTTCTCTGTCAACCTGTGACCTATGAGTAAATGCTAATCATGTAGTTTTTAAGTATGAACAGCGTGGGTGTAAGTATTTGGGACTTTCTGCAAATGATGCTTCGATTTTTTTACTATACAACGACAAATAAATCATTTTTCGTAAATTCTTTGTCGGAAAATTTCTCCAGAATTGTTTCCATCACTCGAAAGTAGCAACACAACACATCAGTTGAAGGCATCATCGATCATATTAAGTTTAAATTGAATTTTATCCCAGATTTCCTCCAATGTACGAAACTCACTCCGAACGGGAAGACGAATCGTTTAATTGCTTCCTACAAAATTTCGGTTCCAGCCAATCTCAATTATCTGCTGGAAGAGGAATTTTGGCCTCTTGGAGTTCGGGTAAAATAGTTTTCTGCCAATCAGAAGCGAAATAACTCTGTGTCCTTTCATAAAAGGACAAACAAGTAATAAGCCTCGCACCTCTTTACATCGTAAACCTTATATAATTTCTACTTCGTCCTGTTATTATCAAAATGTCCTTGGTTTGAGGACCAAGACATCTGAACTTCGTATCTCTTCATACTATATCCGCATCAAATCATCTGTCTAACTGAGACATGGCTGACAAATAATATTTATAACAATGAGCTCCTTCGCAATCACCAGATTTTCCGCAGAGATAGAGATCGTGTAGCCATTGGTAAATCTAATGGTGGGGGCGTTCTTGTGAGTGTACATGCCTCTCTAACTAGAAAGAAACTCCTGTGAGGATTTCAAACCTTTACTACCAGTGGAGTATATTATTAGGCGAGTCTCTCTTTCTGGGGCTCTCTCGCTTCTCGTTTCGTGTGTCTACATCCCACGCTCTACTATGATGTATGAACATTTCTTTCAATTTACCGAGCGAAATAGGGGAAGACCCTATTTCGCTCGGTAAGGACTTCAACCTTTCTTCCATTATTTAGGATGGTGAGTATGTTTCCATACTGTGCGGAGGTAATTTTTCGTTTGCCCTTTCCTCGTTTTGCTCCGTATGCTCCTTCACCAAATTCAATCCTAGTGCGAATTCCAATAATAAACTTCTTGACCATGTTTTTTCCAACTTGCCAGCCTGTTCTCTTGTTGCATCCACCTCACTCTCACCTTTCATTAATCTAGATCCTCACCATCCACCTCTTTTCATGGAGCTTTCTATCACCTCTCCTACTTTTCCTAAAATACATCACCTTGTGGCTATAACTTGCCGTTTGCAAAGACGTGCTGCGGCTAAGAAAATTGCAAAGCTTGATTTTCATGCTTACGTCAACCATATCGAAGTTGCACTAAAATCCAATCAAACTCGCGCTTTCTAGTTTTATGTTAAATCTTTAAACAGTTCTCATCATATACCAGCTAGTTTTAGCTACGTCACCTACTCCTCAGGAGTCCTGTGAACTCTTTGCTTCTTTCTTTTCTTCCTTTTTCCGCATTTCAAATGCTCCTTCCTTCTATCCTTCTTCTTCTGATTTCAACGCTAAGATTGGCAATGCTCTATCTCATCGGGGAACGACTGGAGGATAGAGCCTCGACGATGAAACAAATGGCAACGGCCAGCGCCTGATTGACTTTGCATGTAGCAGAAATCTAGTCATACGTTCGACTTGCTTCCCACATCGACGCATTCATAACATGACCTGGGTATAACCGGATGGCAACACACGAAACCAGATCGATAATGCTCCGCTCCAACAACGTTGGGCCTCGAACATACTTGACGTCCGTACATACCTAGGAGCCAATTGCAACTCCGATCATTACTTGATCAAATTAAACCATCGATGTCGTATGTCAAAAGCATATTCAGCGAAGACCAGCCCGCTACAAAAATTTGACATCAAAAGGGTCCACACGGTGCCTGTGGGCGAAAATTTCACGGCGACCCTCGACAACCAGCTGACTCCCATCTTATCAGACTCATCGTTAAAGACGAGCAACGAGCTATGGATTGAAGTGAAAGCGGTTATCAGACCCGTAGCAGGACAGACGATCGGACATCAAGCCCGGCGCATGAGGAATGATTGCTTCAATGATGAGTGCCAGCATGCGTTAGATAAAAAGAATCCTGCGTATAAAGAATACGTAGGTAGGAAAACCAGGACGAAAAGAGAACACTATGAAAATCTCAGAAGAGTAGCGAACAAGATAATTAGGATTAAGAAAAAAAACCTTGGCAACCAATTGAGAAGTGTAGGTGTAAGTTTAGCGAGCAATAACACAAGACAAGCATACAAAGTAGTGAAAAGTCTGAGACGTGGTTATCAGCCCAAAACCACGCTCTGTCGTGATGACAGCGGCAATATCATCGCTAATGAAATCAAGATTAAGGAAAGATGGGCACCATATTTCAAGAACCTCCTTAATCCTCCGCACAGCTCCAGAACATCGGAGCCTATAGATGTATGCGGAGAGCTTTCATTGGCCCCACCAACTCTGGATGAAGTTTGTTCCATCATCAAAGCCCAAAAGAATAATAGAGCGCCGGGCATTGATGAGATTCCAGTGAAGCTCATCAAATATGGTGGCAGTAGTATTCATCAAGCTATTCAGAAAGTCATCCAGCACATTTGGCCACAAGAACATATGCCGAAAGAGTGGAGCCAATCAATTATATTCACTTTGCACAAAAAAAGGTGACAAGCTACAATACGAAAATTATAGAGGCATATCACTACTTTGTACGGCGTATAAAATATTTTCTAAAATCTTCGAAGGCAAAATTGGATCCTACGCCAACAGTATTATTGGGGAGTATCAAGGTGGTTTTAGAACAGGTATATGGACAAAAGACCAATTGTTCACAGTCAAGCAGGTACTTGAAAAATGCTGGGAGTTCAACATAGACGTACATCAAATTTTCGTTGACTTCAAGCAAGCATACGACAGTATTGATCGTAACGTACTGTACCAAATAATGCTTGGTTTTGGCATCCCAGCCAAATTAGTCCATCTTACCAAAATGACAATGACGTCGACGACCTCCCAAGTCCGCATCAATAACCAACTCACCGATGCCTTTGACACAAATATCGGACTAAAGCAGGGAAATGGGCTGGCCCCATTTCTATTCAATTTGGCTCGGGAGTTCGTCATACAGAAGCTACCTGTCGATACACAAGGTCGAGCCAGGTAGTAACCTATGCGGACGACATCAACATTCTGCCACGGTCACTAACAACTGCCAAAAAACTCTTCCTGAAACTCGACGGCGAAGCAAAACTAGTAGGGCTACAAGTCAACGAAAATAAAACAAAGCTCATGATGCAGTCGAGGAAAAATACCCCAAATACACAAAATATCTCACTTGACGAATACAGTATCGAAAATGTTAGCGAATTTGTGTTTTTAGGCGCTAAAATAACGAAAACGGGCAATGAAAGAGACGAAATATGCCGAAGAATACAGCTCGCAAATAAAATATTTTATTTAGTATTGACGATCTTAAAGACCAGCTGCATACACAGGAGAACAAAGCTCCAAGTATACAAATCTGCGATAAGACCTGTGTTACATTATGGGTGTGAAACATGGACCCTAACCCAAGCATCCACAATATATATTGAGCGCCTTTGAGCGACGGGTCCTGAGGCGAATAATCGGAGCAAAGCTTGACGGGGACCAATGGCGAATTCGATACAACCATGTGCTGTATGAAATTTTTGACGAGCCGGAGGTTTCAAGAATTGTAAAACTGCGGAAGCTGCAATGGGCTGGACACATGAATCGTATGGACGAACAACGAATACCCAAGAAGGCATTCGTTGGGAGAACTGTAGGCCGGTGGGCAGTGGGGAAACCGAGGAAACTCTGGTCTGACTCGGTTGACGAAAACAGTTCATCGCTGCCCGGATTTCGGAATTGGATGACGCGGTAAATGGACCGAAACAGTTGGAAGCGCTGTTTGCAGGAAGTGAAGGCCGGAAAGGGGCAGTAGTGCTAAGAAGAAGAAGAAGAATATCTTCCGCTAATTAACAATAAACTTCTTGCATTACTTTTTTATCACTGGTATCATGTTTTACCCAAAGCACCTTTAACGACTACCTCGTAAATCCAGAATAGGTTTTTCGGTAACTCTTATCGCAAAACGGGATTCCCGTGCACAAATCGTGAGCTGCATCTTGGATATTATCGGAAATTCATTTTGCTGTCCTACGTATTCACTACGCTTGGTACGAGCTTTCATCGATGATTTATTTGCTAAATGTTTTGGTGATAGCCGTTCAGTTGAATTTTTATACGTTATAATAACACACGATGTTGGAAGAATCCTATGAATGATGCTTTATATTTTGCTCAGCACATTAAATGTGCATTCTCACATTGGAATTGACGCTGTTGAGCCCAGGTGGAATCGTGATTATCCAAAGCTTAACTGCAATTTGTTCAGTTAATATTGTTATTGTCTTATCGCGAATTGAGGAATTGTGTTTGAACAATCAGCAATTCTGCCTCCTATTATTTGTTTTGCGAGTAGCTCCAGAAATTCAGCAGAAAGAGATTAATCAGCCAAGGTTGAATGGACATGAGCCATTTTATCGTAAATTTTCAAGCGCTTTACGGAAACAGCATTTTTTGCTACTTCACTCTATCCACAATGACTGGCGCAAAGAACATAACAATAGATATTGGACTAGAGGCACTTATTCACCAGATTTCACTCACAATGGATTGGGATGATGAAATTGAATTTAGTTTTTATTACTTTTATTTTCTCGCCTCACGGACTCAAACTAAGCCAACACAACGTGACTCATGGGCGAACTATTTGGGGCTCGGTCTTGCACCGGAATTTCTCGTTTCTCCACTCCAAACGAATTCAGTTCAACCGCGATGCCCAATGCATTTCATTTGATTTCCAAGAGGGGACTCCAAAGATATTTCGGGAGCTTTGGATGCGCGGGAGCGGCACGATTTTGTTTCTGAGCAACAAACTTGCAAACGCTAGAGGCGCCCGACTTCAAAACATGGCTAAGAAAATATCGCCATCGATCTTGCGTCAACCCCCGGTCGCGATCGTGAGTCAACTCCCCCATCAGTTTCTTCTTGACTTTGATGGAATTTAATTTATTTTTCCTTGCTTCTTTTGATTTCGCTTCTTATTCAATGCCATATGCCAGCAAGCACAATGAAATAGTCGGGAGTTTACTTTTTCTCGCTAGTTAACACACAGCAGACATGAATCTTCAACGATGACACTTTTGGGGCCACATCGAATTGGAAAGTTCACTTTTCTTTTTAATCACAGATGGCTGGCCGTTCTCCGCATGCTTGCCGTCGAGCCGTCGTGAGTCAATTCCCTGATCCGTCCCAAAAACTTGTCTTTCTTTTCGATTTCCGTGTACGCAGTAAATCGCATCAGCTGCTCGCTCAGCCTAGTTAGTTTGCCTTCGGTAATGTAACACACCGTTGGGGTGCACTAAATCAGTGATCCCATCCTCAAAATCGTAATTGGCCGATTTAAAATTGTTCAATAAAAATTAAATTAAGTAAAGAAAAATGAAAAAAGATTCTAAATAGTAATAAAAGTTAAATCTCATGAAGAATATAATTAAAGGGGAACGTTTAAATTTGATATATTGTAAAGGTAAATTGATATAAAATAATAATAATAAAGAAAACTATTTTGCAAATTACGATTATGAATGGAAGTAATTAAATATTTTTCTAAATCTGCCATTAAAATTTTGGATAGGAGATAGGAAGGTTTCCGAGCAGTTTGCTTGTGACTGCTCGACTACTACATCTTCTTGAAATTTTCAAATAAGATCAATGACATAATTTTTTTGGGGAGTCCATGATTTTCTGGTTTGAAACAAAATGGTGACCAGTGAAAATGGAAAAACAATGGATTTACTGTTAAACGTGCACCTCTATTTAATATTTTTCTTGACTTTATTCGTTGCTGGTGACTGCATTTTGGAGAATTTGGGTACAAAACGCTTCTGACATGAGCGCACGTCTGTCTACCCAACTTGTGTTTTGTAAAATTCAAATTGTTCACGTGTTTTCACTAAAATAAATTCATGTGTAAAAATGTCATTCAAATCACACACTTGAAGTCGTAACTGAACATTCAAAAAGTGTTTACCCCCCGTCTCTTCCGTTAGCTCCATAGCCGCCATGATCATTAGGGCTGCCCTTGATACCCAAAACATGCATGGATTCATATAGAGTTTTTTTGTGGTAGGGAGGTGAAGGCATTTACGCCCGCCGAGTCTGGCAGTGTGGGACTCCCATTGAGGATACCCTTGGACTACCCACTAAACACCTCCCCTGTCAATCTGAGAACCTAGCCTGGAACCGTTTGACACATTACTTCGGGCCAGGTCTCGTTTTGTTACGCCGTGGGGCACCTTCAAGCTGGGGAGTCCCTTTCCTAGCGGAAGGGGAGAGGGGAAGAGGAAATACCAGAAGAACGATCCCCCAGCCCCAGCGCCTCCGGCTGCTGTGAGCCCCTTTTATATTTTAGGACTGCCCGAGCATAATGTGCCACCTGGTTCCATTTGTCAACCGATTCGAGCATCACCGCAACTATATTATCCGGGGTGAGCTCTCCCGCCTCCCTGTAGAGTTCCCTTTGCAGTCTAACCCATTTTGTACACGCAAAAAATGTGTGACAGGCATTGTCCTCCTCTCCTGGGCAAAACCGACAATCGGGAGACCGTGACTTACCGATCCTGTGCAGGTAAGACTGAAAACACCCGTGCCCGCTCAAAAGCTGGGTCAGATAGAAGTCAGTCTCACCATGCCTTCGATTTCGCCACGGTCTCACATCCGGGATGAGGCGCGCAGTCCACCTTCCCTTCGTGCAACTTCCCCAAGACTGCTGCCAATCGTTGAGCGAGCGTTGTCTCTCCTCGCCGACAACCATCTCCCTCGCATCCTCGTTTCGGCGCAGGTAAATAGCGCGGCGCTCTCTAGCAAGGAGGGCGACAGGTATCACGCCTGCAATCACTCTCACCGCCGAGTCGGAGACTGTTGGATACGAAGATGCAATTCTCAGTGCTCCTCTTCTCTGTACCTGTGCCAATCGTTTTCGGTATGCCTCCTTGCTGAGAGCGTCGCCCCATACCTCTGCTCCGTATAGTAGCACTGCCCCTACAGCACTCAACAAGAGGCGTCTTCTTGATGGGCTGGGTCCCCCTACGTTGGCCATAAGTCGACTCAGGGCCGATATTCCCGAAGCAGCCTTCTCAGCCGTTGCCCTGATTTGCTCAGAAAAACGCATCTTTGAGTCGATCAGTAGCCCCAGGTACTTCACCGCTGGCTTCGATTCGATTTGTATATCTCCAATACTGATCATCCTTACTCTAGGGATTCTCTTTTTTGTCAAGATGACCATTTCGGTTTTCTCCAGTGCTAAACTGAGCCCGCGAGCAGTCATCCAGTCCCTCACTCGGCGCATTAGCATACCTAGCCTAAGTTGCGCTTGTTCAACGGTACGTCCGGCGACCAGAGCCGCAACATCATCCGCATAGCCGACCAAGCGAGACTCATCTGGCATCGCAAGTCTCAGTAGCCCGTCGTAAGACACGTTCCACAGGTCCGGACCAAGGATAGATCCCTGGCCTTGGCCCTGTGTCGTGTCGTAGAGCAGGCTTTGGTCCTTTAGGTAGTTCCTCAAAAGCCGCATTAGATATTCTGGAACTTGAAAAGAGTTTTCCAGCGTGTCCAGAATATCCACCCATCTAGCGGAGTTGAAGGCATTCCTGACATCGAGTGTCAGCAACAGGACGATCCGTCGCTTGGTGCGACTATATGCCTCTGCCTTTTGGACCGCGTTCACCACCTCTGCAATCACATCAATGGTAGAACGTCCTGCTCTAAAGCCGTACTGCTGAGGAGCTAGGTCCCCAGCAGCACGAATCGCGTCAGTGAGTCTTCCCTTGATGAGTTTCTCTAGCACTTTTCCAGCCGTGTCTAGCATGCATAACGGGCGGTATGCAGACGGCGATTCGGGATTTCCCTTCCCCTTGCTGATCAGCACGGATTCATATAGAGTTGGAAGCTTATATTTTTAACTCCTGGCCGCATTGCATGCAAGTTAAGATTGTGTACTTTTACATTAGTTGTATCGATTCCAGTCAATTAAATCACGGGTTGTGTCATTTCAATTACATCCATTGTAATTCTTGGCATCTAGCTCTATGTTTGGTTTCGGGTTGTGAGAAGACTATTAGTTTTATTGCACAATTTTTGGATGTCGTGCTCTCATCGTGGATATTACAGGCTTATAGCTGAGGTAGAAATACTCAAGGATACTTCTATCTCACGGTATGTCACATGACGATCTTGCATTATAGTTTTCTGGTACAACGTCCATTTTTGGACGACGGTCACGAAATTCGTCCTCGAGCAAACGACGTCTACATTTGAACTCGTTAAATCAGCTATAAATTTTTTATAGGAATGGTGCTTCATCGGCAAAGCCCAAATTAAGCTGATCAAAACACTGACTATGAGATAATCCAACTCAGAAATCATCGGAAATCATCACACGAACATTTCCACTAGTTAATTTCATTTATCGGCCAAATTCATTTTTTCCGCTTAATGATAAAAAAAGTCAAACTTTCCGATGGAAATCTCAGATTTGACGGAAACGTACTAGAACATCCCTATTAAAAAATAAAACTTTTGTCGTGTTCTCCTTGCTATTATTATTTTTTCATTTTAGCACTATAGCCCCTTTCGGGCCTTCACTCAGAAATAGTTAATGTATCTCATTATCTTGATCCTATGAATCGGTACTCAAAAAGAAGATATGGTCGGTACCACATGCTAAGACCATGTCTCCATTCATCCAGCTGCGATACATGTATTCTGATTTTAAGCTAGTACGTATTATAATTGAACGGGCTTAAAGTCCGTCCGAAGAATCACTGGAAACAAATCTCATTGTCAGAAACGGGATTTGAAGCAGGGACCTTCGGGTTACGGGATGAGCGTTCTAACCAATACACCACGTGGACTATCTTTTATCATTATTATTAACTTTAAATCGGCGATTTCTATTTCAACACCGTAAAATGGATTGCTTTTGAGTTTCCCTTCTAATGACTCTTCTCCGTAAAAAAAAATATTCAACATATTACAATTACATACAAATTATTTTAGTTCATACATAAAAGTACAACGCGACGATTTTATTGCTGTATTTATAATTTGGCCATTAAAATATTTTGCTCGGCCACATTTACTATGCTCGAAATAATTCATTTTCTTATCGATGTTTTAAGTGAACATTTATTTCCTTGATTGCATACATGATTGTTTAGCAAACATAGGGTAAAGAATTTTTGAAAAATAAACAAGAACGAATTGTGCATGTATTCGCTTACTGTCGATGTTAACTTATCTAAACATCTTAATACAAATGTAAATATGCTCGTATCATCTATTATTGGTTTATCATTGTTAATTTTGATTAAATGTTTTTACGTTTCTACGAAATGGTTTAGTTTGTATTCTTAGTATTATGTAGGTGTGGTTTATAATTTCAAAGTATTATGCTAAGAAATATATTTTTAATATTTCCTGATCAATAAATACCTAAATAATAATAAAATTGATCATGTGAAGCTGTTTTTAATTTATAGAATATTCATTTCATGTCAAAATGAATAAATAATTGTCGAGTAACACTGTATATTAATCAAGAGTTTATTTTCAATTAGCGATTCTCAAATATATACAAATTTTATAAACAAACAAACCTGCTTAGTGATACGATTTCCCTTCAAGACTTTTCATTTTACTCTGTATCAATTTACAAGTGTGAAAATCTGAACAAATACGAGTACAAGTACGTATCTTTATCGCATTGCATAACAGCTACGAGTACTATCTAAATAATTACAAACATCTTTAATGACTGATAAAGCGAAACGTTCAGCAAAGATTAAAGATAAAGTTTAGCTCAAATAGCTCTGACTTGAGTAAATTGATTTGCATTTATATTTAGGATAGCAATAGAGAATGCTCATGTCTTATGAAGGCCACCCAACCAATTCGACCCCGAGCAGTCAACAGAAGACCACCCTGTGCATAACATAAAACTTCTGAATTTATTAAGTGATAAATTTATAGAAAATGAATCTACTCTTAGACATGCATGTCTGTAGCTCTGAAGAATAGGTTTAAACAGAGTAGCGGTCAACCATGCTAATTGTGCTAAGTAATAAAGAAAATATGTGTGATGTGATCATGCCTGGCTTGATGGATTACTTGGTAATTTTTGCACCTAGTATTTGCAACAATAATTGCGGGGCGAAATCAAGTACTAATTTACGTGCATGATAGTTAGTGTGTTGCAATTGACCTTCTTCGATTCACTGAGAACCCTTATGAATAGATGTCTCAGTTTCCTTTCTATACACTAATTTGCTATTGATGACTTTTAGTTTTAAGATTCTATCATAGTCGATGTGTTATTTCAAAATGTAACTAAGTTTTCATTTTTTTTTTACAGGAACAAAGAGACTTAATCAAGGTGAGCTGAAGTAAAATTTATCACAACTTCGATTATGTAGAAAAATTTTCATGTACGAGGTGTGTTCAAAAAATATCGCGAATTTTGTTTTTTTTTCAAAAATTATTTATTTATCCATGAATATCTATTTTGTCCCCTTCAAAGTAATCCCATGAGATATTATACACTTGTGCCAACGGTTTTTTCAATCTTCGAAGCACTTCAAAAAATTATTTTTTTAATCTTGTTCAGCTCCTCCGTCGATGCCGTCTTTATCTCGTCAAGCGTAGCGTAACGTCGTCCTTTTATGGGCCTCTTCAGTTTAGGAAACAAGAAAAAGTCACAGGGGGCCAGATCTGGGGAATACGGTGGCTGCGGCATCATTGGTGTGTTGTTTTTGGCCAAAAAGTCGCGCACAAGCAACGATGTGTGAGCAGGGGCGTTATCGTGGTGCAAAAGCCAATTTTTGTTCTCCCACAAATCCGGGCGTTTCTGGCGGATTGCTTCGCGCAAATTGCGCATAACTTGCAGGTAATATTCCTTATTGATCGTTCTTCCCTGTGGCAAAAACTCTTGATGCACCACGCCCCTGCAATCGAAGAAAACTGTCAGCTCGGGCGTCCGGCACGCTCTTCGTCGTTCACATCTTCTCGGCCTTCTAAAAACATTTTGTACCACCGATAAACGTTGCTTCGGTCCAAGGTAGCTTCTCCGTATGCCACAGTCAACATTTGGAATGCATCCGCGCACTTAATTTCGCTTTTCACACAAAATTTGATACACGTTCTTTGATCCATTTTTTTGAATAAGTAAAAATCGAAGACGATTGGAAACACGTGCAAGTAAAGCAGCTATCACCAATCAAGTGAACATTCAAAATGGCCGAGCTTGTCGGCATAAGTGACAGACATGAGTACCAACATAACGCCACAAAAAAATCGAAATTCGAATATACGCAACTTTTTGAACACACCTCGTATACTATAATATACATCGAGCATAAGATAACTCAAAAATATTACCCAATACGTAGTAGGGGTACCGGTTAATTCGTGCGGTTTTTTTTTGCTTTTAGACGATCGGAAATGGTTTGTTGAGTGACGCCAAGTGATTTTGCAAGTTCTTGCGTTTGGGATGGATCTTGGTCGAGCAATGTCTCCAATCCGTGATCTTTGAACTTTTTGGTCTGTCCGGGCCGTTCATCGTCCTCCAAGTCAAAATTGCCACTTTTAAACCACGCAAACTACTTCTGGCGCGTACGCTTAGCTAGAGCATGCACACCATACACTTCCACCGAAATACGATGACTTTCGGCAGCCTTTTTCCTCAATGAAGAAGTACTCCCCGCAAATACACTTTATTCGGCACAAAATTCGACATTTTTAGAGTAAAAAAAGTATTGTTGTTTACGCTTCAGCTAAATGACACATACTGATTCTGAAACTATATGACAGTAGCTTTCCAACACATATTTTGAAAGGTGAATCACTGGAATAAAAATCAAGTTACGCCATCTACTAAAAAACCGCACGAATTAATCGGTACCCCTATTATATGTAGAAAGACTGCTTGTCACTTAAAAAGTTGATTAAGTGTCTATGACAAAATGAAGGGCTGCCAAAAGCGTATCCATTACAAACGTCCTTTATATTATTTTAATAATTTATTCAAATTATAACATTCTTATGCTATATTATTTTTTATAATATGTCCCTTAACTTTTATAAATTAAAATGTTGATAACATACTAAACTTGCAACTTTGCATAATAAATTGTATCACTGATGAGAAATATGAATGCTAAAAGAAATCATAATGAGATTCAAAATTAATTGTATATCAGACAGGAAGAACAATGGAACGTTCATCTTAAAACTATAAAGATAATTCTACCCTCAATGTATTCCGCTCGTCGTCAATATAAACCACAGCGCGCTAGCCAGGATTGGGCCTTCTCCTTCAGGAAAAGTGTAACCTTGGCTTTAACCAGTCACCGTTGTTACCGCCCGCCGGAAAAGCAAATTTCTTTTAAGCACCGTAAAGCTAGTTCAAACTTTGCTAGTATTTTAGCCGAGTAACAAGTAATTTAGTAACTAAACGTGACTGAACACCAATTTAGTCGAGGCAATCCGTTTTGCTCTATTCTTTTCGGGGAGGGAGTGCTGTCCACAACTCACTAGTTCACCAGCTAAACAAGTCTGAACCTATAAAACTAGTCGAGTATACTTGCCGCGAAAATTTCGTTCCGCTGAGGTGCAGAAAAAACGTTAAAATTCGTTTCGAAATACGTGGCACTTATGAATTATATTCGAGCATAGTGCAAATGATTTTTGGACGTTAGCGAGTGTTTAAGCTACTAAAATACTCTTCACTCAACTAAAATATTAGCTTAGTGCAAACTAGGCTTAAATTTTAATAAATGAATAATAATTAAATTGACCACCACTTTGAAAGCCAAACACTGTGAAAGAACAATTTTCTGTTAGATAACTGAGATACTTTCGTTACCGCTAAAATATTGGTCTTGTAGAAGAAATTAACTAGCGAACATCTCTCCGATAAATTAAATGTTGAAGAGGGTAGAAGATAGAACAGTTCAAATAGCGAAAAAAGACAAAAGATTAATTAAAATTAGAGTGAAATAGAAGAAAAAATGAGATAACAGAAAGCCAAACTAGAAATTAGGGACTCTGGATTAGTACAGGGTTATCCATTTCGTGGTAGGAAAGTATAATCCTGCCATTTGACATCTGTCAGAATTCAATGTCATCCAAAGCGTGTTTTTTTAGTTGAAGGTTTGCCATTTAGAACTATGGATCGTTTAACAGTCGAAGAACGCGTTAAAACTATTAAATTTTATTATAAAAATGGTGATTCTACTGTATCAACATTTAGAGCTTTACGAGCCGATTACGGTCGACATAATCGATCTACACAGCAAACAATTTCGATCACAGTGAGGAATTTTGAAGAGACTGGATCGGTTATTGATATTGAAAGGCCTGAGCATCATCGCAACATTAGTTCTGCTTAAAATATCGCTGTCGTTGCTCAAAGTGTGGAGGAAGACCCAAATTTGTCGATTCCTCGACGTGCTCAACATTTGGGCTTGTCTTACGGCTCATTGTGGCGGATTTTCGTTTCAATTTGCATCTCTATCCATACGATATCCAACTCACTCAAGAACTCAAGCCTCATGACCATACATAACGCGGAATGTATGTGAATTGGGTGATTGAACAACAAGCCATTGATAACGATTTTTCGAACAAAATTTTCTTTGGTGATGAGGCTCATTTTTCGCTCAGTGGTTATGTAAATAAACAAAATTGCCGCATATGGGGCTCTCAAAACCCTCAGGTGATCACAGAAAGGCCTTTCCATCCGGAAAAAGTGACCGTTTGGTATGCATTATGGTCTGGTGGTGTTATTGGCCCGTATTTTTTGAAAACGATCAAGGAAGAGCCATTACAGTCAATTCTGACCGCTATGGATGGATGTTAACCGATTATTTTTGGAGAGAAATTGAAGGTTATGATCTGGAGAACATGTGGTTCCAACAAAACGGAGCCACACACAACACAGGCTAATCGAGCACTTTTCAAGAGAAATTTCCAGGACGCGTAATTTTAAGATTAAGTGATGTCAATTGGCCCGCAAGATCCTGCGACCTAACAACTTTGGATTTCTTTTTATGGGGCTATGCAAAAGATCGTGTTTACGCGAACAGTCCTCAAAGTCTTGAGTAATTGAAAACCAATATTCGTGAAGTTATGGCCGAGATACCGCCGGAACTGTGCCGAAAAGTTATTGAAAATTACCTCAAAAGGATTGAGGCCTATAAGAGGTCCCGTGGAAGACATTTGAATGATGTTGTGTTTCACGTATAATTGCAGAGTTCAATCTTTATAATAAATAAAAAAATTTTGTTTCGATCTGAATATTTTATGTATTTTCTTTAGCTTTACTTTCCCAAGCGTAAAATGAATAACCCTATGCTTCTAGTATTCAGTTTCCAGCTTAAGTCAGGGTTTTCCCAATTTTCTATTGATTTTGACTTTTGAACTATTTTTTTATATTAAAAATTATTTGGCGGTTACTGAGTATCTAGATAGTTCTTTTTGGCAAACGGGATGCTTACGGATGGTGGCGTGGTTCCTGGACGTCTCCATCAAGTGCGACAAATTTTTTGTAACGGATGAGACTTCAACCAGAAAATTACTGCACAAAAAGAGAACACACTAGCCACAGCATCTTATAAAAATATAAATCTACACTTCTAGAGTAAATGCACCTGATGAATAAAATTCAGATTATAATTGTCGCTTTCATGTTCTTAATTAAATAAGAAATTAAAATTTTTTGTTGTTCTAACACACACACGGTATCGCCGACTGGTTCTTCGTCCAACAGCCGGGGATTGAGTCCAAAGAAAATACCACCTCCAATTCAAGATCAGTCGTGACCATGTTCCTTCTGCAGATCTCGATTCTCCTGTCGTTTGTGCTTCCATACCTTTGAAGAATATCTTCATCTCTAGTGTGGCATACGAACTTCTGTTGGACTTAAAGCGTTATGTCACCAAAAAGTTTGGATCATTCGTTAAGTTTTTTGTTGTCATAAGTTGACCAAGGAAAATTTAACGGACATAGTAGTTGCCTCATTTAAATTGGTGATTTCCACAAAAACTGATATTGTCCTGAATTCGAATTACTAGCCTGCTGATGTACTTGTTAAGCCGTTTAAAATGAGACGAAGAAATTTTGATTGGTCAATAAACAAAATCTTATTTTAGTCTTAGTCACAAGTAATCTTGATGAATATTCTTAAAATCGTAATTTTGATCACACTGTATCCTCTTTAAACCTCAATGAATCTCTTTCAAACCTTAATACTGTTCAACTTAGCTTCTCTTCTAATAAAATGTGTACTCCTTTGTTCCAAAATGTACGAGCACTAAGGACTAACTTTGATGACTGTTTATCTCCTACCAACTTAGTTATGATTCTATTATTTGCTTCTCAGAGACATGCCTGAATGTTAACATTTTGAGTAGTGAAATATTTCCTGATCATATTATGTATAGATGTGACTGCGACCTAATTCCTATTAATAAAGCTGATGGTGGTGGAGCTTTGGTTGCAGTTAGCAATACTCTGCCTAGTTCTCTTTGTTCTGATTTCTGTTTTTCCCATCCTTTTTTTTATTTTTGTGGTAGGGAGGTGAATGCCTATTTACGCACAGAGTGTGGGAATCCCATGCTCGCAAGAAGGCGAATGAACTACCCACTAAATACCTCGCCTGTCAACCTGAGAACCTAGCCTGGGGCCGTTTGACACATTACTCCGGGCCAGGTCTCGTTTTTTTACACCATGAGGTGCCTTCAAGCGGGTATCCCTCTTCTAGCGGGAGGGGAGAGGGGAAGGGAACTGCCAGACAAGCGATCCCCCAGCCCCAACACCCCCGGCTGCTGTGAGTCCCTTTTACCTTTTAGGACTGCCCGAACATAGTGTGCCACCTGGTTCCATTTGTCAAACGATTCGAGCATCATTCGACTATATTATCCGGGGGAGCTTCCTGTAGGGGTCCCTTCGCTGCCTGTTCCATTTTATGCCCGCAAAAAATGTGTGGCAGGCGTTGTCTTTCTCTCCTGGGCAATACCGATAATGGGGGAAACGTGACTTACCAATCTTGTGCAGGTAACACTCAAAATACCCATGCCCGCTCAAAAGCAGTCAGTGTTCATCATGCCTTCGATTTACCCTTTTCAGAATGTGTTATTGTCAAAATTTCTGTCCCTCATAATACAGAGTTCTAGATTTTGTCCATTCAAATCCCCTGCAATTTACGGTTAACTGTTTATGAGACGTTTTTTGATGATCTATCCTCTTACCTAGTTTTGCGACAACCTCACGCCAAAATATTGCTTTGCAGGGAATTTAACTTACCATACACAGAGTGGAAGAATGGTTCTACTCCTTCTATCTCGTCAGTTGATCCTTTTCTATAACCCTGTCATCTTTCCTATCTGATTGCTCTTTTTCTCAGTTTAATCATATCCTCAATCCTAATGGTCGTTCTATCAAATGTTCCAGTTAGCTGGTTATTTTTATCTCAAGCCGTACATCCGTACGTTCTTCCTGATCGGCATCATCCTCCTTTATCTATAGATCTTATGGTCGATGAAATTAAATTTAACATGCCTCATGCTACTCCAAAATTTAACTTTTTTAATGCTAACTATGAAGCTATTAATACAGAACTACTTTTAATCAACTGGCTAGATTTCTTTAGAGGCTTAAATTGTGAGACTGAGATAAATTTTACATTTATATTTATAACCTTATTCGCTGTTTTACACCTCTTCAGATATGCCGTAGGGTAAATGAAAAACCTTGGTTTACAAGGTGCGTGCTTAGTGCCCTACGAGCAAAAAATAAGGCACATCGTGTCTTTAAAATACTCGGCACTATTGAAGTAAGATCTACTTTTAGCAGGCGGTGTGATACTGCCAAGAAAGAGATCAAATATGCTCTGAAGACTTATTTCAGCAGTCTGGATAGTTCTCTTGTGGCTAATAATACAAAGCCTTTTTGGTTTTATATAAAGTTGCGTAAATCCTCTTCTTGCAGTCCTAATAAGGTCCGTTGAAATGGTGCAGAATTTTTTTCTCCTCAAGAAGTTACTGACTCATTCGCCCAATTTTTCTCTTCTACTTTTTCTCCTCCCATTGCAGCTTACGTAATCGTCTTCCCTTACCAATTTCCTATATTTGTACAGATGTATCTGAAGTTGAATTGTTTGATCAAGGCTCTTGATCGTAATATCAGCCCTGGACCAGATGGTTTACCAAACATATTTGTGACGTCGTTAGCCTCATCGCTAAGTTTTCCTTTATCTCTCCTCTTCAATTTAAGTTTGAGTACTGGTACTCTCCTCAACCCTAGGAAAACAGCTAATGTTGTGCTTTTTTTTAAAAATGGTTATACAACGTCAGTTTCCAACTATCGCTCTATTTCCTTAATTATCTGCTTTCCAAAGTTACTTGAATGACGAGTTCATTACCGACTATCAAACTCATTAGCTGCTATTATTTCTCCAGAGCAGCATGGCTTTCTCAAAGGATAATCCACTACCTCTAATTTAATGAAGTTCACAAATATTATTGCAATAGCTTTGGATAACCAATTGCAAGTGGATGTGATCTTCACAGATTTCTCCAAGGCCTTTGACACTGTGAATCATTTTCTTCTTTGTCATAAGCTTGAAGTTCTTGGCATTTCGGGTGCTCTTCTATCTAGATGCCATCTTATCTATCGTGTCGTCCCTGTCAAATAACGTCTAGTCCTTTCTATCCTTCATCTGGTGTTCTACAAGATTCAATTCTTGGGCCTCTTCTCTTACTGTTGTTCATAAATGATCTGCCCGTTGTAATTAATTCCTCTTGCCTCTTGTATGCTGATAACTTTAAAGTATTTCGAACAGTTAAATCCCATTTCAACTGTCAGCTCCTCCAAACTGATCTGAATGCCCTAGATAAATGGTATGCTTCAAAGTATCTATATCTTAACATTACTAAATGTCATTAAATCACTTTTTCTCTCAAAGACTTTCCTATTTATTTTAATTATATATTTAAATGATACTTTGCTCGCTGAAGTGTTCAGTCATAAAGACCTTGGAGAAACTTGTGATACTTCAAATGTAATAACCAAGGCCGTCTATAGTCTCTGGTTTTATCCTTAGACATGTACATAAATTTAATAGCATCTCTTCTTGTATCCGCCTATTTGTTTGTCTTTTCCGCCCTTTGCTAGAATACTGTTCTGTCATCTAGTCCCCTCTATATTCCTATCTCTTGTCTTCTTTAGAAACTATCCAAAGAAAATTTACATGTTTTCTTTTCCTTAAATTTAATTTGCCGTATCAGCCTTATGAATGTCTTTTATCCTTCCTATCTCTTCCACCTCTAATATCCCGACGAACTTATGAAGACCAATGTTTTTTTTTGTATAAAATCTGCTACCATCAAGTCCCGTCAAACATTTTTTCTGAGCTGCGTTTCCGATAAACGTCTCATTCATCTCGAATGACCTCTTAGAACTGATTTATATTTTAATCCACAAATTTTAAAAATCGTACGAAATCATAATAATCTCGAGCTTGGGCGTTTCTTCTCTTCTCCTAAGAAATTTAATACTAATTTAACCTAAAGAGTTTTCCAATAAGAGTTGTTATTTTGAATAGCCCGCTATTACGGTAGATGTCCCTTTTGAAGCTGTAATTTTTGACATTTAACAAGTGAACACTACACCATTAATAATAATGGAGCGATACATGCTTCAACAACGCATTGAAATTATTAAAATTCACTATGAAAATAGTGAACACTTGGCAGAGACGGTTCGTAAAACTCGAACATTTTTGGGTCGTCGTGAAGCACCTTGTCGGACCGCAATACAGAAATAGGTGGAATAATTCGAGCTGTTGGGACAACTTAGTGATGTGAAGAATAAAACCCGTGCACGTCACTCAAGAACAGCCGAGAATATTGCTGCTGTAGCCGAAAGTGTTGAAGAAAACCCAGGTTTGCCCATTCTTCGTCGTTCTTTGGAACTAGGCATTCCACAAACGTCATTCCACCGTATTTCGCATAAAAATTTGGGTCTTAAGGCTTATAAAGTTCAGTTAACACAAGAACTCAAACCGGTCGATCATCAACAACGTCGTGTCTTTGCTGGTTGGGTCCTTGAAATGCATGAAAATGATCCGGAATTCCATCGAAAAATCATCTTCAATGATGAGGCCCGTTTCCACCTCGATGGCTTCGTCAACAAGCAAAATTGTCGCATCTGGAGCTCGGAAAACCCAAGAGTTATTGTTAAAAAGCCTCTCTATCCTCAACGTGTGACTGTTTAGTGCGGTTTGTGGTCCGGCGGAGTCATTGGACCTTACTATTTCGAAAATGAGGATGGAGCAACAGTTACGTTGAATGAATTGCGCTATCGAGAGATGATTTATGATTTTTTATGGCCGGAATTGGATGGTATTGATCTAAACAGCGTTTACTTTCAACAAGACGGCGCTACGTGCCATACAACCAACGAAACCATTTAACTTTTACGGGATAAGTTTCCGGACCGTGTTAACTCTCGAAGAGGTGATCACAATTGGACACCGAGATCTTGTGATTAAACACCTTGCGATTTCTTCATTTGGAGCCACGTGAAAGAGAAGGTCTACGCCAACACCCCAGCGTCGATTCAAGACCTCAAAGATGGAATTCGTGAGGCTATCGAAGACATAGGGCAGCCACTTTCCGATTTGGTAATGGAAAATTTCATGAAAAGGATATGGTCCTGTAAGCGTGGTCGTGGTGGTCATTTGCCTGACGTTATTTTTCACTATAAACGGCATATCTTCTTCTTTATAATGAAATAAACATTCGATCATTTATATTAAAAAATGGCATTTTTCTATCAATATCAAAATAACACCTCGTACTGGAAAACCCTGTACAATTATAATCACTTTATAATTTTTTCATTTAATAATGTTGTATTTAATTTTTGCGTTCCATTTTGTTATTGGATAGTATTCAGTCTGTTAGATGGAATAAATAAATAAATACTGCATAATTGGATGTGACTGTTCCGGCAGAACAAACCATAAGGGTTTTCGTGTGATTATTGATAATGTTGTTAAAAATAAGAAACTGTCAGCTCATAAAAACTATAATTTTGAAATGAATTTGAATATATTCTTCTGTGACATCAGTTCAAGCTCTCTTTCTTCACACTTCCGTACTCTGGCTGCAATTAGTTGTATTTCTGATGAGTGATGTGTATAAAAAAAAATTTGCTCGGCGCATTCAAATTGAATCTTAATTTTTTCAACCCCTCATGCTCATAAATCGTACTTTCTCGTATTGTTACTTAGCACTTCCGAACCAACAAAACTATGTAATCTCACAAATTAACCTGCATTTCTGATAAATTAATCATATAGTTTCAAACTTGATTTTACATCATGGGACTTTCCACTGTAAATTCCCATTTATTCAATATTTTTTCTACATAGCAACAAACATTTGCTATGCCAATTTGATCACTTAATTATGTATACTTTGCGCGTATGCAGATATTATAATCCAGCCAAAATAAGCTTATGTATTATCATTCCGCTTAAAATCTCATACACATCATCAAACCACTTAGTGCAGAAAATGTTGATATTTGACCATATGATATTTATTTGTTATTAGTTGTCTATGGTCTTTTATTTGTTGCGTTGTCACTGGTGTTGTGTATCTTACAAATAATTGTCGCTATTCTGAGAATTTCATGGCATGTTAATTGAATTTTTCCCATTAACACTGTTTTGGGTAAATATGAAGAATTGAAATGTTTTGGGGTTTTGATTTTGGGTTGTATCCCAGATTAAAAACAAAAATGCTTTCAATTTCATTTGTATTCTGAAATAAAGCGTATAATGTTAATTAAACATAAGACAATAAATGAAGTTACAAACAGATTAAAATTCAAACTTACATCTATTTAAAAAATCTAATCAAATTATATAAAAAAACAATAAATTTCAATAAATAATAAAACACATAATTTCCCCTCATTTGCATATAACAGTGATTCAATAAAAAGCTTGAATGTCTACCAATAGAAATTTTAGCTTACAAAGTTGGTTTCATAATTTTGCCAAAAATAAGACCAAATATATGGTCCTTGCACCAACCATTTAGTTAGAAGTAAAAAATTCAAAGTACCAGAAGCAATAACACCTTAATGACTCTCATTGTCTCGCGGATACAAAAAAAGTAATTTCTGTAAAAAATCAAAATTTGATGATAGAATGAAATTAAGCGCAATTTCACGCTACTGTGTATGTGTGTGCAAACTAATAAATAGTTCAAGCCAACAATCTGAATAGTACTTAAACTAATTTGCACATATGATACACCATGCACGTACCCAACAAATTGTCTATAAAGATAAATCATTGACCGACCGACCATCAATGTCAGACCAAGTTTTATATGTATTTAGTCATAAAATTGTTGATGTGATCATATGCAGGAAAATATTTGATTTCGGTTATGTAATTCAATCTTGTTATTTTTGGCGTATGATGACGTTATCATTGGATTTTGTTGAGAGAGAAAGTGTGCGGTATGGATTCAAAATTTGGAGTAATTGATTTTATTACAGAACAATTGATTTAGATTTCGTATAAATTCAAATATTTAACTTGAATAATACCAATGCATTATACATGTGAATAACCTTTAATTGATAAAGTTTCTTGAAATATCATTTATACAGCTGCAGTTTTGCGTACACTGTAAAATAATTTTCTCTCTTGGGTTCGAATTGTTTAAAGCTAGTAGTTAGAAATAGACCTTCCTCAGAAGAGATTTTTTAACAAATCATAATATTGCTAACACAATTGACTAGATTCCGACTTCTAAGGTATTTGTTGTTGAATTCATAAAGACCTGCCTCCATGGTTTTTTTTTGGATCAAAGGTATCCGATAATGAGAAGTAGATACCAATTTTTGTACATTTTCCCTGCCGCTGCATTCCATGAAGCTGTTTCAAGATTTGCAAAATTCTTATCTAGACCGTTCGAATTTCAAGGATTCGCTTCCAATATGGAGGGACCTCCCTTAATAACCTTTGAACATTTTTATGGTACCCGATATTTTAAGAGGCAATCACTTCTGATGTGTGTAAACCAACTTTGGTGTCTGTAGCTGGTATAACTTCGGAGGAAAACTGCAATGAAATATAAACAGACGGACAGAAAAACAGATTTGAAAGGGGCTCTGTCAGCAGTAACTAACTTATCAAAAGTGTTCGATCTTGTTGCAAAGTATTTGAATAGGATTCTTTAGCAACGAGTTTCTTTTATAAATTCTCTCATGGGTTTGGAACTTATCAAGCTTTTTATAATGAAACTGTTTTAAAGCTATATTATCTTCTCCTACTAGTCTTAACTTCATGGTAAGGCTTTTTTTTTGTTCGGTATTCATTGATAACGGAATGCGATTTTCCTGAAAATTATCTTATACTGCGGCTTTTTCTACTTCAATTAGATTCTTAAGTGTTGGAAGCCCCTCTATTCCATTCTTGCATATTGTAATAATCGAGCAGTCGCCTAAGCAAACTGCTCGAAAACCTCCATAATACTGATCCAAATTTTAATTACAAATTTCAAAAATTTAATTATTCAAATCTACAATGAAAATTCCGACACGTAAACACCTTTTAACGCAACTCATCCAAGAATTGCATTGCCGAATGCAATCTACATAGACGGAAGAGCTACGCTCGTGAACTACCGGTGCGACATGTGCCGTAAGATGACTATTGGAAACAAAACGGGGAATCTATTACGGATCAACCCACAGAGCACACGCCGCGAAATCTGCGCCGGCAAGCGGAGACGAGTTGAAAGTTGGATTCCTGAAATCGTTTACGGAGTCGGTAGAATTCCCTTATTAGGTGATGAAGAATCGATCAGATTCACTTTCCCCGAACAAATTCTTCTCGCGCGCTTAAAGAAAAAGCCATATGACTTGCATGGCTATCAATTGTAGTTTTACAACATATGCGCGCTTCGTGTGTGACAATTAGCTAAATTAACAGCATTTTGTCTAGAAATGAATTTTAATACAATCAATGTGCCGAATAATATGTGCTAGTGCAGTGTTTTAGTTCGCTGAGTCAGGCGGCAGAATAAGAGCATATCAATAAATATAAATCCATTCCTATATACGAGTAGTGTAGAGCAGATATTAAAGCGATGCGTGGTAGATAGTAAAGTATTGAATTCCATAATTAATGACTCAAAACTAGTTTTATAGAAAGTTATTCTGGGAAATAGCTAATTGCGCTTCGCGTTTAATTCAAGATATTATCATAGTTACTTAGAGTTATATACTTTCGGGAAGCGTCATCTTCGCACGGGAAAGATAGTAATTGTAAAAATTTTTGTACCTGACTCCAAACTACATAGCACTAACCCCATCGGGACCCGTGATTGCTGCACGCGTTAGTAAGATTCTCTGTGGGAATGTGCTTATCCGGGGCTTAATCTTTTAAATTGACTTTGAGTTAAATTTCGTTTATCTGAAACTGATGATATTGGCGAATTTAAATAACGGCTTAACTTTGCTAAATAGAACGCTTTCTTACGACGAGGTGTCATGTTATTCATAAAACAGGGCACAGATGTTCCAAGAAAGTTGGATGACAATCGATCCCATGCGAAAAAACATTGGGATGAAGATATTGAAAGATTGGGAGTGAAAATTATCCAACATGAGGATGTTGCTACCTCAGCGAGTCCAACCTATAGGAACATCACATACCATTACACTGAAAGCATTTCCAACAGCTAAAGTAACTCAACCCCTTGGCAAAGTCTAAACTGGTGGAATGGCTTCTATTTGGATAGAGAAAATTGCTTTGGTTTATGAATTGGTTGATAATTTGAATTATAACACATTTTGGATAAATTGTTTGAGAAAATTACAAGTTGCCATACCTTTCACATTCCGTCACTATAAAAATTGCATTGGCTCAGACTTTGCCCCAATTGAATGGTTTATATAGCCCTAATACATTAACGAACAGGATTACATGACAAGTGATTCGCATTTGATATTGGAAGCGTTGAAAAGTGCTTCGACTGTGGAGGATTCTTATTCTTTTGAAAACTTTTCGATTGCATCAAATAATTCGGTGAAGCCACGATACAAGAAGAATAAACAATGAGACTCGCTTTTTAATCTGATTGATTGTCCGACATTTATTGGAGGAATATGTACGTGGCCGCTACAAATTGGAAACGTAAAACAATCGTGCTTCCAATTCAATATTTGTTCTTCCAGGCTATGTAGTCTTTGATTAATTTTTAAATAAGAATAAAAATTCCAAAGACTTCCTTTTTCGACTATATTTGTTTTTATTTTGTGTATATGCGCATTTCGTTCTAACATTCATGACTTAATCCTTATAACCTAATTAGATTAATGAGTTTTGAATTATTATTACCTAGGTCGGTGTTCATTCTTAAATTTGCCGGTACTCTCCTAATCTGTATGCTTTCGCTGCAATCAAGTTTTTGCCATTTATCGATATCTTTGACTACTTCGACGTCGTTCATTTTTATTTCGTGGCCATTTTTAACTAGCTCTGCCACTGATGATTTAAAATTTGTTCTGCTTGTATTCTTCGCTGCCACAGCTTATTTGAAGTGTTCCTCGTATCGAACTTCCACTAAACGTTTCGTTTGACCAATATAAATCAGATCAGATTCTGGACACGTCACCTTGTATACTCCGCATTTTTCTTCCTTAGTTTTTCTATCCTTTACGTTGATCAGCTGCACTCCTAGTTAATTTATTCTGCTTGTACTTGTAAATCAAATGAATTTCGTACTGAAATTGTACTTGTAAATCAAATGAATTTCTTATTGGTGCGAAAATATTTTTTTTTACCACAAATTACGGAAGATTGTGCCTTGCATTTCAATTTGTTAATCCTTTTAAAATAAAAGTGATTTGGAATTTACTCACTATTTCAATTAATGTATGTATTTGGAGATAAAAAAATGACGCATGGGGTAGAAATGAAGATTCTCACGCGAGAATTAGAAACTTCGAGTTTAATAAAAAATTTGTTATTCATAAAAGAATTGCGCAAAAGTAAATAACAAGATGCGCCTTCGATGGCGATCAACGGAAGAGAGACAATACAAAGAGAATAATTTCTCAGCAGCTCAACTGTCATGTCGCTACATTATTCCCTCCTGAGTAATTTTGACAATTGATTCGAAAACTATGTAAACATCACTTAAATGTCAAATTAAACCTTTTTTACAACAGCAGCTTTCGATTTTGGTCCTGAATATGTCCTCGGGGCAATGCTTGGTTGTGTTTGTGGAATTGACTCGGAGATTCAGCTATTCAGGTGCAAACTCGAAATACTCTGGTTTAAGTCGGTCGGTATTGGCGTTCGTTGCTTTCCCATGGATATCAACGTTGAAAACTTTGTCAAAAATTCATTTTAAAATTTTGTATGGTGCTTCGTATGGGTGTTTCAATAGTTTCTTCACTCAGTCGACACGAACGAATACATCCGAACAAATTGATAGAGCTTTGTGGACGAATATTTTCCTTTTTTCGTGGCAACCTACTGGCGTTTCACGGACTAGCCTCATATATTCATGGAATTTCTGAACAAATAGTTTCAGATCTGATGGTATATCTTCTTTCAAGAAGAATCCGCCGAGGATGCCAAGTGACGTGCCATATACCAACTCTGCGGAAGTTGCGCCATCAGCCTCCTTCACGCTTGTGATAAGGCGGAGTAACACGGTTGGGAGGATTTCCTTGTTATTGTTGCACATGATGGATGCTTTCAGCGATCTATGCCCCCACTCAATAATTGCATTGGCCGCAGGTACGCAGTGGCTCAAGTCTTCTTTGCAACCTACTAGGTGGGTTAGTGAAAGCAAGAGCACTGATTCGCGCTATCCAACTCGTGTAGAATTCAGTGGCTATAAAATCTCCTGTTATTGTTCGTATTGAGACCGCCTCGGCCCATTGCGTGAATCTATGGATCATGGTCAAGACATACGAGAATCCTTTGGGTTGTGTTAGCGGTCCAGCGATGTCGATATGGACGTGGCTAAATCTGGTGTTCGGCGTCTCAATATATGTCCCTGTGGAGTTTTCGCATGTTTTCCAACTTTACTCTGTTGACACATATACACACCCAAATCTGAGAATGTCTTTTGACATGCTAAGCCAAACATATTTTCGACATATCAAATTTATCGTAACACGCAGACTAGGATGTGATAATGGATAAGTTCTGTCAAAGAATTTCTTCCTTAATATTTTGAAAATGTATGGTCGGATTTTGGGCGTTGAGTATAAGGTCATATTGCTGTCGTCAACTTTTAGTTTCCTCAAGACGGTAAAGCTATTAAAGTTCCTCATCGTTCATTTGAGCCAGAGCTAGCTCTGCAGAAGTCACAGCAACAATTAGTGCGACTCCCCTAATACGGGACCAAGCATCTGCCATTACATTTCCGTCACCAGCAATGTAGAAAATATATTGGTTGAAAATTTTCTAACGAAAGCCAATCGTCGCAACTATCTCGGGCTTGCTTTGTCAGTTTTCTGGTCGAAGGCAAACATTGTCGGTTCGCGGTCAGTTTTTATAATTGGTGGACGTCCTTCAATCATATAACGGAAAAATTTGATAACGCTGTAAATCGCCTGCAGCTCCCGATCAAGCATGTGGTTCCCAAATATCACTGTTGAACTGATTAAAGACCACACCTATCAAAACATCAGATGCATCTGATTTAAAGGCCAGTAGTGCATTCTCAATAGGATGTCGTAATAATGCTGCATTTGCGATTTGCTCCTTACATTCCTAGAAAGCAGCTTCCACTCGACGATTTGTCGCTTTTTCTTTCTCCTGGTGCCAACCCAGTATTCATGGAAGTGAGCTTGTGCAGTGTTTTTCAAAGATTTCCTTTAGAAGTTTAACGCTCCTAAGAATCGCCACAATCCTATTGATGGTTTTGCTACATCCAAATTGGTTTGGACTCTTGCAGGTAGAGGTTGATACCTTGTTTTTTGACTAAATATCCGAGGTATTCGGCAGGTGCTGTCTCGAAAATGCATTTTGCAACGTTAATCGACAAGCCATAATCACGAAGTCGTTCAAAAATTAGGCTTATGATGCTAATCGTGCGATTTAGGCGCTTTTAAAATGTCATCAATGTAAGCGTAACAATGGTCCAATCCTTGAAAAACGTGGTCGATATACCGCTGAAAAGTTTGTGCAGCGTTGCAGAGGCCAAATGTAATTACTTTGAACTCAAAGAGTCCAAAGGGAGTTATGAAGGCTGCCCTCCAGTGCAACTGGAATTCGATGGTACGCATTTTTAAAATCTACGGTCGAAAACTACTTGCAATTATTCAGTTTATGTGCGAAGTCACTAAAATGAGCAATTGGATATCTAGCAGTAATGGTGATCGACTACAAGTGACGTTAGTCACCACATAGTCTCCATTGGCCGGTAATGAGCTCGCGCATGAGCTTTTTGACGGTTGATATATGTCTTGCTGTAGTATGTATTTGAATTCAGCTTTCGCTTCTTCCAGCAACTTGTGGGCCTTTCATTAGTATACGATGGTAGACACCGTGAGTCAATAACTTTCCGCATATCTGCTGGAATTGTGATGTCAACAAATTCCCTAAGTAGGTCATGGTATGGTTACTTGATTTAAGTGTCGTATGCTACAAATCCTAGAATTATTGAGCATTGCAGCACACGATAAGTTTGTTCCCCCATCAATAATTTTCCTTCTGCGGATTTGCACTATGAGGCCGAAATGTTTCAACAGATCAACACCGATGATTGGCTGTCGAACATCTGTGATGACGAATTTCCAAGCAAATGGACATTGTTAACCTAGCTCGTGTATTAAGACCTTATATCCATAGGTTTTAAGTGTTGTATTGTTGACGGGGTAGAGGTTGAGCTGCGATGATGCGTTTTGCTCTTTGTTCATTGGAAGGACTGAAATATCGGCACCGGAATCTAAGAGCAAACGCTTTTTTTTGTCGAAAATAAGAAATTGGCTAGTTTGTTACTGTCCAAGTTGGTCTTCCTCGGCCGCCGAAATTCGGGATGACACTCCTAGTTTCCAAACTCGAATTCCCCTTACTTTTCCAGTGGCATGAAGCCGACAATTAAGGGTACGATTCCCCTAACGGTTGTGGAAAAAGCAAAATCCTCGATATTTTGATCGTGATCGATCGAGCATCCTGACCAATCAATGCGGTTCAGTATTTTATCCAAGACTTTGCTCGTGCTTTCTTGTTTGTGCACCGATTCAATGGCAGGTGGTTGCTGCAAATTAATCATCAGGTCCACCATCTTTGCCAGCCTTTCAACATCGGGCTCGCTCGAATTGCTAATACGACCCGAATGTTTTCCGGCAGCTGCTCAAAAAGAAGCGATCGGAACATAACATTCGACGCCTGCTCTTCCCAGTATTTCGCAGATGTTGCAGGTAATGTGAGGGTTTCCTTGCATCTAAATTTTAACTTTGGAATAGGTGTCTCATCTTCGACTCACTGGACTCTGCGAAAGGTGTTAATATTCACTGCTTAACAGCATTGTATTTGTCTTCTTGTGGCGGATTTCTGGCAATCGAACATGCGTCACCATTTCTGGCTCAGAATATTAGATTCAGTATTTAAACTTGGTTTCATACTATGTTATGCCATGCGTGGGGAACGTGACTTCCACTTGCTCGAACCAAAACTCCGGCTCTAATTTGTAGAATGCCGGAAATTTAGTAATTTGCGATGCTTCGACTTACATATTCGCGGATACCGAAAGTAGTGGCACAGTGGGAGGTCAGGCGTTTGTATAAGTTTTTAATGTGTCTGTTATACTGCCCAGCCTGGTAGCCATTTTTAAAGTTAACAATGACCCTTTCCAAGGTTGTGTTTTACAAGGTTCAAAATTTAATTTCGCGAGGGAATCTCGTCATATTCACCTCTATGTTTTTATTAAAAAAATACTGCGTGTAAATAAATAACAAGATGCGTCTTCGATGGCAGTCAACGGTAGAGAGACAACACAAAGGAAAACATTTCTCAGCTGTCATGTCGCTACATAACTAATGCTGCTATCTAGGGGGGAAACCGGGGGTATGTGAATTTACACCATTTATGTTCTGGACAGAATATACCTTGTGGAGCATATAACTGGCCCTAACTCCAAACAAAGTAAAAGTGGACTTGGACAACTTGGGATTTAATGGACTCAAAACAATTGATAATCAATATAAAAAATTAAGTAAAGATTGTACATGTACTCCTTTCATAAAATTGGAGCGAAGCAAGTCTGTTTTTATATGTGCATAACGTAAGCTGTACCGATTCATTTTTCAAAATATAGGGTTATCCATTTCGTGGTAGGAAAGTGTAACCCTGTCATTTGACACCTGTCAGAATTAAATGTCATCCAAAGCATGTTTTTTTTAGTTGAAGGTTTGCCATTTAGAACATGGATCGTTTAACAGTCGAAGAACGCGTTAAAATTATGAAATTTTATTATGAAAATGGTGATTCTGCTGTATCAACATTTAGGGCTTTACGAGCCGATTACGGTCGACATAATCGACCTACACAGCAAACGATTTCGAACACAGTGAGAAAATTTGAAGAGACTGCATCGGTTTTTGATATTGCAAGGCCTGTGCAACATCGCAACATTGGTTCTGCTGACAATATCGCTGTCGTTGCTCAAAGTGTGGAGGAAGACCCGAATTCGTCGATTCCTCGACGTGTTCAACATTTGGGCTTGTCTTACGGCTCATTGTGGCGGATTTTGCATTTGGATTTGCATCTCCAGCCGTACAAAGTCCAAATCAATCAAGAACTTAAGCCTCAAGACCATACACAACGCAGAATGTATGCGAATTGGGTGATTGAATAACAAGCCATTGATAACGCTTTTTCGAACAAAATTTGCTTTAGTGACGAGGCTTATTTTTCGCTCAGTGGTTACGTAAATAAACAGAATTGCCACATATGAGGCTTTCAAAACCCTCAGCTGATCGCAGAACGGCCTTTGCATCCGGAAAGAGTGACCGTTTGGTGTGCATTATGGTCTGGTGGTGATATTGGCCCGTATTTTTTTGAAAACGATCAAGGAAGAGCCTTCACAGTCAATTCTGACCGGTATGGACGGATGTTAACCGATTATTTTTGGAGAGAAATTAAAGATTATGATCTGGAGAACATGTTCTTTTAATTGGACGGAGCCACAAGCCACACAACACAGGCTAATCGAGCGATTTTGCAAGAGAAATTTCCAGGACGCGTAATTTCGAGATTGAGTGATGTCAATTGGCCCGCAAGATTCTGCGACCTAACACCTTTGGATTTCTTTTTATGCGGCTATGCAAAAGATCGTGTTTACGCGAACAATCCTCAAAATCTTGAGTAATTGAAAACCAATATTCGTGAAGTTATGGCCGAGATATTGCTGGAAATGTGCCAAAAAGTCATTGACAATTACCTCAAAAGGATTGAGGCCTGTACGAGGTCCCGTGGAGGACATCAATCTTTATATTGAATAAAAAATTTCCATCTGAATATTTTATGTGTTTTCTTTAGCTTTACTTTCCCAAGCGTAAAATTGATAACCCTGTACTTGCATGTTTAGATACTTTACATAATAAATATATATTTAGATACTTTACATGTTAAAGGACTCAAAATTGACATCATTTTGAGTTGTACAATTTCGTTTGAATAATAATATCCTGTTTTCGAAATAACGTTAAATAACCATTCCTTTTCGATTTAACATAAAACTTTCCATAACAAGAAAGATTAACGATGACTATTCCTGTTTATATGCAACTAGTGACATTAATGATCAAATTATTAATTCCGTTCACGTAGCTTAACTATTTTGTTAACTATTTCATTTCACATCGAAACGGAATGTAACATTGAAGAACCGAATTTACGTATGTATGCGTTAATCTCTAAAAAAAGATAAATGTGATCAATATTTCTGTATTTTAACGAAATATGTGTGGTCTGACTAAGTCAAAAAGGAATTGGTTAGTATTAATATGGAAATATGTAAACAAGTATAGTGATAAACTCAGTTTCTTATCTCCATAACAAGTTTTCTTCCATTTAACATCGGATCTTCTTTTTAATAATAAAGCATATGTTTGTGTTTTTCCGTTAAGTGATTGTTTTTTTCATTCTGTGAGAAGAAATATAGGTTTATAAGACATTTCCGTCTATATTTAGCAGCATTTTTCCTCAAAAAGAAGGATGCGTAAACAAACTTTAATAATTGTTCCAGTTGATGGATGCAAACCATTTGTCTGAGCTTGAGAAGTCATTACTCCTACATACTTGGAAATACAAGATGGTTGCTGAATGCATTCCATCTATGATGATTCCAGGATCGTCTTTTTTGCAAGCATTCATTTTATTCTGCTAACCAAAAGTACGTGAAATATTGATATTTATTCAGCTCTTTCCAACTTTTTGAATATATTTAAAATGCTACACCAAAAATAAAACAATATTGTAAATAATTATTATCTATCGCATAAAAATCGAATTTCCAATAAATAATAACGAATATCAGACATAATCTAAATAAACCCTCTTTTCCGGCAGACTAATGGTTCTAGATAAACTAAGGGGGCGTATTAATATCAATATTTATGACTTTGACGATATTCATCCAGATAGATAGATTACATTGCATGATATCTAAACTCAGTTTTATAGCACTGACTGGAGCCAGCGTTTCCATATTTGTATTGTATCTGACTTTGCAGATAGCGTGAAGATACTTGAGATGTTTTAGAATTTAACTAATATGTGTTTATTCTTGTCTTATAAATGTGTACCCCATCAAGTCATTTGTTTCTCCTCATGTGTTTTCAAACATTACAGAAATATGTATGTTGGATGGGACAACAATAAAGTGCTGTGAAAGATAATTATTTGTTTATTTCGAAAATAACGTAAATTATATTATCCATCTTGATTGTTTAAAAATGACTAGGAAACTGAAGTAATTTAATTCAAAATACACTCGTTCTTGAATGGTGCGGTTCAATGACCGAATATTGATTACGTGATAGCAATTATTTGCCAACGTTTTTTCACTAAATAAAATTCGCAGCGCTTCTTTGCTATAATCATGGATATCGGCATAATCAATAAAATATAAAAATTATGAGAAACTTCATCTGCACCTTAGCCGCATGGGTTATTCACACTTATTGAAATCAATATTGGATAACTCATTATTTAAGGTTTTGTAAAATACCTTTACAAAACTCTATTAGTTTACCGATCCACTGCAGTTTTTCGCGTAAACTTCATTACCTGAAGTTATGAAAAGTTATACTTAGATCGAAATTGGCACCCTCTCCAAAGCTTCGGCATAAAAAAATTGTAAAGTTGTTAAGCTTCTTCTAGTTCAAGCCGCGAGAAGAGTGGGCATTTGGCTGCTATGTCGCTGTGGACAGCATAGTACATTCACATAGTATCCACACTCAACGTAGCCTCCAGAAAAAACCGATCACAAGCCAAAGAACGAACCATAAATCTTCGGCAGTAGGTAGTCAAATAAATGCTGACGCAAGGATTGGCGCGAATACAAACATGTGCTTCAATAAGAGATTTCAGCATTAACAGACCTCAAAAAATTAAAAATTTTACAGAAAAACAAATTCGTTCCGTACAATCTTTTGATTTTTTGTTGGGATCTGGAAATGCTCCCATGCTTTGAAATGCATGAAAGAACGCGTGTGTCGGAAATTTTATTTGCTTTTTATTTTGTTTTTTGAATACGGCAGGCCTCGGCTTAGCTAACCGGCCCCGGCTCAGCTGACTGGCCCCTGGGAAAATTCAGAATGTGTGCAACACAGGGTAAATGGAAGTTGTGGATACTATGTGGATGTACTATGGTGGGCAGCGTCAACTTGGACGGGATGGCAGAGGAAAAGTGCCTGCACTATGTCGTTCATCTTTTCTGCTTGCACAAGGCACCAAGTTTCCGCATAACTAGCTTGTAGGCAAGGCCCTACGAACTCCTGCTCACATGTCCACTCAATCATGCCAGCAACAAGCTTTACTGCTGTTAATCGCTTTGCGAAGGGATTCATCGTGGTCTCGTACCCGTAAAGCTTCACACCAAAGCTTGTGATACTCTCTTCGCTTTTTTGTGATTCCAGTCGACCATCAGTACACTGGTGGCTTGCCGTGCTCAGGATCTCTGACGGGGCATAGAAGCGCTGCAAGCGGATGTAATTATGCTCCAAATTGAGTTCAACACTTTTTCTTCGGCCAGCTCCTCAGTCCCCTGCGAATCTCCCAGCAACATCGCACCTGTAGTGAGCATCTTGACGAGCCTCTACATCCATCCTCCCAATGTTCCACCCAATCGTGGAAGGGCGAAAGCCTGGGCGTTGCGAGACAGCATCATGGATCTCAAGTAGTATGTACTGATGATCACTGGTTGAGTACTCCTCTAATACTCTCTATTTGTGTACCCTCTATACTAGGGACTCCGAGGCAAATATCACGTAGAGTATGGTTTCTTCACAGCCCACAAGGTGGAAAGTCGGCGTATCACCAGTGATCAGCACGACAATCCCTGTTCTGGCCACCATCTCTAGGATATGTTTTCCCCGCGAATCAGTTTGAGGCATGCCTGACTCGATCTTTTTAACACTGAAGTCTCCTCAAACAAGTACGTGGCAATCTGCATTCAAGACAGCGTCCTTTAAAACATTTGGCTTGAAAAGATAATATCGGTTCGTTCGTCGTTAAGTACACACTAAAGGCCAAACCTATACGAAACCACCCTTCCGTCCTTTTTTCTCCACTAGGAATTTAGCACTGTTCCGTGCCCAGATGGCGGCAGTACTAGATTCGTAAAGATACGATGCTGGGGAGATTCCGATGTGGTAGTGCTCTCTAAGTGGTAAGAAGTAATTTTGACCGTCTCTTACAAACTGCTCGGGTAAATTTTGAGTCACTGTGATTCGATGTAAATTAATCTGCAGAATACGGCTCATTATAAAAATGCTATAGTTTTGGCTAGGAATTCCTAAAAAAACCTGACATTTGCCTGTACCTGGCACGTGCTTCAAATCATCTGGCCTTAGATCAATGTCTTAGCAGAGGAAATAGTGTGCTTCTTCTGTGTACTGCTTCTTTTTATGCATTGCTTTGCCACAATTATAGCACAGGGAGCTCTTGTCGATGCCTTTAGAGTTCTTCGTAATATGCCTGTATCCGAGGCATCTGAAACACCAGAGAGGGATTGATGGAGGATACCCTTGGACTACCCACTAAACACCTCCCCTGTCAATCTGAGAACCTAGCCTGGAACCGTTTGACACATTACTTCGGGCCAGGTCTCGTTTTGTTACGCCGTGGGGCACCTTCAAGCTGGGGAGTCCCTTTCCTAGCGGGAGGGGAGAGGGGAAGAGGAAATGCCAGAAGAGCGATCCCCCAGCCCCAGCGCCTCCGGCTGCTGTGAGTCCCTTTTATATTTTAGGACTGCCCGAGCATAATGTGCCACCTGGTTCCATTTGTCAACCGATTCGAGCATCACCGCAACTATATTATACGAGGTGAGCTCTCCCGTCTCCCTGTAGAGTTCCCTTCGCAGCCTGACCCATTTTGTACACGCAAAAAATGTGTGACAGGCATTGTCCTCCTCTCCTGGGCAAACCCGACAATCGGGAGACCGTGACTTACCGATCTTGTGCAGGTAAGACTGAAAACACCCGTTCCCGCTCAAAAGCTGGGTCAGAAAGAAGTCAGTCGCTCCATGCCTTCGATTTAGCCACGGTCTCGCGCGCAGTCCTCCTTCCTTTCGTGCAATTCCCCCAAGACTGCTGCTGATCGTTGAGCGAGGGTTGTCTCTCCTCGCGGACAACCATCTCCCTCGCATCCTCGTTTCGGCGCAGGTAAATAGCGCGGCGCTCTCTAGCAAGGAGGGCGACAGGTATCACGCCTGCAATCACTCTCACCGCCGAGTCCGAGACTGTTGGATACGAAGATGCAATTCTCAGTGCTCCTCTTCTCTGTACCTGTGCCAATCGTTTTCGGTATAGCTCCTTGCTGAGAGCGTCGCCCCATACCTCTGCTCCGTACAGTAGCACTGATCCTACAGCACTCATCAAGAGGCGTCTTCTTGATGGGCTGGGTCCCCCTACGTTGGCCATAAGTCGACTCAGGGCCGATATTCCCGAAGCAGCCTTCTCAGCCGTTGCCCTGATTTGCTCAGAGAAACTCATCTTCGAGTCGATCAGTAGCCCCAGGTACTTCACCGCTGGCTTGGATTCGATTTGTATATCTCCTATACTGATCATCCTTACTCTAGGGTTTCTCTTTTTTGTCAAGACGACCACTTCGGTTTTCTCCAGTGCTAAACTGAGCCCGCGAGCAGTCATCCAGTCCCTCATTCGGCGCATTAGCCTACCTAGCCTAAGTTGCGCTTGTTCAACGGTGCGTCCAGTAACCAGAGCCGCAACATCATCCGCATAGCCGACAAAGCGCAACTCATCTGGCATCTCAAGTCTCAGTAGCCCGTCGTAAGACACGTTCCACAGGTCCGGACCAAGGATAGATCCCTGGGCAACACCCGATGTAATTTCCATTCTTCGTTGGCCCTGTGTCGTGTCGTAGAGCAGGCTTCGGTCCTTTAGGTAGTTCCTCAAAAGCCGCATTAGATATTCTGGAACTTAAAAAGAGTTTTCCAGCGTGTCCAGAATATCCACCCATCTAGCGGAGTTGAAGGCATTCCTGACGTCGAGTGTCACCAACAGGACGATCCGTCACTTGGTGCGACTATACGCCTCTGCCTTTTGGACCGCGCTCACCACCTCTGCAATCGCATCAATGGTAGAACGTCCTGCTCTAAAGCCGTACTGCTGAGGAGATAGGTCCCCAGCAGCACGAATCTCGTCAGTGAGTCTTCCCTTGATGAGTTTCTCTAGCACTTTCCCAGCCATGTCTAGCATGCATAACGGGCGGTATGCAGACGGCGATTTGGGATTTCCCTTCCCCTTGGTGATCAGCATGAGCCTCGCCACCTTCCATCGTACCGGGAAAGCCCCGTCCCGTAGGCAAGCGTTGAATGTGCTGAGCAGCAAGTCAGGACAATGGTGATAGACGAGCCGCAACACCTCAGCTGGAACACCATCTGGACCTGGAGCCTTCCTCGCTTTAAGAGAGAGGACTGCCTCCTCCAGTTCCAGCTGTGTGAAGAGTGGGCACTCTACTGCTGTTTCACCATGGACAGCGTCAACACGGACGGGATGGGCGGGGAAGAGTCCCCGCACTATCGCGTCCATCTTTTCCGCGTCATGTATACAAGGCTTCCGTAGGGCACCAAGTTTCCCCATGACCAGCTTGTAGCCAAGGCCCCACGGACCCTTGTTCACATTGTCCACTAGGTCTTGCCAGCAGCGAGCCTTGCTACTGTTGATCAGTTTGCGAAGGCATTTCCTGGCCGACTTATATGCTGCAACCTGGTTGCATGCCTCGTCACGGTTCCGCGCCCGTTGAGCCTCACGCCGAAGCTCGTGACACTCCCTCCGCTTTTCAGTGATTTCAGTAGACCACCAGTACACTGGAGGCTCGCCGTGCCGGTGTCTTCGACGGGGCATAGAAGCGCAGCAAGCAGTCGTGATTATGCTCATGGTAGAGTTCACCACGTCTTGAGCTGCCAGTTCTTCCGTCCCCTCCGGAGCTCCCTGCAGCGCTCACCTGCTGCGAGAACCTTGACGAACCTCTTGACGTCCATTCTTCCAATGTTCCATCCAGTTGTAGAAGGCCGAGAGCACGGACGTCGGGAGATAGCATCACTTATCTCAAGCAGAATGCACTGGTAATCACTGGCTGAGTAGTCCTCTAATACTTTCCAGTTGTGTATCCTCCGTACTAAGGACTCCGAGGCGAATGTCACGTCCGGTATGGTTCCCTCACAGCCAATATGGCGGAAATTTGGTGTATTTCCGGAGTTTAGTACGACGAGGGCCGTCCTGGCCGCCATTTCCAGGGTTCGTTTTCCCCGCGGATCCGTCTGAGGCATGCCCCATTCGATTGCTTTAGCATTGAAGTCGCCCCCAACGAGCACTTTACCCTCTGCCTTCGAGACAGCGCCCTCCAGAGCATTAAACTTGGCTTAGAAAGATGATATCGACTCGTTAGGCGTTAGGTACACACTAAAGAAGGTGATTCCTGAGCACCGAACCCACATGAAACCATCCCCCCGTCCACAACTCTCCGCTTAAATGTTACTGTTCCGAACCCAGATAGCGGCAGTACCAGTTTCATCAGAGTACCATAATGCAGGACTTTTATTATGGTGTTGCTCACTCAGCAGCAAGAAGTCGGCTTCCCTGTCCCTCGCAAACTGCTCAAGCAAGTCCTTTTCGGTCAAGTCAACTATGGCCATGCGTTGTCCCCTGTTGTTTTATGGTGTCCGTCTCGCTTTGATCCTTCCCACGCTAGGGAACTCCTTTTTGATGGCCTCTTCTACCTCGGCCAGATCCGTCACACAATCTATGTCTCGTATTTCGATCGTTGCCATCGGCTCGAGCGGGGCTATAGTTGCGCTTTTGCCGAGGACTTTCTTTACAGCATCACAGAATGCATCTTTATTGCCGGCCTCTGCTCCGAATTCGACCAGTATGTGGCCCGACCACGTTGGTCGTACTACTTTAATGGTAATATTGGTGTCTTCGGGCCTTACGTTTCCCCTGATGTCCCGCAGTACTTCCGCGTAGGATCGGCCATCTTGGGGCTTTACAAGCAGTGCCTGCTGCCGGGGTCTTCGTCGGGGCTTCTGCCTCTCCTGCTTTCCATCAGGTCCTTTTTGTAATTGGGCGTCCGTACGAACTTTACTTTCTGGCTTTTTTGAAGGAGTTTCTTTGCAGCTTTCTTCGCTACCTTTGTAAGCACTGTCTGGAACCCCTGATCAAGTGCCTCTTCCTTCCTTCTTTTATCCCGATCTCCTTCGATTGGGCTAGACGCCATTCTTTTATTGACGTTTAATGGTGGAGCTATCTGCGTGTCGCCTTTAGATTTCGCCCCAAGCGCCGCTTTAGCCTTCTCTTCGTCTTCGGCCCTTAATCAGCTTCTCCGATAGTACCCTATGCGATCTAGGAGCTCCTCTAATTCAAGGAGCCCTTCCTTTGCTGCTTTGCTGATTTACCTTGCAACCATCCTTGGGAGAGGTTATCGCGTTCCGTTTCTGAGTGCAGTACTTCCGCCACATTTTCAACTTTGGCGGTGCATTCACGCGGTTTCTGGTCACTCTTTGCTTTTAGTGCCGTAATCTCCTCGTTGGCTTCTGGATTTTTCGTAGCAATGTCAGGATTTGCGACCCTTGCATCGGTCGCTACGGTAACGATCGCAGCAGTGACAATCGGATTTTCGGTGCTCTTTATGTTATCTCCCACCGCTCGAACACCTGAAGTGTCCTGCAGAGTTTCCCGTTTCTCCTTAATAGGACGCTCGGGCATTCGCATCATTTTTTTGCTGCGCCCGAACACCGCAGGAATCTCAGTCTGTATTCTCCGTTTTTCGTCCGTCTTCACTGTCGTTGTGTTAGTCTTCGTTTTTGTCGTTGTTAGTATCGCTCGCGATGTACTGTTGACATCGTGGCTGCAACCGCTGGTTGCGTCGTCGTTATTATTCTTCGTTTCTTTTCCTGGGTATTTGTGGTCTTTTGATTTTGTGTGCTCCAGTTTTGTTGGGTCCCCCCTCGGAGCCGCTATCTCCGTTCGTGTGTGTAGTCGCCTTTTTGGTCCCATGGTTATCTTTGCAGAGCAGGGAGGCCATGCGAGGGTTGGCACAAGCCCTTATGGGGACAAGTGCTCAGAGCCAGACCAGCGCTAATCGGGAGTCCGTCTCAACCGAACCAACACCACCAACCCAATGGTGCGAACTTCGAACGTACTCCGAGGCCTGCCAAGGTTTTACCGGGACGGAGACGGTATGATAGTTGAATTGGAGCCGTTCACACACGAGTTTCACCTCGGCGCTACTGTGCAAAGCAACTAGGTCCAAACCATCACATCCGCCAGCCCAAAGCGTCATTTCCAGTTCGTTGTCCAAAGCGTAGTCCAGATCCAATCAGAGTCGTTACCTGTCATCCCAGGAGGGAACCTCACGGCGCCCCCCATATCCTCGGGTCTGTGGGGGCGGCGCTCCCCAAAGAATGCTAGCCTCCGAGAGTGCTCTTGTTGACCGGCATTCTTCCTGCGGGAATTTCCTCGGGTACGTGGGGGCGGAACTCCCCAAAGAATGCTAGCCTCCAAGGGTGCTCTTGTCGACCGGCATTCCCCCTGCAGTTAGGTTAACCGAATAAGTTGGGCGAGGATTCTATGCTTTCCAAATGTTTATGCTTACTTCTTTTTGGCCCTGGACTTGTTGGCTTATTAGGCGTTGGGAAGACTATCGTGCCTTTAATAAGCTGAATCTTTTGCTCTTCCTCTACCTTGAGCCATTTGCGCCTGTAATTACCTATACGAGCTAGGGGGTACTCCAGCGCCTAGGCACCATTTTGTATTACTTTACAAAGGTGCGGTTGTGTATCATAATCGATTCCGCTTTACGGTAGAGCCGCTCTTTATCCGGCGATCTACGATGATTGTATAGCTCGATGTTTTCTCTGTAGTGTTCAGTTACTTCAATAACGATCGCAGCAGCAATCATTGATTTCTCTATATTTTTTATATTTTCTTCTACCGTCTCACACATCTGCCGAATACTGCAAAACTCCTCGATCTTCTTTTTTAGGAGGCTCTGACATACGCATCGTTTATTGCATGTCCCCAATTCCATTTATTTTTTTGTATTTTGCTTTAGTAAGGAAAAAAACTGTCCAGCGCACCCACTCCGGATCATGGGAGATGTGAAGAATACTATCATATCCTGAGCAGAATATCTGATTCCTCTCTGATGATACATCAGACAGTCTTGCTCCTGATCGGATTTTAACCTGAAGTTTTTCTAACTGGGTCTGAACATAATTCATTTAACCTTGAGGCTTGAAAAAGCCAGCTATTTATTCATATTGAAGGAAAAGCAAGATAAAAAGCTCTTACTTAATCTTAAAACTAGCTTATCTTACCTCAAATTAAGTCAAAACAAGTTTAGCATATTTAGTCAAAAGAATTATAACAGCTAACGCAAGTTAATGTTTGAAAATGATTTGACCAAGAAGTTATTAAATGACGGTGCTGCTCTAGCAATCCATTTGCCTCTTTGATCTTGAGCACCCGATTTTTGAATGAGCAATTGTTCAATTGAAAAGAAAAAGAGTTTACCAAAACTATCTTGAAACATCGGTTTTGTATATGTTAAGTTGAAACTTTACTTTCAAATAATTTACGGATGATTTCCAAGCAGGAGCTTAATGCGCTGAATCTCGATTTTGTAAAATAGCATTTTATTCTTCGAATTTAAGAGCGATTTACGGTTCAATAAAGTTGATAATTTAAAAATAGAATTAGAGATTTCGATGCACGTAGACTCACAGTGATCATTAAAGTTAAAAGTTTCTTGTCTGAGGCAAGTCTCAGATAAGAAATTTCCTTCGTCCACCAGATTTTGTACCCAAAGAAGTTTATACTCAGGCTACCGAGAAAGCTTGGTTCCTTATTTTAAGAGAAATATACTACTGTTTATTTCAATTTTCAAACGGTGGATATATTGAAATATACTTTAAATATATATATATATATATATATATATATATATATATATATATACTCTAAACTTTCTAACCGGCTTAGTTGCAATGAGCGTGTGTAGGCATTTCACACGTTAAAATGTTTAAAAGCATATGGCTGCAGTAGGAACTTTGAGGTACACCTGCAGGAGAATCATGAAAGTTTGCTTGTTTTATTGTGTGGGGGCAAGATGGCTATTTCAGCCACTCTTTAGCGCTAATACCTTGGCCCGTTGCACTCGACGACCTCATTATCAGTTATTTTATAGTAACGAAGTAGGTCTGTTAGATCCCTGAGCATATTTCAGCTCATTGCTGTGACACTAAATATCTGTATCCCGGCATAGGCAGAGGGCGGGCATTCATATGCTTAGTGCATGGTTGTCTCATCCTCTTCTAAGCATCGTTGGCACATCAGGTCTTCAGCAATACCTATTTTTGTCAGATGAGCGCTCTACACTCTTTTCTACTAAATTCAAATAGGAAATTGATTAACTACTGATTTGGCACTTTTGCTAAGGATGTATAGAGTATAAAGCCGCCACATCCCCACCAAGACTACGCTTACTGAGTATTCAGCTAGCAGTTTCTTTGTGAATGATATAAGAGATGGGGACTCCTATAAAGGATTCCGGACTGTACGACAAGGTCTCAGATCCCTCCTTCGCTAAAGCATCAGGATTCGCATTGCCATTGTCCCTTCTATGTCATGGTACCCAGAAAAGCCTGAAAAAATGTGTCCTAAAGAGGAGGAGAATGTAAGGTGTAAAAAGGGGCATCGCTCTGTTGTGTAAGTCTTATAAAGTGCTCAAAAAACTCAAACGAGAAAGAACATTCCAGTCCGACAAAAACTGGCCATAGAAGACTATAACCTTAAAAATGTTAGTAACTTCATTTATCTTGAAACCAATCTAAATAGAAAAGGTGCATTAAACGACTAGATTTGACATCGCATAAACACTATAAATAAATTTAAATCAAATCAAGTTTTTCACACCCTCATGGATCGCAAATAATTAAGTTTAAAATTAAGCAAGTGTTTAGTTATTCAATTAACACGTAAACTGAGTTTCCTCTATTGATCCTAGAACCACCCATGCAGAAGATTGTGTCTGCCTCACCGAATAGCGTATTCAGATGTGACCTGTCGGGGATTCTGATACGAAACCTTCTATAAAAATTCGGGACAGCGCTCATTCCGTCGGTTGACATAACTGTCTCAGAGACATATTTGAAGGTGCTGCTATGACCTCCTGAAGATCTTCCTGTGTATCTTGTTACCGCGAGTCTTTGGGTAGATTTCAAAGCCTTTCATTTTATGGATAATTCAAGGTGAGGCAAGTTCCATATGCCGCTCAAATCCTTACTTGGTGTAGTGCTAAACGCCTCAGTAAACACGTGTAGTTCACGGTCTCCCGATTGTCGGTTTTGCTCACGGTCTCCCGATTGTCGGTTTTGTTCACGGTCTCCCGATTGTCGGTTTTGCCCAGGAGAGGAGGACAATGCCTGTCACACATTTTTTGCGTGTACGAAATGGGCCAGGCTGCGAAGGGAACTCTACAGGGAGACGGGAGAGCTCACCCCGGATAATATAGTTGCGGTGATGCTCGAATCGGTTGACAAATGGAACCAGGTGGCACATTATGCTCGGGCAGTCCTAAAATATAAAAGGGACTCACAGCAGCCGGAGGCGCTGGGGCTGGGGGATCGCTCTTCTGGCAATTCCTCTTCCCCCCTCCCCTCCCACTAGGAAAGGGACTCCCCAGCTTGAAGGCGCCCCACGGCGTAACAAAACGAGACCTGGCCCGAAGTAATGTGTCAAACGGTTCCAGGCTAGGTTCTCAGATTGACAGGGGAGGTGTTTAGTGGGTAGTCCAAAGGTATCCTCCATGGGAGTCCCACACTGCCAGACTCGGCGGGCATAAATGCCTTCACCTCCCTACCACAAACAAAAAAAAAAAAAAACACGTGTAGTGATCTCCATATTCATAATTCAAACAATGATGTAAAGTTAGCATATATTTGAATATGGCCGACTCTATTACATTTTTTGTTCTAGTATATTTAACATCTGGTAATACCTTTTTTTATAAGCACTATAAATATTAAGTATAGTTTGTAAGCTGTTAGGTTATATTAAGTTCTATATGCACAGTTAGATCAAAATAGTATTTAAGTGGAAGCGAATTGAATAAAACTCTCTTTCATTCTCGATACGCTGGTGGTTTTACTTGCGTGGGAATATTCCTTTGCTAAGGGCGTGCAAACGCTTGCATGGGATGAGATGCAGACTGGAAGGCGTTCCACGCTTGTGTATGCATTCTGAAAATTAATTAACTTATAATTTGTAAAAATCTTCGTTGTAGGAAACATGCATGAAGGCGTCCAACGCTTGTGGTTATTTTTTTAGATCAAACGAGTTTTAACATTTATTTAATTATATGGCGATTCTTATATTATTACATGGCGATCCTGCATATTATTACATACGCCATTCTTTGCAGCCTGGCCAAGCAACCCGACGCCAAAGAGCGGTCTACTTTATGCCTCCAGAACACAGATGTACAAATTAGTGGCCTAATAATCGATATTTGCAGACATAATGTTTGTTTGGGGACCAAGCCCCACAACTTGTCAAAAGTATTTCAGTATTATCTAAACAGTCTGCTAACTTGCTATTTCTATCTAAGATGACGCCAGGATATTTGACTTCTAATCGTAGCTAGATAGTCACACCATCCAGTCGGGGTAGAGTTAAGCCATCAGTTTTCCTATTTATTGTAAAGTAAACCACAATAGTTTTGTGGGGATTAACTGAAAGCCCATCTCATACTACCGTCAGAGCACCGCCTATTCCCGCAAAGAAACCTAAGATGCTCACCTTTGACAAGCAGAACTAGTCATCCGCATATGCTTTCAAATAGACTTTAGCCTCCTCTACTCCAAATAAGAGAGTGTTGATCAATATGCTCCACAACAGTGGTGAAAGGACATTGCCTTGATAGCAAGCCTATTCCACCTTGGCTACACCCTCTGTCGTTGCGGAGAGTAGTCTGTAATCGAGCATGTTGCTGATAAAGTTCACAATCTCTAGTTCAACTCCATGAGCCCTTGCTGCTTCACACAAGAAGTTGTACGGTGCATGATCGAAGCCTCCTTCAATATCAATAAACCCATCTAGCACATATACTTTCTTGTCCGTCAACTCCTCAATTTGATCCACTAAGCAATTTGCTGTTTCGCAGATGTGTCCCGTTGATATGAGAATTAGTAATGCAGAGAAAATTCCTTTTCAGTATCGTACGTCTCATGTAGTAGTCTACAAACTTTTCCAATACCTTCCATGAAAACGAAGTAAGACTGATAGGACGGAATCTTTTAGGCTCAGAGTAGTCACTTTTTCGGGGATTTGGAATAAACATAACTCTAACTATCTGCCCAGGTGTATGTATGTATGGTAGTGCTAGGCTTGATGTTAAGATCTTCCTCAGACACTTTAATTTTGAAGTCTCCACTCGCGTTGCTACCCAGGAGGAGTGTTAAACGACCCTTAACATAATTGAATCTTACCGCTCGCTTTTTTCACGAGATAAGAATGTACGTTTTGGCAATCTCTTCCAAAATAGGCCCGTTTCATCAACATTGAAAACTAACTCATTGGGATAATGCCCCTGTTCAATAATTGCCTTTAATATCCCCGGAGATATACCAGCTGCTTTTATATCTGCACTTGTCGCTTCTCCGGTAATCTGTTTGTTATGAAGATTGCTTCTTTTTCTAAAAAGATGGAATCATCCTACTTGCTACAAAATTTTGGTCAGTGTCGTATTCTGAATATTCTCGAAAAATGTTTTCGCTTTTTCAATTATTATTGCCTGACTTAGCGTAGCGTATTGCATTCCACTTCATCGTCGATCCAAATAGAAAGACATTTTTCCATTTCCTCAATCACATTGCTTCTGAAACGCATTATTTTCCTGGAAGACATCGATGATGTTGAAGTTGCTGATCCAACGATTTTGTCTTTATTCTTTAACATTGTCCATATTGTTGAAGTTGACAGATTCAATGCTGTGCCAATGTCTTATTGCCGCTTGCCTCCATCCAATCCTTTCAGCACTTATATTTTCATTGCAAACGAAGTGTTTTTCTTTGCAGCCTTGAAATATTTGGTTTTCCGATCTCCCATCTTAAAAACTGAAAATTACCGTATCATTCGAATTTATGAGTTATATTCATAACTTTGAATGTACATACGCACAAGGGCGTTGTTATCCACGAAAATGCATTATTTAATAACACACCTAACATATGCTCATTCACATACTCACTTCACAGGCGCGACGAAAATGCTTGAGAATTTAATAACATGCGATAAACTTGTTCGCGATTTCTGAGAGTCGCAATTATTTCAAAAACAGCGTTATAGCGAAACAGCGCAAAGAAGGGTAGCGTAAAGCGGGGTTTTACTGTAGATCAAAGTCTTGCAATGATTTTTAATCTCCTCCGCTTGTTCGAGAGATTTCCCGAAGGAAATCTAAACTGACCTCTCATCGATTCTAGACGTGAAATCTTGGTATGTGACAACGGACTGTACACATCAGGTCGACAAGTGCGGACACTCTTAGTCTACTCCGAGGTGGCTGCTGACTAGCGGTCGCAGGTCTTACGCGAGCAAACTAAGTCCAAAATACTCGTACAAAAACTCAACCACAAGTTTAAATGCCCGATTTAAAACGTGTCGAACAACTTCCAACTACTACTTCAAATTACATTAACTGCGTCCCGAGGAAAAGGAACAAAGACAACCGCTGATAAAAAACACGCTCCCGAATATGACTCTTGGCGGCATACTCACCTTTCGCCTGCATTATCCTGCGGAAAGGGAACGGGTTTGCTGAAATGAAAGATGTTGTTAAGTTCGCAATTCATCTCATATGTATATAAAAACCTAGATTATTGTTTCTATAAAAAAAAGAACACAAAAAAAACTCTCAAGTTGGTAAAATCATTAGTCCTATTTTAACCATATTTAGCTAAATTGAAATTGTTAAAATCAAAGGTAAAAATTGACTCACTCACGCTTCGATAACATAGCAAACAAAATATCCATTACAACAACAATCTAGATCTTAATTTTTCATTGTAAACATTTTTTTTACTCAAAACCCCAATTCATGAAATAAAAGCTTCACAAGTTTTCTCTTCCATCCACTTTCTTCCTAGTGTATTTTTACATTTCGTCTAGTTAATTAATTATTTATAATGCGTATTTCCAAAAAATTTTCTCCTCTGTGTATACAAGTCTAGTTAATGCTTGTATTTTTTTGTTGTTCCTATCATTGTTAGTATCTTATTGTGTTTTCTTTTTCATATTCTATTTTTCTTACGTCGTCAATATTGCAATATTTAGACGTAGCGTATTCATTATTTGCATATTTATCTGTCAATATACTTTTTCAATTATATTTAACAGTTTTAGTAATATTTCTTCCGTCTTGTGTCAGACAGTACTTAAGTAAATTATGGAGGAAATGAATCAAAAGTGTACACCTTAAAATGTATAGTGAAATACAAATGCAATTGAAAAACTATTCGAAAGTTAGCTAGATTTCATCCTTATAGAACTGATTGGGTTTTTCTTAACCTCAAAATCTAGTAAACGCTTGTCCATACATAATTTACGATGCTTTAAAGTTAACGCTTACTTACGCACTCTCATTTTCACTTAGCTGTACTCAACTTAAATTTATTTCAATGGAAAAAAAACCGCTCCTAAAATAATAATTACATATTCAGATAAGGCCATATTTGCGATACTTTACAAAAACGCGAAATAAACTTTATTTCCTTATTGTTTTACTGCATAAGCATGCATTCTCTACTTCCATATCAATTATAAAGTAATATTTCTAGCTTCTGCCCAAACAACTTAATCAAGTATTGAAATCCTAGATGCTGTAACGTCCCATACATTTTGCGACAGCATGCAAAACGATGTTAATGAGAAAAAGTTTAGTGCAGATTAATCGAATAAGATAAAATTGAATCAGCTTATCATAGCATATTTAAACGCTGTATAAAGCAAACTTTAAGTTTTGCTGGCTTTGTTTTGCAAAAATCGTCGGAACGATATTTTTGAAAATACTTTTCCGAATAAGACCAGAAAAATTATGAATACAATTTTTTGTTGAAACATTTAAAAAAAATTTCCATTCGTATTAAATAATTCTGAACAATATGCTTTCTTGTTGAATAGGATTACAGTTCGATTTTGCACCCAATATTCACTTCGTCCTTTTTCCATTCTTTTCCCCTATTACTTCCACTTCCCCCCCTTTACTTTCACTTTCCCGTATTCTACAGCCAAAATTACTCCCACCAATAACCATTTCTAATTTTTCTTAAAAAGTTAAAACAATTGACTAACCATCTCTATCTTCGCCCCTGAACTTCTACTTGTTCCTGCATTTTTCCATGCTGACGCCCTTGCAATATCCTCCACTTCTTCTCGCAAATTAACTATCTCATTCAAAATCTCGGAAACTAGTCTTCGTCGTCGTTCTATTGAAAATAATCCAGATCCATCGCATTCGTCGGTTGAGGGCTCATTGCCTAATCCACGCAATTCATGCGGTTGTTTTGCTAGTTGATGGTTTGGTTGGTGGCCTCGAAAACAAAAATATTCCCATAATGGAGATGCATAAATAGCGATCTGAAAGAATCAAAAGATTCGCGCGTTCACTCTTTACCAATCCTTAAATTCTGCTCTTAAAACCCCGAATCTTGCTGCTGGTTCTAGGACTACTACGTCGTGTTTAAGTCCTCCTGTGGCTTCAGCAGCAAGTCAGCACATGTTGGTATTGAATTACCTGTGACACGTGATAGCTTTCCGGGACCCTCATCAATCAATCGGGGGCCAGCTAGCCAGCTATTAAAGTTATTAGTTACTACAAACTAACTAAGGATAATCTGCAGGACAGAGTGGTAGCTTCTTTAAAGCTTACAGTGCCTTCAAATTGTGATACTAGTTTGAATCCTGAAGCTTGGCCACCTGGAGGACTTATTAAACCATTCAGCTCAAGAAGAAGGAAGTCGCTTCGTGCTCCGGGAAGACCGCAACTTACAAACTAGTATAAGATTTCATGACTGTAGCTTAACTTCTAATATTTCAGTATATTGCCAAAATCTAAGAGGGTTAAGAACCAAGCTTGAAAAGCTCGTTTTATCGTTACAACTCAGCGAACATGTATTTATACGTCTTACGGAAACCTGGTTAAACAGTAACATCTTAAACTTGGAAACTTCCCTTGATTTTGATATTAACCGTTGTGATCGGGACTTGGCCTCTGCCAATAAAGAAGATGGAGATGGTGTTCTTGTAGCTGTTAGTAATACAGTACGTAGCTCTCTTTGTGTTGATTTTTGCTTTTCCCATGTTGTGGATTGTGCGATTGTCAAGATCTTCCTTCCTAACAATACATCTTTATTAGTTTCCTCTACCTACATACCTAGTAACTCTCCTTTGTATGTGTATGAGACATTCTTTGACGAGTTTTCCTCTTATGTCTTATTGCATCATCCGCGATCTTCAATTCTAGTATGCGGTGATTTTAATTTGGGAACAGTGCAATGGACAAAGAACCTTCCTTTCTCTGTTTCATCAACGGATGCATCTACTTTATCTCTTTCCTCGTTTCTATCACTCTGTTCACTATCGCAATTCAATAATATTCCTAATGCTAATGGTCGGGTACTTGCCCTTGTTCTTTCTAACTTCCCCCTTTACTGTCTATCTGTGTCCATTGCATCAAATTCCCTTGTGGGTATTGATAGTCATCATCCGCCATTATCGCTCGATCTCTCCATTGCACGTTTCAAATCGTACTTCTGCTTCTTGTCCAAAATTCAAAGTCTTCAAAGCAAACTGCGAAGCTCTAGCCTTCAAGCTGAGCTTGGTTGACTGGCAAGAATCTCTGCGAAAGTTTTATAATTACCTCTATGAGTTGATTAAACACTTTACCTTTACATGGTCTTCGCAAAGTAAAGCAGAAACCATGGCTAGCTAAACAAGTACTTTGTGCCTAGTATGCTGAAAGTAAAGCACATCGCCGTTTCAAGCATTGTGGTACTGAAGAATTCAAAGCCCACTTTTGTGATCTGCGTCTTGTAGCAAAAAAGAACTAAAGACTGCAATGAAAAACTACTTCAGTAGCTTGAAGAGTTCCCTCATGGCGAATAATGTGAAACCATTTTGGTCATACAGTAGGTCCTTCAAGTCCTCCTCTTCTGTCCCTCCTTCAGCCCACTGGAATAATATAGTTAGCTCTTCTCCACAGGGTATTTCCAATTTATTCTCTCAGTTCTTCTCGTCAACTTTTATTCCTCCTTCTCATGTCGTGACATTTGTTCACTTTTCACTGACCATATCGAAGTTGAATCCCTCATTAATTCAGTAAATCCTAATATATAACTTGGTCCTGATGGCTTACCGAATATTTTTGTCAAGTCATTAGCGTCTTCACTTTGTTGCCCTCTGGCTTTTCTCTTCAACCGCAATCTGAAGAGTGGTACTTTCCCTACTTATTGGAAAAGAGCAAACGTTGTACCTTTATTCTTAAAAGTGGTGATCCTTTTTCTGAGTCCAATTATCGTCCTATTTACTTAATTTCCCGTTTCCCGAAATTAATCGAACGTTTGGTACATAACCGGCTTCCAGTTTCATTGACCCCTATCTTGTCGAAGAAACAACATTGGTTTCTCAAAGGTCGCTCTAAGACCTCAAATTTAATTGAATTCGCCGATTACATTGCTAAGGCCCGAGACAATCGATTGCAGGTTGATGTCATCTTCACTGACTTCTCGAAGGCATTTGACACGGCCAACCATCAACTTCTCTATTACAAACTGAAAGCTTTTGGGGTTGCTGGCCCTCTCTTATCATAGATGGACTCCTACCTTTCTTCTCGTAAGAGGTAGTTCCACAGTATTAGTTACTGTGGAACTACCTCTTGTTCATTTTATCCATCCTCTGGTGTTCCTCAAGGTTCCAATTTAGGTCCCCTCTTATTCCTATTGTTTATAAATGATTTTCCTTCGGTTATCGCCTCCGATTGCCTACTGTACGCCGATGATTTCAAAGTCTTTCGAGCTATCAGATCTGTACAAGATTGTCAATATCTTCAGATGGACCTGATTGCACTAAGTAACTGATGTTCGTCTAACTTCCTCTGTCTTAATGTTGCCAAATGCTATAAAATGACTTTTAATCTAAATCATTCTGCGCTGACTTTCACCTATATGTTAAATGAAGTCCCACTCGCTGCTGTGAGCTCTGCTAAGGAGCTTGGCGTTACTTTTGATCCTAAGATCAATTTTGATGCACACATTCTAATCGTGACTACTAGGGCCTCGAGAATATTGGGACTTATTTTCAGGCATGCTCATAAATTTAACAATGTATCTACTCCGTCCGTTTGTTTATCTGTCTTGTCCGTCCTATCCTCGAATATTGCTCTGTAGTTTGGTCTCCCCGACACTCCTACCTCATTAACACGTTAGAGAATGTGCAGCGGAAATTTACTCTTGTTTTGTTTTTCAAATTCAAAGTCCCATATCAACCCTATGACTGTCGTTTATCCTTCTTGCGTTTGCCTACTCTGTCGTCCCATCGCATGTATCTCGATCAGTGTTTTCTATACCAAATCAAATTTCATTAACATTGTTTGCAGACACGTTTCCGTCAATCATCGCGTTCTTCTCGGGCAAACAATTTTTTCATGCCACCGTATGCCTGTACAAAATATTTTCACACTGTCATTATACGAATGGTAAGGAATCATGATAAGCTTAACCTCGGCCCTTTTTCCAACTCATACCTACTTTTTAAATTGAGATTAAGAAGCCGGATTCTAACCACTCAACTGGAGTAAATATTAGACTTTTTTTGTGCTTTAATTTAATTGTAAATGCATATTTATTATTGTTAACATCATCGAATTTCTTTTGATATCAACTTTTAACACTTAATTCGAATTTTCATTAATTTTCTTTTCTGTTTGTTTTGTTCCATTTTAGGTAAATTTCTCGAGAGAAATTTACTATTGCGGAGAGCATCATATATATATATATATATATATATATATATATATATATATATATATATATATATATATATATATATATATATATATATATATATGAGATATAACGAAATTTGTGACCACGCTAGAGGTTGCAATTTTGCTCCGATTTTCACCAAATTTTTAAAAAAGGTGTATTGGGTTAATGTCTCGGTTAAGTTCGTGAACCAGCTATATCGGCCGGGCAAAAACAAAATGGCGGCCATTTTAGACGAAAAATCGTGATTTCTGTTCTGACCAAAGTATAGCTCCGATTTTGATGAAATTTGGTACAAAGGTTCACTAGAGCATGTGATGAATCTCACAATAAAAAATCCAAAGTCGGTACGGCAGAAACAAAATGGCGGCCGCTCAGGGCAGCTTTCAACAGATTTTCATGAAATTTGGCACTTCGATAGAAATTATGAGTCTCTAAAGAATTACATGAAAAAGTGGATGTCAGGTTACAAAAAACAAAATGGCGGCCAGTTGAAACTCAAAACTTCAAAGGCTTCTAAAAGTCGCAAGTCCGACATATATGAAACTTGGTTTCAAGATAGCCATTACTAAGATCTACAGTCTTTGATATTTTGGTGATCATGCGTGTGCAAATTTCAAAATGGCGGCGTTTTAAATATGCGTTTCTTTCAGGTTTTTGTGGCCCTCTAGCGGTCACATTTTTCAGCGAATTTTGATAAAACTTGAGATTATGGATCTCTGTACTATGTTCTTGTATTACGCAGAAAATTATTAAAATTGAATGAAAAATAAAAAAGTCGAAAATTTAAAACCCAATATTTTTAAGCTGGCATTTTCACTAAAAATTGAATTATTTTGCCCTGTCTAGAGTGAAACTCCGATTTGAACGAGATTTGGCACATTAATTGATGCGGTCCTAGCCCCCAAAGATTTAAAATTGTCCAAAATCAAATGCATGCATTCAAAATGGCGGCCGCCAAAGGTCAGGAGCAAGCGCAATTCGCTATTTTAGTAGCAACTAAAATAATGAATTTTTTCATGCAAACGTTTTATATGACTTATCTTGAACGTATTAATCAATCAGAATATTTTTTAAATATTGTAAAATATTTTTAACAATGCCCTAAAAAATTATAAAATCGCGACTTCTCTGTCTGTCCGTCCGTTTGTTCGTGTGTCCCAAGTTTTCTCGCAAACCACATGAGCTATAATGAGGAAATTTTCTACGTAGGTCAAAAGTGGTGCCTCTTGAAATTTGCAATGTAAGAACATATTTCAAAGTGCTTAAGGGGGTCTCCCCACACAGGGAGGTGACATAAACATTTTTTTTATTTCTGTAGCCCTCTAGCAGCCAAGTTTCTCAACAGATTCTGATAAAACTTGAAATGATAAGTTATTAAGGCAAGTTAATTTAATTTAATTATGGAAATCGGATGACAAATAAAAAATTCGAAAGTTTACAGCTTAATACTTATAGCAGCCGTTTTCAATAAAAATTCAAAATGACGGCCCCTTGTGGTTCAGAAAAGAATCGAAAATGTATATATTAATGGCAATGCAAGTGCTGATTAAACTTTTATGGAAATCTTTTGAAATTAACTATTCGAGCTATTTAAGCCAAAAAGTTATCACCTTTGTGTGGTAACCACTGTGAAATGTATAAACAGCAAATGTGAGAAGGGCGAACCCATTCTAAATATGTTTATAACAATTTATTACCCGCCGATTTTCAATATGTGATCCATACGTGTGCAACTCAATTTGATTAGCAAAATATTTGCGCTTCTATGAAGGATCTCCAAATACAAACGGCGGCAGATTCTTTTTGCTAATAATACCCATGTAGTGCTACAGAAAAAACAGTAAGAAGTGCAGTAGTAGGCAAGCCAAATTCTTTTTTGAAGCCTTACGCTACATACGAGAAATTTACCTTTCCGGCTGGTGCTGCCAACGGGGATTTTGTAATTGGATTATGTTTTATCTGTTAAATGGAATTTAAATTAATTAATTAATTAATTAAATTTACATATGCCTTCCTTCATTGAACGGCATTTGCATAACGCCTTGCACTCATCCTGCACTAACTATTTTATTTGATATAACACTATACAGTGTTTTTTTTTCAATTGGATCATTTCACCCTTTTCACATCAACTTAATGTAAATCTATACGACAAATTTGCTCTACATTTGAAGCTTTTTCTAACGTCGCGCGGATATCCATCACTCTTTCGGATGGATCCGATAGCATTTTAAATTACTTTTTATGGAATTGTTTGCAGCTACACAAATGAGTTGCATATTTTGAATAATAATTTTTCTGAAAAATTATTAGAGAAGAAAAATGTTAGAAGAAGGTGGTTTCGACGTGTGCACTAATTCTCCTCAGGCCATCACTCTTAGATACACACCGGTGATGGCGACCACCATGCTCAGAGGTGAGGGAGTTAATTTTAATTTTTCTACTTATGCAAACTCAATATGTTTTTGTATCTGCAAGTTATATTCAAGGTAAATTTCTCTTGTAAGTACTTGTATTAGCTAACGCGACGTTAGAAAAAGCTTCAATGTAGAGCAAATTTGTCGTATAGAATTACATTAAGTTGATGTGAAAACGGTGAAATGATCCGATTGAAAAAAAAAAAAAGTTTTGCTAATACAAGCACTTACAAGAGAAATTTACCTTGAATATAACTTGCAGATACAAAAACATATTGAGTTTGCATAAGTAGAAAAATTAAAATTAACTCCCTCACCTCTGAGCATGGTGGTCGCCATCACCGGTGTGTATCTAAGAGTGATGGCCTGAGGAGAATTGGTGCACACGTCGAAACCACCTTCTTCTAACATTTTTCTTCTCTAATAATTTTTCAGGAAAATTATTATTTAAAATATGCAACTCATTTGTATAGCTGCAAACAATTCCATAAACAGTAACTATACAGTGTGCCGGCTGCCTTGTCGCGTATTTAAATAAGAACTGTAAAAGTTTTAATGGCGAAAATTTCAGAAAATTGCCTCAAGTACTTCACGCAGCGCGTCAAAAAGCAAACACGCTACCGCCATTTTTCCTTCTCGCCAATGTCCCGATGCAGTCGCCGAAAGCTGTCAGTTTTTTAATTCTTTCATCACCCGTCGATGTCAGTGGCTTTCAGTCGCAGAGGTCTGTCGGTTTTTTAATTCTTTCAACACCCGTCGACTTCAGTGGCGTTCAGTCGCAGAGATCTGTCCTCCAACCTTATCAGCTGGTTGGGAAATTTAGATATAGGGGTGACAGATCTCTGTGGGATATCGATCCGCGGAATCGCGGTCATCATAGTCCTCTCCGGATCTTTTTATTAAAAATTCAATCGTTCCCAAAATAATTGAAATTTATTGCATTATGGAATTATTTTGATTTGAAGAATCAATGATGTTTCTTCAAATTGTTGGATACTTTAACAATCGTGTTATTATTATATGTAAATTTGTGTTCTTCAAAATTTGCATAATTTCTATTTTTCTAAAATGTAGAGCACAGTGCTTGTGAACGTTACAAAAAACGCTTAAAAGACCTTCAATAAACAATAGTTAATACTCAACTGAACAGTAACAATTAATTATCTGTTAAATGGCTAATTTTCTACACTAATCATAACTAAACAAATTAATAAGTAAATTTTTTGAATAAGAAAGACTATAATTTGTGTTTTAAATTGATTTATATCTGGAATTCCCATTAATTTTTTATTTCATTTCATCGACCACTTATTACCTATATGCCGATTAAGATTGCCGGGGCTTCCCATGCAAATTCGGTGATGATTCAATATCTGTTTTGTATCTAGCCCGGAACCATATTAAGCTGTTTATAAATTGATAAAAAAACTTCGAACTTTACGGCCGAAAAAAAGCTTGTTACAATTTATTACTGCAAATAAGTATCTTACGAATTTTAACATATCTAAAGTATTTTGGAGCGGTTCCTATGTTTAAAAAAAAATGAAAAGGATATTTCAGAAAATTACAATAATTAATAAATCTATGAAACATCACCTCATATTAATTTTACATTAAATGGCTCTAAATATAATTCAAATGCTTGATCATAAAAAAAAACAAAACCACATCAAAGTTACATTTTACATCGCTAGCAATTCTGAAACAACTCAGAGAAATTTCCACTCCTATGACTCAACCTCACAAAGTTCATTCTGGCTACCATTAACCTTTCCAATATTATCGTTGTGTATAACAATAACTCGTTGGCCTAAATATCAGTCAAAAGCTATCCGTGTATCTATCTTTAATAGTCCCGCACTAGCGTGTACCACCAAGTTAGTGATACTTCAGCTCTATGGCTCATTCAGATATAAAACTTGAATCAAGATTTTGAGCTACACCGCCGTGGCCAGGTGAGGTAAGTCTTGAAGTGTGGGTAGAAATTTATAGTTATAGTACAAGAACGAAAATTCCCCGATTGAAATTTTTGTATGTCAGTAGAGTCAAGCCATTCAAGTGTCCGGTCGGTGTCGGATGCGGTCAGCATAATATCTTGAACTTTATCTAAGATTTCTGAAGATGGTCTAATGAGCAGTGCTTGAAAAGTTGAAGAAAGAGAACACAAAAAACTTTGCTTGGTGATTAATATAGGTTAGTTATAGCGAAAATAGGACAAAAGATCGGTCTTCAAAATATTTTTGGGCCTGGTCAAAATTTTATGGAGAGTGTGAATAGATTTCTACCGAATGGACTTGACTCTTCAATTTTAAGTATCTTCCCGTTTCGGGCACTGTAACTATAAGCTTGCCAGCCACTGAATAAGCACTACTCAAAATTCATTAAGCCAAACCTCAATTCATCTTTTGTAAATGAACTGAGTACGTAAGAGTATCTATAAGTAGTTGATGACCGACTACTATTCGATTCCTTTCATGAAGTGTCTTCAAGGTGAAGTATCACGGTGGGAGATCTCATGTAGAACGATGTAGTAATAAGATATATGATCAGCATAAAATTGTTCGCTTGAAATATAAAAACTATTATAAATGCCACCCCAGAAAATTTAGCGCACTGCTAATATTGAATAGAATGTCTTTTTTGCGTTAAGTGCTTAATTACACGCGGATCTAATAAATTGCCGTGTTGGTTTCTTAAATTTCAGCTGTCAGCACATGCGTGCTTTAATTGACAATCAAATAATGATCATTTCTCAGATGGAATCACGTTTAATGTATGCAAATTAAATCGACATTCCTACGCATTTGTGAGGTTACACTTGTATTTAAGTATTCTAAGGTCTTCATCTGGATGAAGCGGTTGAATAAAGTATGCTATAAAGACTGGATCGTAAAACCAAATGGGCGTTTGATAGTATCATGAGCTAATGATTTCATTTAACTTTATGTCACAAAGGAAGGATTGATGGCCCTTCTTTTTTAAACACTAACCTTTTTCAAATTTATATGAAGTTCTTTAACATCAGAGTTGTGACATGCGCATCCTATCCTCTGAATCTTATTAATGCTGAGACCAATTTTTTTTCAACTTTAGCACTCGAACATCCTCATCATATAAATTGGTAATTAGTTTTGGTCATCACTATACATTTATGCATTAATACATATGTACGATGTGTCATTCTCAAGTCAATACGAATTCCTCAAAAATAAAAACGTCCGCCATTGAACTCATGCTAATAGCATTGAATATATGCACATACTTCCACACTTTTCCTCAATAGTTTGATGACTTGGTTTGGTTCGCGGCAAGTTTTTTAAGGCCATTCTGTTATTTAAAGCGTAACATACACATGATGTGTGTCGTATTACATAGAGGATGAGGATAATTTAGAAGGATGAAAAAAATACATTTGCAAGCATAATATGGCATCAATTTTCAAGTATAAGGAACCAAAAAAAACATGAATGAGCAACTGGTTTTGAATCTTCCTCGAAACAGGAACTTCATCTTATTTGAAACATATGTGGACAATAAGTGTGCATGCAGTCAGGTAGTCAGAGGAACAGGAGCATATGCAACATGTGCAAATGTCATCCGCACAAATGACGATAATACGATGGTCAATGCGAAAATAAAAATACTTTATACCCGCATTATGCATGCATGTTGCATTCACCTGAACATGATGAGGTTAATGCGCTTATTCACGTTGATTGGGTCTCTCGGGGTGCGGTAATTGCACGTCTTCGTTGCATTCCTTCTCGGATCATTTTGGATTAGTTAAAGTGAATAAATGGGCACGTCAAGCAGATGGTTCACATCGCTAGAAAACTGCATTAAATTTGTTGCTTGCTACCTAGTTCGGAATAATCTTCTAACTCATATGGAAAATATTTTCATAATCATAGATTTAAATGTGGCAAACGTGCAAGTTAAGCTCGCCCTTATCTTTTCGAAAAATGTGCTCTAAATTTTCAGTACTCTCAAAAGATGCTTAATAAATGTCAGTAAACCAATGGGCTCGGTTCAATTGTGCAGAAGACGTTCTAGTAAATTCAAGCCTAAACGTAATTCGCATGCTGTAATCTTCCACACGAAAACTGACGACAAGACACAAAGAGCAGTTACGATCTTTCTTACACAAGAAGGCAAACTCAAATTATACGACGCACCTACAAAACTACACTGAAAAAATCCTGGTCATCATATTGATGAACGGCAATCATCAACCAAAAATTCTTTATTGCAATGAACTTTTTATATATTCAATGAACGTTTTCATCAAAATATTTTAAATGAAGATGTACAGCTCATCAATATTATGAACAACCATTCATCAAAGTATTGACCAATAAAATCATAACATACATACTCAAAACTTTATGACCGTTCAAAGTGATGAAGATTTTCATTATTTTGATGAACACATTCATCAATATGATGAAAATTGTTTGGTAGTGCAAAGATTTTAATTTCAAAACCTTCCATGAAGAAAATTTTCTCATTATCAATGTTTGCATTGAGAGGAAACTAATCATTAAACTGATTTACGCATACTTTGGTGGCAAAACTTGTGTCATTTTTGGATTAAGTGGTGGAACAGTGTCAAGGCATGTGCAGTTTTGTTCTAAGCGGTAGAAACATTTAGCAGTGTGACAGTTCAGGGTTGAATATTTCGTACGTTCAAGTATGTAAGTGATGATTCTGTGTTTTTAGTGAATTTTAATTTACTCACTTCAGATTCATCAAATCAATGTTTAAAGATTAACAAAAAGTTCTTCAAAATCAAAATGAACCAGACCAAATTAGTATGAGGATAATGAAAGATCTTAGGAGAGAAGAAAATGAAATGTTTTATTAGATTCCTCTGCTCGTAGTTTTAATGCCAACATTAATAGCACGGAATTATTATTTCAGAATTTTAAGATACATTCTTCCATGAGGGACATAATATCCGGTACGCAGAAGATCAAACTAAAGCTTAGAATAATGGTGCTGAATGTTTCAATTAGCATGTTTTATTTTGATAAAAATTATGCAGTGAATTAATTTTTATTAAAGTAAAAAAGCTAATACACTACGTATTTGTTTTTAAAATTGTGGTAATATATTTGAAAACAGCATTTTTGCACAATTTAGAATGTATACAATTCTCCCTGCATGTTTGGAAAGCATTGTTATATCGCTAACTTCGACTCTCCCAGGAATAATTTGCCAGAATGCAATATTAAAAATTGTAATCATTATACGTATTCATAAAAAATTCACAGTATAAATAAATCCATAAGTGATTTTTTTGTTAAATTCAATCTTCTCCTTTTCGTAGCATTACAGCCCCTCGCGGGCCTTCGTGTCCTGCTAATTGAACCTCTAATTGTCTCGGTCCATTGACCGCGTCCTCCAATTTTGAAATCCGAGCAGCGAACCGAGTCAGACCACGATTTTCTCACTGGTCTCCGGTCTTCAGTTCTCCCAAGAAATACCTTTTTGGGTATCCGTTGTTCATCCATACGATTCGTGTGGCCAGCCCATTGCAGCTTCCACAGTCTTACTTGCAAACTGTATTCTTTGGCGTATTTCGTCTCGGTCATTACCAGTTTTCGTTGTCTTAGCGCCTGAATACACAAAATCGCTCAAGTTTTCGAGACTATATTCGCGAAATCTGGTGTTTCGTTTACTTGAGGTACTTTTCTCGACTACGTCATGAGCTTTGTTTTATTTACATTTATTTGTAGCCCTACTAGTTTTACTTTGCTGTTGAGGTTCAGGAAGGGTTCTTTCGCGGTTGCTGATGACCTGGACAAAATGTTGATGTCATCCGCATAGGCTACCACTTGGCTCAACTTGTATAGTAATGTACCTCGTATATCGACAGGTAGCTTCCTTATGACGTACTCCAGAGCCAAATTGAATAGCAATGGGTCCACCCCATCTCCCTGCTTTAGTCCGATATTTTTGTCAAAGGCATCAGTGAGTTGGTTATTAATGCGGACTTGAGAGGTTGTTGATGTCATCCTAAAATACCTCAGAAATACCGAAATTATTGATAAAATCATCAACGCAGACAATTACACCAGGCGGTAGCAACGTACGAATAACAGCCGATGGACACCACATTGCTAGCGGGAAAACCCAGTAAGCAATAGCTTGAGGTGCAGCACCGAGTAGGCCATATTATAAGAAAAGAAAATCATTGAAAAAATTTATCACAATGACTCTTTTATCTAACACACCAAATTTGGTGTAGCAAAATAATCCTGTCATTGATCCCGCTGGAATAGGACTGCTGATGCTAAACTTCAGAAGAGCTAACATTAAACCAAAACACTCTGTGATTCTCACCTATAATTGATAGTGAAATCAATGACATGAAAGAAAAATATTTGAGTCTCTGCATTGCGCCAGCAATCATTAGACATTTTTTGGCAACTAAAAGTTTTAAGTGCAATTCTTACTTCCTCTGGTACATCCAAAAATCGAACAATAGCTTCCAAACCCAAATCAACTAGATAGATCTTCAATCTCGGAAAAATGCTGTCCTTAACCTTTTTATGGTAAAACATTCTTTTGAAGATGAACTGTGCAAATTTACGAAATTGAGATGGGACCTAGGACAAATTGTGAATACTCGCGTACATCCTTGACGAATCCATACGAACCTTCCTGAGGATTCACCCAGAAGCGCTTTGATTCCTCCAGTTCACCACAAATATATCCAGCCTATTATTCAAATTCCCAGAAAGACTCAAACTAAGAGCTCATATCGCTTAAGAATGCACGTAGAGGATAACAAATGAATTCACCCTTAAACCGAACAATTTTCAACTACACTTCAAGCCAAATGCAACTCCCTGATTCCTTCCCTGGATACACGCTTGGAGACTTCTCCTCTGGCATGACCGTGTACATGATTTTAAGTATTTTTTCATCATATTACCACCATTTAGGGCGGGCAGATTTAGTGAAGTCAAGAACGGTTTTTTTGTTATAGCGTTGCATTGTTATAGTAAAAAATGTGACTGAACGCTTATTCGAAACGTTTATTCTAAAACTATTTAAGATTTATCGCGAATATTGGTGTAACTTGTGCAACTGAATCAATAGATTGAGTTGGGTCATCATTAAACCCGTGCGCAGCCATAAGGGAGGGGACTCGGGAAGGTGTCCTTGCAACTTCAGGCCAAGTAAGGGTAGTGAAGCAAGGGCTTCTACTAATTTTTCTGATGGGGGAAACAAAAAAGGAAAAGAAATGCAAACTCTGAACAGTAGAGGATGCAAAGCAAATGCGAAAAGAAAAATTGTTTGCGGTAATAGTACAGTGTCTGAACTAACTGCTAATATAGTGCATCCAAGCAACAGTGTGCAGACCATCGAGTCCAGGAGGTCGGGAGGTGGTTCCAATGGTACGAAAGCTAACAGTGACATAGTTAACGCTAACGCGATGCCAAAATCAAAAACTAACCGCTACAATATCAACTCTAATGCCAAAACTATTCCTGTGATATTCGAAAGGAGATTTGACGGTAAGCTGATCAAAACTTTCCCCCATCCGATTCCATGCCAGATATTCAGCAAAACGGCTTAAAACTAAAAGTTTTCTTTTAGACCGTCTAAGCGCGAACAAGGCGATTGAAAATGATACCTGCCAGAAACATAACCTAAACGTGTTCATATTTAGATACGCTGCAATCAGCAATATAAATCTAGACCTGGAACTAACGGAGTTCATCAAGCTAGCTAAACCACGAAGCAGAACTGGAAATGAACTCACAGACATCGAAATCGTCAACGCTATCAGATTAAATAGAAGGGATCCAATCAACCTCACCAATTACATCACCACGCCATCGGTCAAGATCATAGCAGAGGAAAATTCTCTACCGAACTACTTAAAAATCGCGCATCACAACGCAAAAGTAGAATACTTTAAATTCAGACCAAGGCAGTGCAAAAACTGTGGTAGTCTAGGATACTCAACCCTTTTTTGCAATAACAAAGCTCGCAAATGCTTAAAGTACAGATTTACAGAATATGAAAGGGGTGCATGTCAAATGAAATTTTACTCTGAAATAGCAGCGAACACATGGCCACTGATCAAAACTTATATTCTAGTTTGGTTCATCCCATCCTTGAGTAATGTTCGCCAATTTGGTCGCATCATTTTAAGTGTGTGAAGTTCACGGTAGAAGCTGTAAAGAAAATATTTACATGGATCGTCTTCTTTAAGTTCCGGATTCCCTACATTTATTATGAATCACGCTTTAGCTATCCTGAATATTCCTTCGCTGAAAAAGCGTCAACTCTACCTTGATGAATATTTTCTTTACAGGCTTTGCCGTGGTTTCCCCGATACTTACTAAGGCAAGGTTCCAGTGAGGCGCGTTACGCGTTCTACAAGATCGTCTAATATCTTTGATATTCCAAACGCATGTAGCTGGTGTATTTTCACTCACCCATACTCAGAATACCAAGTAACCATGATGACCTTTAGCTTGGGCCATTCCCCCTCTCATATTTAGTTTATAAAAAAGATGTCAACTCTCTTCTTCTTAATTCTTAGTAATATGTTTTTATTTTTTTTCCTCGTTTTTCCAATTTTTATCACTTTCATGTTGCTATTTGCATTTTTTTCTTTCTCCTTACTATGCTATTACTTAATCCATTTTTTAATTGGATCTGTTCGGTAAAATAGAAATGATTAGATAAATAAATAAACTGCCTAAAGTGGCTTAAATACAAACACGACCTTGATGTCAGTTCAATGTTAAATACTCGTATCACAAACAAAGAAGTAAGAACCATTATTAACAGAAACAGATACGTTGGGCTAAATCTACAAAAGATCACCAACATGGATTTTCCACAGCTGAGAAAGGACAAATTCACTGATAAAAATAACCCTGTCAGGGGTATCAATTAGTCTAAGACATCTCCACTTTTCAAAAGAATATTGTAGAAAACGAACTGCTCCGCCCGAAACCAACCCTTAAAGACTCTCGACCATGTGTTTCGATTTATTTTATATAGTTATTGCAAATTTTTGTAGAATGATAAAATGTAAGCATATGAACTCGAAAAGTGCTCCATCTTCCAGGTGAATACGATGACCATACGCCCAAACCACATGTTAAAAATTTTCCAATTGAACGTCTAGAGCCAGACAAAATACAAAATCAGCATCGCAGTACACCTAACGAAGCACAATTATGCCTGTGGGCTCCTTCAGCTTAAATTGAACGGCCAATCACAGAAATAGTGACTTCATTGGCAAACAAAGAGAGAACGATGTTGGTGGGGGGTTGGTAACCTATTAGCTAGGATATCAAATGCAGGCAAATTAGTTTAAACACCAATCTGGAAGCGCTTGCTGTGTAAACATTGCGCGTCGCTGCATCAGTATTTAAAACTGGATAGATAAAACCAAGCACCAGCTGGATTTTACTAGACGGGTGAAAATCTTAGATTCCAAATACTTAACACCGGAATCTACACTTTCAAAAGAATCACGGTCCGTCATCGCGTCAAACGTACCTTTCAACCTGATCAGCTGATGCGAGATCAAGGACAACCTATCTAACAGCTATCATTATCCCATTAAGATCACGATTAAAGTAGATTCGAGGACTTGGCGACTGTGTCGAGACAAGCAGAGGATTGGAAAGATAGCGCGACTGGTTCCGCCAATGGAAACTTTGAGAACATCATCAATTAAGCAAGCCAAATTATCAACAATAACACCAAATGCCAAAAAGTCGAATACAGTAACAAGTATTGGTGGTCAAAAGAACTTATGAAGATCTGAAGCAGAAAAAATATGGCTTTAAACAAGTTTAAGCAATTGAGGAAGAATTGGTCTGCCTTAAACAAAACGAGATATGAGTAGAAAACGGTATTTAGAGAGGCTAAAAAGAAAGGGTGAGAAAAAGCTGTTTTCAATTCCTGTGATGATGGGAACACAAAACGTTTATGGAACTATGTCAACGACATAAAAATTCACAAGTTGCACCAATATTATCAAGGAAGCTGTAACCGCCATTAACCCCGTTAACCCCGATTATCTGATTAAAGCTGAGGAGGTGCATCAGGCCTTCAACGAACAAAGTAAGCCTATGGCACCTGGTGCCGACAGAATCAATTACAATATGCTAAACATCCTTGCTTCAAATCACCTTCAATGCTTCCTTGAGGCTTGTAATAAGCTGCTAACCAGCGCAAAGCCAAGGACGTCTGCAGGATAATTAGTTTCGCCTCAACACCAAAACCCAACAAGGATTCTACACATCTCAGTAGCTACAGACCAATCTCTTTAATTAGTATACTAATTAAAATGATGCCTAAACAGATCAAAATTAAACTCGTCCATTTTGTTGAAGGAAACAACATATTGTCCCCAAAATGCTATGCTCATAGGAAAAACAAGTGGACTACAGCCTGCCTTAACACAATGATGTTCAAACTAGAAAAAGGCAGCGGTTCTAAGTTTAAAATGGTTGTCAATCTTGACATTACCAATGCACACGGAAAAGTGGATCTAAATCAGCTTAAGCAAACTCTACTCAATGTCGGCATACGGGTAAACACGCCATATATCGACTGGATCATCGAACTTTTCAGTCGAAGTATCCTGTTGTTAAGTAATCAAAGGGTCACGGTAAACAACGATCTATCACAGGGTGACGTTTTAAGCGATCTCCCGTTCAACGTCTATACAATTGTTCTACATTGTCTAGCAAACAACAAGACCACTGGCTTGCAATACGCCGGCAATTTCCCTATGCTATCAGAAGGAAAGAAGCTCCTCGACACTGTGGATGCTTTACAAGGCAAGTTAAATTATTTCAGCGGAGTTTGTGACTCGCTGGGTTTAAACGTGACTCCTGCCAAAACACAAGCGATAATTTTTTCTAGACCCAAACACCCTCAACGTTCCCTAAGCATAAATAGAAGGCTAATTGCATGGCAAACAGCAGATGGAAAGTCCATAAAATACCAAAATCATGTGTTATTGTTGTTGCAATTCGAGAAATTTCAAATGGTAATAACTACCGTGTATATCATTCAATTTTCATCAAACTTACAAAGTTTAAGGACCTTTTGTAGAACTACTTAAATACCTATACGAGTTTATTGAGGAATATGTGAAATTTGAATATAATACTATTATTAACAAAGTTGAACGAATTTTGACTACTAAGGTATTTTTTGTTGTTGTACTCATAAACAACTACCTTCATAATTTTTTTCAAATTTTTCGGATCACAGGTGTCCGATCGCGAGGGGGACACAAATTTTTCGTGTATTTGCCCTCCCTGTGCGCCCTCTGAAGCGAAAAGTGTCAAATTAAGACATGTTTTGAAAATCTCCCATCAAGACCTTTCATTTGATACCCATATCGGCTACATTCGATGAAATTTTTTTTTTCGGGGGCCACTCCCGAATATGGGGAAACCGCCCTTAAATACCTTATAAATTTTTTTTTTGTAGTTGGACTTTGAAGAGAGCACCACTTCACACTTGCTTATACAATTTGATGTTTCTAGCTTAAGTAGTTTGCGAGAAAAAGCGCTGTGACACACGGATGGCTGGACGGACGGACAGAAAGGACGCGATTTTACAAAACCTAAAAACCGGCCAGAATTGATCAATAGAAAGGTCGTTGGCTTCCATCATGACAATGCCAGATCACACACATCTTTGATGACCCGGCAAAAATTGACAGAGCTTGGCTGGTATGTTTTGATGCATCCACCGTATAGTCCAGAGCTTGCACCATCAGACTACCATTTGTTTCGGTCTCTGCAAAACTTCCTTAATGAAAAAAAATTCACTTCAAAAGGGACTGTGAAAACCGCTTGGCCAATTTTTTCACTGATAAACCACAGAAGTTCTACACAGATGGAATAATGGCTCTACCAAAAAAAATGGCAAAAGGTCATAGATAAAAAAAAAGACCTTTTTATTTACATTAGGACCATCGTTTGCTAGTGATTTTTTGTTTATAAACTGAACGATTCGATTACTTTCAGTTAAAAACTTAACAATGTTTGAGCATCCCCTTATTGATAAAATAAGTTACTAAATGTCGATTTATGACGAGATTTCGACCAATAGTTCACTCTGATTGCTTTGCATTGCTTGTGTCATCGTATTGTGAAGAAAAGTAAGCATAAAGTTTCGTTAATTCTTCTAAAAACTATGAAAAACTGGACCTAGAGCATATGATATCAAATATGATACTTTTGTCGGTGTTGTAGTTAGTTTACCTGTGTCAGGCCCCGGAAATATGGCTTGAAATAATTGCTTTGTATGCTTACAAGAATTTGCTGAATAATTTTGACTACAAATTCCATACTCCACAATAATTCAGCTTTCAATGCAACATTCTTTTCATGATACACTCGACCCAGAACTGATTGTTTTTTATCACTAACCGTGTTGACGCCCGACATGTTTCAGCTTGCTGCGGTGAAGCAGCTGAGCTCAATTTCAACTAAATTTTATCAAGTTTGAACAAATTCTTCTTATGTTTATCTCCTTTGGCATGCTGATCAATGTGTGAAAACCCTTTCGCAGTTGAAAACTTTACGTTACAAATGTTGCAGAAACAAAAATATTGATCGCCATCGATTTGCGAAGCCCAAGAAAAAACTAAGCATTGATTGGAATTTTGACAGATTAGCCACTTATCTTGAAATCTAGTTTTATGTTGGCTGATTTCTAACTCGTATCAAATTCTAGAATAGAAAATAATTTTGATAAATTTTGAGCCCAATATTATCCAATTTTTCTTTTTTTCAAAATCGTTTAGCTCATAGTATTCACTTACCTCTCAGTGTGTAATAAAAAAGATTCACACTTTTTTCACTAAAACATACAACTTGATAAAGAGAAAGAATTCTTCTCTGTAGAGAGGTTTGATGTAAACTAACAACGAGTGAAGAGTCATGCTGTCAATCGCGGCTGTGTATATTCTTGTTCTAACTAATGCGTGTTCGAACTTGCCGTCGCAGCAGTGGCGGAGCAGACGCCAACAACCTTATCCGCATCGCGCACAGTTTATTTCGCGGAAAATAAGCAAATGGGGAAAATAGAGGAATAGGGGAAAGAAATTTTCATTTAAGGACTAATTAGGGGAAAAGTTGAGAAAGGTGGAAAATAGAGGAGTAGAGAAAGTCTGTGAACCCTGGACTCAACTTAATTCTTTAAGTATACCGAATGAATATTTACAAAAGAAGTTAAATAAGCTTTATAATGCAACACAACAATTGAATTAGTCCTCTAATTACTAAGTTTGGTTGTTTTCGTTGAATTGCAAGAAAAATGCAACATAATATTCTGCTAATTTATTATCCGCTTTGATTTCAAATTTTCACAATAATCTTTGTCGCCCGCTTCCTTTAATCATATTACTGGATTAATTCTCAAAGAAATGATTAGGCTCATATCACATTGATCTGATAACGAAATGCATTTTGATGCAACTCAACCTGATTATAATTTCCTATCTGCATCGGGACTTTAACAAAAAAAAATTAACAATTCGTTCCTCAATTAGCTGTACAATTAACCTAGTGATAAAATCCAATCATAAATAACAATACCTATAGCCCATATCTGATAAATGCAAATGTCAGGTGAATTTGATTTGAAATGCGGTACATCATTATATCAAAGTCATTAAAATCTTTTCAATTATTTTATCAATAATACGTGCTCAGATAGATGTGCCAAAGGGTATTAATATAGTATAACTGATAATCATTCCATTGTGCAAAATACAATTATTTTATCATTGATTTCGTGATTTCGAGAAGGTATCAGTCATTGATCTTGTATTACTCGTATATTGTTGCAAACAGTGATTTGACAACGCGTGGTTTAGATTTAGCAAATTTATTTTACTAATCGTTAACAAGCGCATGGGCTCTCAGTAATGAAAGACATTCGTATTACTCTCTCTTACCGGCAAAGTTTCATTCTTTCGATGTTTCAAAAATGTTGTGGATAACTGGAAAATAGTCGCTGAAAGTTAAACTTATAATCTAAGTTAAGTTGACAATCATTTAAGGCATGGATTTAATTGTAGATATCAATGTTTCATTAGCGCCTCACCACGGTTTAGTTTCTGTTCAACAAAGGTGAAGTGTTGATCTACCGATTCAACGATTATTTTAAGAGACCGTGAATATCTATGAGTAAGTACATTTGAAAGAAATTACTAATCAGGCATTCTTTCTTGAATGAATAAATACGAGTATAACGGCTGATTTCATTATACAGTGTTCAGGCCCGACTAGGCGATTTCACTCTTTGAAGAATATGGGAGTTCTTGTTAAGAAAAGATTAGTTCATCTGTTGTAGAATAGAAATAATATATTATGCGACTTTAAGTTTATTGATTTCCCTCGAATACGAGGTGTGACAATTAAGTAATGAGACTGATTTTATTGCAGTGCTTATGTTATACCTGCGACCTTGAAACTCCCTTCTCTTTCTTCGGCATCCTTCCCCTCTCTATTGATATATTTCCCATTGTTCTAGCTTGTTTAGTTCGCCTGCTGTGTCGTGTTGAGTAGAGGTGTGTTGGTGGTGCGCATCACGAAAATGGAGAAACGAAATCAAGAGCAACAGCGAAACAGCATGGTGTGCATGGTGATAGTGCTCCTATTCGTGCCCAGGTGTTTTGATGGCATAAAGAGTATAAGGAGGGGCGTGGAATACGAGGCGCGAAGCGGGAGACCAATCGAGGTGCGGACTGACGGGAATACGCAGCGTGTGCGCGCCCTAATCCGTTCGAGTACTCCCAAGTACTCGAAAGATTGCGAAAACGAGTCAACAGGGTGTGCCCAGACATCGCTCGTAACTGGACCACACTGCCCTCAGCGTGTCCCAGTATTTGGCCTCTAAAGGGATCGCCGTGTTGCAACAGTCACCTTATTTGCATGATATGTCACCTTGTGACTTTTTTGTTCCCTAAAACAAAATCGGTGGTCAAAGGAACCCATTTTGAGTCAATTACGGACATCCAGGAGGCCGTGACGATGCTACTCGCGGACACCCCAGTCGAAGCGTTCCAGAAATGTTACGAAGCATGGAAAACGCATCGGAATCGTTGTACAGCTGCCCAAGGGGACAACTTTGAAGGGGATGGCAGAGTTGTAGAATAATTTTTAAATATACAGTTTTCATGGAATCAGTCTTATTACTTAATTTTCACACCTCGTATGTCAACTTACAACAAGTCACATTCAGTTCTGGCTGCTTCTGTTGAATTTCCGATTCATTTGGAATCCTTCAGAATTAAATTTCTACGATCTTAATGATTAATCATGAGCATGTGAATTACCAATTCACCTAACAACTGTACAAATATTGTCTTGGAATCAGAAAAGTACCGAACTATTCACCTTAATATGATTCACTACCTTCGAAGCAAGGAGAAATGGGGTGATACAACCGATTATATGTCTTATGACGTAAATTTTTTCTCAATTTTCAGTTATTAATTTTAGGTGAAAAGTACTGAACATGGATTAAACTGCTTCATAAGTTTAGTGTTTTATGGGTTTATGTTTATACTTACTATAAATATTATTTTTTTATACTATATATTGTCCCCATTTAAGAAGATAATCCTCTATCCCCTGAATGGCTGTCTGTAGTTAAAGAATGTGTATTATATTTTGAGGAAATATTGGTTTATATACATCTTTTCAAAGAACTATGTTGTTAAAATCTGTAAATGTCCGTTATTATTCCAATTTGCTTCAAGTTCTTTAACTCAAATTATGTAACTTGTACAATGGTTGTCAAATTTTTAATTCACATTAGTCCTTCTGCCAAATTTTGCCGAATCAACTTCACTGTTCAGTAGTTTTCTACAATTTTCTGACAAAAAATAAAACAAATAGAGTAAAATTTCAAAATTTTATTTTATTTTTATAGCCAGACCATTTACAAAAAATTAAATTATTTCTTTTTTCTTTTCTATTTCAGAGGGGGGAAGAGAAAATCAATGTAAGTGAAACAAGTGCCTATATTTCTTTTAGTGCACTAAATATCATGATATTTTCTGATTTCCTAAAATAATTATTTGATGCCAACAGCTTTATGTTTACTAATCTCCAGCAAATATTTATTAAAATAATTCCAGCGAAGCCCAACGAAATTGAAAAAATCCAAATTTTTCATACATCTAATTAAATCAAAAACATAAACAATTGAAAGCGATAAAACGGTAGAATTTCTTGTCTCTGTTTGAAATATTTTCTCATTTCTAAAACTCCATTACTTGCATTTTTCATGGCTACGCAATAGTGAAACCTGGACTTATTTCATGCACTTTCCTAAAAAAATGTGCAAGTCTATTAAAAACGTGTTCATCTTATTTCAAACTAGGCCTCTTTTATTGTTGCCAAAAAGACGCCATCTAGCTAAAGGGCACTTTTCCGTTCAGACAAGAGAGAAAGCTGTTGGATGCCTGTGTCTTCTCCATAAGATGATCCAGAATAACTTACTTTATTTGTAGGACCTACCAAGTGCAGTGTCTTAGTAGATTGTAGCGTTTTACTACCAGATTCACTGAAAAGAGCCGGCTTGTAACACGGAACAAGCCCGTATTCTGTCTTTGCTGCCTTTCGCCCAAAAAGAAGTTATAGTAAGAATCACCTCCTACCCCTGCGAAAAATCTTCTTAACAATGAGTAATCGTAATAATAAAATTTCTGATTTCTTCGGTATTGATAATCTATAGATTTTAAATTTTCTTTCATCATCATGTTTCTTCCTCTTCTTCTTAACACTGCAGCCCCTCTCTGGCCTTCGCTTCCTGCAAATAGCGCCTTCAACTGTCTCGGTCCATTGACCGCGTCCTTCAATTTCGAAATCCGAGCAGCGATGAACTGTCTTCGTCGACCGAGTCAGACCAACGTTTCCCCACTGGTCTCCGGCCTTCAGTTCTCCCAACGAATACCTTTTTGTGTATCCGTTGTTCGCCCATACAATTCATGTGGCCAGCCCATTACAGCTTCCTTCTTATAATCGTTGAGACCCCCGGCTTGTCAAAAATTTTATTCAGCTCATGGTTGTGTCGAATTCACCATTGGTCCTCGTCTAGCTTTGCTCCGAATATTCGCCTCAGGACCCGTCGCTCAAAGGCGTTCAATATATTTGCGGATGCTTGGGTTAGGGTCCATGTTTCACACCCATAGCATAACACAGGTCTTATCACAGATGTGTATACTTGGAGCTTTGTTCTCCTGTGTATGCAGCTGGTCTTCAAGATCACCAATACTTAATAAAATATGTTATTTGCGAGCTGTATTCTTCGACGTATTTCGCCATTTTCATAACTGGTTCTCGTTATTTTGGCGCCTAAATACAGAAATACGCCTACATTTTCGATACTGTATTCACCAAGTGTGATATTTTGTGAACTTTAGTTATTTTTCCTCAACTGCGTCTTGAGATTTGTTTTCTCTTCATTGATCTGTAGTCCTACTAGCCTTGCTTTGGTGTCGAGTTTCATGAAGAGTTATTTGGCCGTTGTTAATGACCGTGACAAAATGTTGATGTCATCTGCATACGTTACTACTTGGCTCGACTTGAATAGTAATGTACCTCGCGTATCGACAGGTAGCTTCCTTATGACGTACTCCAAAGCCAAATTGAATAGCATTGGGGCCAGCCCATCTCCCTGCTTTAGTTCGAGATTTGTGTCAAAGGCATCGGTGAGTTGGTTATTGATGCAAACTTGGGAGGTCGTCGACGTCATTGTCATTATGGTAAGACGGACTAATTTCGCTGGGATGCGAAAGCAAAGCATTGTTTGGTAGAGTACGTTATGATCAATACTGTCGTATGCTTGCTTAAAGTCAACGAAAATTTGGTGTATGTCTATGTTGAACTCCCAGCGTTTTTAAGTACCTGCTTGACTGTGAACAATTGTCTATTGTCGATTTACCTGCCTGTTGGCGTATGATCCGATTTTATTTTCTAAGATTTTTGAAAATATTTTGTACGCCGTACAAAGAGTGATATGCCCCTATAATTTTCGCACTGTAGCTTGTCACCTATTTTGTGGATAGGGAATATAATTGATTGGCTCCACTCTTTCGGCATATTTTCTTGTTGCCAAATGTGCTGGATGACTTTTTGAATAGCTTAAGGAATACGACTGCCACCATATTTGATGAGCTCCACTGGAATCTCATCGATGGCCGACGATTTCTTATTCTTTTGGGCTTTGATGGTGGAACAAACTTCGTCCAGAGTTGGTGGGGCCAATGGAAGCTTTTCGCCAACATCTATAGGCTCCGATGCTCTGAAGCTGTGCGGAGGATTAGGGAGATTCTTAAAATATGATGCCCATCTTTCCTTAATCTTGGTTTCATCAGCGATGATATTGCCAATGTCATCGCGGCAGAGCGTGGTTTTGGGCTGATAACCACGTTTAAGACTTTTCACTACTTTGTATGCTTGCCTGGTGTTGTTGCTCATCATCATGTTTAATGTCTTCTTTTTCTTCTTTTTTCACAAGTTTTTGTTTTTCGTTGCATATCTGTCATTTTAAGGCTGAACCTTATATTTCAGAATGCTGAACGCTTTGTTTCTTCCTAATTTGTTCATGCTCTACTTTCCTCTACCTTCTTCTCCTTTTCTGCCTTTGCCATGATACATTTTAATTTTAAGATTTTATTTTTATTAAACTTTGCATTGAAACATTAACAATCGTAGTATTAAACAAAATCAGCAATAGAAATTTTTATTCTTATCGATAATGCCACTTCCTTTAATCAGTCGTTATTTTCTTAACCTAAAAGCATGCTTTCGAAAAACAATCATATAAAATAGAAAAATAATCATATAAAATAGAAAAACACACGAAAAATTGAATACAACTCGTTTCATGTACAAAAAATTATACTTTTAAAAAAAGTTAAAACAAAAACCAAAAAAACTTCTTTCAAAACATTTTAACATCATGAACTGATGATCAAGTTATAAGCATGATTAGCATACCACTTTCGCACATGTCATGCAAATAGGCAGTCTACAGTTAAGATGCAAGTGTACAGTCTTCACTCTCTTTGGCGGACAGAAAGAGCATCTCTTTCTTTTACTCCTCTCCAATTTCAGGTTTTCCTCATACGCAGATGATGATGCTGATGTTAGTTGTAGTTTCAGAGCTGTTGCAGTGCTTGTCCTGAGTTCAGTAAGAAGCCTTTGTTTGTAACATCTTTCTTTCATGAAGGGTTCACAAAACATTTTTGCAAGTCCTTTCAAAAACATCATCCTTGTCATCTTTGACGTCCTTACATGACTTTGCTGGATAATAAAAGCATTCAGTGCACTCATGTCTAATATTCTATTTAAAACAGGCATTGGCCAACGACATGTTCAACGACTACTTGAATATACCGAACACATTTGATCGACAGAATCAACACCACCTTTTGTGCTGTTATAATGAAGAATAATGCGAGATTTCTTAGTAGATTAATCTACAACGTTGTCATAATGTATGGAAGAAACTTCTTTGGCACATAACTCACAATTGTCGTGTCATTTGTGAACCCGAAAAGTGATGATCCGATTGGTCAATCCTTGTGACACAAGATCTCTTTAGGAATTTCCTTCTTGTTTTTCTCATAGTTCCAACGACAGTAAGACCTTTGGATTTTATAACATTGATGAGTTCCATCGACGTGTACTAATTGTCTGTAGTGATGTTGCGGTTGGAGTTCAAAATTATCTGCCATAATCCCAGACACGATTGCACAAGAATTGGATATTTTCTCTCTTCTTCTGTCAAAGTCAGGCCGTCGGTGTGTTTTTTTATTTTTAAATACGTATTCAGCACGTAGTGTGTTTAAGAATCTGCAAGACATTGCATTGTCAACCCATATCTGTTGGGTTTGCTTGAAATATACATTTTGAAGGAGCAGCGTCCCCTGAAAGCAAGCATCATTTCATCAATAGTTGCATTAGCACCGATAGAGTAATTCACTTGTGAATTTTCATTGATGATATTGATAATCTCTGTCACTTTGCAACTCAGATCAGTTCTTCTTCGTTCTTCGCTATCATCTGGATTTTCAAAGCGAAGGCACATTAGAAGTATATCAGATTGCAATAAAGACATACACGCCCGAGAAATCGCTCGCCCAGTGCCATCGGTACCGAAAATCGAGATCACGGCATCATGATTCGACTTGAATACCGCAGAGTATTCCCTCAATTCTGTGCGATTTGCTGACTGGTACTTCAATCTAAACCCTGCTAATTTGTTGTTTGTCCACAAAAGTGTTTTGTTTTTGATATTTGCATCAAATATTGGATATTCTAAAAAGTACTGAGCCTTTTTTGTCACTAGATTGGGCAATACTAACCAGATTGAGTCAAACTGACATGCGTAAGAAAGATGACATTCCAGTCTACAATTTTCATATGGACAGTTTTGTATTTCGTCATCCGTGTCAAAAGTTGTATTCATTTAAAAATGAGCGAAATTTCTGAAAAAACTCGTTATATTTTACAATATCACTACGATCAAGATGAGAATGCATCGCAGGCTCGTGAAAAAATTTGTAATGTCTACGGTCAAGATACTTTATCACAAGCCACAGCCAATAGATGGTTCGCTCGATTTCGTTCTAAAAATTTTGATGTCAAAGATGCACCTGGCTCAGGTCAACCAATCACTGAAAAAGTCGATGAAATCTTACAAAAAATTGAAGAAGACCGACACATATGCAGCCATGACATTGCTAAAGAACTAAATATCCATCGCCAAACAGTTTTGGACCATATACAAAGAAGCTCGACGTTTGGGTGCCGCATGAATTAACACAAAAAAATTTGAACGACGGAATTTCCATTAGCAAAATGCTAATAAAACAGAACAAAATCGAGCCATTTTTGAAGCAAATCATTACGGGCGATGAAAAATGGGTAAGATATGAAAATGTCGTTCGAAAAAGATCATGGTCAAAAAAGGTGAATCATCACAAACCACTTCAAAGCCAGGATTAACACCAAATAAGGTTGTGCTGTGTATATTGTGGGATTGGAAGGGAATTGTTTATCATGAGATGCCAGAACCTGGCCAAACACTCAATTCGGCTCCGTACTGTCAGCGATTAACCAGATTGCAACAAGCAATTTAAAACAAGTTGGGTAGACAGACCTACGCTCATGTCGGAATGGTTTTGTACCCAACTTCTCAGAAATGCAGTCACCAGCAACGAATAAAGTCAAAAAATATGTGCACGTTCAAAAGAAAATCCATTGTTTTTCTATTTTCATCGATCGACATTTTGTTGTAAACTAACACAAATCACTCAAATCATAAATCCCCAAAAATTTTAAGGTTATCGAACTTATTTGAAAATTTTGTGAAGATCAAATCAAAACTGCAATGACTGATTCTATGAAAGTCCATAAAATACCAAAATCATGTGTTATTGTTGTTGTAAATGGAGAAATTTCAAATGGCTATAACTTCCGTGTATGTCATTCGATTTTCATCAAATTTACAAAGTTTAATGACTTTTTGTAGGACTACTTAAATATAAGGGTACCTATACGACTTTATTGGGGAAAATGTGAAATTTGAATATCATACTATTATTAACAAAGTTGATCGGATTTTGACTTTCAATATATTTGTTGTTGTTGTACTCATAAACACCTAACTCCATAATTTTTTCAGATTTTTCGGATCACAGGTGTCCAATCACGACGGGGGGAGAGGGTGCACAAATTTTTCGTGTATTTCTCCTCCCTGCACGCCCTTCGAAGCAAAAAGTGTAAATTAAAGACCTGTTTTGAAAAGTTCTCATCAAGACCTTTCATTTGATACCCTTATCGACTACCTCTAATGTAATTTTTTTTTCGGGGGCCACTCCCCTATACGGGGAGAATTTTTTTGTAATTGAACTTTGAAGAGAGCACCACTTTACATCTACATACAAAATTTGATGTTTCTAGCTTCGGTAGTTTGCGAGAAAAAGTTCTGTGACACACGGACGGACAGGCAGGACACGATTTTAGTAGGGGTTTGTAAAATTATTTTACAAAACCCTAAAAACCGGCCAGAATTTATCAATAGAAAGGACGTTGTCTTCCATCATAACAATGCCATACCACACACACCTTTGATGACCTGGCAAAAATTGACAGAGCTTGGCTGGGAAGCTTTGATGCATCCACCATACAGTCCAGACCTTGCATCATCAGACTACTATTTGTTTCGGTCTCTGCAAAACTTCCTTAATGAAAAGAGATTCACTTCAAAAAAGGACTTTGAAAATTACTTGGCCAAGTTTTTCGCCGATAAACCACAGAAGTTCTACACAGATGGAATAATGACTCTACCCAAAAAAAATGGCAAAATGGTCATAGATAATAATGGACAATATGTACTTTAATAAAATCAGTTTTAAACAAATATTCAATCGAAAAATGACAAAAATGGCCGAATACTTTTTAGAACATCCAATATTATCTGAAATGCATCATTTGGATTGAGCGGCTCAATAGCTGTTGGTCGAGATGTAGTAAATGGCAATATTGATAATATTATGGCTTCTGATACGGGTGTTTCTTGCAGGAGGTGTTTTGGCCCACTTGAATCTATTTTTTCCGTAATAATTTCCAGTGGAATTGGTCTGTACGTCTACTCCTTCATCTTGGCAAGTGTCTTCGCTTAAGGACAATTCAGAGTTTGAGTTATGATTACTCTTTATCACAAACTCCTCTTCACTGTCGGAAAACTAATTTCCTGAGTGAATGGTCGGAGCATTATTTCGAGATGTGGGTGAATTTCTACCGATTTCATCTTCATCACTATCTAATTCGTTCAACCACTGCTCTATTATATCATCTCTATTTGTAGGAATAAAAAGACAGTAAAATTAATAATCAATGAAAACTTAAAAAAGTTTCATAACGATAATGGTGGGTCCCACAGACCTGCACGCGCACCAATACTCACCTTTGTAGTAGCGAGCAAAGCACGACCGGTTCCCTCAACGTGGTTGGGCGTACTGTTGGAAGGTACCTAGGATCGGAGGGCGCTGGGGTACACGCCGTATTTTTTACACGGTTCAAAGATTTACCATAGGTCCACTGGTAATGATCGAATGTATCGGCACTCGAGAAGGTGATATGGTCAGCAATACCACCTAGCTGCGACATGGTCTGATTTCAAACTAATACGTAGGTATCACAACTGAATAGGCTTATAGTCCGCACAAAGAATCACTAGAAACAAATCTCGTTGCCAGCAACAGGATTTGAACCAGGGATCTTCGGCTTATGTAGCTAACACTTCCCATTTATTGTCTTATAATATTATTTGGCACTGAATATGACTGTCTTTCTTGTAGCCAAGAATCATAGAAAATTGCAAAATATTCCTTTTTCTTTTATTTGATTCAGAGATCTTCACCTATCGTACGCAACGATATGATCAATATTTATTCCTCATTTTCCTTTTCGTCCAACTTTTCAGCCTCTCATTTACGTTGGTTTTGTTTTGCACTTCTTTCGAATTCCATATCAATTTCTCCCAAAAATCGACAATTTCTTCCTTGTGTCTTCATCTTCACTTTCTTTGCCGTTCTCTTTATTCTGAGTGCATCCGAAATGATAATGTAACGTATTTTTAGGGCTTTGTAAAATAATTTGACAAAACCCTACTAGTTTCGCGACCTGTCTGTCCGTCTGTCCGTCCGTCCGTCCGTCCGTGTGTCACAGCACTTTTTCTCAAAAACTACTTAAGCTAGAAACATCAAATTTTGTATGCAGGTGTATAGTGATGCCCTCTTCAAAGTTCAACTACAAAAAATGTTACAAGGTATTTAAGGGGGGGGTCTCCCCATATAGGGGAGTGGTCCCCGAAAAAAAAAAATTCATCAAAGGTAGCCGATATGGGTATCAAATTTGATACTTTTTGCTTCGAGGGACGCGCAGGGAGGGGAAATACACGAAAAATTTGCGTCCCCCCCCCCTCGCGATTGGACACCTGTGATCCGAAAAATCTGAAAAAAATTATGATGGTAGGTGTTTATGAGTACAACAACAACAAATACCCTAGAAGTCGAAATTCGCTCAACTTTGTTAATAATAGTATGATATTTGAATTTCACATTTTCGCGAATAAAATCGTATCGGTACCCTTAAACTAAACGAAATTCGATATTTACGTAGTCCTACTAAGGATTTTTAAACTTTGTAAGTTTGATGAAAATCGAATGATACACACGGAAGTTATAGCCGTTTGAAATTTCTCCAATTACAACAACAATAACACATGATTTTGGTATTTTATGGACTTTCCATCCAATCAGTCACTGCAGTTTTGACTTGATCTTCTTAAAATTTTCCAATAAGGTGAATAACATTAATTTTATTGAGAATTCATGATTTGAGTGATTTATGTTGGTTTGCAACAAAATGCCGACCGTCGAAAGTAGAAAAACAATGAATTTTCCTTTGAACGTGCACATCTCTTTGACATATTTCTTGACGTTGGATACAAAACCCTTCTGACATGGGCGTAGGTCTGTTAACCCAACTTGTTTTCTTTCAATTTTGCTCGTTACTAGTTTTATGGTTTAACTGTTAATTTCTACTGTATACAAGTAGTTATCCATCTCATTTACACCACCTTTGCTTTAGTGGGTTTCCCTATATCTTCATTGAACGTATCTATATTTTTGATTTGTTAAGCGAGTATAAATGTGTTGCTGTCGGCCTCCTACAGGTAAACCCAGTTTTCTCAGACGGAAAGGACACAACGTCGAGAGGAAAAGATCTCGACGTAGCTTCATTTCCGTTTAAAAAAATTAGATTACCTGTTTGAGGACGGCAGCAAGCTGGTTAGTATGAAATTACCCATTCTCAGCCGTTGCTCATCTTTGTAAGGTTATTAAGCCTGCTGAAGTATAGTCGCAGTGATATTTGAGGTGTCTTTCAATACATGGATTTGCTGCAACGTTTCTCAGAATGGTCCAACATAACAAACATGTTCATTTTCAACGGGACACACATTTTCTCAATGTGTTTGTATCATTTAGCTATTAAAATTGCCAGCCGTCGACTAGTGTATACGAGCTACTGAAAGGATGGGTTATAATCAGTTTTCCCGAGGCCAATACCATAAGTGGGAATGGATTTATTTCAGTGCGTGCAGGTGGATCATTTCGAAATTTCCGGGCCTTATGAGCCTTTCCCTTGCGTCATTTCCATTGATGGAAGCTGAATTTCCATAGTATTCTCTCTTCGTCTTGATTTTACCACCTAAGTATTCTTTGTACGCCTGTTTCTTTTTGTCTAACGCATTCTGCTACTCATCATCGAACCAACCATTAATCTTGCACCGGGTTTAATGTTCGGTCGTCTGTTCTGCCACGGTATGAATAGCCGCCTTCACTTCAATGCGCCTGATAAAATGGGAACCAGCTAGTTGTCGAGGGTCTCCATGAAATTTTTTGCCACAAGCGCTGTTTGGCGCCTTTTCCAGGTCATTTTATGTATGCGTCGATGAGGGAAATAATTCGAACGTATGACTAGATTTCTGCTTCATGCAGAGTCACTCAGACGCTGGCCGTTGTCATTTGTTTCATCGTGAAGGCTATATCTTCCAGTCATTCCCCCATACGATGTGTCATTGCCAAACTTAGCGTTGAAATTACCCAGAATTATTTTTGTTACTCTTTCCAGGTGATTGTACAACGTTTCCTTTGTTACTTCGTCGTTTCCTTGAATCGATTTCGATTTTATGATCCATACGTTATTGATTTTAAGGCAGTCAATGAACGGTTGTGTGTGATCCGTACACACAACCGTTCATTGACTGCCTTAAAATCAATAACGTGCGATTTGAGCTCCCCATCTACAATGAAGGCCTCTTCGAATTCTCATTTTCCAGTAGGGTTCCCACTTTTGAATATTGTGTCTGATCTCATGTCTTGAATATAATTTCCAATCCAGTTCTTTTCCTGGATTGCCAGTATTTTAATGTATATTGACTATCCTGTTATAAAAGGTCGTCAACAGCGCCAAGGTAATTGAGTGATCTGACTCTCCAGGATCTAATCTCACAGTTCTTTTTCCGTTTGCGAGGTCATTGTCGTGAGTCGAATCTATTCGGAGGCTCTTCTGTAGATTTTGAAACATTGATGGGTTTTCCAGGAACGGGGAGTAAGTCCGTCGCCTAACCTCTGGCGGCATGGTTATTACTTCGGTGCAGAAGTTAGTTGAGTGGTCAAAAAATTAAAAAGCTGCAAATTGAAAATGGACGAGTGAAAGGAGTGAAGAATATAGTTTTGTAGTGGGAAAATTAAAACAAGTTGTGTAGACAGACCTATGCTCATGTCAGAAGGGTTTTGTACTTAACTTACAAAATGCAGTAACCAGCAACGAATAAAATCAAGAAACATGTCAAAGACGATTTTATTGGAGAAAATGTGAAATTCGAGGATCATACTATTATTAATAAAGTTGAACGAATTTTGACTTCTCAGGTATTTTTTATAGTTATACCCATGAATATCTCCTTTGATAATTTCTTCAGATTTTTTAGATCACGGGTGTCCATTCGCGAGGGAGGAAACATATTTTTCATGAAGCAAAAACTGTCAGTTTAAGAACTGTTTTGAAAAGCTCTCATAGAGAACTTTCCGTTGATACTCATATCGGCTACATTTCATGAAATTTTTTTTCAGGGGCCACTCTTCTATACTGTAATCATCGATTCATGGCCTATTTTTCCGAATCCTAGAATGGTTACAAAGCCCTTTTGCTAGGAGCTCTCTCCTGCTTCTTCGACTTGTTTCAATTGTATGTACTCATTTTCATGATACCTATCACTTCTGATATTTTCATGCAAATTCTAGCCTAGTTGTAGTGTCTAAGTCGGTAAAAAGCGCATATGGCTCCATAGTCATATGCTTCCATAGTAATACAGGGCATATTGCTCCATAGTAATACAGGAAAATTCAAATCGCTATAACTTCGGTAAATACTATTCGATCTTTATCAAACTTTCAGAAAAGATCAATCTTATAAATAGTCATCTTTTTATTTTATTGAGTTTAAAGGTACCGTTTGGATTTTATTCAAGAAAACACAAAATCGATAAATCATACTATTACTAACAAAGTTGAGTGAATTTCGACTTCTCATGTATTTGTTGTTGTTGTGCTCATTAAGGCCTACATTCATGATTTTTTTCAGATTTTTCGGATGGAAGGTGTCCAATCGCGAGGGGGGGTACGCGAAAAGTTCGAACATTTCCCCTTCCCCTGTCCCCCTCGGTAACAATAAGGCAGTTTTAAGACTAGTTTTGAAAAGATCTCATTGAGACCTTTCCAACGATACCCTACTCGACTACCAATGGTGAAAATTTTTTTTTGAGGGGTAACCTCCCTATATGGAGAGACCCCCCTTAAACGCCTTTGAAAAATTTTTTCACCCTTAAACTTTCAAGAGGTCATCACTTCTGACCTTTCTACAAAGTTTCATTGCTGTAGCCTCTAAAGTTTCGGAGAAAAAGTGCTGTGACATACAGACGGACGGACGGACGGACAGACGGACACAGGTCCTGATTGCAATAGGGTTTTGTATTTTAGTACAAAACCCTAAAAAACTGCAATCCGAAGACGGAGGAGTAAAGTGAAAGCAGGAAATGAAATTATTATCGGTGGAATACCCCTGAAAATTAATAAAGTGGAAGGAGTGATAATAGTCTTTTTAGCAATAGGAAACTTAGTAAGTTGTACTTATAGTATTTCCTTTTAAGGATTTGTAAAAAAATTTTACCAACCCTACTAAAATCACGACCTGTCTGTCCGTCCGTCCGTGTGTCACAGCAATTTTTCTCGCAAACCATATAATCCAGAAACATAAAATTGTGTATGCAGATGTAAAGTGGTGCCCTCTTCAAAGTTCAATTACAAAAAAATTTTATAAGGTATTTAAGGGGGGTTTCCCCATATAGGGGAGTGGCCCCCGAAAAAATGTCATCAAAGGTAGACGATATGGGGTATTAATGAGAATTTTTTAAAACAGCTCTTAAACTCACATTTTTTGCTTCCAGGGGTGCACAGGAAGAAGAAATACACGAAAAATGTCTGTCCCCCTCTCAATTGGGCACCTGTAATCTGAAAATCTGTAGTCCGCGTGGGTTAGTGGTGAGAGCACTAAGCCCGTAAGCCGAAGGTCTCTGGTTCAAGTTTCGTTGGCGTCAACGAGATTTAGTTCGAGTGGTTCTTCGGACGGACTGTGTGCCTGTTCAGTTATGATACGTGCTGGTTTAAAAATTAGAATGTATCGCAGCAGGGTGGACGGACACACGGCCAAAGCGTGATAATGATCATACCACCTTGCGGAGTGCCGATACATTAGATCATGACAATGAGATACTCCAAACTATCTCTAAGCGAAGGCCCGAAAGGGGCTGTAGGGCTACGAAAAAGGAGGAAAATGTGAAAAAATCATTTAGTCATTTATGTGTACAACAACAACAAGTATATTAGAAGTCAACATTTACTGAACTTTGTTAATAATAGTACGAGTATGATCTTCAAATTTCACTTTTTCCCCAATAAAATCATATGAAAGCTCAAAGAAATTCGAAACTTAAGTAATCTTATAAAAGGTTTAGAATGAATTATGAGTTTGATTAAAATTGAATGATATCCGCGGAAGTTATAGCCATTTGAAATTTCTCCAAATACAACAACTATGACACACGATTTCGGTATTTCATGGACTTTCCATAGAATCAGACACTGCAGGATTGATTTGATCTTCTTAAAATTATTGTTTCTGTTAGTTTGTAACAAAATGGCGACCGTTGAAAATATAGAAACAATTGATTTTCTTTTAATCGTGCATATCTCTTTAACAGGTTTCTTGAATATATTCGTTGCTGGTGGCTGCATTTCGTAAATTGGGTACAAAATCCTTCTGATATGAGCGTAGGTCTGTCTACCCAACTTGTTTCTTTTGCGATATTTGAAAAGAGCTCATAATTTGATCTTCAATGTACTTTTATATTAAAGATAAAGTTTATATTCGTATTAAAGAATTTAACACTGTAAAAAGTAGGTTTCTTTTATTTAAGTTGGAGTAAATAACCGTTGCATGCTTGCAAAGGGTGCGGCTCAGGTAGTGTGATAGTAATTTCCAGCTCAATGGAAGTGAAATGGTAGTGTTCAAGGCTGTGCGCAGTAGAAGCGTAGAGTGGCCACAGAGTGTAATTAGAAGGATTTTAGTGTCTATTTTGGGTTTTCGCTTTCTCGACGTGGGAAAATTGGTATCGGTAAGCTGAATTCTCGCTTGGCGGCTTATTGGACAAGCAAGTGGCGTTCTCACACCCATCTGTCGACGAGCTTAACCGGGTCCGAAAGCCCCACTGGAGTATCCTTCTTTTAGGTTGTAAAACCTAGTTCCATTAGTTTCTATTGTCCAAGTTCAATCAGAGGCCTCTATACAGTTCCATACCAAAAAGGTACTGCCAGATGGGGTTGCTAGCCCCACGCTATTATGGGAGAAAATGGCGTCCCATGGTCGCTACTATTATTATTGCTTGGCTATCCCGCGGGCACTACGAGGAGGTACTGTTCGATTTTACCCGCCAAAGCTGTCCGTTAGATTATTAATTGCCTTGACCTGCTAGTCTATTTTTAGAGCGTTGTGGCCTTGTTCTTGCGAACTAGTTTTGCTGGGAAACCGAAGATAAGCATTATTTGTTGCTTGAAGATAAACAAGACCTCGTACACATCAATGATGTATCCTTAGCACTTTTTTCACTAAGAATACTTGGTCATGTAGACCATCTGCTTTGATAGTTACCCTGATACTCTCCAATTGTACTTTCATAGTAGGGATTTATTTTTCCTTCTATGAGTTTTGAGAGGACCTTAAGGGATGCATCAGACTACGACTATTTAGCCGCACTTCTGTCGCAAGTTACACATGGTTAAATGGAAGCCCGCACACTGCGATTTTCGACAATTTTGTCCAGGTCGGCAGTCGCAGGAATTTGCGATTTTTCCTAAAACTAGTTTAGTAGGTAGTTTTTGTGATACTCGCGCAGGCGCACATCATTTGGGCATTTGGCGCTGACGTAGACGGAAGTTTCTTGCATAGCACACAAATGAGTTAGCGCATGTGTTCCCGGCAAAGACATACCTTCAAATGAGCATATTAGTTCTGCGCATGCCTGAAGTTCCTTTGCAAATCTTGTCGCAGTGTGTTCGTATTTGCGTCTAAAAGTCGCTGGTTACGGCAGAAAAATCGCAATGTAGCCGAACCCTAAATGATGTACACACAAGGCAATGCTTTCTATAGGGTTTCCTATTAGGGACATAACAATTTCGTATCTTTATATGAACGCACCCTTAAATTTTTTTTCATAAACTGTCAATGTCAAAACGTTAGTTAAATCAAAATTTTTATCATGGTAAAGTTCACGAACCAGCAACGTTTGAAAATAATTAAAAATTACTACCGAAATTCTGAGTCGATTTCGTCAAAAAATCATCTTCAGCGATGAAGCTCATTTCTGGCTCAATGGCTTTGTTAATGAGCAAAATATGCGTGATTGGTCAGAAACAAACCCACATGTACTTCTTGACACATCATTGTATCCGCAAAAATTAAAACTGTTTGGTGCGGTTTTCGTGCTGGAGGTGTTATTGGACAATTTATTTTCGTGGATGAAAACGACCGTCATGTTACCGTTAATGGAGAGCGCTATCGTGGTATGTTGAAAGATTATTTATGGCCAGAATTGCATGAACTTTCAACAAGACGGTGCCCCTAACCACACAGTACACCTCACAATCGATTTGTTATCTCCTTATTGGAAAACCCTATATAATTTCACACTTCAACTTATCTTTTCCACTAGAAACCGCTCCTCTGCCCATATTTTACATATCAACCATCGAAGCAAGTTTTTAGATTGAGACCTCCTTTCTGAAGCAACTCTACATGTATTCGGTGATTCCAAGAGCCTTATTTTTTCCAAGGTTACGTACTGCTTTGTGTACCTCGTCTATGCTTGGTGGTAAGACCAGAAAACCTTGTTTTGCTTCTGCAATGCTCACAATTTCAGTTGTTTTTGCGGATGCTGTGAATAGATCCTGGAAGTACTGCAGCCATCTTTTTTTAAATAATGAGCATGCTTTAAAAATAAATCGTAATTTTAAATCCACTGCAATCATTGGTTCTATCTCTGTTTTAAAAAAACCGAGCAACTGAATATATTATGTTACATCTCAAATGTACTAAAGATGAACAATTTCATTGTTGGGTCCAACTAAAGAGTAGAGACTCATAAACAAGATTTTCGTTGTTTTTTTTATAAGATAGATATGCCAACATGATGGTCTGTTTGCAAATGAAGCACATTCACCTTCGCATCTATCAGGGACTATTTTATGTCATATGATGATAACACCCTAGCCGTATTCTTTCTTATCGATAAAGAAAACATTCTGATTCTCTTAAGTCGCGTTTAAAATGTTTCTTGTCAAGATAGAACTAAAGTGTGAAGCAAACAGTAAAATATTGTTTTAACCACATCAAATTTGCATTTTGTAGGAAACTATTAAGGTTTTATTTTCGCATTAAACATGCATATATTCACATACGAATGCCAAAGTAGGTACAATATCTCTAGCAAGTCACTAACCCTTGTGTACTTCGATTTCATATAAACACTATAAATTCATCCCACACTCCTATTTACGTATCCTATTCCGTCAAAGATTTACATCTCGGAAATTATGTACACGAGTGAAAGATGCAAGAAAGAATGTAGAATCATGGTAGAGTTGAGTTAATATCAAGTGCTTTTTGCAATATTCTTCAAATTTACGGAGACGTTTAGTACCTAGTTTTTACCTATGATAAATGACTATTTCTAGTGTTTGGAGACCATATGGTTTGTTAGTTGATATCATGGAAAAAATCTTGGTCGTTACAAAGGTTTTTGTTTTGTGATATATTCTGGCGTTGGTTGTGTTATACGAGTACAGCAAGATTTTGGTCGTTGTTTTAAACATTTTTCTACAAAGTTAGTTAAGCTTGCGTGCATTTAAGGTTTAAAGTGCTCTTCAAATAGAATGTCACTAACTTAATTAATATGGCTGTGTTAAGTATCCAATTGACCCTGTTAGAAATACTCAATACATGTTTCCACTTATAATAAAGGCTCAACGTGTTTTTTTTTTATGTCCCTAAAACCAAGCATAAATGTAAAAAAATATATAATAATAGCATAGTCAATCAAACTTATATTTACCAAGAGAGATACAGTCAATAATAGTGAGGAACTCAATCATTGAATAAGTCTTCAATCTACCCGGATCATAGTATCATGCAAAATTATTGAAAGTTTCTAAATTGTCCAATTCATTTCCAATTTTACTAAAATTCGGCAATTTCATGGATAGTTAAGATTTCCTCTACGCTTGTTATTAGAAATACAATATCTTATGTTCCTCAAGTAAACAGATTTTAAAATCTTACGGTTCAGAGATGGAAAACTATCGAAAGTCGGAGCTATCGATAGCGCTCAATAGTTTACTGGAATTGATTTATATGGTTCCATGAAGCATATTAAGTTATAATATCAGAATTTATTTGACTTTGTGATATACATTGTGACAACGAAGCACCCGGAAATTGTACTTTAAACTCCCCAGGTAAATGATATTTCAAAAAAATGTATTTTATAAAGTTGATAGGACTGTCCTTAATTAATATGCCAAATACGAGCGCGATCTGTCAACCAGCTTGTTTACAGCAGCTGCTTAAGCCCGTACACGTCAGTAGTGCGCAGCGATTTTTGTGATTTTTTTAATTTGGGACCGAACTTAAAACCAAAAACGCAATAAATACCATCGATCAACCACCGTATTCACCAGATTTGGCTCCGTGTGATTTTGATGAATAATTAAATATTTTGCGTTTTATTTGCATTTCCCGGGTACTTTTTTCACATTGTAAAACAAAACTCGCTGAAGGAGCTGAAGGCTATCCCAAAAAATGCTTATGAAAAGTGTTTCGAGAACTGAAAAAATCGTTGCCGTAAGCGAAGTGCATCTGATGGGGATTACTTTGAAGACGACAAGTTAAATATTGATGAATAATTAAATATTTTGCGTTTTATTTGCAATTCCCGGGTACTTTTTTATCACAATGGATATAATAATTTAATTTATTGATTGAATTGATTATTTTTACTTTGTTGTATTCAGTGACCATTTGTTTTTATTCAAAAAAAAAAAAACAAGCATATTTACATCTTTAGGGTGAATACGGTTGCGACGATCAGTCACGATTTGCCCTGTCGTACTGAAAATTCGCTCCGAATCAACAGACTAAGCTAGTATTGATAAAAACTTAACAGCACATTCAGGGAGTCGTTTAAAATCCTCCTTTAAAAGCTGAAATGCATAAAAGAAATAAAATTTAATTGTGAAAATTGCAATTGACCTGTGTCTTGGGGAGCAAGCATTCTCTCAAGATAGTGTCGTTTGATTATGATCACATCTGCATACTTTGTCTGCCATTCTCTGTTCAAGGAAATTCAATCGTGGATCCTTCAGTATAGAAATTTTAGAGGTCTCGGTATCATCATTTGAATTAGGATTATCTATCGTTATCAATTTCACTCGCACTTCATTTCCCAAGAGTTTTAAAGACTCATCTGCGATAGTTGACATTCTGAACCCTTCTTTCTTAAAGCGAGAGCCTAATATCGTTGCGATTCTCGGAATTGATTGATATTCATGCGTAAACCGCCTAATTTTTATTCCAAGTTCGCTAGCTTGTCGCAGAGCCCAAAAGTTATAGGAACTATAAGGGAAATTGTAACATAATTTACCCCAGATAATTTTTCTGGAATTTTTCCAAAGTATGAAAGTAGTTTTTCTAGATCTTTCATTTAAATGATTTCATCTGCAGTGAGTGGTGTGGGAGATACATATATCTAGGTATTAACAACAATGTATTGAATATAGTATCATTAGTTTCCAGTATCCTTTTGATCATCAAGTAGGTGCTATTCCATCGGGTACAAACCTCCTGTATAAGAGTTAAAGCTTTTCCTGTGCTTGTGCTGCTTTTAAACAAAGACCCAATTTTTTAACATTTAGCATTCACATGATTGAGCATCGCAACTCAATGCATCTCTAACGACTAAATTTAATGTGTACGAACAACATGGCAGATTAATTATTTTTAAGATTACACAGGCTTTGATCATTGATGACGCATTGTCGGTAGCAATACATGTAACTTTATTAACAATTTTCCATGCTAAAAATACTTCCTGCAAACTATCGGCAATACAGCTGCTTTAAGTTTAAAGTTCATGATGAAATGACAAATTACCGATAAATACGACTCATTAGAGCATGAAGTTCGAACTACCGTATGATTGTAGAATTATTGAGGTTGGGTTTATGATGGAGATGAAATTTCGAAACCCTTGATTTTCTACAATAGAAGATGGTTTAAAAATTTACAGCGATCATCCAAGCCAAGACATTGTCAATCTGTTTCTTTTTTGTTGAATTAGTTTCCTACCATTCAGTCCTGCTGAAATATGTGCTAATAAATCGCAGACTTCTTGGGCTCCTTGAGTCCCATCACGAACGGAATTCAAATTTGTCCCATCTCTCGGAACAGCCTCAGCTTCAATATTAAATTCTTTAATATAATCGTCATGACACGTTTTCAAATTATCTTTCAAATTCGATGTTTTATACTCCTTCTCACAGGTTGAACATTTGGCGAACTGTTTATCGGAAGATTGTTTTAAAAAACTCCATACTTTCGAGAAATTTCGTTTTGTCAAAATTTCTTTAGGCTTGCATGAAAGAGATGACATTGATGAGGAGGATGAATATGACTCAGAATGATTCTCAGATTCGACTCATTATTGAGATAACATATTATAACAACAGAAGCACTGTTGCTTCGAAATTGATAAATTTGTTAAAACTTTAGAACAAACGCTATATCAACATATCACGAAACTTAGTTCAAAAATTTTTGCGATATTTTTGCCTGTAAATTCCAATTTAAATCGCCCACGGGAACTATCTTATCTGCCTGCAATCATCGTCAAAGCCGACAACTGCTGATTCTGGTTTGAATGTGAATAATCAAAACTTTAATCGCAATTTTAATTACTTTAGAGGTGGCCTTTTTTGTGGTAGGGAGGTGAATGCCCATTTACGCAGAGTTTGACACATTACTTCGGGCTAGGTCTCCCCCAACCCCAACACCCCCGGCTGCTGTGTGTCCCTTTTATCTTTTAGGACTGCCCGAACAAAATTTGCCACCGGGTTCCCTTTGTCAACCGATTCGAGCATCACCGCGACTATATAATCCGGGGTGAGCTCTCCCGTCTCCCTGTAGAAGTCCCTTCGCAGCCTGTCCAATTTTATGCACGCAAAAAATGTGTGGCAGGCATTGTCTTCCTCTCCTGGGCAAAACCGACAATCGGGGGACCGTGACTTACCAATCTTGTGCAGGTAAGACTGAAAGCCCCCATGCCCGCTAAAAAGCTGAATTAGATAGAAGTCAGTCTCACCATGCCTTCGATTCAGCCACGGTCTCACATCCGGGATGAATCGCGCAGTTCACCTTCCCTTCGTGCAATTCACCCAAGACTGCTGCCAACCGTTGAGTGAGCGCTGTTACTCCACGCGGAAAATCATCTCCCTCACATCCTCGTTTCGACGCAGATAAATATCATGCCTGCAATGACATTCATCGCCAAATCAGAGACTGTCGGATACGTTGATGCAATCCTCAGCGCTCCTCTTCTCTGTACCTGTGCCAGGCGTTTTCGGTAATCCGCCTTTCTAGGAGCGTCGCCCAATACCTTTGCTTCGTACAGTAGCACTTACCCCACAGCACTAATCAAGAGGCGTCTTCTTGATGGGCTGGGTCCTCCTACGTTGGCCATAAGTTGACTCAGAGCCGATACTCCGGGAGCAGCTTTCTCAGCGGTTGTCCTGATTTGCTCAGAGAAACTCATCTTCGAGTCGATCAGTAGCCCCAGGTACTTCACCGCTGGTTTCGATTCGATTCGTATGTCTCCAATACTGATCATCCTTACTTTAGGGATTCTCTTTTTTATCAAGATGATCACTGCGGTTTTCTCCAGTGCTAAACTGTACCCGCGAGCAGTCATACTGCCGAGGAGATAGGTCCCCTGCAGCACGAATCGCGTCAGTGAGTCTTCCCTTGATGAGTTTCTCTAGCACTTTCTCAGCCGTATCTTGCATGCATAACGGCCGGTATGCAGACGTCAATTCGGGAATTCCCTCCCCCTCGCTGATCAGCACGAGCCTCGCCACATTCCATCCTTCCGGGAAAGCCCCGTCCCATAGGCAAGCGTTGAATATGCTGAGCAGCAAATCAGGACAATGCTGATAGAGAAGCCGTAACACCTCAGCTGGAATACTATCTGGACCTGGACCCTTCCTCACTTTCAGTGAAAGGACTACCTCCTCCAGTTCTGGCTGTGTGAAGAGTGGACGCTCGACTGTTGTTTCACCATGGACAGCGTCAACACGGACGGGAAGTGCGGGGAAGAGTGCCCACACTATCTCATACATCTTTTCCGCATCATGTATGCAAGGCTTCCGTAGGGCGCCAAGCTTCCACATAACTAGCTTGTAGCCAAGGCACCACGGACCCTTGTTCACATTGTCCACTAGGTTTTGCTAGCAGCAAGCCTTGCTATTGTTGACTAATTTGCAAAGGCATTTCCTGGCCGACTCATATGCTGCCACCCAGTTGCATGGCTTGTCACGGTTCCGCGCCCGTTGAGTCTCATACCGAAGCTTGTGACACTCGCTTCGCTTTTCATCGATTTCAGTTGACCACGAGTACACTGGGGGCTTGCCGCGCCGCAGTTTTCGATTCAAGTTTTGCGTCGGCAAAGGTCCAAATATGAATTTATCTTAGAATACGTTGGAAATATAGTTTGCACCAGCATTCAATTTGGTTCTCTGTTGTCCACGATTTCAAAAATACACCTCTTGGACTATTGTTGATGTTCAGCCCTCATGCATGCCGAGCATTAAGATCGCCGACAAGATGTAATAATTGTGCAGCCTGTTCAATTCGAGTATTTTAATCAAGGAACGAGTCCCTCCTTGAATTTGAGAATGTTTCAACCAGTTCCGTATGCCGAGGTAATGAAGAGATTATCTCCACCTGGCCTTGAAATTTTGATGACGGAGCTTTCAAGAAATTCAAGTTTTGAATTCAACTTTACCAATAAGTTGGAAACGATAGGGTCTTCTAACCAATACCCCGGTTTCGCTCCCCTCATTACCGTTTACTCTGTCGTTTTTTACGAATTAAAAATCCTTGAATGTCATTGGTGCGATGAATTAAGGTGGGTTTCAGTGAGAATGTTAGATGTCAGGCTTTTGCTTAGCAATGAATTCAAGGAGATAGTCAAGTCGGAGTTGACATTGATCGAGATGAGATGATACCCATCCATGGGAATAAGGCTGAGAGGCAAGTGATTTTGAGGAATTTGAAAGATCTAAACGTTGAAAAACAAAGTTGATTTTCGAATTGTGCTTGTTAATTTTTCACGGTAAAGAATTAAGTCATTGTTAGATTTTAAAAAGCAGCTCAGTGTTGTTACTTATATTATTTACAGTATTGTCTGCTGATCCTCTAGTGGCGAGTGCAAATTATACTCCAAGCTTGGCGAAGTTAGAAAGTATCACACGGCGGTGTACTTGCATTTTGGAATAAATTTAACTTTTGCATTTTGATACCGGAGGCATCCTCGATATGATGCTCGATGACCCAATACACTGCAATTGACGCAGCAGAATTCTTTAGACTCCGTCTGAGCTAACATACATTCACCGGGGATATGAATTTCTTTACATTTTACGCGTCAACCAAACCGTTGACGCTGGTAACACTGATTGAATTCTCTTTTATGGAGGGGTTCCCACCTAACTACTCTAAAATGAAAGAATCTTATTTTTCAAAGGACTATTGAATTGCTTTTATTAGAAATGTGTACTGCTCGATTTCCTCATTGCAAATGTGTTGACTGAAATGAATTTAATTTCTGGTGCAGCTTCTTTGAGCACTTCAAAGAGTTCAACGGTGTCCTCTCCGCACTCCAGACCCTGCAATAGAAAAGTTTGGATTATTTCGGGATATACGGGAGGTGTGGAACCTCCCTAAAATTCAAAACATCTTTGACTGACTTAAAATCAACCAGTGATTTCGTTTTACTTGCTAGTTTCTCTGCGTTTACTCTTTTGATTTCGAAATTGCTTAATTTTTTTTTTTTTGCTGCCAATAGTCCAAACATATCTTTTCCGCTGTATCCGAGTACATTTATTGGCAGAAGTTTTTCTGCCTTATTGCTGGCTTTTTCTAAGGGATCAGTAGAACTGCCAGATGGTTTCAACTCGGTGTTTTTTATTTTTTAAATATTGAATGCAATTTACATTGGTATCTTTATCAGGATTACCTTCGACATATTTTTCGATTCTCATTTATTCTGCCACTCCTACCAGTACTACAAAAAAAAATTTTGACCAAAGTTAGTGCCGCCAGCACTTAAAATTCTTCAAATACTGTATCACATTTTTCTTCACATTTGTTTCCTGTTAAATTTGCTTTTGCTAGTTTATCTTCTTATCGATAGCCCGTCTATATATGTAATATATAATAAGGACGCCGTCAGAATCAAAAACATACCGATTTATGTCCAAGACCTTGCAAACGCGCATTGTCGTCAGATTTCCATCAATTACAATAAGTGATCTCCTGTAAAACATATTGCATATCATGGCGACAAGGTGTCTGGGGAACCTATCCCGAAGGAGTTTAAAAACTAGTCCTTCTAACCACACCGTATCGAAGGCTTTTGCCTTATAAATGAGACACGTTCCAACACATTCTCTATCATTTAGTTTCCAACAGATGTCTGAGGTTACTTTCGTTATCGTATGTATGGTCGAATGCCTGGCACGAAAACCAAATTGGCAATTCGGCATCAACTCATATTTCTCAATGTGGGCGTTTAATGCTTTGTTTAGTATCACGTCAAATACCTTGCTGATGTTAGGCAGCAAACTGATTGGGTGATAGCTTTTAAGACTCGAACATTCTTTTCCTTTCTTCAAGATCGGAAATGCCTTAGCTTTTTTCCACTCATTTGGGAAATATGAATTGCTCAACATGTAGTTGAACAATATGCAATAATTCCTAATAGCAACCTCAGGCAAATGTCGGAGAACTATATTTGGAATACCGTCAGTACCACATGATTTCTTGTTGTTTATCTTGCCAAATATGAAACACAAGTCTTCACAGCTGACAAAATGATAAATAAGATTGAAGCTCGGTATGAGGTCAGATGTTAATGTTTCATTGAAATGAAAAATTGATTGGCCGTTCAGGCGGGCTTTAAAGTCGGAAACACTTGCTTCAACGACCTCTGAAAATATTTCATTCCCTCTCTCAGGGTTTGGTAGATGAAGCGATTGAAAATGTGTTCCAATCAGGGCAATTGTCTGTAATCCATCACCTATAATCCTGCTTCCATTTCTACCCTGAGTCGTACTATTAATTTCGATACCAGCCCTATCGAGAAAATTTATCTCATCACTAGCGACTTCAAGATTCGATACTTTCACTTGAGACTCCTTACGAAATATGCTATTCGCTTTCGCGAAAACGCCATCTGGGTACTGTGGGTTAAATACCCCTCAATTTTCCCGCCCATTGACTGCTGACCTCACTTCTGAAGTATGAACAGATTAAGTTCCGGACATTCTTCAGGTGTAATTTAAACAAAGCCAACGAGGGATTGTTGTAGTGCAAAAATCGCCGATAAATATTGTTGATGCGTGTGAGGTGGAAGCTTTCCAATCTTTTCAACCTTGCAATGGTTGTTGTTTCATATCCTTCCATATTGTGTCGATGTTTAATCATGGGAACTACTTTCTCAATCCTATCCAACGTCAGCTTCTCTAACTTCGAGAAATAGACATATATTTCATCGTTAGTTTGATTCCTGTCATTAGAAACCATTGAGCAAGAGGTGCCATCATTAAAAAGGAGGACATTGCATCTGGTACTCCCGATTAAACTTCTTTCAAAACTTTCCCCAATCCGTTTTTTAAATTCAACCGATGATTTTCATGTTGAATTGGAATGAAGAAGACATCATTCTTTTTATGATTGATTTCCATTACGATTGCTATATTAAAAACACGTCTACACGCAACGAACGCTAGACATGGAAAATGTTTAAGAAAGGGTGTGTAACATTGACATGTTGGAATGACAATTCAAAGAAAGAGGTCAAGACTTTGCTAAAAAAAGGGCGGCAAATTGAAATTCATGATAACCATATTTTATTTTTTTTAACTAAATTCATGGAAACGATGCCTGAGTCTGGTTGTTGATATTCAGTAGAGATTGTTTGAATTACTTATTGGTTTACAAAGCCCTTCAGGCAGAGGATCTCTCCTACTACTCCAACCTTGTTCGAAGAACTTCATCGAGAGTTTATTTAAAAAATGAATGAAACATGCTGCAAAGTGTTATAAATTGTAGTCTAAGTCATTATATCATAAATCTGATCTTTAAATTTTAAGTACAATATTCGTAAAAGATTTATTTTCAGCGCTGAAATAAAATTTAAAAATAAACTCTCTATACCATATTATTTCACTTAACTTAGAGTATCAACTAATGTGCTTTTCTCTTTTCTCTCATTACAGGAAAATGGGTAGCCATTTATGGCTATTTTTACTAGGATTAAGTTTTGCCTTCGTTGTCGGTCAAAATAACAACAAAATCAATGATGACGAAAACAAAATCGATATGTCAAAGCCATTGGCTTTCAATCCTTTGTACAATAAGATGCTTCCGCTTCATGAGTTGGGATTGGCACCAGAGAAACTGGTAACTGAAACAGCACCACCAACAAGTGAAATGAAATCAACAACTAAAGTTCCATTAACAGTCACTGAACCTAAGTAAGTAATAGCAGATGCCATGGTAAACGACCATAGGTGAAATAAATGAAAATTACTACTTTACGAGAAAAATTAAAATACTAAATTTATGGTTCATCTTCTAGAATTCAAAAGGTTGTTAAGGTAAACGCCACTAAAACACCGAGCGCTTCGAAAACAACTACCGCTGAAAGCTATCACTATGCCGAAGATGATGAACTTTATGACGAAGATTACTACGATTACGACGAAGAAAGCAATGAAGTTAATAGTACTACACCAGCTGCTAGTACTACTAATAACAATGAAAATAAAAATAAGAAGAAAACGAAAGGCGAATTGAAACTGATCCGTGGCAATGAAATGGTAAACGAAAAAGTAAATAACTTCACGAAATATAATCACAATAACATTTAATCTTTGCTTTCTCAATTTTCAGGAGGACGTTGAAGAAGTTCCTGCTAAAAAAGAAAAACAAAAGCAAGTGATGGAAGATGTTGATGAACAGGAAGAAATCATCTATAGTGATAATGTACCATGCCCAAGAGATTGCGTGTGCAACCGAAACCTTAATAGCTATTTGGTTGCAACATGTAACCGGTAAGTTTAATCGTAAAACTTTTGTTTTATCAATTTTATCTCACCTTACATCTTTACTCTAGATTGGACGCTGATATTCAAAAGTTCGGCTCTGATATCACTGATTTGATTGTTGTTGATGTTCGACCTCGCTTCCCAATTATTTTGGGTCCTGATTTCTTTGTCAAAGTTGGCTTGAAGCATATTTCTTCAATTAAAATTGTGAACTGCACCATTGAGTATATTCATCCAACAGCATTCCATGGATTGAATGAATTGTATTCTGTAAATTTGACAAATGTTGCTTTGACCACTTTGCACCCTGATACGTTTGCTACTAATAAAGGATTACGTTTGTTGACAATTTCCGGAAATGATTTGAATTTCATGACAAAGAAGGATAGCCCATACAGTCGCTATATGTTAAAGGTAAGTCTGATTTTATTTAAGAAAGTTATTCCATTCTTCTTATTAATTTACATAAAAAAATTTTTATATCATTCAGCGAACTAAAAGCGTTGAAATTTAACCACCTTTCTAATCTATAATATAGCGGAACCTGGATATATCGAACCTCAATGTATCGAATTCCTTTGCTTTCCACAATCTTTGCACCTCTGTATATCGAAATTTTGTTGAAAAACCTCTATTTATCGTACTAATCCTCAATACATCGATGTTTGTTGGAAAAGCTTTATAAATCGGAGTCCTTTTTTCGACTTTCGTTCATGTTGCAACCTGTCACCGTTAGACTGCAGCGCAGCTTATCTCCTAGTCTTGTATAATTCTTTCTGCGTTTCTGGTGCCATTTAAAGAATTGAATATTTTAAGTTCGTAATAAATTTGTTCTATAAAATAAAATAAAACTTGCTTTTCTACATTTTATTATTAATGTAAGTGTTCGCGATTTAACCAGATGAAACACCAAAGCAAATTGGTCATCGTTAGAAAAGGAGGCCTATGTATTAATTTTTTACGACATGGGAATTTTGCTACCAGTTGCCCAAGTAAACATTCATGCCAAAGTGCAATAAACGCCACCATACCGGGCTCCACCGAGAACTGAATGTAAATTCGTCACTGCTTCCAGCTTTTACAGCGCAAGAAGGTAGCGACGTGCATGCTCACAGTGTATCAGAAGAAGCTGCCAACTTGCTGTCAACCGCCATGGTCAACCTAGAAGTACCCAACGGGCGTCTGTATGCGCGCGCTTTGCTAGATCAAGGATGCCAAGGATCTTTTCTGATTCAATCACTGGTCCAACGATTGGGTTTGAAACAACGAAAATGCCACACCAACTTCAAAGGCATTGAAGGCTCAAAAGCGGATGCAAAAGGCGTCGCGTCGTCACTATTGAAATGGTTGCACGACGAGGAGATGTCATCATATTTAATGCTTTTGTGTTGAAGAATATCATAAAAATCATGCCAACAAGCAACATATCATCGAAAATACGGGCCCAGCTGAAGGGATTGTCATTAGCCAACCCGAACTTTGACCGACCGGGGAGGGTTGAATTATAAGCGGGAAGATCATTCTTGATGACATCCGAAGATTATCTAATGGGCCGACAGCCCAGGATTCCAAATTGGGCTGGATATTAGCAGTAGACGTTGGTTACGAGCGTTCTGGGAGTTGGAGGAGGTGGAAGCTCTTGTATAAGGGTTCAACGCATCGAGACTCAGGGTTCAACGCATCGACACTCAAATGGGGGATATCAAGTTCGACTGCCTTTTAAAATGGAATCAATTAGGAACTCGTTAGGTGATTCTCGAATCGCTGCAATTGCAAGTTTGAGCCAATTAGAGAAGCATTTTGAAAAAAAATCAGCTCTGGCAGAAGAGTACCAAAAATGCCTGAAAGATTATCTGAAACAAGGTCACATGCAGGTGGTTGAAGACCTGCAGGAAAGTTATAATTACAAAGGAGGCTGTCAGATGTATTATTTACAAATACTGCACAAAGACAGTTCTACAACTGAACTACAGGTGGCCTTCGACGCATCTTGGCAGACTAATTCGGGAGTTTCCTTGAATGACAATCTTCTGACTGGTCCAGCTCTCCAGAATGATTTGACTGCAGTTCCCCTAAATTAGCGCCTTCATAAATTTGCCTTTGTAGCCGACATCGCTCAGATGTATCGACAAATAAACATTCATCCATCAGATTCGAACTTCCAGAAGATAGTCTGGAGGAAGTACCTGAATGACGCTGTGAAAGATTATTGGCTAACTATGGTCACATTTGGTTTAACTTGTGCTCCATACTTGGCAATCTGTACAATACGACAACTGGCAAAGGACGAACAAACCCAATTTCCTGTTGTGGCGCATTGTGTTCAGAGCGATTTCTACATCTACGACATCCTCTCTGGGGCTTTCAATGTGGATGAGGCAATCAAGAAACAAGATGATCTTCAAAAAATGCTCAAGTTAGCCGGCTTCCACCTACGCAAATGGGTGGCAAATGACCCTCGCTTGCTACATAACTTTCCACTAGAAGATGGTGAAGTAAAACTTACTGTAGGATAACCTGGGTTGGCTGTCTCCTGTAATTATTAGAGAGAAAATTTTGATGCAACGACTGGTTGCATGGAAGAGACTGGGATCAACCACTACCAAAGGAAATTGACGTGCTGTGGCTGAAATTCCGATCGGACTTTCCTGCGATTGAAACAATAAAACTACCGCGATGGATCCAGTCTACATTAAACGCTAGCTATACGCTGCTGTAATAGATATCGTATCCCAAGACATAGTACTCATTTAACTTGTTAACTGTGGAAACTAAAGTGGTGCCCATACGTCCCGTTAGCATCCCTCGTTTGGAGTTATTTGGAGCAGTGCTATTGGCTAAACTCATAAAAGGAACGCTGAGTGCTTTGAACGTCAAAATCTCAGGATTGCATTTGTGGACGGATTCCGAGATCGTCTTAGCTTAGCACAAAGGGCATCCACCCAAATGGGCAGTTTTCGTTGCCAATCGGACAGCCGAGATTCTGAAAACAGTTGGTAACGCCACGTGGAATCACGTCCGGTCACAGGAAAACACTGCAGATGCAGCATCTCGTAGGGTTGGAGCCACAGAACTTGCAAAATTGTCGTTGTGGTGGTCAGGACCAGTGTGGCTCAAGAGAGACAAGACTTGTTGGCCGACAATGCGAGAAATTCTACCTACCGAGCTCGAAGTCCGGAAGACCGGACTCTGTCATGTCCAATCAAATGAAGCTGGATTCGAACTTTTATATAAGGTCTCTAGACTTACCCGTATGTTGCGCATCACTGCCTACTGCTATCGTTTCTCACAGCTATGTGTAAGGCAAACGTCTTTGAAGGGAAATTTCGGATTAGCATGTCTCAATGCTCGGCGTTCAAAGAAGACATTTGCGCTCTTTGAAATGGAATTGCCAAAACCAGTTCTTTGAAGAGTCTGAATCCGTTTATCGACGACAACGGTTTATTGCGTCTCGGAGGAAGATTGTCACACCCAAGCCTATCCTACAATGAAAAACACCCGATCATACTCCCAAAGAATGGCAAGTTTACTCAGTTGATCCGCGATCAATTTCACAAGGCTACTCCTCACGGGGAGACGCAGCTCATGCTTGCGACGTTAAGAAGACATTTGACAGTTTATAAAATCCAATTGATTTGATTTTTTCATGCGTGAAAAAAGTATCTGGATTTTCATTGGAATTTAATAGTAAGCTTTGATTTTATAAATACATATATGTAGGCTTTATTATTACGTGCTTGTTCATTTTTTTATAGTAGAACACACGACGGGTATTTTGTAACACAATAAAATGTCATCTATTTGCAATGAATATTTTTTAGATTCGACGGTTTTTATCCCATAGTATTTCAGAATCAGAAATCACTTTGATATAATAAACCCCGGAATCTCTCGATGTAGGGAGTTTTTTGTTTCCCGTCCAGGTTCGATGTATCGAGGTTCCACTATCTGGTATATTTCTTTTCATGGTAGACGGTATTAAAAAGTTATTAGGGTTTTGTAAAATAATTTTAACAAGACCCTGTTATAATCACGACTTGTCTGTTCGTGTGTCACAACGAATTTACTCAGGAACTACAACAGCCACAAACACGACATTCTATGCACAAGTCAGGTCGAAGTTTTGATGTAAAAAAAATGTTTTATAAGGGTTTAAGGGCGCGCTCTCCTTTATATAGAAATGACCCTTAGTGCAAAAGGTATTCGATATGGCTATCAAATAAAAGGTTTTGATAAGAATCCCATGATCAGCTTTGAAATTGTGGTAACAAAGGCGAGGGTGCGGGGAGGATCGATTCAATGTACATACATGTACCGATTGTTGACCTTGAAGGAGCGCTGCATCTGATTTGACTGCAATGACATCCCTGTGACGAGTTTCTCGAAGCTCAGATCGGTGCGAGTCTCTCTTTCACGAAATCTTCTGATGGAAGTTTTTCGATATTGAAGCAATCATAACGCTTCTGGAACAGAAATTTCAACTCGCAGAAAATTTTCGTGAGTCCGCAGCATCACTGAATGTAATTTTGTTAGGCTTAAGCGGTAGAAGGGCACTAGCGAATTTGTCATAAGCTTCTTGACTAAGTTTACGATTCAAAAATCGTGTTCGGACTTCGTCTGTTAATGCTGCGCCATCTTTAATGAAGACAGCTTCGCGTTTGTCCTACCATTGTTGAAATGTCGAACCGGAAACATGTTTAACCATATCGATGCTGCGGATTATTGTGTCCTGGTTGATTATGGATGTTTGAACCCAAGGCATGAGTTTATTCGCTTAAAATGCGTTTAACTGCTGCGATTTGATCTTAATTGCGCTTTCAAGAAATTTTGAAAGATTCGATCGGATAGTGTCGCCATTTTGAAATGTTGAACATCCGATTCGCGGCATTATTGAATTTCCTTAATCCTTGTCGCCAGAAATATTGTATCCTTACCTGTTGCGTGCGTCCAATATAGGGATACACATATTAAATAACAAGCACTAAATGTTGGCACAGTATTTAGATTTATGCTTAGAACTAGACAAAAATATAATGCCAACTTAACACAGATATGATTCCTGAACACAATTACTTACGGCAGCTGCTGATCTCGAAGTCCGTGTGTTGTCAGTTGAAGTATGAAATATCAACGGTCTGCCATATGTTGATATGCACCGCTGACTGTCGTGTCTGCCATTGCTCTAGAACACTCATCATCATCATCATCAATGCCATATAGCAAGATTAAATTTCGTTTGCCAGTTTATCACTCCCTGCGAAAATCTGCTATTAGATTCGATCGAGTCTGCTCACCGTGTCTTTGGCCATGCCACTGGGTGCCTAATGGAAGCCATGAAGAAAAAAGCCTTGCATGCAGCATTTAAGCGTCACTCAATCTCGTCCTTTTTAACGCATTTTCTGTTTTATGTTGCTCCTAGATATATGGACTTACCTACATTTTCAAGGTTATAGTTTTCTATGATCACTTCTCCATTTGAGTCATGAATTTCGTTTTGACTGCATTGAATCGTAGGCCTCTAGCATTTAAGATTGATCATGTCATAACGATCATGTTTTGAGTATATGCCACCAGTTGTCTTGATTTGAACATTAGCGTACTCATGGCCTCCAGTACAATATTGAAGAGCATAGGGGCAAGTCCATCCTCTTGTTTTAAATCTGATTCTAAGGCTGTCCCTTAGATCAACGCTTAACTTGACTTGGAGAGTGTTTTTTTATATTATGCGCATTTTCGTTGATACTATCGTACGCTTGCTTGAAATTTACAAATAGTTGGTGCCCATGGATACTATATATTCTCAGTTCTTTTTGAACACCGGTTTGACTAAGAATATTTGATCAATTATAGACCGTTCACTTCAAAGCCGACCCTGATACTCTTTTATAATACGAGTAACCTGATGGTAGAGTAGTCAATGTTTTTGTTCATTAGATATCCGCTGGCCAATCTTCTTTTTTCTTTTTGAAAAGCCGTCGGGCCTTGCTATGTTTTGTGAGCAGATGCGTTTCGACTCCCTAAAGCCAACTTCAGTGTTTGCGGAAGAGCTTTACTTTTCTTCGTTTAATTTTGAATAGGACTTTATATGATGTCCACAATGGAGAGATGCCTCTATAATTTTCAGACCTCAACTTGTCTGCCCTTTTGTGTATATGACATAAGCAATTTTCCAATCCTCTAGTGACCGCTCCTCAGCCCATATTTTACATATCAACTGTGTAGCAGGTAATTTGGGTGGGTATTTCTTCTCTGGAGCAGTTCTGCAGGTATTTAATATATTTAAAAAGCCTTGTTTTTTCTGAGGTCAAGTACTGTTGGCTGTATCTCGTCGCTGTTGGTAATGAGACTGAGACATCTTGAGATTTTCTGGAATGCTCATAACTTTGGTCGTTGGTGTGGATGCTATAAATAGGTCCAGAAAGTATTACATCCATCTATTTTTAATATCAATTAAGTAACCTATGATAAATCGGTGCACTCTTTTACATTTTTCCTGGAACCAAATTTGTAGCGAACCACAGGATGGTTTTTGTCCATCAGGGACTCCAGCGATAGTCTGCTGCCTCGATGAGCGAAGATATTAGTGCTCGCCGAAATTGCCCTTATCTGAGGATGCGTAAATGCACTGGCAGGCAAGCATTATGGTGTCGTATGATGGGTTCTTTTCCCCGGCACAAAGGCCCACTACATTCACGAATTAGAAGATAGACTCGCGGTTTGACGGTGTCGAGGCCGAGCTAAGCTACCGAAGGGATTTAGTACTAAAGTACGACAGACTGAGCCTGATTAACGCGCGCGGGACTCGAAAGGATCTCGTCTTTACCACTCGATTCTTACGACCCCATAATAAGGGTGGGGCATCCAGATGGAAGCAGATTTTAAATTTAAATTTTTTTTTTTCTATTTAATTATCAAAAGGGTACTCACCCAGTCCTCTTCCGATGAGCGCAATACAATGCAATACATTAAATGAGTTATGAACACTTGGCTAATCATGTTTTGAGCTTCAGACAAGTAGTAAATGATGAGAAAAATCCAAGAAATCTTTTATTGAACTGATAATATCCGAGTATTCGATAGTAAGTTATCACTCAGGTAACGGCAACACCTAACATTAGAAACATGTTGGCTTTAGCCTACGCCGGTTGTTTATATATCTACAGATACACTTCTGGGATTGTTGTAAAAATACAATAATTATCGAACCATTATACCTTAGTAAACAAGGTAGTGCCTCTCCATCAAACCGTTAGCATCTCACGTAGGGCGAATTACGTTTCACTATAAATACGAATAGATCCTTGTATGATTGTATGTACGCCAAAATGAAATGTAAAAATATATCAATCTATGGCACTTCTCCGAACTTTTTGTTCGTTTAAGAACTCTGAAGGCACAAACACAACAACAGCAAAAAAGTACGGTTATATATAGTGAATGTGATAAGTTTTTTATTGTTCCGTTTTAGCAGCCTTCGCTCCACATATCGTGCAACTATCGGGGATACAAGTATGAGTGATTGCGATTTCGCGAATTGCAACTAAACAGGTGCAGAATAATGATCGATTATTCACAATATTCACTGATTAAATACAGATTCGACCTTCAGAAGCAAATATTCGCTTATAATCACTTGAAATCACGTAATCTAGCTTCAATAATGGCATGACCAATCTCATCAATCATAGAAATGGATTCGCAGGGTTCAAATAAAAGAACTATCTCAAAATATTTTGAACATATGTTAACTTGTGAAATCGTAACTGGGGACCGATGTACCAAAGCCTGTTTTATGGTGGCACTCGACAAAAAAGTGCAAAAGACATTCAAGACGCCCAACCACATAATACGAATGTTATTGTGCAAAACTTGAAAACATTCGCGCGACTTTCTATCGAACCTGCACACTTCTTCAAAATACAGTACACTTGATTCATTGCTCCACATCATAATAATGATAAATGACTTATGTATATATTTGACACTGCAGGGAACTAAGTTAATATACGACCCGTCACGTATGAAGTCTTCTCTAACAATTGAAAGGTGTAAACTCTATGTAAAACTGATCACATCGCGGAAGATCGGATCTCAGTTTTGTCAATACTACAAGGGAAGATGTTTTCTTGCTGATTTCATTCATTTCCACTCAGTTTGCAGAAATCATAAAGAAACTTGCTTCATCAAACCACCGTCGCGAAGTGCCCGAATAACTCCGCTCGACACACCAACAAAAAAATGTAGCACAACCAACTCGTTGCCGTCGTCAACCAGTCGTTTCGTTCGTTATTTCTCTTCATGGCGGTGATAGCAGATGCTGGTTGCAACTATTTAGCAATTGCTTTGCTAGATTGTGCCGCAATAAGGTATTTTTTACGTTTTTCTCAGGAAAAACTTTTTATCGAGAACGGTAGCGGCGATAGTGGCGGGGTTTATTTTGAGTTAGTAGCTTTGTTATTATTATGAAATGGCATTTTTTTCGTAAAGGTCCCTCGAGCCCTAAGCAGAGCTGCTCGATTTGTTGTGCATATCCGAACACTTTTTTGTGCAAATATGATTCAAGCCTCAAATCTATCTTCCGATGCTTTGTTTTCTCAAACTTGTTAATTTTGCTCTAATTTTTGTTCAATAAATTTTTAGTTGTTTAGTAATCGTCTTTTTTTAATATATGCTTTCTTTCCTTGACAATTTACTTTGCAAAATTTTTTAACTTTCTGAATAGTCTTTCTTATTTTTTAACCTTCATATTTTTTTATATACGAGTTTTTTCATGATTATATCCATATTCTGATTGGATTAGTTTATAACTACTCCCTTGTGGTTCATATTTTCGTACTACTTATTTTCTACAATATATTGTTATTATATTCTATTCTGAGCTACTCTTGCTAATCACTCGTTTAGTTGCTTATTTTTAGCTTATTCTACCCTATTTTTTTCTTTTTGAAACTAGCTTCTACTTCGTTTTCTCTTTGAAAACGTTATTCACTCTTTAACTCTTGTTCTGTTTTCCATTTTCTTCACATCGGCCTAGCTACCATTTTTTGTCGAAAACATTTCTGTTGAAATGAATTTAATATATTCTATAAATTGTTATTTAGGAATCTTATTTTATATTTAATTTTGCTGTAAGTTTCCGACTTTCTGTCTTCTAGTGGATATAATCCAATTCTACCTTCCTATATCTTTTTCTATTTGAAACGTTAATGTTTGATGGAAGAAGTGCCAAATCCCTTCTTCTGTATTTCATAAGAAATATTACACATAATAGCAGCTTACTTGCAATACCCTCGCTTCCAAAAACTTGCTGATATCGTCGGTGGCTTCAACATGGAAATCACGTGGTTGTCTCGGAGATCTTTGTAATTCTCGTGAAACGCATCCAAGTAATCTTTATTAGCCAGCAGCGGTTGAATTGATAGCAGGATGGTCCATGCATCGTACAAGGCTGACAACTTGTCTTTGAGAACGTTTAGGCAAATCAACCGGTTGAGATTCATGCTCGGTTAAAACACGGTTGCGGGAATTCAACGGCGCGCATCTTAAGTTCCTCGGTCAATGGATCGCCCGTCCTTATCAACTCTGCCTGCCTTGCCGGAGCTCTACCCACACCTATAGTTCTTCTTTTTGTTGCACTACAGCCTCTCTCGGGCCTTCGCTTAGTGCAAACAGCGCCTCCAACTGTCCCGGTCCATAGAACGCGTCTTCCAATTCCGAAATTCGTGCAGCGATGCGTGTGTCGGTTTCCCCACTGGCCTACAGTTAGTCTTGATAATATTAAGTTTTTCAGCTTTTGATTGGTTAGAATTGAAGAAGCCTCGAAAATTGCACTCCTTGCTGACGTTCCACCAAAAGTGACTACCAACTGTCATCCGCTCCGTTTATACACGTCTTCTCCACTTTCGGTTCAAAGCTTATTAAAGTAGAAGTTGAAAGCGGCAGCGTTTACCACTACTGTCCTCTCAAGAGCGATGGAAGGTCAGCTTTGATTTAGACTACTCGACAAACCACTTCTATGAAGTTCACTGCCATGAAAACAATAAATAAGCCCAATTCATCAAATGAACCGTTACTGATTTTACAATTAACGGTAACGATCTTTTGCGATTTTTTTAAAACACGTTTTTAAAAATAACAAGAGCTTTACTATCCCTGCCAAAGTTAAAGTATCAATCCAAATAAAGTTTGCGGCTTGTCTAAGTTGGTGAGGTGCTCCAGTATTGTTTTGTTCTTGAAGGTGTAGTTGTCGCTTTCGGCCAATTTGGAAAATGTCGACCCTAGCATTTCCTCTTTTCCTTTCTATTTAATTACATTTGAACATTTACTATTTTTCCTCTCTTTAATTTGTTTCTGTTCACATTCCTAAGTGAAAAATTTGCGTTCGCAAAGCAAAAAAACCCATAATTCGACCCATTTTGTATGTTGTCCAGTTCAAATACATTAAGCATAAAGGGCGCCTTCTGGCCTTTTATGCTCAATGTATTTGGACTGTAGCGTATTCTTGTCAAATCAAGGGATATCTTTTTACTTTTATTATGAATTAAAAAATTAGTAAAAAATTAAAAACTAACCCATTAACACATCTCATCCTCTTAATTTTTTTATTACAGGCGCCAAGCGTAGAAGAACTGGATCTCTCCAACAATAATCTTCGTGAACTTCTACCAACTGCTTTCACGCAACTTGAAAGTGTTGTCTTCATCAATTTGGCTCACAACTTTTTGAAAACACTACCTGAAGGACTTTTCGATTCAACTGAAACCATCGAAGAACTGGACTTATCTTTCAACTCAATCAGCACCCTTCCGCCAACAATCTTCAACCGAACAGCTTTGGCCATCTTAAATCTTATGTACAATGAAATTTCAAATGACTTAAGCTTTGGCACACCAGACTTGGAACGATTAGATCTAAGCTACTGTTCCATCAAGCACATCAATAATCTAATGTTTGCCAAGATGGATGGATTGTTGGATTTGAAATTGAAGGGCAACTCAATCAGGAAGATCCAACCAGAAGCTTTCATGGCTCTCAGGCAATTGGCCCATATTGACTTGTCATTCAACGATTTGGAACAAGTTTCATCTCTGATGTTCTTCAAGAACTCAGACTTGGAGAAGATTAAGTTGAACGATAACCCACGATTGAGCCAACTACCCCCAGACGGCTTCCAAGTTAACACAAAACACTTCAACAAGGTCGAGTACTTGGATGTGTCAAACTGTGCCATTGGAGCTATCGGACATAACACCTTCTCCACTATGCCAGAACTGGTCACTTTAAAGATGGCCTGGAACAACATCAACAATTTAGATCGTGGCACATTTACCGCATTGGGTCAATTGGTGAAATTGGACTTGAGCAACAATTTGATCATCAAACTTGACGACCTCATCTTCTCAAGGAATCACGAACTCTCCAGTATTAACCTTGCTGGTAATCCAATCAAAAAGATCACTGCAATGCACTTCTCCACCATTAACAAATTGTTGGAGTTGGATGTGAGCGAATGCGAATTAACTCAATTGCTGAGCGACTCCAACTATGAAGCCTATAAAAACTTCCGTTTCTTCTCAACTCTCCGCACATTCAATGCATCAAGTAACAGTATCAAGAAGATTTCGCGCTCTGATGTAAAATGGTTCAAGAACCTTAAGACACTTGACATCACATATAACCCTCTTAAGTGTAACGAGGACTTCTTGGACTTGATGACCTGGTTGGGCAAGAAGAGCGTTGTTTCCGGAAAGGTTCGTATGAGCGAGTCCATGGACGATGCATTTGCTATCGCATCTGATGTTGCCCAAACCTGGGATCAACTGGCTCAGGAAGTTTGCAAACGGGACTTGCATCCGGAAATTCAACCAAGAAAAGAATCTACAACTGTTAAGCCAGTCATTGTAGAAGATACATTTGAAAAGGAGAAAAAGACCGAAGATGAAACGACCAACGATACCGAAGCAGTCGATGAAAACGATGGCGAAATCATTGATGACGCCGATGATGAAGACGATGATGGCGGTGATGACAATGGAGAAGATGACAGTGAATATGACTACGATCAAGATGAGGAAATCGATCAAGATGCTAAAGACAAGAAACCAATCCTTACAGATAAGGGATTGATTTCAAATGAAATTAATGTTCTCGAAGAAACCGAAGATAAAATTTTGAGAGGTAAGCTCATATAAAACATTCAAATGGTAGATGAATAAAGTAATAACATCTTTCTTTCAATTTTATACATTTTCTAACCGAATACGTTTCACATATTGTTAGTTATGTGCTTGTTAGTTATTAATATTGTCACTGTGTATTCGTTTTAATCATCAACACTTGAAGCATTTATTCATCTATCCTTACAACTAATCCTGTTAGAATTAAGATCAAATGCATATTGATTATATCAAAGTTCTTTTTACTTCCAATAATACAGATAAACTACTCAACAAAGAAGAAATCGTCATTGAACGCGGTACCATTTACTACTCCAACTACAACTTCTTGTTTGCCGTTTTGACTATGGTCGCCTGCACCCTTGTGGTCCTCGTCGTGATTGCCAAGATTGTCTCTTGTGTGATGCGCAAGCGTGGTGAACGCTACCGTCAAGCAATCTTAGCGTCCAAGAATAATTTCGTCTATAAGAAATTATCAGAGGAAATTACGACTCCTCAAACTCCAAAAGTCCATCGATATTCACCGATTAATCAAGTCTAAATAAGCTTAATATTAATACATTATTGATTTTTTATTATGAAAAGTAATTAAGGCTGGATTTTACGTTCCATACTAACAATTGAGAAAAGAAGAAAATCTACTAACCAAGAGATTTAAAGGGACTGTACTTAAGCGGTTAATCTCTAGAAAAGACCCAAAGGATAGTACTGTCTGTAATGAAAAAATTTTTAGCGCTTCATCAATCTGGCTAGCACAACTTTGGTTTAATTTCCACCAAGCACAATTAAACTAACATTACATTTGGCAAGGTCTTTTGTAGATTCCCTCTTATTAACAATTGAATATTACGTAACATACCCTGATTTTCCGTAGCATGAATCCTTGCCAATCTTTTTTTGCAACTATTTTAAACTTAACTTTGTTTTGCAAACAAGCCGCCCAATTTTAACTAACTAATAGATACGTTAATAAAGTCCTTCTTAGGCAGCTACGAATAAAGCAATAGTAATAATACTTAACATTCCATTGCATATTCCTTACAAAACACATACATTCTTTAGTCGAAACATTAAACATCTGCTTTGCAATATCAGTGTATTAATTCTGCACTTCGACACTTTAAGTTACGTAAAGAGATCGGTGGAAATTTGTGGAGTATTTTATTAACATTTTAATCTTTTTATTTTGGTCTAATAAATTGTAAAATTCTTGATTTTACTGTTTCTGTTTTATTTTCAATAGTTTGGTAATATTTTAATTTTCGAACAATGTCTTGTCTGTTTTCTTTGTAAATGTTTTCAATTATTATATAATAATATTATTTTTATTGTATCTTTAAATAATAAGTTAAAACAAAAACAATATAGAACATATGTGTGGTATTTGAAAGATGATAAAAGAGCTATTAAATACACATATGATAACCAAATCAAAATGAGAAATTTTTAAATTATCAAAAGTGCCTTTGGAAACTGTTTACATAATGGTGAACTAGATGCTAAACTATTTTTTCTATTTTCAGTTGTCTTATGTAGTAGTGCCATTATTAAAAATAAATTGGTCACATAGAATTACAAACATGCGTTTTATTTTAGTACGATTGGTCCGAAGCGTCGCGCCTGACTTAGGGGGCACCGCAATTCTTTACCTAATAGTATTCATTTAATACAAACAACGTGGCATTGAGACACTTATTGTACAGTACAAACAAAAACAGGAACGCCAAGTGGATTTTGTTAACATATGTAGGCAAAGAGGCATACAAGCTATCAAAATTCCTCAGGAAATAGAAACTGCATTCAAAACTAACAAGAACATTGGAAACTAACTGAAACCAAAACTGAATGACACAGCAATATACGAGAACAGCGGCATATACAAATTGACATCGGAAGGGCAACACGGAAACTAACGACAAGATATAAAGAGCACTTACGATCTTTCTTACACAACAAGGCAGGCTCCAATTATGCGACGCACTTACCTGGCCTAATTTAGTGCCGCTACCTGGCCTAATTTAGTACCGACGTACTTAACCCAGCCTACCCCCATATAAAGTCATTTCCTTCCACACATCGTTTAGACACTGAAAATAACTCAAAGGCGTCGAAACGCGTCTGGTCATACAAGAAAGCATGGCTCGGCGGCTTTATAGTTTAATTTCATTTTTTATTAACAGCAACTTAAAAGAGCTTGATGGCTTGATGCTAAAATACAAAAAAATTCATGCAAAGGTGATGTCAGAGGCGAAGACTGATTTAATACGGCTCTGCTAAGTATCACCGAATTCAAACAGATATTCTCTATCCATAACTCACGGAGATTTAAAATAAACAGACCAAAAATTTGATACATTAATAACGAAGTATTTCGTAAGGCGGTGGTCCTCCGTTGAGTTTGGTGGTAAGATTATATAGACAAGATAGGTAACGTTGATAGTTTAGTGAGGCCGGTTTATGGTTGGTAGATATACACTACTTGCACACACACACACGATGATAAAATAAGTATTTTTCAGAACATGATTTATCACAGAAACAAGTCAGAAGAGTGCTCCTGCCAAAAGGGTTTTATGAAACAATAAGTAAATCAAACAATATGTTCTGCATATCAAAACTTGTCTTATATACAGATTCTATAAATTGAGTTCGAAAAATTATATCCTGGTTATTATGCATTTAAATTAAATTTTTGTTTCAAGTATTTTGAGCCCGTTTCTTGATTAATCATGATAACAAATCAATATTACAAACCATCTCTAAGATCTTTATCAATACTAATTATTTGTAGTGTCTAAGTCCGTTGCAAACGTGTATATCTCTCTCGTATCACGTGTTAATGTGTTGTAAATGTTAAATATTCAATCGGCTGTAAGTTAGCTGTTTATAGTTCGATTATTGTGAAATTTTCGGGACGGATACAATTGCTATCGGAAAACTTAAATTGTAGCTTTTGGAAATTTTAAGTGTCCCATCTTGTATTTATGGGCAAAAATGTAAAAGTTGCGCGAATTTCGACTTCTGAGATATTTGTTGCCCTTGTGCTCTTGAAAACTTACCTCAATGATTTTTTTCAGATTTGTCGGGTACACAAAATTTTCGTACATTTCCCCTTCCCATTCACCCCTCAAAGCGAAGCTTGTCATTTTAAGACCTGTTTTTAAAAGTTCTCATTAATACCTTTCAATTGATACCCATATCGCCTACATTTGGTGAATTTTTTTTCAGGGACACCCCCTTAAACACCTTATAAATTTTTGTTGTTTTTTAACATAGTTCTTTAGATACTTATAGTCTTTATCAAACTGACGAATTTCAGAAACATCGGTAGAAAGCTCTGGTCACAACTACAATAACAAAATTTTGTACGTTTTTCGAACTTTGAGCAGCCGCCATTTTGTTTCAGACGAAGCGACTTTGGATTATTTATTGTGAGATTCATCACATACATCAATTAACCTTTGTACCTAATTTCAACCAAATCGAAGCTATACTTTGGTCAGAACAGAAACCACGATTTTTCGTCTAATATGACCGCCATTTTGTTTTCGCCTGGCTGGCTAGTTCACAAACTTAACCGAGATCAATACACCTTTTCTGAAAGTGTGGTGAAAATCGGAGCAAAATTGCATCCTCTAGCGTGGTCACAAATTTCGTTATATCATATATATATATATATATATATATATATATATATATATATATATATATATATATATATATATATATATATATATATCTATATATATATATATATATATATATATATATATATATATATATATATATATATATAAAGGGTGATTCATAACAAGTGTACATATGTGAATGGGCCTTAACTCTTACTTATCACCATCTTCAGGTCCATATATTGACAGACTATGACAGCTTGGTCTTTTACAATTCTAACCATGGTGTCATACACATCAGCCGAACGTTTTATTATTGTTAAAACTTTTTACAAAAATAATGAATCGCCAGTGCAAACATTTCGCGCTCTACGTGAAATCGAATAATTTCACGAAATGGACCCATAAATTGGACGGCAAGATCGTGTGATTTGACTTCTTGTGACTTCTTCCTTTGGGGATTTCTGAAGGATCGTTTTTACGCTGATGCTCCCCAGACTACTGAAGCATTAAAACACAATATTCGAGCCAACATACGCCTAATAACGCCGGAATGTAAGAAAATGTCATCGAAAATTACAATCATCGTTTGATAGTCTGTAGAGCAGTACGAGGTGCACATATACCCAAAGTAATGTTTCACATTTAATTGTAAGGGACCAAATTTTCATAATAAATTACATTACGGCTCAAACTTCTCAAAAACTATGTTTTTTTTCGACAAAAATGTGTACACTTTTTATGAATCACATATATATATATATATATATATATATATATATATATATATATATATATATATATATATATATATATATAGATGTATATATATATATATATATATATGTATATATATATATATATATATATGTATATATATATATATATGTATATATATATATATATATATATATATATATATATATATATATATATATATATATATATACATATATATGTATACAGGTATATATATACAGGGTGCGTACGGTATTTGAGGACATGCATATATGTGACTATAACTTCGCGAATTTTTTTTTATTTTTTTTCCTTTTCAGATAAGAAATGGCGGACTACAACATCACTCAAGAAATGAAGAGACATGCTGTCATCGTCGCTATATGCGCGAACCATACAGATTTAGAGATCTTCTAATTTTCTTAATTGCGCCCGTTTATTCGTGCATAAGGTTCGCCGTGAATTGGAAGCATCAGGAGGCGATACAGAATCGGTTGCAAAACGAAAAAAGCCCGAACAACGTTCGTGCTTTTTTCACTGTCCGATCTGCAGAATTTTTGGACCAAGTGCAAGCGATGATAGACGAGGACCCTTCAAAATCAATGAGGGTCCTTACGAGTGAGCTTCATGTTTCTGATCGCCTAATTCGTAGAGTTGTCCACGAAGACCTTCGGTATAAGTCTTACGTGATGCGCAGAGGACAGTTCATGTCGGAACGAACACGGGAACAGAGAGTTCTCTGATCAAAACGTCTTTTAAACAAAATCAAACACCCTGAGGCGCCAAAAATGTTATGGTTTTTTCCCAACGAAAAAAATTTTGACCAAGATCAAAAGACCAATCGCAGAAATGACAGATGGCTATGTTCGAATCCTACGGAGGTTCCTGTTGTTATGCACACAAAATTTCCAGCCACTGTTATGGTTTTAGGTGTTATCAGCAATGAAGGACATGTTATGCCACCACACTTTTTTACTCAAGGACTTCGAGTGAATTCTGCTGGATACATCGAGATTTTGGTGACGGTAGTGAAACCCTGGATAGACAATGTAAGCGGAGGCAGACCATACATTTTTCAACAAGACTCTGCTCGTTCACATAAAGCGATGGCGACCCAAGATTGGATGACCGAAAATTTTCATGACCACATACCACTGAACCTATGGTCACCTAGCTCCCCAGACCATAATCCTTTGGATTATTACGTATGGCGCGCAGTTGAGCGTGAGACCAATAAGCGTCGTCATAATACCACTTCTTCGCTGAAGACTGCTATTAATGCCGTTATGGTCAATATGAACAAGGAGCATTTGATTCGGGCATGTAATCGTTTCCGGACCCGGATTGAAGAGGTTATTGCTGCTATTGGCGATTTTATTGAATAACTTTATAGCCATATATTAAGTTAATGTTGTGTAAAAAATTCCTGAAATTTCATTGAATTTTGTTAAAAATACAAGCTAATTAACTTTACTCTCAAGTTGTCCTCAATTACCGTACGCACCCTGTATATATACAGTGGCGGACAAAAATCTACGACAACTCCTTATATTGAGATTCTGGTTAATTGGAAGCTTTAATCAAAAATCTAATGGTGTGATTTTTCAGTAACGTAAATATATTCATAAAAAAACAAAGACAAAAACATTTCATATACTTAAGGAGAAATTCGTAACATTAAAAGATGAATGGACAAAAGTCTACGACAGTCAGTGCTGGCTGACTTATACACAAATTATTTTCAACTAACCGTATTGGAATTTCTAAAACATTTTGTAGGCTATATATTTGGTTGGCCCCGCTTTCGCATCAAATACTGCTTGCAGTCTTCGGGGCATAGAGGCGACTAAATTACCAGTTTCTGCAGATGTGATTTTCTCCCATTCTGTATCAAGGGCTTCCTTCAACAAATTTTTATTTTTAATGCGACATTTTCGAATTTTCCGTTCCAAAAGCTCCCATACATGCTCTATTGGGTTTAAACCAGGACTTTGCGGATGAGTATTAAGTTGCCTGGGAGCGTAGTGTAACAACTAGTTCTTCTGTATGGTTTGGATCATTGTCTTGTTGGAAAATCCTTCTCTCTCCAGGACCCAATTTCTCCACTGATGGCTTCAATTGTTTTTCGAACAGGTTCTTGTAAACATAACAGTCCACCGTAATTTCAACAAAAGCCAATGTGCCATACCCAGATGCAGCGATGGCTCTCCAAACCATCACATTACCTCCACCTTACTTGACAGTAGGAATCAAATTGTTGGTCTCTAGACCCGTGTTCTTTTTCTTCCATACTTTACTGCGACCATCACTTCGGGTAATGTTGAATTTGGACTCATCGGTGAAAAGGACGCGATTCCAAAAATCATTGTCCTCACCAATATGGGCCTTGGCAAACTGTAGACGCAGACTTCGGCTTTTGACGGATATTAATGGCTTTTTACGCGGAGTTCTGCAGTGAAACCCATTAATATTCAATGCTCTCGTGATGGTTCTTGCATGGACATCCTTTTTCTTTTCTGTAGCCACTTGTTTCGCCAAATCTGGAGCACTTTTTTTAGGAATATTGTTAACTTTTTTTAGAATGAAACTAATGTCTCTGCTCGACAATTTTTTCGGTCGGCCAGATCGCGGCTTATTATCAATGGAACCACTGTTTTCAAAGTTTTTGATGATTGTATACACAGAAGTTCGTTTAAGTTTCGGCAATTTCTTTTTTAAATTGTACGATCAAATTTCGGATATCACTACGAATTTCTTTTCGCGATGACATTTTGCGGTCCTTACAGTTAGAAAATAGCGATAAAACTTAAACACAATTGCAGCAGCACATATGAGGAATGACAATAAGAGCAAATAAACAAATATTGATGGCATTCCAATACGTTTAGTTGAACATTTTTTGTGTTTAACTGAGTCAGCACTGACTGTCGTAGACTTTTGTCCATTCAATTTTTAATTCTGGTATTCTGATATGAAAAATTGTTGTCTATATTTTTTTTATAAATACATTTACGTTACTGAAAAATGTGCATAAATGGATTTTTGATTAAAGCTTCCAATTAACCGGTATCTCAATATAAGGCTTTGTCGTAGACTTTTGTCCGTCACGGTATATATGTAAGGTACTCTCCGCAATAGGTAAATTTCTCTCGAAAAATTTACCTTAAAAAAGCCGTAGCAGAGACAAAGTTATATCATGTCTATAACCGAAAGAAACCACCAAATTTTCTGTCACAATATATTTACCTATCTTAACACCTTTGTTTTTGTATGCGAAATTTCGCGTAGAAATAAGATTTAAAACAAAATCAAAATATTCACTAATTGTTCAGTATTTCAATACAATAAGGTCATGGATAACCTGTCAATATACCATTTCACTGCACTTCAACTTTGGAAATTTGTGCTTTGAAACTTCGCTCATCGAACCAAGTACTAATGTGTCTTGATAAAGCAATCAGAACACCAAAGAAGCATCATCATTTGTTTATGTCATCTAGAGCCAATTTTCAATTTCAATTTCCACCGTATCCACTGTCTCCAAAAAATTATGATATCAGTTTGAAAGTGAGTGCTGCTTCTTGAGAGTTTATAAATTGTAGTATGTATGACTATTCTTAATTTAAAAAGTTGTTGAAATTTGAATTATCCTTGTTGAAATCTTCCACATCATTACATACTGTAAAATGCATTTGAAAAAAAACATGAGCATTAAAACTAGCCTTAAAATTTCTGTTAAACTTTTGTGATATCTAGGTAAGTTTTGGATGCGACACTTTCTAGCAAAATAGGCAGGGAGACAATCGAAAGTAGGGCATGACTTCAGAATCCCTTCTCGAAAAACAGTTCAATTTAAAACCATTAATAAATGTGTGACAAAGATGCGCAATGCAAGTTTTGTCACCTTATCAATTGGCTGCTTTCTTGAAACAAGATGTATTCTTTTTCTTACGTGGTAACTTTTACGTTCGGCTTAAAACTTTTTTGATGCATAGACTGACAGGCAAGCAAACAAGCAAACTGTGATTTTAGAAGGGTTTTGCAAAAAATAGTGGTTCAAAATGTTACGGAAAGAATTAGAAGAATTTCATGAGACAAAAGTGTTGTTACTGTAGTGGCTGAAATGTTCTCTTGAGGAAAAATTGAGAAAAGTATTTCATAATTCTAGTAGATGAGGCACCATACCTCATATTCCAAAATGTATTACAATTAATACTTGCAATAACCGGTTTTCGTGACAATCCCAATTCCCAATTGTGTAATTATTACAATTGTACTCGGATACCATTGTGATGATTGCTGGACTTGAATTGGGCATTCCGGTGGAGGCCTTGGGGTGTCGGCTAGCCCATGGAGGCGGGGTAGGCTTGGCGCCGCTCGTCAGCCCTTGATTTACCCACGGAGCCGCTGACGAGCTTAGGCTCCTCGGAACGTAACACTTAAACGCCCACGGAACGTAAATTACAACGCCCACAGAACCTAAATTAAAAATGGAGCCTAACACCACCGTCTCGCACAAAGGAATCCAAGGTACTTTACGAATAAAATAAGAAAGAAACGAAGACACTTTAGGTGAAGGAGCCGAAATCACTACAACTAATTTCACTAGAAGGTTCCCAGCACTCCAGTTGCGTTTTTGACGTGGCAAGTCAGCGCGACCACTCCAAGAGTGATTACACCGGCTGACACTCTGAAAAATTTCTTAAACCCAAAAAATATTCTTCAACCGGAAATTTCAAAGAAATACCAATTCTTAAAATGCAAAACAGTGTATTAGAATTTTAACGTTACTTAGAACCATAAATACAATTGTGAAGCTGGGGGCTCCCTTCCAACGGAATATCAGTTTGACTCGCTGTTTCAATATTTACTCCGATCGCTGGCAATATATCACACGCACAATAATTGTTCCAGTCACTAGCGATATATCGATCCTCACACGTACAATATTTATTCCTTTCCTGGCGTTGATAAGTCCGTATCACACGCTGCGTCTTCCCCCCTTTGCCAACTCGGAAACCAAAGAAAAAAATAGCGCTTTCACCGTCGCTCACCGTTATATAACTTTTGCCGCAACGGCTCTTCCTCAACGGTGAAGATCAAGTTCAAAATTAAGTTGCCATCGTCATCGCTGCCCAACCTTCAGCCTTAGTAATGTCAGAGCATATCTACTAAATAGCAGCTGCAATTAGAACAAATTTTATTTCGTACGGTACTTATAGAGTAAAGAGAATTAGACTAAAAGTGTATATGTATGGTAAACAAAAACTTGAATTTGCAAGCAATTGAACCAACTCATGGTAAACTTTAATCCATCTTTTATACGTTTATTTGCCTCTCTTTTCATTTTGACAGCTCCTCGATTGCAGGTGCTAGTTAGTATATATGCTCTGGTAATGTCACAAGCCAACATTCAGTGGCCATATGTTTTCACGCATAAGCTTCTTAATGGAGACAATGTTAAGTTTGTTTTGGTTTGTTTAGCTCGTCAGCTGATAAGTATTAACTACAGGGGGTTGCAATAGAACAGGAAATGCGCAAATTATCTTCTTGCATAACAGTCGTTACATCTTCTCTTTCAGTTTCACGAATGATTTTCAGTGGCTTTTCAGCAACCTCCCGAATTCGTGGTTCAACATATACATAGCTTTACCTTGAGATGATAGGAATATTTGTGAGGCTATCGCAACCTCCAAGTTTACAAGTAGATTAGCATCGTTGAGTCAAGCGTTTGATATTAAATGAAAGTTTTCGGGTACTTCATGATTAGTAATTTGGTGACAACTCTTGACGCCGTCGAAAAGTATGTACCTAAAATTCAGAAAAAAGATAAGTTTTCTGAACCTTGGTTAAATAGTGATTTTAGATATTTACGAAATCAAAGGAACAAATATTATAGAATTATCAAAAGCAAGAAAGATGTCAGAAATGATATTAAATCAAAATACAATGAGCTTGCAAATTAATTTAAAACAAAATCTCAAGAAGCATATGAAGTATATGCTAATTTCATTGGTGAAAATATAATTAAAGACCCAAAAAGTTCTTTGATTTTGTAAATGTCAGGCGTAAAACTCAAGGCTACCCTTCATCTATGTTTTTCAAGGATTCAGTTTCTTGTTGTTTATTGTAATCCTGAGAACCCATTAAATTCCGTTTCGGAAATGGCTCCAACGACATTGATTAACGAAGTTACAATTTCTGAGGAAAAAATTGCTCATGCGATTGGCAATTTGGATTCCAATAAGGGACTTGGTCCCGATCTTATTCCTCCTAGTTTTCTAATCCAGTGCAAAGGACAATTAATCAGGCCATTCTCCATCATTTTCAACAAAACACGCTCTAGTGGCATCTTTCCTTCTTACTGGAAATCTTCTTACTTAATACCAATCCATAAGAAGAACGATAAACAGTGTATTCAAAATTATAGAGGTATTGCCATATTATCATCCATTCCAAAGCTTTTTGAACAAACACAATACTTTGCAACAAGATCTCCCCTATTATAGAACCGCGGCTTAATGAAGGGCAGCATGGGTTCAGAAAAAATAGATCTGCTACCACCAATCTCCTCATCATGACATCAAGTATTCTGTGTGAGACGGAAAAAGGTCCCCAGATTGATGCAATATACACCGATTCCAGCAAACAATTTGATCGTTGTAAATCATGAAGTTTTGATTAGCATGCTCCGTAATTTTGGAATTACTGGCCGTTCACTCAGTTGGATCCATTCTTACCTTAAAGACCGCACTCAAGTTGTCTAATTTTAAGGACGATTATCGAAAAAATGCAGGTCCTCCCTGGGATTCCTCAAGGAAGTCATCTTGGGCCTCTTTTGTTTAATATCTTCATATCTGATCTCTCAGCAGTTTTACATGATGTAGCTAATCTTTTGTCTGCAGATGACCTTAAAGTATTACACGTCATGTCATCTCTATCCGATATATGTTTAGTCCAAGTTTAACAACAACCATCTCTCTGGAAAAATACCAGGTGATAAGTTTTTCAAGAAAACGGAGCCTTTTATGTTTGACAATCACATCAACAACACAACACTTGGTGTCATTCTGGACCAAAAGCTTCGTTTTAAACTTCAGTACAATAGAGTTATATCCAGGGTTAATAAGATGCTAGGAGTCATCAACTGAAGAGCTTAGGAATTCAAGAATATTTGGGTTACTAAATCACTATATGTCTCATTAGTACGCCCTATTCTTAAATATGCCAGCCTGATTTGGAGCCCTGTTTTTGATATTCACGCTGACAGGTTAGAATCGGTACAAAACAATTTCTTCTTTTTGCCCTCAGATCCCTTTACGACCCTAGAAACTTCCACAGCCTTCCATCATATAACTATCGGCTCCATATGCTAAATATGGCATCAATAGATTCTAGGAGGATTATGATGCCTACATGTCTAGCATTCGATGTCCTCAGAGACAATATTAAAGTTCAATATATAACAAAAAAATTACTCTGAATGAACCTCTACAAATCACAAGACTTTCACCAATGCTTACCGTAGGCCGCCATCACACTACTTATGTAGAAAATGTGCCAATAAACAGATGTTGTAATGCATTCAACAAGTTTAGTAAATATTGTTCCCTGTCCATTTCTAAAACTTCATATACAAATATTATCCTAAAATCCTTTCATTGCTCAATATAATTTTAAAAGTATAATTGTACGTAAAAATTACTATACCGAAAAAATGTATTCTTTACAAGTTTTTTTTGTGTAATGTTATGCTATAAGGATGTCTTGTGTGGCAAAATAAAAAAATAAATTTCGATCCATTTGGAAAATATTTTTTTTATTGTTGACTCTAAAGAGAGTGAGTGCTGTGTAGAGACATAGTAAAATTTCAGAATTTGTTTTTGCAATAGAATACTCTGACCTGGTGTCTCGTTTACCAAGCTCATCAGTAAATTATAAAGAAGTGGTTAAAGTGGATTTATTGTGTCAATTAATTCTGTTCGTTCATCAGACTTTTTGTATTTGTAAATCTTAACCAATTAGTACATTGTTACAAAAGCTCCATTCCAACCATTCACCTGTGAATGTTGAAAAAATATTTTAGTTTCATCTACTACCTGGAGACAACGTCCAGCACAATCATATTTGACTATATGAAATACACCAACTGATAGTTGAAGTTTTAAAAGATCATTCAACATTACTTTTACGGGTCATTGCTCGATCTTGTCCATGTATTGAATGTATCATTGGTTCTTCAATTTTCTATTTCACGTTCAGGTGAGGTTGGCAAATTCGTGTTGGTCACTTTCGCCGTTCTTTCCAGTCCGCAAGCAATCTCCAACCAAGAATCTACTGTGGGAATAATTAAGCTACCACACACGCGTAGAAAATTGTTTCAAGGGGCACATTTTAACGTTGAAATTGGAAAACTTGGCCGAATTAAGCCGTGGCGGCGATCTTGGCTAGATAACTGCTATGCAATGATGCATTCCGGTAGCGAGGTATCGGTTTTCCTGGTCCTACTTATCTCTAAGTCTTTGAGCAAATTTTAATTTGCTTTACTTACTTACTATTCTTACTTTTTTAAGTTAAATACATTTTCAAGAATGAAAAATAAAGAAATAAAATTACAATAATAACCCTTACCAGCTCTTTACCTCGTGGAGTGGTATATGAAAACGTATCATATGTGCTTGACATTGAACCCGGAGTGCTAGAGATCCTTATCAGCCGTTACAAATGATGGGGAAATAATGTGATTATAGAAGAAAAAAATATTATTTTTGACTCTTTTGCATTTGTGTTAGCATTAAAGACATCGTAAAAATTTCCACTAAGAGCTCGTTGAAGGCTCGGGTTAGCGTGGGTGTATTTCAAAATATAAATAGCTGTTATTTTATATAAAAACCAGTGGTGTGGGCCGCCTCATTTTATGTGCCGCCCGGGGCCATGGCTTCTCGGCACTCCCCACACTACGTTACTGCCTCTTATGAACTTGCGCATTTACATCGTATAGCAGTTTCCGTCAAATGTAGTTCTTCTCGATTGTAGCACTCGGGGGGTCTTCCGTAAGGTGATGTGCTAATAAATCTAAAAGCTAAAAATTAGAATTATTTTCTGGAGCACGTTCCAACCAACAAGTAAAATTCTTATAAAAGGCGCCATGTATACGTCAAGCACAACAAACTCATTCAGACTACTTGGCAATGTAAGCGCTGTCAAAGTACCCTAACATTTACCTGAGTGCTTTTAAAAATACAATCCACTTAAGATCCTTTAAGTGCATTTAATAATCATAAAAAAATAAGCCATTCTGAAAAGATATTCAGATATTTCAATTTCATTCAAGTTGATTTATATTTTTTTATGAAATATTTATTTGTTCTTAATTAGATTAATATTTGAGAAGAATATTTAAAATTTTTCATTATTACTATCATTATTTTAAATACATACTTCATGGCAAACAAACAGCATCTATTTTTTTATAAATGTATCGAATGAAAACAAATACGTAGCCTTTACTTCGTCAGAACTTTGGCCACAATTTTAGACTTCAATTAAATAGTCAGCGTACGCGAATTCCAGTAATATTAATGAGTAGTTATAATATTAATGAGTCCAGTTAAATTTCGAGGCCTCTTATGAACCATACACATATTAATAGCACTATGTGGTACGTCTGTCAGTCCGTCTGCCCGTGCGTCACAACAAGTTTCTTCAGAAACTATAGAAGCTACAAAGCTCAAACTTTGTGAAAAGGTCAGAAGTGTTGGTCTCTCAAAAATTTAAGCCTTACCAAACATTTCAAAATTTTTAAGAGGGGTCCCCACTTATAATGAAGTAGCATTCAAAAAATTTTTTTCACAAAATGTTGTCGAGTAGGGTATCAAATGAAAGGCCTTGAGTAGCACGTTTAGAATGTGAAACAAAGAAGTCATTTTTTGCATCAGAGGTTCAGAGAAGCCAATATACACGAAAAGTTTGTGTCTCCACCCCTCCTTTTTTAACTGGACACCTTTGGACCGAAAAACGTGAAAAAATCACAAGGAAAGGTCTTTGTTAGAACAAAGGCAATAAATACCACATAAACAAAATTCACTCAACCGTGCTAAATAGTATGGTTTGTAATCTTTACATTTTTCTCCAAAAAACTAAATGGCGCCCTTAAACAGATATAAGACCCTTATGCCTACGAAATTTCATGGAAATCAAATCATAATCAAGTGAATTCTAGCCATTTCAATTTTATCAAATTATAACAACAATAACACGTGTTGTTGGTTGACATATATTTCAAATTGACCTAGGTACTCTTATTTTCTTCGGGTTTTCATGAAAATTTAAGTAATATTATTTAATTTGAACATATCTAATTGGCCTAGTACTCAGAAAACTTACATAAGCTGGGACAAAATTGCGGCTGCTATGTACTTATGAATGAAACTCAGCATCTTTTGGATAAATTTGAACAATTTCTCATACATACAAATATTGGATGAAGAATTCAATTCATCGATTCATGCCATCAGCAAACTTTCCTTGAACCGTAGAATGGTTTCAAAGCCCTTTTGGAAGGAGTACTCTCCTATTTGCTTGAATTGTTCCACCTCAAAATTGTAGATGCTCATCTTCAGCCATTCATTAACAAATTCAATCGAGTGAATAGCATGTGCCTTAAATGTTGAAGTTGGAGAAAAATTACACAAATTTATGCAATGTTCTCATTTAAAACAGTCGCCACCTTGTTTTACGATTACTGATGTCACTCGTTGAACAAATTCTCAAAGATATTTATGATACTTATCATTCCTGAAACTTTCATGCAAATTCTAGCAAACCTGTAGTATCTGAGTCGGTAAAAGCCGCATATTGTTTCATAACCACATGGTTCCATAGTGCAACGGATATTGCTCCATAATACAACGGATATTACTCCAAAGTAATACAGGAAAATTCAAACCACTATAACTTCGTTAGATACAATTTAATCTTTTTGAAACTTTCAGTGCAGGTTACCCTTAGTAAGAACTATTTGTGTATCAAATTTTATTGAATTTACGAGTACCGTCTCAGGTTTATTGATCAAAATGCAAAATTGATAAATCATACTATTACCAAAGTTGATCGAATTTCGACTTCTGACGTATTTTTTGTTATTGCACTTATAAAGATTTTCCGAATGAAAAGTGTTCAATCGCGAGGGGGGGTTAAGCGAAATTTCGTACATTCCGCTTCCCCCCTCAGTACTGGTAAGGTAATGTTAAGACTTGTATTGAAAAGATATCATTAAGGCCTTTCACATGATACCCTACTTGACCATCAATGGTGAAAAATTTTATTTCAAGGGTCAACTCCCTTTATGGACAGATCCCCTTTATTGTATTTTAATACAAATCCCTTTAAACACTCGTGTACGTCGGCAGGACTTCATGGATGCAAATCATTTGCTTTTCTATTTGAATATCAGTCGCACCATCTTCAGTACGCTGTCTAATGTTTGCCCCACCCGTCTGGTGACCGAAGCCATCAGACTCCCCAGTCCTGCTTCTTCGTACGTAATCGTGGAAGTCGCTTAAGCTTTCTTCAATTCCCTTTTGATATGTTTTATTCAACGAAATAACAATAACAAATTTATTTGCACAAATGTACGAATTTGATAATTATGTATTTAAATGTTTAATTTTTAAATAAGGTTTCGGAGGCACAAATTAAAAATAGGTCTAAACGCTACGAATGCTAGACGTAGAATCTTAGAACTAATATGAATTCGAGCAATAACAAGCTGAGCGAAAAGTTGAATACCACTGGTAAACACTTCAATTAACTTACAAAAGCTTTCAATCTCTCATAAATGCTTTCACAATTTGAATGAGCTTTGAAAAGATGCGTGAATTCCTCCTATTTTCTTGTAATGTTATCAACATGGCTCTATGTTATCAACCAGATAAAAGATTCTCCAAGCTTTAGATTGACTTCAGCTTCAGTCTTGTGTTGCTTCTCCTCGTGAGTTTTTCATTAAAAGTTTTCGCCGATAGTCTTGAAGTAAATAATCAGGTGCCGACTAGAATAATGATACCGCGTAAAAATGTCGTGAATTTGATGGCAGCAATTGCAAATGCGTCGTAAGTAATCTATGCAAAAGTTTAAAGTGATTAAATTACAAATTTGGTGATTGAAATTAATTACTTACTTTAATTTGAAGTTGCAAGTGCCCAGCGCATTCGAACAACTATGGATCAGCTTCTGTACAAACAAAAAAAGAATATGCATTCGAGGTGAGTTATCAAAACATTTATTGTGATAAGCTTATTATTTGTGAAGAAAATATTTTGGAATATAGCAACAGGTTTACTATTTTTTGTAAAAAAACTTATCCTTACTTTAATAAACTATTTGCTTTTCCGCGATTTGACCTTCCATTGGTAAATGATTTTAGTATAAACACTGCCAATTTGGGGTAAGAGGCTGGTAAGTGAGGCCAATTCTTATTGCGAGCTTTACGTTTTTGGGGTTTTGTAAAATTATTTTACAAACCCCTACTAAAATCGCGCCTGTCTGTCCGTCCGCCCATCTGTACGTACGTGTGTTACAGCACTTTTTCTCGCGAACCGTATAAGCTACAAACATAAAATTTGCATATAGGTGTAAAGTGGAGCCCTGTTCAAAGTCCTGCTACAAAAAAAATTTTACAGGGTTCTTAAGGGGGTCTCCCCATATAGGGGAGTGGCCCGTGGAAAAAATTTCATCTAAGGTAGCCGATATGGGTATCAAATGAAAGGTCTTGATGAGAACTTTTTAAAACATTTCTAGCTTCAAGCAGTGCACAGCGAGGGGAAATACACGATCCATTTTTGTACGCCTCTCCCTCGTGATTGGACAGCTGTGATCTGACAAATCTGAAAAAAATTATGGAGATAGATGTTGATGAGTACAACAGCAACAAGTACGTCAGAAGTCGCAATTCGCTTAAATTTGCTAATAATATTATGATCATCGAATTTCACATGTTTTCCAATAAAATCGTGGGGATACTCTTAAACCCAACGAAATTTAAGTAGCCTTACAAAAGGTCCTCATACCATGTAAGTTTGATGAAAATCAAATCATATTCACAGAAGTTATAGCCATTTGAAATTTCTCTAATTACACAGCAATAACATACAATTTTGGTTCTTTATGGACTCTCCATCGAATCAAACACTGCAGTTTTGATTTGATTTTCTTAACATTTTCAGATAAGATCAATAACAAATATTTTTTGAATTCATCATATGAGTGATTTTTGTTACTTTTCAACCAAATGGCTACCGTTAAAAATAGAGAAACAATAGATTTTCTTTTAAACATGCACATCTCTTTGAGGTGTTTCTTAACTCACTTGTTTAAGTTTTTAGGGGAATATCGATATTTTGTTAAAAAAACTAAATTAATTACAGTATTAATTTTAGTTATTAAGTGAAATAATTTCTTTATAATCTGTTTTCCATGTAAACAAAAAGAAATTTAAATGGTAAATTCAATAATAAAATAAATCCGTAAACCTGCCCATGATTAACAAAAATGTAGTTGAGACCACTTATCTAAAAATAATGGAACAAGGATGGTTATGCGTCTAAAAAATAATAAGTATGTTTTTGATTTGATTGTTTATTTTTATGCGTCAAATTGTTAATGATTTTATAAATATGGCTTAAACTCGGCAAAACACAGACGTTAATTTTTAGTCCTTAGTTATTCACCACCGCGAAATAGGCACAAACCATAGCATGTTGTCGCTGGTATTTTAACCACCACTGGGTGTTTATCTGTAAACGATATTTTGAACAAGGTGTTATCGAGGATAAACTACGTTGAAGACGTCCAAAGAACATAAAAGCGATGGAAAATTTACAATTTTGGAAATCAAGCAAAAAAGTTGTTGAGTCCACAGGAGTACGCTTCTGTCAGAAGGAGCATCTATGATAGATTGTATGTTAAATCATATGTTTAAAGGAAATCATCTTCTTCTCCAATTTAAACGAGTGGCTTTTTGTTGCAGTGTAGTAAATATTGTCTAGTCTGCCTCAGTGAGTAACAAATTAGTGCTACGCTGGAATTGGTCTTCTCTGGAGATGAGTAAGTGCGCTGTCAAGCTAGCTTTGCGGTGTCGTGGGGCGGGTTCTTTTCCCGCAGCACAAGGGCCCACTATAAAATTTTTTCACACTTAAGAATTAAGTGATGAGTCAACATAAAACGCAGAAGAGATTGGCCGTCACTAGGCATCAATGGCCTGGAAAACATACCGAAAAGGATTACAGCGGAAACTACGAATACCCGGTTAATTGCGCAACTTGCGTCAACCGACTATTCGACGTTTAAAAAAAATTAAAATTTAATATTTCAAGAACAACTTTGTTGGTTTGAACGCAAATTAAAACTGAACATCCGATCGTAATTACATGTACCTATTTCATTATTTTTTGCAAAGTGCTTACAAAGTTTAAATTCATGAGAAAAATTGCAAAACTGAATTTAGGTTGAAACTAAGCGTAAGCATTTTCTATTGAAATTAATTAAGCAAAAATTTACGGTGAGGGTTTAATGTTACTTATTTAAGTCGGCAGCGGATACGCGTGTCGATTAGCCGTTTACGGGAATGTGGTTGTTCGTGGGAAACGTTTGCAGACGTAACTCCTGCCTCCTTAAGAAGAGCGACAGTTAGAGAAACCGTGGTGTTGAAGTTTCTCTTATCTGGAGCGATGGCATTTGTTGTTGTTGGCCGTTTTTCTTTCCATGAAAGTTTAAGTATATACTTATTGTTGAGACAATGGCTAGCAGGATAACGAGTAGTTGTAGCATGGACTCGTTGCTGATGTTAAATACTCCCAGGGTGCCTATGAAGTCTGTGTTCGGGAACTCGGTTTTTCCTAGGGTCGGTAGATCCATGGTTTCGTTTGAAGGCAGGTAAGTGTTAGGGATGATGAAGATCACGTTGATTTCGTCCCAATAAACGCTGGTTTGGCTGATGTAGGTGATCTCATTGATGTTGACCTGGCAGTCTTGGTGATGGATAAGTAGAGTGCCTGATACCGATCTATTGGAGATGCCGCAGGTTGAACTTAAGACGGTTTCGGGTATGTTGATCGTAACTATGTAGTTTGGCTCGGGTTGAACTATCTCCGATGATGCTGCGATGTCTTTGAATTGGCAAGATGCTGGTGTACCATTGATGATTTTAGCGATACACCTGGAATTACTCAAATCTCTTTGGTTATTTGTTTCTTCGCAGTAATAGATCCCTTCGACTTTCGGGCACTTGTTGTCGAAAAATTGGACACTGTTGTGGTTAAGGATCATGTAAGGTTTTGAGGATATCATTTGGGTTTTTTGTATAGGAAGAGGTATTATGTGGAAAAAGGAGTAGTTCTCTGCGGATAAAATCGGTATCTGAATATTAAATATTATGTTAGACCCATTGTAGTAGGCTTGAAGTTTTAATAATTCGTAGACGTGTACATCGGATTGTATTTTTACGGATTGTTTTTCGAGTGTGTTTGAGATTTCAGTTAGTTCAAGTGGGTTTAGAATTTGTTTTGAAATTATGTTTAATTTAGCTAATGATACAGCTTCTGCTATTTCCGACAGGTGATCACTTAAGATGTCAATATTATAGTGCAATTGGTTAAGATACTGTATGCGTACCACAGAGTCAAATTCTCTATGAATTTTGTTTTGTGAATATTCTAAGTACCTCCGTATGGTGTCACTTTGGTTATTGATGTGGTTTGTTATGTTGTCAAATCGTTCTATCATTAGGTGATTTAGTTTAATTTGTTTATTAATTTCATTTTTAGTATTGGATTGATTTAACAATAATGTTTCTACCTCTTCATTTATACGTGAAGCATCATTCGCATCCATGTTACCCGTGATCCCTTTGATTCGCGTACCAAGTCCATTAATTAGACCCCGTTTTGACCGTAGTCTAGGTTTTAGAATTTCGAGTTTATGAATTAGTTCGTTAAGTTTCAACTTTGTTATTTGGATTGTGTTCGTTGTATCGTTGGTTTTATTGTACTCTGAGAGTGAGTCCTTTATTTTCTGTATAGAGTGTTCGTACTTGTTAAGGTTAACGATGTGTATTAGATTTTCATAAGTTCGTATCATTCTGCTCGTACCTATTCGTAGGGGTAATAGGCCGTGGTTTGTCGTCACGCCCTTTATCTCTATTTTTTGCCCTTGAGTCACGATGATTAACCTGAAATTTATGTTTTTTCTCAATTTTTGATTTGTGTAGCTTTTGGTTTTTTGAAGTAATTACAGTAATTTTATTATCTTTTTTTTACTTTGTGTTTGCTGAATCTGTGTGTAATTTTATTTCTCCTACATTGTTTCCTACAAATAATTTCATTTGGTGTAAAAACTTAGGGTTCTTCTCGGTGTTGGCTCAATTTTTCTATATTTTTATTTATTAAGTCATCTACTTTACTTTTAATACTTGGATAAAGTTTTGTCCTAAATTCATTGAGTTTTTGTAGGTATTCATGTTCATCACTGTATGTAAGATTTTTACTAAATACGTGGGTTCTACCCGAGAAGAGTTCATGGGGTGTGAGTTTCGTTGTCGAGTGTATGGCGTTGTTATATGTTATTATTGCTTCGTTTAGTATGTCGTCGTGGTCGGTATTGAGTCTGTTCTTTTTCCGTTTTTCGAGGATAATTCTATAAATTTCTGTCAATGTCGAGTGCCACCTTTCAACGTATGTATTGCTACTGGTTTGTTGGAAAGATGTAAAGTGCGTTGTGATACCGTACTGTCTGCAGAAGTCTTTGAATATCGAAGAAGACATTTCGGTGCCCTGGTCGGCTACCAATATCTTAGGCGTGCCATGGAGAGTTATGAAGTGCCTCAATGCTTTAACGACATTCAAGCTATTTTTTGTTTCCAGGGTGTAAGCAGCAGCGTATTTGCAAAACCTATCAATAATAGTTAAGATTGACTTGCCACTAATAGTGTATATATCTATGTATATACTGTCTAAAGGTTCCTTTGGGTTCTCTGAAATTTGAAATTGTGGTTTATGTGGACTACGGTCATATTTTTGAGTTTGACAAGTTTCGCAATTGTTAATAATTTTAGTTTTTTTTTTCTTTCAAATAGGGGAAGTAGTAATTTCTTTTGAGATGTAGGACCGTTTCGTTTATGCCTCTGTGGTTATTGTTTAAGTGATAGTCATTGATGACCCGATCCTACTCATCGGTTTCGGTTATGTCTTGTAGGATTTCTATGCAGCGGATTAAATTGAACGTTTTGGATTGAGAAAAGAATTTAGAGTAAACCGTTTGGACGATCTTAAAGATTTCGTCAGATGCATAGATTGCATTGAGTTTATTTGGCGCCAGAAATTTTTTGAAGAGGTCTAAAATTGTGTTCTCCGTATAGTCAGGCATACCAATGGCTCTTCTTTGGCGATTTTTAAATAGCATCTGAAGTGAGGTTTGGAGTGTTCTGCCAGATTTCTCAAGAACGATTTGGAGGGTGAATTCATTCAACGGTCTCTCGGATATTGGGATACCATCGTCCAAATTTTCCTCTGCGGAGTGTATAGTAGAACCATTTTCAACAAGTACTGATGAATTTTCTGGGAGTGTTTCGTTCGCATTCAATTCGGCAAGCTTATTGGAAGTGTTATCTGGAAGCCTTATTCTACTTAGGGCGTCTGCGTTTGAGTTCAGGCACCCCTTTTTATATATAACCTGGTAGTCGAATTCCTCGAGTTTTAGGCGCCATCTCACTAGCTTTGAGTTCGGATCTTTGAGACTCATAAGCCATGTTAGCAGTCGGTGGTCGGTTACGATTTGAAACTTTCGGCCAAATAGGTAGGGCCTGAAATACTTTACCGCCCAGACTATCGCTAGGAGCTCTTTTTCAGTCTTAGAATAATTGATTTCGGAGTCTGATAGCGTTCTACTGGCGTAGGAGACGGGTTTATCGCTACCGATGGTACCTTGGGAGAGGACTGCCCCGATTGCGAAATTGCTGGCATCGGTGGTTAGGATAAACGGCTTGCTGGAATCTGGATATTGTAGAATCAGATCATTAACCAATAAATCTTTGCAACTTTCGAAAGCTTTTATGTATTCCTCCGTAAGTTTGACACTCCTACCCTTTTTCAGGCATTCGGTGAGTGGTTTTGTAAGTCTTGCGAAGTTCCGAATGAATTTCCTGTAATAGCCTAGCAATCCCAGGAAGGATTTGATTTCCTTTTGGCTTCGTGGGATTGAGAATTGCTTTATCGCTCTGACTTTCTCTGGGTTTGGTTTAACTCCACGTGTTGTAACTATATGGCCCAGAAAGGCTAACTCCTTGTGGAGGAATTCCGACTTGTCGAGCTGCACCTTCAGATTTGCCTCGCGTAGCTTTCCAAAGACTTTCCTCAAGTTCTCCCCGTGTTCTTGGAGTGAGGTGGAGAAGACGATAATATCGTCTAAATAGACCAGACATATCTTTCCTTGTAAACCTTGGAGGACGTTGTCCATCACTCTTTGAAAAGTAGATGGGGCATTTTTGAGACCGAATGGCATCCGGACGTACTCAAAATGTCCTCCTTCTACTGTGAAAGCAGTTTTTTGAACGTCTTTGGGGTTCATCTCGATTTGATAAAACTCGCTGGCGAGGTCTATTGTCGAAAAATACAGGCTTTTGCCCAATTTGTCGAGTATGTCGGAGATGTTAGGGATGAGGTAGCGATCGGTCACCGTCTTTTCATTGAGCTTACGGTAATCAATCACCAGTCTCCATTTCTTTTTGCCGCTTGCGTCCGGTTTTTTCGGCACAATCCAAACTGGAGAGCTCCAAGGTAAGTAGCTTGGCCTTATGATGTTTTGATCCAGCATATCACCGATTTGTCTTCGTACTTCTTCTTTATGAACATGAGGATACCGATAAGATTTTGTATATATCGGTATGTCATCTGTGGTCGTTATATGGTGTTTGATTTTGTTTGTGAAGCTTAGGTTTTGCCCTTCGCGATAGAAAACGTCGTCGTATTCCCGGCAGATGCGGAATATCAGATCTTTTTCTTCTTTATTTAGGTGCGATACTCTAATTAATTTAGTAACGTCTTCAGGTGGTATGAATGTATCAGGTCCGCAATCGTAATCGATGTTGCAGTTGTTTACTTCCATAAATTCGGAGGGTGAGAATTTGGAAACTTTAACTGGTTGTTCTAAGAAAAGGGGTTCTTCGTTATCGGTTTGATTTATGACGGTAATGAAGCTGTGCCAGTTAAAAGCGGTGTAAATGCCTTCAGGAATGAGTAATGCGGGTGAAATTTGGGTATTGGCAATATAAATATCTCCACTTCGAACATCAACCGGTAATTTGGCGATATATTTTGATTTTGGGGGTATTGTGAATTTAGATGAAGTAAGGTTAGGTTTAAAAGATAGGGGGATTTTCGCGTTGTTTGTTATTAAAATTCTGTGGGCTAGATCTACTTTAGCATTGAGTGCTGTCAAGGCGTCCAGTCCTAATAATCCGTCAAAGTAATCGTGAAACCTAAAAATTAAAAATCTTAGTTTCCCGGGCTGCATAAATTCATTAAATGTTGGTAAAAGGACTTGTTTTTTTAGTGCATATTTATTTAGAACAGTTTTAATAAGGATGGGTTTGATTTCTTCGATATCTTCGGGGTGGACGAATTCGGGATTAATAAATGAAAAAGATGCTCCTGTATCAATGAGGAACTTGAGCTTTCGCCCATATGGAGACGATATTTCTATGAAAGGGAGGTTTGAACCATGCGTATTAATGTCTATGAATCCGGTTGAGTTATTGAGGCAGGTGGTGTAAAATTTACATCATCAATTTCATGAATGTCGGATTGATTTTGATTGTCCTGTTCGGTAACATTATGTTGGTTTTGGTCTTAACAATTTTCCAGATTCTGTCCGTTAAAGTGGTTGTAAGTAAAACAAGGATCCGTATTATTGTAGTAGTCGTCCACGTTTTGTTTGTATGAGTCATTCAGAGATGGTTAGAAGTATAAGGGCGTATTAGTGTAGTTGAACTTGTCCGTGGATTCCGTTTCCGAAATGTTGAATAATTCTTTGCTAATAACCCTAGGTGGTCCTGTAGATCTGAAGAAGTTGTTATTTGGAGGATTGTTAAATCTGGGTGGTCCCGAGGGTCTGAGGAAATTATTGTTTGGCCAATTATTACCTATGGGTTGTCCTTGGGATTTAAAATTATTGTTTTGTTCCTGGGGCTGTTGGCCATTTCCGCGCTGGAGGTGAGTATAGCCTGAGCTCTTGTCCATGGGAACTGGTTTTGGAAGTGTTGGTCTATTTGATTGAACATTTGATTGCTGGTTGAAAGGGTAAAACCTATTGTTGAAATTATGAGGCGGATTGAACCTTTGTTGGAAAATATTTGGTGTCTAGAAAATTGGCCTTTGCTGGAAAGTTAAGGGAATTGAGCTATTCAAAAAATTCGTGGGTGCACCAAACGTTTGTGTCGCTGAATTTTTCGGTATGGGGGCAAGAGTAGCCAGACTTTTTGCTTGAGGCTGAGAGTTATTATACTTCGTGTAGAAGGTATTCTGCTCCTCTATGCAATATGAAAATGCTGGTGCTAATGAATCCGTTCTCATAGCACGTATAGTTGACCCGAAAGGCTCTTGAAGACCCGCTAGAAATACGTTGAGGCACATTGCCGAGTATAATTCTCGCTTGGCAGTTACCACATTTGCATTAGTTTCATGAAGCTGAATGTGGCTAGTCATCGTGGCTAAAGTTTCTATAATTTCACTATAGAACCTTTCCACTGTTTCACCACGTTGGTTAAGATTGTATAAATCTCTTATCAGCGATGTTTCGTTCCTTTTGTCGCTGTAGTGGAGAATGAGGTTCCTCTTTATTTCGTTCCAGTCCAGAGATGTGCCATACATATTAAGCACCTCGTTGGTAGGACCCTCAATTTTGTTTCGAATGGCACGAATAATCATTTTATTATATGCGGGTGTTAACACTGGTATCATGGAGCGAATCTCCTCAACATTTTCGATAAAATCGTGAAGGAGTCTAGGATTGCCATCAAATTTCGGCAAATCCTTGATGGCATCAGGAATTCTTAATGAATTGAAAACTTCCACGATATTTTCCATTTTATGCGTTAAATAAGGGTCACTATTTATTAAATCAATTAATTCTTCGCGAGAACGATTTGATGCTTGTGTATTTAATGATTCACAGTTATTGGCCGACACCCCACTGGAAACAATTAAACATTCACGGTCACTTTCTAAAATTGTTGTAAGCGGAATCACTCTTAGGAAATTTCTTAGTCTAGGGTAAGGTCTACTTCTAGGGTTATTTTTATTTTTATATGGCATATGTAGGAATTTAAGAAAGGAAAGTGTCCAATATTGACTTACGTGACTATAATCATTGATCTCATCCTTCTCGATAAACCGTCGACAAGAATTTCGAAATTTTGGTATGTCGTTGAATAGATTTCTCGATAATCCTTCGAGGGTTGATACGTAATTTGTTTCGATAATCCTTCGAAACCACAGAATCACTTTTTAAAATCTTCGGATACACAGGGTCGCGGAACTGTTTCCTTCCTTCGATTATCCTTCGAACGATTCGAACTGGACGCGTAATTAAAGATTTTTCTTACTTTAGAGACTTCTAACACACCAAATGATTTTAAAGGATCCGATCCGACTGCGCCACTTACGTCAACCGACTATTCGACGTTTAAAAAAAAACTAAAATTTAATATTTCAAGAACAACTTTATTGGTTTGAATGCAAATTAAAACTGAACATCCGATCGTAATTACATGTATTTCATTATTTTTTGCAAAGTGCTTACAAAGTTTAAATTCATGAGAAAAATTGCAAAACTGAATTTAGGTTGAAACTGAGCGTAAACATTTTCTATGGAAATTAAGTAAGCAAAAATTTACGGTGAGGGTTTAATGTTACTTATTTAGGTCGGCAGCGAATACGGGTGTCGAGTAGCCGTTTACGGGAATGTGGTTGTTCGTGGGAAACGTTTGCAGACGTAACTCGCGCGAGACCTAATGCAATACCGTCTTTGCTGACGAAGGTCATCGCCCACAAATACGAGTGGGGTATCCAGGTAGTAGCGGTGCCCCCACGCATTGCTCCCAACGAACCGAATATCTTTATTTAGTTGGAAATTTTTCAGGGTGTTGTACTAAAATACAAAACCATATTGAAATCACGACCTGTGTCCGGCTATGGAACAATATGCGCTTTTTACCGACTCGGACACTAGAGGTTTGCTAGGATTTGTAAGAAAGTTTCAGCAATGATAGGTATTATTTAGCTAGTGATTTCAGTAATCGTCAAACAAAATGGTGGCTGTTTTAAATGGGAAGGTTGAATTGATTTGAGTTATTTTTCCCTAACTTCAACATTCAATTTATTGAATGACTGAAGATGAGTACCTACAATTAATACTCATACATGAAAGTCGAGAAGGCAGGAGAAAGCTCCTAACAGAAGGGCTTTTTTTCCCATTCTAGGGTTCGAGAAAAATGTTTGGATGTCATGAATCGATGATTTGAATTAATCACCCAATACTTATTTAAGAAATCTTCATCAAAAGATGCACAGTTTCATTCATAAGCACATAACAGCCGCGATTTTGTTCCATGTTAAATAATTTTTCTGAATGCATATTCAAGTAAACCACTATTCCGTAAATTGTCATAAAAATCCGTAGAAAATAAGAGTGCCTTGGTCGATTTGAAATAAATATGAACTATCAATATGTTATTGTTTTTGTAATTCCATCCAATGAAATGGCGGTAACTCACTTGATTATGATTTGATTTCCATAAATTTCGTAGGTATAAGCATTTTATATCAACCTACATAAATGTAAAACTTTAAGTAGTTTAAGGGCACCGTTTCGATTTTTGGAGGAATTGCAAAATTTACAAATCATACTGTTATTAACAGAGTTGAGGGAATTTTGATTTCTTTCGTATTTGTTGCCCTTGTACACATAGACACCTACCTCCTTGATTTTTTCAGATTTATGGCCCAAAAGTGTCCAATTGTAAGAGGAGGAGACACAAATATTGTTCGTACAGTTTGCTTCCTCCTGGAATCCTAATGAAAAAAATGATTTATTTTTCAGATTCTGAAAGCGCTAAGTTCTTTCATTTGATACCATACTCGACTAAATTTAATGGAAAAATTTGTTAAGCGCCACTTCGTTATAAGGGGGAAATTTTGATAAATTTGATAAAACCTAAACTTTCGAGAGACCACCACTTCTGACCTATTCACAAAGTTTGAGCTTTGTAGCTTCTGTAGTTTCGGAAATTTCTTCTGACGCGCAAACGACAGACAGATGGACAAATGGACAGATGGGCAGATAAGACGGCAAACAAGTAGGTTTTTGCAAAATTTCTTTCAGAAAGCCCTAAAACGCAAGGAGCTAGATCCAATTACAAATAACTTAGAGGCTGAAATTTGTTGAAATTTACTAAAAGTCTAGGATTTTACATTTTCGTCAGTAAAATTGTATTAGTATCATTAAATTGGATAAAATCAGCCATTTAAGTAGTTCTTTAAAATATCATTTTATTCTATAAGATTCAATAAAATTTACCGACTTTATAGCCATTTGAATTTCCTCCGATTACAACAATCATATGCGATTTTTCTACTACATGGCCTTTCCATCGAACCAGACACTACAATTTCGATTGAATCTTCTCCAAATTTTGAGATAAGATGAATATTAAAAATGCATTTACGATTCAGGTCAGTCAATAATTTTAGTCATATTGGAACAAAATGTTAGCTGGTTAAAATGGAGTTCTTTTAAAGTAAGAATATATTTTTTGTGCATATCATAAAAGTTTTTCTTGAATCAAATCATTTTATTTATTTATTGTAAAACCTTCTGACATGAGAATAGTTCTATTTACCCAACTTGTTTAATTTTCCATTCCGTGCTTAATATTGCACATAATAAATATTGTATTTCAAATGTAATCCCGGCTAGTTTAATTTTCAAGGCATATACTCGTATATGATCTAATCTAAGAAATATTTATCAACACAATATACTATGAGTAAAATGCTTCAAACGCAACGGACTATAAAAGAATTAATATGGATGTAAGGTCCAATGGCGGTCAAAATATGAAACCTTACTAGATAAATATAGTTTATTGTTCTTTATTATTTCTTTGTGGATGTTCTTTGGTGATTTAAATGTTTCACAATTTAAATTGATTTATAGGCTTGCTGCTGCTTAAAAAAATTACATTAAAATCTTTCATTACATAAACAAAATCAAAATCAAACATGTTAGCTACGAAATGAATTTATGACCACCACGAAATACTCACCACGGAATGGTTCCGCAAGGTGGGGGGTTATGGCGGGGCTTCTCGGTTCTTGGTTGCTCGTTGGAGATGGGCGTGGGACGCTACTTGCTCCCTATAAAGCCCCAAGATTAGTCGAGCGAGACTACGACTCGTAAAAGCCTCAAAAATTGCTTACGGGCATGGATGTTTTCAGTCTTACCTGCACAAGATTGGTAAGTCGCTGCCCCCCGAATGTCGGTTTTGCCCAGGAGAAGAAGACAATGCCTGCCACACATTATTTGCGTCTACAAAATGCGGCAGGCAACGAAAATACCTCTGCAGGGAGATTGGAGAGCTTACCCCGAATAATATATATTAGTCGTGGTGATACTCGAATCGGTTGATAAATGGAACCAGTTGGCACGCTTGTCCTCTCTCTGCTCCCGCTAGAAGAGGGATTCCCCAGCTTGAAGGCACCTCACGGCGTGGCAAAACGAGACCTAGCCCGAAGTAATGTGTCGAATAGTTCCAGGGTGGATTCTCGGGTTGACAGGGGAGGTGTTTAATGGGTAGTCCAGTTGCCTTCTTGCGAGCATGGGAGTCCCACGTTCTGTGCGTAAATGGCATTCACAAAAAAAAAGGTTACCTCCCTATATGGGGGGCCCCCTTAAAACCCTCTGAAAAAATTTTTCACCCCAAAACTTTCAAGAAGTCACCACTTCGGCGCTCTTTGCTGGCCAAGTTGTGCATATGTTTGGTTTCTGTTCTTGTCAAAACGTCTGATTCCGGGACGCGAAGTGAAATTACTGGACATTGGAACAATCCCAGATATCTAGCAACTTTAGCTTTGGATGCATCTTCTTAATAGACAACTTATGCAAATGTTTGGAAAATTAAATTCATCACTATGATCGTGCGACATAAAAGAACGATCATTAATATATATATTCAGTGTAAAGCCTAGACAGATAAGTGGTATAGAACAAAACTTGGCATCAGTATACTAGGTAATCATGACACACATGCAAATCTAGTATAAACTATCAAGTGAAGACAGAACTCAAAAGGAAACGATAGCAAATGATAAATTTATCCGAGTCAAAGTCAAAGGTGCTTTATTCAATACTAGTTGTTATACATTTGCAAAAAATACAAAGCCTATTTCCAACAATAAAAATACTAAAACTTAATAGCCCAAATAGCTCTCTAAATTTATATATTATTAAGTTAAAAACATTTAATCAATATCAAATTCAATTAAATTAAAAGTATTGAATATTCTATGATTCAATTGGCAAAAGGAGAAAAATCAACCTACGCTATTCAAAATTTAATTATAATACTAACACAACAGTGAACTTATATCCTACACCTGATATGTTTTAACCTAATTCTAATAAAATTCAATCAAAAACTTTATCTGATACTAATACAATGCTAACACAATATTCCTAACCTAAATGTCAAACCTTATCTCTAAACTTAATATAATAAACATAACAAATACCTCTCCTTAATATTGAAACTTACCCCTAATTTTTAACATAAACAAACAACGTTAAATGTAGCAATAATGAGCTGAAATTCAAATCGAAATAAGGAAAAAACACAAAATGAGAAAATAAACACGAATAATTTAGACATTGTCATTCAGCCACCAGTACCTAAGTTGCTCCATCTCAGCTCGACCAGCTTCAACGAATCTAGCAAATGAGTATCTCCATTGGAATCGTTGGTCTCGTGAACTCAAATTCAGAATATATTTTATTTTCTTGTCGGTGGCCCGTCTATATATGTGATATATAATTGGGACACCGTCAGAATCAAAAACATATCGATTCATGTCCAAATACACGAATGCTTCAGGAGGAATGAAGCTAGTAACGAGACAAGTCTCAATATACCCGTCTGTAGGCTGGAACGACAGTAAAATCCAGGAGTTTCCGCTCACAATTACAGATATTGCGATATGATTCCGAAGAAGTTTCAATATGAAGATATCGACTCTAGTCACAATAGCAGTTTGATAGATTCTTCTATTCGATATATAGTGCTTCCAATCCGTCTCAGGCTTTCTGTACAAACCAGTACATGCACGACGTTTCCTTTCGAAAAATATTAATCTTTCCATAGTACTAGCACTCTCGTTGTACCAGATCTGACATCCATATGTCAAAACTGGTCTAACCAGGGTCTTGTAACAGATAACTTTTACCTTTTGATCAATGTATCTGGAATGAAAGAGTCGTCAAAGGGCCCATGACTTCTTTTTTTGTGCTTTACTGAGCATGATTTTGACATGTTCAGTATAGTACAAATACTGATCAAGATGAACACCGAGGTATCGAACACAAGGTTTATGTGGAACCCGTTCTGAACTACTCTCATCAGCCATAATGTGGAAATCCTTCCAATTACGTTTCAGGTCTTGACTGTCCCCCTGCAGTATTGTCCGATACAAAATTGTTTTGCACTTCTGCGCATTCACTTCCATTCGCTAATTGTCTGTGTACGCTGCAAATCATTAAACGTTTTTTGAAGATTGCTCTGAACTATTTGTAATGATTTTATGTCTCAGTGCGAAAACGGAACCGACCTCTCATCGGTACTAGACGTTAAGTCTGAGAAGTGCCTACGGATGGTACCAACCGGTCAACCAATCCGTGCACCGTAACCCATTCACGCGGTGGCTGCTTGTCGGCCAGCTAGATCGGAGAGGATTTAGGTCGTGGGTCTCCGAATGGGTTACGCTCATTTACAATATTCAGGCACCAATGCATCACCGATTTCAAACGCGTCACAAAACAAAACCATACGGAGAGGAAACCTACTTTACGTTACTCCGTATTTCTTCATCAACCAGTCAAGAACAAAAACCTAATTTTTAATTCGCGTTCCCGAATCTCCGACGCGGTACCGAAAAGTATACTACGTTAACTCAACCCGACGAAAGCTACGTTAAAGAAAATCAAAATCAACTAAGGTACCGCGTACCGCGCGCGACGCGAAACCGGCCTCAGCGGATTTTCTCAAACCCTACCCTCGCGACGGCATACTTACCCTGCACCTCATTTCCCGCTGAAAAGAAGAACCACTGGAAAGGAAAGTCGTGTTTTATTCTCAAGAAAAAAAGAAATGTACGTTCATAATTGTACACATCAATTTTTTAGACTCTGATCAAATCAACTTAGCATCAGTCTTAAAAATATTCGTTTTACCCCTCAGAATGCTTTTACGACCATTACAATGCTAACCCAAGGCGCAATCCAGCATTTTACAAAATTGCGTCCTCTTACCCCGGTAGCATGGCAAAGATCAATCATGCAGAAGCTAGTAAGCATTCAAGCTCCATCGTGATTGTTCTCAATCACATAACCTTAACACGATTCTTGGGATAGATAAGACAGTGCTTGCATTACGAATCGTCAATGCTGACTTGAGACATTCTAGGGGTGAATCCTCATTGCAATCGTGGCCGACATGTGTCGAGCGTATGAATTTCAAATGACGGATTGGCGAAAGCATTACATATTTATCGCCTTTTTATACACGACCACTTGCAAAATGGCTAAGCATTAGCGGCGCACTGATTTTATCGGTCTTGCGAGAATTAAGAACTAAGTTACATCACCAGTTACCCTCGTCCAAAAGCATATTTACCTGAAATGTTTACGTTTGGGTTTAGGTTGTAACACAGAATCTTCACTTTATCCACAAAACTCACAATTGAATTTGCACACAAAAATCCCGCTGCGATAAAAGCAATTCCTCTCGATGGCACTCGCTACCCACACACTCTGCTACCATGTGGCTGTCGAAATTCTGTTGGCATCCCACGATAAAATAGACGTGGGATGTGCACTGGTCGCAACCAACGTAAAATGACAAGCCACCTAGCAGCAAAGTGTGTTGGTAGTGGTCACCAGCGCGTCGCATGATTCATTACAGGGCAGCGTCCACGATGCCTACCAGGCATGGGCAGACTGAAGGAAACGCTGCTTGGCCCTATGATGTTGTTTTTTTTTCTTTTCTCTCAGCGTCGTAGGTCTTTGGCATGGTAGACTCCCAGCTCCCTTCCGGACATGTCCGCAATGAGGTACCGCGTGGGACTTAAAACTTGTAAGACTCGGCACTTCACGAACTTCTTGTCTAGCTTGGGAGTGTAGTGCCGACCTGCTTCACTTTGTCTAAAATTCCGTCGGAAGATTTCGTCGCCTGCCTTGAAGCCAGAAGGATGGGATCGCAGATTGTACCGCTCCTCCCCCACCCGTCTACTGTCTTCAATCCTCTCCCGGATTTGTTCTCGTAGAATTTGGAGTTTCTCGTGCGGCTCCAGCACCACTATTGGGTCTTCCAACCCTTTCAACTGTCCCAATAGCCGGTACGAGTTTCCGTGACAAATCATATGCTGGCCGAACACGGCAAAGTATCCTTCTGATGCGGTTGGACGTAGGCCCGAATGGCGGCTATGAGGGTGCGGTTCAATCGCTCGGACGCATTGGCTTGCGGAGAATAAACGGCAGTCCGCTGATGCGTAATGCCATACTTCTCCATTAATTCTCGGAATCTAGACGAGGTGAGCTGAACTCCGTTGTCGGAGACCAGCTTCTCCGATACTCCAAATATATAGAAAACGCGATTTTCCAGAAAACTGACTATGGGGCCGGTGTGCAGGTTTCGAAGAGGTTCAACAATCGGAAATTTGGACAAGTGGTCCAGGACCACGACAGCTCCCGTGTATCCCGAAGTCGAGCGAGGGTACGGACCGATGAGATCTATAAATAGACGCTGGAACACCCGCTCTGGTAGCTCAAATTTTCCCATCGGGGGCCGAAGAACAGAATTGGGCGCTTTAGTGCATTTGCACAGCTCACAAGCGGCTACGTACTTTTTCACTTGCTGCGCCATCTTAGGCCAAAAGAAGTAAGTCTTCAGTCGCCGAAGCGTACGACCATAACCGCCGTGTGCACTCAATGGGTGGTCATGAGCCCGCTTAATCAATTCGCTTGTCAGTTCTTCGGGCACCCATAACTTCCACTGTTCCTCTTCTTGGATGGGGTCTCCGGAGGCGTGTCTCGTCCGCTTGTATATAAATCCCTCCGTCACCCGTAGTTCTGGCAGCTGTGGCAACTGGTTCTGAATCGTATTCATCAGCTGGGTATAACATGCTGACTTGAAGGCGGAATGGTCCAAGTCGATCCATAGGGGGCTGTCGTCCTCCTGAGCCAACTCGGCTCCTTCAGGGGCGAACCCTTGATAGTGTGTCCGGTACCACGTGCTGACTTCCTTTGCGGTGTCTTATCGTGAAGTCAAACGCCTGTAATTTCAAGGCCCATCTGGCCAAGCGGCCGTGGAGATCAGTTTGGCTCATCAGCCATTTCAGTGACGCATGATCAGTGACGATTTCAAAAGGATGTCCTTCTACATATGCTCGAAAACGTTTCACTGCCAGCACAGCCGCTACGCATTCCTGCTCCGAGACCGTGTAGTTCCGCTGGGCCTGTGTTCAGCTTGTGGGACATGAAGGCTATAGGTCTCTCCTCGCCGTCTTGTGCAACCTGGACTAAGACAGCTCCCACCCCATGTTGACTCGCGTCACAATGGATTGAGAACGGTTTGTCAAAGTCCGGGCTGTGCAGTACGGGGGCTACGAACTTACGTCCCTTACGCAGCATGTCGGTCAAAGGAGTGGTAATGGTGGCATAGTCCCGTACGAAACGCTGGTACCATCCGCATAAGCCTAGGAATCGGCGTAATTGCTTGGTGGTCTTGGGTAATGGAAAAACGTCAATCGCTTGAGTCTTGTCCGGGTCGGTTTTGATATTGCCATGCCCAATGATGTGACCTAAATACTTCACCTCCGTCATTACGAACTGACTCTTCTGTATGTTGATGGTTAACCCTGCCCTCCGGATGTGTAGAGCCACCTCCTGAAGCAGGTCGATGTGTTCGTTAAAGGTCTCGGCTATAAGCAGCAGATCGTCCAAGTACACGAAAACTTGGTGCCGTAAATGAGGTGGTATCACCTTATCCATAAGGCGCGTCATTGTTTGAGGAGCATTGCACAATCCGAATGGCATGGTCACAAATTGGTACAGGGGCCGACCTGGGACAGTGAAGGCTGTTTTCTCCTTTGAGCCCGGGTCTAAAGGAATTTTCCAGAAGGCGTCCTTGAAGTCTAAGCTCGTGATGAAGTGGGCTTTAGGCAACCGACTCAAAATGCCTTCAACCAACGGTAGAGGGTATGCGTCCTTCACAGTGACGGCGTTCAAGCGTCTGGCATCTAAGCATAGCCGGACCTTGTTCGGCTTGACAACTAAGGTGACTGGGGAAGCCCACGCACTCTGCGATTCTTCGATCACGCCTATTGCTAGCATTCGATCCACTTCGGCATATAACAACTTTTCCTTCGCCGGAGATATGGCAAAATGTCTCTGTTTTATGGGTTTAGCATCCCCCACATCTATTGTGTGTAACACCAGCGCCGTCCGCCCGAGACCTTCCTTCTCATGCGATGGAAAAGCCGATATAGCCGAGTCAAGTCGCAGTTGCTGATGTACATCCAGGGTATGTCGTAATAAGTGAGTGGTTTGAGTTTGGTCAGGAACTGTGGTGACGGACTCCAGGGTCGTGCCGGAAAACAGTGCCGGGGCCAAGTTAAATTTTCGAACGAAATCCACCCCTAGATAAAGATTCTGGGTTAATTGAGGTATGATGTAAAATTCCAGAGGTTTAGTTACTCCTTTAAAGGTGACATCCGTCGTAATTTTTCCCACTACAGAGTGACGAGTTCCATCTGCCGTGCTTAACCAGGTGGTAAAATTGTGGATTTGGTTCGCGTGCATTGCCAGTACCTCCCCTGCAAAATCGGCAGATATGCAATTCACACTGGCTCCCGTGTCGACTAAACCTGACAAACGTCATCCCTCAATAATTCGTCTAAGTGTATGTCCTTCAGCACCTTCCTCAACTGCCTGACCCTTCTCCACAAGCTCCGCATCCGACGCGTGGCTCGCTTTCTTCGCGGTGGGACGGTTGTAGCCAACTCCTCATGGAAGATGCGCTGTCGAGTAGCCAAATAATTCCGCAGTCTGACGTGGAAGGGTTTGACATGCCAAGGAACTTTCGCCTCGCTATCATTTCCCTGCGCATCTGCCTCGACAAAGGATGGCGTCGGTTGTGGAACTTCGGGAGAACTGTGTTTGGCGGTGCGAGTCAGCAGAGTTGGAGTCATGTCTGGGGCTTGGTCATAGCAAGTGATGGGATCAGCCTTGGTTCGTCCGGGTTTTAGGAGTGCCGACGGGTGGTCGCGGCACTCGCTGGCCAGTTTTTTCGCAATTTGCAATTTGCGCAATCAGGTGCGTACGTGTCGGCATTCCCGCATCGGTAACAGAAGAGCGTCGGTTCCGCTGGACAGGCATAGAACCGATGCCCCGTTTGTCGGCAGTTCCAACAAACCGTCGGGCTTGTAATTGCTTCAAGGGATGGTCGATCAATCAATGCTGGGTCCTCAAGCTCCTGTGGTGCTCCGCTCCTCGGTACTGGTACTGGGTCAGCAAGTAGGTGGTCCGCTGCCATCAACTCCGCGGTGTGATGATTTCGGGGATTTGGTCCCGTTATGCGAGGTTGTGGACGGAAGATACCTCGCCGCTCATCCAGTTGTTCTTGCCTACGGGCATGGAGGCGCAATCCCTGTATGGTGTTGATGGGAAAATGCAGAAGGCTGTTCTGGAGCTCCCAACGCATATTCTCTCTGATAATTTCTACCAGTTCGTCCTCGGGCATGGTTGTTCGCAAGCGAGTGCTCAATCTCACTATACTTGTGTAGTACTGGTCGAACGGTTCGTGAGCGCCCTGTTTCCGTTTCCTTATCTGTTCCCTTAGTTCTCTCTCAGTGAAGCCGTCATCAAATCGATTGCGGAAGGCTGCACTGAAAGAATCCCAAGTGGGACGTGGCGTCGACTCCTTAAAACTCCAGTACCAGTCGGCAGCGTCTCCGCTGAACAAAAGATGTGCATGCCGGAGGACGGCCGAGAAATCACCGCCCAGGGTGCTGGATACTAACGCCTGAATCCTGAAAAGGAACCGGTCCGCTGATATCATAGCGTTGAAACCCGTGAAGTTCAGGCGCCAACTCTCCATGATACGAGGCGTCGGGTCTCGGAAAGGTGTCCATGCGTTCCCGGGGGGAATCGCATCTTCGATTGACCTGTTGTAAGGGACTACCTCGGCGACTGGAGGTACCAACGGAGGTGCGGTGCTGTGTCGTGGTCTATACTCGGGAGCTCTGGGATCCATTCCCGAGTTCCTTGGAGGTAGGGCCCATTGATCAGATGGTCGAGAGTGGGGCATAGCCACACTGGGATTGGGCTTCCAGCCAAGCGGAGTTCTCACGCGGCTGGGTGATTGGCTCATGGGGAGGTTCTGGAGTCTTCCCTCCAGGTTGCCAATCCTCTCCGACATATCCCGCATTAACGCCACGAGGGTGTCAATGGAGTGGGTGGAAGGCGCGGGGGTAACCTCGGCCGCGACAACTGCAGCAGGAACTTCACCGCCCACGGCTCCTTGCAAGTCCATCAGTGATTGGGGCGGTTCGGCCTCTGGGACCCCTTTCGCCTCTGCTCCACGCGTGGGGACGGGTGTTCCGAGGGGGACGTCTACTGCGGTCCGCTCTATGGGTCGCCGGCATAGTGGGCAAAGCTCGGACGTGAGGAGGAGCTGTTGGACACAGGCACGATGGAAAAGGTGTCCGCACTCCAATCGCACGCTGTGTACACCCTCCACTACGTCTTCAAAGCAGATCCCGCAGTTAGCTGGTTGGACCGTTTTGGATCTGATCCAACGCTTATCTGGGTCCGCTTCGTTGCCATATTTGTTTTACTATAGGTTGGGCTAGGTATGCATAAAAAGAAACGAGCAGAAGAAAAAACAAATATATAACTAAGCCTGTTCCAATATATAAGTATATATATACACGCTTATGAAACTGAGTGGCCGATAGTGGCGAGCTATTTAATATAAGCAAATGAAAAAAAAATTTATTTGATACACACTTTCCTTTCCAACAGTCGACTCCTCCAAAGGGAAACGAGAGTGCGTGGTAGTCTGCCGAAGAAAGGGTGCTTTCGGTCGATTTACAAAATTTATCCCCTAAACCCACATACATCACAAAAACCGTCTCTAAACTACGTTAAATGACTCGACGAGACAAGTGGTAGAGCTACCGTAACGGTTTTGTACGCGGTCAAAATTCCCGACGCGTGGAAGCATTCCGGGCTCCGCAACTCCAGCATACGCCACCGAACGTTGAACCGATACCACTCGTCTATCACGCATACGAAATAAGTAGAATCCTTCCGCGACATAAAGGCAAGGTAGCCTTCTATTTTCTTGAGAGTCCAGGCCCACCGGAGAAACCCCATCTGGCTGACAGTTTCATCAAGAAAATAGAAGGTCCTTACAGGGGTTAGCCTGGGACAACACATCGGAAGGATTCTGTCGCGAAAAAAAAATCAAACAAAGGAGAGCGGAAGCTACAACTCACGTGAAGCGACTGCTAGTGTGTATCACACAACTCCACTGCTCCTGTTTGTGAGGCTCGAGTACCAAAGTACCTGACATCCTCCGTAAAGGACCAACTCGTCAGAAGACGCGAATCGTTTATCCCCTGAGGATGTTTTGGGCCCCACGTTGGGCGCCATTTGTAATGATTTAACGTCTAAGTGCGAACACGGAACCGACCTCTCATCGGTTCTATACGTTAAGTCTGAGTAGTGCCAACGGATGGTACCAACCGGTCAACCAATCCGTGCACCGTAACCCATTCACGCGGTGGCTGATTGTCGGCCAGCTAGATCAGAGAGGATTTCCGTCGCGGGTTTCCGAATGGGTTACGCTCATTTACAATATTCAGGCACCAATACATCACCGATTTCAAACGCGTCACAAAACAAAACCATACGGAGAGGAAACCTACTTTACGTTACTCCGTATTTCTTCATCAACCAGTCAAGAACAAAAACCTAATTTTTAATTCGCGTTCCCGAATTTCCGACGCGGTACCGAAAAGTATACTACGTTAACTCAACCCGACGAAAGCTACGTTAAAGAAAATCAAAATCAACTAAGGTACCGCGTACCGCGCGCGACGCGAAACCGGCCTCAGCGGATTTTCTCAAACCCTACCCTCGCGACGGCATACTTACCCTGCACCTCATTTCCCGCTGAAAAGAAGAACCACTGGAAAGGAAAGTCGTGTTTTATTCTCAAGAAAAAAAGAAATGTACGTTCATAATTGTACACATCAATTTTTTAAACTCTGATCAAATCAACTTAGCATCAGTCTTAAAAATATTCGTTTTACCCCTCAGAATGCTTTTACGACCATTACAATGCTAACCCAAGGCGCAATCCAGCATTTTACAAAATTGCGTCCTCTTACCCCGGTAGCATGGCAAAGATCAATCAGTCAGAAGCTAGTAAGCATTCAAGCTCCATCGTGATTGTTCTCAATCACATAACCTTAACACGATTCTTGGGATAGATAAGACAGTGCTTGCATAACGAATCGTCAATGCTGACTTGAGACATTCTAGGGGTGAATCCTCATTGCAATCGTGGCAGACATGTGTCGAGCGTATGAATTTCAAATGACGGATTGGCGAAAGCATCACATATTTATCGCCTTTTTATACACGACCACTTGCAAAATGGCTAAGCATTAGCGGCGCACTGATTTTATCGGTCTAGCGAGAATTAAGAACTAAGTTACATCACCGGTTACCCTCGTCCAAAAGCATATTTACCTGAAATGTTTACGTTTGGGTTTAGGTTGTAACACAGAATCTTCACTTTATCCACAAAACTCACAATAGAATTTGCACACAAAAATCCCGCTGCGATAAAAGCAATTCCTCTCGATGGCATTCGCTACCCACACACTCTGCTACTATGTGGCTGTCAAAATTCTGTTGGCATCCCACGATAAAATAGACGTGGGATGTGCACTGGTCGGAACCAACGTAAAATGACAAGCCACCTAGCAGCAAAGTGTGTTGGTAGTGGTCACCAGCGCGTCGCATGATTCATTACATATTGTTGCTTTATGTTTTGCCATATAGATGATCAGATCATCAGCAAGCGCTACCAATAGTCTCGTTGATGAGACGTTAATATCAAAGCCGTTCAATGGAATGTGAATGAATATTGAGAAAAGCAAAGGCGCAGTAATTGTTCCTTGCTGTAGACCATTCAAGACCACTACGCATTGTCGCCAGATTTCCATCAGTTACAACAAATGATTTCCGATATAACATATTGCACATCATGGCGACAAGGTGTCTGGGGAACCTGTCCTGAATGAGTTTAAAAATTAGTTCATCTAACCACACCGTATCGAAGGCTTTCTCCATATCAATGAGACACACTCCATCATATTCTGTTTTTTAGTATTCAACAGGTGTCTGAGGTTGCTTTCGTTTTCGGACTACTAGCCGAACTGGCGATTCGGCATCAAATCATATTTCTCAATGTGGGCGATTGATGCTTTGATAAGTATCACTTCAAACACTTTGTTGATGTTAGGCAGCAAGCAAAGACTCTTTTCGTTTCTTCAAGATCGGAAATACCTTCGCCTTTTTCCATTCATTTGGGAAATATGAATTGCTCAACGTATTGCTGAAAAATAAACAATAATTCTCAATAGTAGCATCAGGCAAATGACGGAGAACTATATTTGGAACACCGTCATGATTTCTTGTTGTTTGGTAGATGAACCAATTCAAAATGATACAAGTTTTTGTAATTCATCACATATAATCCTGCTTCCATTTCTATCCGGAGTCGTACCTATCGAGTAGATTTTTCTCATCACTAGCGACTCTAAGATTCGATGCCTTCACCCGAGACTTCTTACGGAATAAGTTATTCACTATTCACTTTCATGAAAACGCCATCTGGGTCCTGTGGGCTAATACCGGACATTCTTCAGCTGTAATTTTAACAAAGCCAACGAGGGATGATTGTAGTCCAAAAATAGGCGATAAATATTGTTGACGCGCGTGAGAAGAAGGCTTTTCAATCTTTTCAAACTTGCAATGGTTGTTGTTTCATATCCTTGGGAACTACTTTCTCAATCGTTTCCAACGTCAGGTTCTCTAACTTCGACAAATAGAGATCTATTTCATCGTTAGTTAGGTTACTGTCGTTAGAAATCAGTGAGCAAGCGTTCTCAATCTCAAAAGGAGGACATTGCTCCTGTTAATCCCGATTAAACTTCTTTTGAAACATTCCCCAATCCGTTATTTTGAAATTCAACCGGTGATCATATTGAACTAGAATGAAGATGGCATCATCTCTTTGATGATCGGTTTCCATTACGATTGCGTTATGGTTGCTATCGTAAGGAAGCACCTGCAGTTTCCGTTGAGGACTATTAAAGCTGAATTTAAGTCTTGTGTCAGCGATGCCGAGGTCCAAATATGAATTTGCCCTAGGGTATGTTGGGAGCTCCGACCCATATAGATTGCAACTGTATTCAATTTAGTTCTCTGTTATCCACGATTTCAGAAATACACTTCTGGGATTATTATTGGAGTTCAGCGATAATGTGTGCCAAGCATTAAAATCACCGATAAGAATATAATAACTATGCAGCCTGTTCAACTCGAATATTTCAAACGAGAAATTGAGCTCCTCCTTGAACTTGAGAACATTTCGACCAGCTGCATAGGCAAAGATAAGGAAGAGGTTATCCCCATCTGGTAGTGAAATTTTGAAATTTTTCAAGGAATTCAAAGTTTTTGAATTTGACTTTATCAATATTTTGAAAACAAAAGAGTCTTCTCATCAATATCCCGGTGCCACCTACGCCATTATCGTTTACCCTGTCGTTTCTTAAGAATTCGAAATCCTTAAATGTCATAAGCTGGGTTTCAGTGAGAAGCATGATGTGTAGTAATCAAGCAGTCGCCTTAGCAAACTGATAGAAAGTCACCATAATGCTGATCCAAATTTCAATTGTAAGTTTAAGATAATATTGATCATTTAAATTTGCAATTGAAATCTGGGCACGGCAACCCCCTTTACAACGGAGCTTATCCACGATTTTACTTTGGGAATGCAATGGAAAGTGGATGGAAGGCTCATCGACTGAGTGAGGCGTCCCGCAAGGCGATGACCAGCAGCAACGAGCGAGGCAGTTGTGCGTGACGCTTGTTTGAGCTCCGTGTACGCGTGTTTTAGCTCTAATTGAAAATATTACTACGCACAACGTGGACTAAGTGTTCACCGTGTGAATTACACGCACTTCCGAGCATAGTATACTCAAATAGTAGCCACACCTTTCATTTACCCTGTGTTGCACACTTTTTTAATTTTCCCAGGGGCACGTCAGCTGATCCGGGGCGTGACAGCTGATCCCATGTTTCACGCGCTCAAGAAACAAAGCAAAATGCAAATAAAATTTCCGACGCACGTGTTCTTTTACGCATTTCAGAACATAGGAGTGCTGCCAAGTCCTAATAAAAAACTAAAAGATTGCATGGAACGAATTTGTTTTTCTGCAAAGTTATTGATTTTTTAGCTCTGGTAGCCCTGAAATCTCTCATCGAAGCATATGTTTATATTCGCGCCATTCCTCGCATCAGCGTTTACCATCTACCTGCTACCGAAGATTTATGGCTCGCTGTTCGGCTTGTGTTCGAATTTTTCCGGAGGGTTGATGGAGTGTGGTTACTAGTTGAGTATACTATGCTTCCGAGCTTTGCCAGCCCTGCCGCCGTCTAACTATTCACCAAAAACCGCGAAATCGGCCGCGGTCGGTAGCACCGTTCCGGTTCCGAGTAGCGAAGCTGCGAGACGACGAAATGAGCTGTCGACTTCGCGGGCCTCGTTGGGTTGCCGCCGCGGATTCAATTAGTGAAGGAGTGGCTGCTGAAGAATTTTGCTCGTAATTTGTGGGTTTTGTCGGTTCGACTTGCATTTAACTTGTTTGTGGGCTGCGTGCAATCGTTGCCTGGTGAAGATTTGCAAATTTTCCAATTGGAATAATTCAATTGCTCGTTGCTGGTGTATTTTGCTGTGTAGGGACTAGTGTGCAATTCGGTGATGCACAGTTTTTGCGTCTATTTCTGGTAATGGACGACCTTTGTGTACTTGAGCATTGGGTGGCGCCGCGCCGAGCCACAGGAAGTTTCAAGGTGGCATACATAAAAACAATGAATTATCCGAACAGTGTTGATTTTTATTGGGCACTGTTGTGCATTGCAAGCTACATTAATTGTTGGTAATCTGGCAGAGGTTCAAACGTATTCTGGAAGCGTATATGAAGGAATCTATTGGACATATTCATCGAATTTCGATGTTGCAATAGAGTATGCACAATATGTAAAAATTAATCAGACGTCTGATGTATCATCAATAGCGAATTGTATGATCTTTCAACCTAATCACATTGTATTACTGCGCAAAATGTCGATTTAGATTTCGCCACAAGCGAGAATTTTCAAACAGACGGTGCTATACCCTCTAGATGTAATGGTTCACAGAACGAAGAGAGAGAATTGGAACCTTGGGATGCATCGGGTACCGATATTAATGGCAATATTGATCTAGAACTAGATGGCATTTCAAACGGTGGGGATGCAAATGAAATGTTCAATAAGAATGAAAAACTATTTGGAGTACAGCCGACATTTGTTCAATCTGTGGTAGCTTTGTGAATCAGGTGATAAAAATTAAAGCAAAAAGCGAAACTGGAACAAAGAGAAGCGAAACTTCGTCAGCAAAGTCCACTTCAACTTTTGAATGGCTCTAAAATTTCCAGTTCAGGCCCTATTGATCGGGCAGATAGTGTATTTAATGTAAATACGTCGAATGGAACAACTCCAGTGTCTTCTATTCAAAGCGCAAATTAAAATGATACAACAGAAAGAATTTCCGTCAAGTATACGGTAGGATCACAATTTCCATTAAAATATTGCTGGCAATATTTATTTTAATATTTACCCACCTTCTTTTACTTTATAAAGTAATTTTTTACGGTTTTTTTTTTTTTTGAAACGACGCGAAAAACATGAATTAATACTCAATGTAGAGCGACTATGTTGGAATATTTCAGATTTTTCGTGAATTCGAATGCAAATGACTACCCAATCTATGATGTACGAGTACATCATATTTTGGAGATTACATGTTAAGACGCCTAAATATAATATATATATAGATATATATATATATATGTATATATATATATATATATATATATATATATATATATATATATATATATATATATACATATATATCACTCCATTTGGATGGAAATATGTTATAAAATTTTGTAGTCTCATAATATTCTACTTAAAATATAAAGAAATATTCGAAGGCTTTTAAGCCTAGAAATATTGGTCACTATAATCCTAAGCATAAGCACAAAATAATTTTTAAAATATGTAACGCACTAGTTATTGTACGAACTTGGTTGCAACGTAACACTAAATTAAACTATAAAATGACGCCACAACAATAAAGTTTCTAGTTAAAAGTTTAGAAGTTAGAAGAATAATTTGCAATTGGCGTGCTAATAAATTTAATAAAGTTTCGATAATTATTTTGAAAACATACATAAGCAAGCGATTTCTTATATTTCTATAAAACTTTTAAAATATTTACTCTTATTGAATTGATCGTCGAAAATAGTATTGAAAATTATTATAAATACAATGAATTGTTAAATGTATACCTTCAGTCTTTACTTTCCCCCAACCTGACAAGGTATAGAACCTGCAACGATGGTAGAGTGGCCTTCCGCTCACGTGCCATTTTATGGTATAGAGTTATGTGATTCCGTCGCATAAAACTATAACATAAATTGGCCACATTCATATTTCTCATTTGATTGAAAAATTCATGTAAATTATGTTTGTATGAGTTTTTCACTCAAATGCGAAATATATGGCCACGTCTATGTCTGGATCTTGATCCGGCTGGGAGGGTCCGAATGGGCACCGCTCCCACCTGGATGCCCCACCCTTATTTGTGGGCCATAAGTATCGTCGGTAACGGCGAAGTTTTTGCCCGGCCCAATTTGTTGTTTGAACAAGCAATTTCAACCCTTAGTAGGTTACCTCGGCCTTGACACCAGTCGATCGGCATTTGACATTTGTTAATTCATGATTGCGAAATTTTTTTGCAGTGGGTACTTGTACTGGGGAAAAGAGCCCGCCCCGCGACACCGCAACGCTAGCCTGCCAGCGCATTCACGCGTCCCTAGACGAGGCCACTCGCGGCGGATCAAACCATCCTCTTTTGCCAAGGCAACAGACCATCGCTGCAGTCCTTCACGGACAGCTATCTACCTACTATCACTACAGATGTCAGGCTTTTGCTTAACAATAAATTCAAGGAGATAGTCACGTCGATGTAGAGTGACATGGAGTTGGCGTTGATCGAGATGAGACGAAGCTTATCCATAGAAATGTGACTGAGTGTCAAGCTATTTTGAGGCATGTCGGCCTAAGCGTTGGAAAACGAAATTGATTTTTTGATCTTGCCTATTTATTCTTTCCGAAAGAGATACAAGGGAATTTTGAGAAGAAGCTCATCATTGCCACTTACATTATTTATTTTATTTACATTGTTGTCTGCTGGTCTTCTAGCAGGAAGTGCAAAAAATACCCCGGGCTTGACGAAGTTGGAAGGTAACCCATTGCAATGTACTTGGGTTTGTTTTGGATAAATTGATCTGATTTCAAACTATATTTTTCAAAAATTTGCATGTAAAATGTTCAATCAGCACCAATAATTGGTAAACTTGCTTCAAAATGTATAAATATTGTCAAAAAACGAGTTGTTTTATTTGAAACAGGGAAATTTTATTTATACAGGGGATTCATCTTGGTATTGACATTAGGTTTATACTAGGTTTCAAAACGTAGTATCCTATGTTTAACGTAGTATGCTAGGTTTAACTTAGTATACTAGGATGCTATACCGCATGTCTGTCTAGGCTATTGCCCTACGCCCCATGATTTTTATTTTAGTTTGATCAATACTCTAGATTGATGAGGAAAGAAGTGTGATGACTGGTACCTGGTAACTACTATTTACTATGTTTTTTAGCTTTTAGTACATAATATGCATCATTATTATGTTTTTTTTTTGCAAGAAAATCGTCACACTTAAAATTTTGCTTTACTTATATTTTTCAATTAAATTTATTTACACAATAATTTTTCTTTCTAATTTAATCATTGGTAATGAAAACTTGCACTTAAGATTATGATTGCTCTTTTACTTAAAGTCATGAATGCTAAGCCTTAAAAATGTCTGATAGTCAACGAATTTATTTCAATTAATTTTTTAGATGTCGTCGTCCACGGTTCGCTTTGGACCTGGCGTTTCAGCTGAACTTGGTGGTGATTTAGCCAATTTAAAAGCGAAAAACGTCTGCATTGTATCAGATCCAAATGTTATTCAATTGGACAGTGTACGAACTGCATTGGACTCTTTAGTGGCTGAAAAAATCAAATTTGATGTTTATGATAACAGCCGAGTTGAACCTACAGATGAGAGGTAATTTAAAATTGCATCTATATAATAGTATCTCAACTACATTGTTCCTGCACAGAAAATCAATAAACTCTAATTATAAACTTTTATTCAGAAATTATTTTGTTTTCCATAATACTCCCTCTAGTTTCTGGGAAGCTGTAACATTCGCACGACCAAAGAAATTTGATTCATTCGTAGCGATTGGTGGAGGATCTGCAATTGATACATGCAAGGCAGCAAATTTATTTGCAAGTCACCCAGAAGCAGAATTTTTAGACTTTGTAAATGCACCAATTGGAAAATCAAAAGAGGTTTCTGATTCGTTCTTTTATGAACTTTCAACTTTACTTCCAGTTTTAATCAGGCAACTAACCCATTGAAACCTATGATTGCTATCCCCACAACATCCGGAACGGGATCTGAAACCACAGGAGTGGCAATTTTCGATTATAAAAAACTGCATGCAAAAACTGGAATATCTGGGAAATATCTAAGGCCACAATTGGGTAAGGGTTTTAAGTGCGAAAGAAATTGCCGGCCTTATTAATAATTTTTACAATCATTTTCTAGGCTTAGTAGATCCGCTTCACACACTTTCACTTCCGGATCGAGTAATCACATATAGTGGCTTTGATGTTTTCTGCCATGCTTTGGAAAGCTTCACAGCCATTCCTTACACAGAACGTGGGCTGGCACCTAAAAATCCCAAATTGCGACCTCCATATCAAGGATGTAATCCCATATCAGATGTTTGGGCACGTTTCGCATTGAACACTATTAAGGATAACTTCATATCTGCAGTTAATCATCCCGACGATATACAGTCGCGATCAAAAATGCATTTGGCATCCACAATGGCTGGTGTAGGGTTCGGAAATGCTGGAGTTCATTTATGCCATGGTCTATCTTATCCTATATCTGGAAATGTAAAGAAGTTTCATCCTGATGGGTACAGTGATAGCCATCCATTGATACCTCATGGCCTTTCCGTCGTTATAAGTGCTCCAGCAGTATTTGAGTTCACTGCTCCTGCATGTCCTGAGAGGCACTTGGAGGCTGCCCAATTATTGGGAAGGGATATAACAAACGTAATTCTATCAGCATTTTGACAAAACCTGAATTATAATGTGGTTTACAGGCAAAGAAAGCTGACGCGGGAAAAATTCTGGCAGATGTTGTTCGGGAATACATGCATCGATTGAACATAAATAACGGTCTCAAGGCGCTTGGTTTTGATTTGAGTGATATACCCGAACTAGTAAAAGGAACTTTACCACAGGTAAGCTCAATGATGGGGTTTAAGGATTTTATATTTTATGGTTTTATTTTATAGGAAAGGATCACAAAACTTGCCCCAAAACCTCAAACTCAAGAGGACTTACACATGCTCTTTGAAAATTCAATGGAAATTTACTAATGCGCAGAATGAGAGGAGTTAATACAATATTTTTACAACAATAATGATAATAATAATAGTTTTTTACTGCTCTTTTCATTATAAAATATCCTCACAGTCTAGTTTCAAGTTATAACTGGAGCTAGCTATATCCTTACTTTTCAAGCAATTGCCTCAGCTATTGCTGAACCTGTTCCTCCGACTTTCAAAATAAGAAGAGAGCCTTTTGAATAGTATTGGTTGGTTTTTTCTAATTGAGTCATAAGATATATATATATATATATATATATATATATATATATATATATATATATATATATATATATATATATATATATATATAGATATATATATATATATATTTATATATATATATATATATATATATGTATATATATATATATATATATATATATATATATATATATATATATATATATATATATATATATATTCTAATTGAATTGAATTTGATAGTGTTTTTTTTTTTATTAAAGGTTTTTATTTAACAATGTATAAATTTAATGAGCCATTTGGGCAATTAAATTTTAATATTTTTATCGTTTGGACTTTTCTTTATGTTCTTTGAAAATGTATAACGATAAATATTGAATAAAGCGCTATTGAATTTGAATTTGAGGAAGAAAATCAAAAAGTTAGTGGGTTGACCAATTATTTGATAAGGACTGCTGAATAGATAACATCAAAAGTTTAAAGAGAGAGTGTCACAACGAATAGACGTGTTTTTGTTTGTGTCAAATATAATTAAAACTGTTAAAAATTTTTATGAGTGAATTGGAACAAAAGGAAAACTAGCATTTCCCGATTGGACAAAGGGAGAAATTCGTGCAAATATTGCATGGCTAGGAACTTGTCATTTGCAATTGAAGACAATAATTTCATTTTCCTTTGTGGAAGAAAATATTCACGTGTCAAAAACTTTCAAATAGAAATTCGAGGACATTGCGATCGAGTACAACGATTATTTTCAAATAGAAAATCGAGAACATTTCAATCGAGGACAACGATTTTATTTAATGCTACGCATGTCAACGTTTTAGGCACGTATCCTCAAATCGTGGATATGAAAAAAGATGTGTTGCTTGCGCAAAGAAACACATAGATGATGTGTGCCCGCATAAGGGTATAATTGATGAGACCTTGAATAACCCTGATACTCCTCTTATGTATTGCGTGCTATGCTCCTCAATCGGCCATCCATCCAACTATTCTGGCTGTCCAGAAAGAGGGCAAGGTATTGATTCTACGTCTAGCGCTTGTTGCGTGTAGACGTGTTTTTAATCGCTCCTGTCATTAATTTTAAAAATCAATTAATTTTTCACAAAAGTCAGTTTCAAATAATTGAAATATTTTTTTACGAGCCAGTCAAAAGCAAATTTTGATTTTATTGGGAAAACCATCACCGTCGAATTATTCGAGCATTTATCGAATACCTGAAACTCATTTCCTGAAGAAATATCAAAAGTGGAAATACGTTCAAGGGAAGTCCCGGTCTTTGAACATTCCCTCTAATCTCGATGCAAAAGCAACGAAATGGAGGAGCCCGATGGCTTCAGCTATCAACCAGAAGGTTCGTGTCCATCGCCAACGATGACGGGCGAAAAAAAAACTTAAAAGAAGAAACGACGATAAAGAAGAAAAACCGACAATTCTATCGGTAATCGAAATCGAGCAGCTGATCAAAGATAAAGAGAAAGCTGAGCTCAAGCTTCGAGTCAAATCATTAGAAGCACTCGTTGGAACGTTAACATTCAACAAAGCTAAAGAAACCAAGAAAGGCCAAGAAGTAAATTCAAAAACCGAAGATAAGAAAACTAAAAAGCCAAAGCAAGAAGCTGATCAAGAGGATGTCCTCAGCGGAGGCGGAGCCAACGACAGCAGGAATTACTATGCAGCGCTAGCTGGACTTGAAGATACGATGAGTATTGAAGAGGATCCAGGTAAAACTTCTAAGTTAGGTAAGGAATTCATAGAATACCTTAAAATTAAAAATAAGGAGAAAAAACCAAAAGTTTTGTCTGCCGGTCCGTCCGTCAAGATCAATGAAAAGAAAGAAAAAGTCCCACCAATCAATGTATTTGGGCAAACGGGCAAAGATATGGTTCGGCTTTTGGCAGCTGAAAATAAGCTAAAAGATTTTGAGATAAAAAGAGTCAATGCTGATAAATCGACAATTAGGACTAAGTCGTTGGTTGAATTCCAGGCAACAAAAAGTGCGTTAAATTCTGGAGATGTTCCGTATTTTACGTACACCCCCAAAAGTGAAAGAAACCAAACCTTTTCATTTAAGGGTCTGGACTGTGGTGAGGACACAGTCGATCTCCTTCAGGTGCTCCAAGAAGTCGCACCAGAAATACAATTTATTTCCGTTAAAAACTTTGCAACGAGGAGATCGATTATAGCGCGCAAAACCTTGCCTCACTACTTAGTCCAGATTTCCAACAAAAGCAGTTCAAGTGCCCTGCAAAAAATACGGTACTTGAACTTTCGTGTGGTGAGGTGGGAACGCCTCCAGAAAAGTGAGGTCAACCAATGCTACAGGTGTCAAAGATTCAGGCATTCGGCTGCCAATTGCGCCATGAAATATAGATGTGTTAAATGGAAAGATATCCATGCTCCCGTCGAGTGCAAATTGGCTCAGGTGGAGCCAAAAGAAAAATTATATTGTGTGAACTGCGGTGCCTTTGGTCATCCAGCATCATATCGAGGATGCCCCCGGTCTCAAGATGCAAAGGTTAAAGTCACTCCGAAACAAAGTCAAGCACACCGTAGTGTGATATCTACCAACTTCGTCAAGCCTGGGGTGTCATTTGCACTTGCTGCGAGAGGACCAGCAGACAATGTAAATAAAATAAATAATGTAAGTGGCAATAATGAGCTGCTCCTCAAAATTTACCAGCAATTAAATTCTTTATCGGAGCGAATCGATAAACAAGATTCGAAAATTAAATGCCTCAAAATAAGTTGTCATCCAGCCACATTCCCACGGATAGAATTCGTCTCATCTCGATCAACGTCAACTCCATTGTGAGTCTACATCGATGTGACTGTCTCCTGGTGTTCCTTGTCAAGCAAAAGCCTGACATCATGCTTCTCACCGAAACCCACCTCAGTTCATGGCACTCTATGAGATTCAAGGATTTTGAGTTCGTAAGAAACGATAGGGTAACAGGTGATGGGGGAGGTGGCACCGGGATATTGGTTCGGAGGCCCTATTGTTTCCAAAATATTGAAAAAGTCGAATTCAAAAGCTTTGAATCTCTTGATGTGTCCGTTATCAAAATTTCACTGCCAGGTGGGGATAACCTATTCGTTATCTCTGCCTATGCAACTGGTGGAACTGTTCTCAAGCTCAAGGAGGAACTCAATTACTTGTTTGAAATACTCGAATTGAACAGGCTTCATAATTTTTGATATTCTTGCTGGTGACCTTAACGCCAAGCATACATCATGGCTGAACGCCACCAATAATCCAAGAGGTGTATTCCTGAAATCGTGGATAACAGAGAACCAAATTGAATACAGGTGCAATCTATATGGTTCGGAGTTCCTAACATACCCTAGGACAAATTCATATTTGGACCTCTGCATTGCTGACGCAAGACTCGAATTCAACTTCAATAGTCCTCAACGGAAACTGCAGGTGCTTCCTTATGAAAGCGACCATAACGCAATCGTAATGGAAAACAATCATCAAAGAGATAATTTCTTCCTCATTCCAGTTCAACATGAAAATCATCGGTTGAATTTCAAAAAAACAGACTGGGGAAAGTTTCAAAAGAAGTTTAATCGAGAGTACCAGAAGTAATGTCCTCCTTCTGATGGTGGCAACTCTTTCTCAATGGTTTCTAATGACAGGAATCAAACTAACGATGAAATTGGTCTCTATTGGTCGAAGTTAGAGAAGCTGACGTTGAAAACGATTGAGAAAGTCGTTCCCAAGATTAAACATCGAAACAATATGGAAGGATATGAAACATCAACCATTGCAAGGTTGAAAAGATTGGAAAGCCTTCTTCTCACACGCATCAACAATATTTATCGACGATTTTTGGACTACAACCATCCCTCGTTGTCTTTGTTTAAATTACATCTGAAGAATGTCCGGAACTTAATCCGGTCAATTTTCAGGAGTGAGGTCAGCAATCAATGGGCGGAAAAATTGAGGGGTATTACCCCACAGGACCTTGACGGTGAATAGCATATTCCGCAAGAAGTCTCGAGTGAAGGTACCGAATCTTGAAGTCACTAGTGATGAGATAAGTCTTCTCGATAGGGCTGGTATCGAAATTGGTAGTACGACTCCGGATAGAAATGGAAACAGGATCATTTGTGAAGGATTGGATAAACTTGCCCTGATTGGAATACATTTTGAACTGGTTCATCTGTCAAACCCTGAGAGAGGGAATCAAATATTTTCAGAGATCGTTGAAGCAAAAGTTTCCGACTTCAAATGAAGCCTGAACGGCCAATCAATTCTTCATTTCAATGAAACATTAACATGTGACCTCATACCGAGCTTGAATCTTATTGATTATTTTGTCAGCTAGGAAGACTTGTGTTTCATATTTCGCAGGATAAACAACAAGAAATCATGTGGTACTGATGGTATTCCAAATGTAGTTATTGCATATTGTTCAACAATATGTTGAGCAATTCATATTTCCCAATTCAGTGGAAAAAGGCTAAGGTATTTCCGATCTTGAAGAAAGGAAAAGAATCTTCATGCCCCAAAAGCTATCGCCCAATCAGCTTGCTGCCTAACATCAGCAAGGTGTTTGAAGTGATACTCAACTGAGCATTAACACACATCGAGGAATATGAGTTGATGCTGAATTGCCAATTTGGTTTTCGTGCCAGGCATTCGACCACACATGCAATAACGAAAGGAACCTCAGACATCTGTTGGAAACTAAATGATAGACAATGCGTTGGAGCATGTCTCATTGATATGGAGAAAGCCTTCGATACGGTGTCCTTCAGGACAAGTTCCCCAGACACCTTGTCGCGATGATGTGTAATATGTTATACGGGAAATCGTTTGTTGTAATTGATGGAAATCTGACAACAATGCGCGAGTTCAAGGTCTTGAATGGTCTACAGCAGGGAACAGTTACTGCACTTCTGCTCTTCTCAATCTTCATTCCCAAGCTATTGAACGGCTTTGATTTTAACGTCTCGCCAACGCGATCATTAGTAGCGTTTGCTGATGATCTGATCATTTATACGGCAGACCAAAAAGCTACAATAGTTCAGAGAAATCTCCAAAAAATGTTAAATGATGTGCAGCTGTACACTGACAATTGGCGAATGACAATCAATGCGCAGAAGTGTGAAACAATCTTGTTTTGGACAATGCTGCAGGGGGCCAGTCAAGACCTGAAACGTAATTGGAAAGATTTCCACATCATGGCTGGCGAGGGTAGTCTTGAACGGGTTCCACATAAATCCTATGTTCGATACCTCGGTGTTCATCTCGATTAGTATCTGTTCTATACTGAACATGAGAAAATCATGGTTTGTAAGGCACTAGAAGTAGTCATGGCCCTACGAAAACTCTTTTATTCCAAATACATTGTCAAAAGGTCAAAATCATGTAGTAATAGAGCAGTTACCCTGTCAAACTGTTCTAAAATTTTCCTATCTCCGTCACCTCTACAGCATGGTGATCCGGAAGGTTGAGATTATTACTAGAAAAAGGAAGACAGTTCGATTAAACGCATATTGCGATAGGCGGCGATAAGTAGACATTAATAATTATTTAGCGTAGAATTTTTCTTTTCTAAATATCTAAAATATTCTTTCTTTTTTTAATTGATCCAAAACTAATAAACGCCTCGCACACCGATTTTGTTTCCAATCAACGTGATACCAAAGAAAAACTACGATATACTATTACGCAGTATCCATTAGCTGTACGCACCCACACATGGAAAAAATCGTATGCAACCTACTTTGAGGCTTGCATCAAAAGGTGGGTTTTGGGATGTTGCGATGTTCCTCGACGCATGGAGTCGAAGGGCAAACGTCAGTGAGTGAACGCACGTGGGTGGTTGGGATTGGCAGCTCGCAGATCGAGATTGCTGCAACTAAATTTGCATCGCTAGCAGTGTATAAATTTGTATCGCCTCGATCGCGACTCGGGGGCTCAACCAGGACGAGCATATCGGTAGCTGTCAGTGCGCAAGAGAAAATGTGAATTCGAGGGGATTCACAAATGGTAGGTTAGGATACATGTATAGTTTCACTTAAGTAATTACAGAAATGATTTCAGAAAATAGTCGGTGCGTGTGCAAAAGGCTGTTGATTTATTTTAGCGTCGGTCGAGTTTCAGTGAATACATGGTGAGATCTGCCTCTACCTAGACACGGGAACATTCAGAAAAGCTCCTACTGCCTGGAATTCGGTCGACCTAAGCCTCCCAGTCCTGTGTACAAATTACCATCAATATCTGCAAGACAATCTGGGGACTATAGTGTGTCATTTAAGTTCCTTTCTGGAAAAATCGCTTACTCTGCGATAGATGCAATCAAATACTCCCCTTCGATATTGGAGATCGCACTCGAACTGCAGAATGGAAAGTAGTGTTCAAGTCGGAGATCTCACCTGACCAAAGGAATTTTATAATTCCGCGGAAATGATTTGATAAAACGTAAATCTGTTCGTGCACGGCTGCAACTGTTTTCTCAGAAATTACGATATAAAGACTGCGACCATATAATTTTGCATCAAGATCAGAAGTGATGGATAAATGAAAATTTGATAAAATTGATTTAAATAAGCAGTAATAATTTACAAGCCAGAGAGTTCCCACCACAAGAAAACGTGTTCGGAGTTTGGTTCCGCGGAAGTTTTCGGCAGCAATTATTTCCGGTTCATGTTTCGCAAGTGCCGGACCTTCTGAACTTGCCTTGAACGTGGCTAAAGCCCTTGAAGAATATCGTAATGTGCGCGGACCTTTGCCATCTCGTATTCCTTTCTATAGAGATAGTGTTGGTGATCATCAAGTAGCCAAGATTGAAAGTTAAACAATCCGGAAACGTCTCACGGAAGTTTGTACCTAGGCTGGAGTTGCGGAAAGCCTCATATTTTGGTTTTGTAATCGTTTCCGAGCGTATTAAGACTAGATATTTCCTGAATCAGGACAATCCGCCTCCGAGGACAGTTGTTGATGATATCATCACTCTTTCGGGGAGATGTAATTTCATCTCAGTATCTCGATCAGTTTGCCAAGGTACTGTAACTCTAACTCACTATAGCATTGTGGATGACAATATTGGGCTGGATCCCGATAAAATGTAGATTCTCACTTATGACACATTTGTATAATAATTGATCGGGCACAACTCATGTTCCGGGCGTTCGCCAATACGTTCACAAACTCACATTTTTGGAAGTAAGGAAAAGATTGCATTTTGGTTTTTCTTGATTTGATTAAAACAATTAAGTTCTCGTTATTTTTTTATATTTTTAGTCTTTAAATTTGCTTACATAATCCTTGTTAAAAGGTTAATCACTTACAGGTTTTGCATCAAAAGAGTATGTTTCTGATAAGAGCGTCCTATGTAAAATTGATCGTTGTTCTCACCGGAATAATTCCCATACTAAATACTTCTGACGAACGAGGAATCTTCCGGTTCTCTCTTTTTGGCCAAAAAGTACTCATAACATTTTTGAGTTACAATTTACATTTTTTTTCCAACCCTGTCGCAAAAGTAAGAACAACGGCAATTTACCATTTCGGAAACTAGTTAAAAATTATAGTTATATATATATAGTCATATATCGGTATTATAGTTTAGTTTTCCAACAAATTTCTTTAGTTGAATTTATTAAATTTATTGTTTTGGCTTATTTTAATATATATATTTTTTGTTCAGAATAAAGCAATGTTGAATTAAATGGATCCTTCGGTCTTTCCATTTTTACCCTTTTGACCGTGTATAGGACCCGGTACGGTGGCAGGCTCCCACCACAAAACATGAGCCAGCCGCCAGGTACACACTAACCTCTTTTTGTTTCAGGTGACTTCGCGGGTTGAGTGGCCCGAGCAAGGTGCCTCTTTATGACATATGATTATGTAATCGAATTGCATGGTTTTATGGCATAAATTGGTCACCGGAGTACTTCTCTTCTGATGGGAAGGCTTATGCAAGTTAAGTTGCCCCTCTCTCATTTGTGGGCCATGAGCCTCTCCGGGTAAGGACGAGGTTACCCTGCTTCCACTTCTTTTTACTTGTTTCACTTGTTCTATGAACAAGTCGGTTGCCCCTGGTGCAGTTGCCTGCGATTTTTGCGACTTCGGTCGCCTTGCTTTTCTCGACCCCAGAAATTCGTGAATGCGAAATTCTTTGTAGTGGGTCCTTGTGCTGGGGGAACGAACTCGCCCCACGACACCGCAATTCTAGCCTGCCAGCGCATTCACGCGTCCCCAGACAAGGGCATTCTCGGCAGATACTGACACCTTCTTCTGCCGAGGCAGCAGACCATCGCTACAGTCCTTTACGGACTTTTGAATTACCTCTTCGCTACAATCATCTGTTACAAGACCCTGATTAGACCAGTTTTGACATATGGATGTCAGATCTGGTACAACCAGAGTACAATGGAAAAACTAAGAGTTTTCGAAAGGAAATGTCTTCGTGCATGTACTGGTTTGTACAAAAAGCCTGAGACGGATTGAAAACATTATACATCGAATAGAAGAATTTATCAAACCGCTGAAATGACTAGAGTCGATATCTTCATATTGAAACTTCTTCGGAATCATATCGCAAGATCTGTGACTGTGAGTGAAAACCCTTGGATTTCACAGCCGTTCCACCCTACAGACGGGTATATAGCGACTTGCCTCGCTGCTGGCTTCATTCCTCCTGAACCATTCGGGTATTTGGACATGAATCGTTATGTTTTTGATTCTGACGGCGTCCCAGTCATATATCACATAAATCGACGGGCCACCGATAAGAAGATGAAATATCCTCCGAATTTGAGTTCACGAGACCAACGATTCAAATAGAGATACTCATTTCCTCGATTCGTTGAAGCTGATCGAATTGACACGACGCAATCCAGGTATTGGCGGTTGAATGATAATGTCTAAATTATTCGTGTTTATTTCCAGTTTTTGTGGTTTTTTCGTTATTAGTTTTCTGAGTTTCAGCTCATTATTGCTACCTTTAGTGTTGTTGTTTGTTTGTGTTAAAAATTAGATATAGGTCAGGTATATGTTATGTTTACTATATTACGTTAGAGATAAGATTAAACGCTTAGGTTAGGAACATTGTTATAGAATTTTTTTAGTAGTATAAGTTACAACATATTGGGTGTATGATCAAAATTTCACTGTTGTGTTTAAATTATAAATAATTTTAGGATAGTTTTGGTTGGTTTTTTCTCCTATTTCCAATTGAATTCTAAAAATATGAAATAATCTTAATTAATTGAATTTGCTACAGTTTTTTTTGGATAAAATGTATTAATGATAACGTTTAAATTTTGAGAGCCATTTGGGCCATTACGTTTTTTTATTGTTATTGTTTGGAATTTGCTTTATATTCTTCTAAAATTTATAACGATTAGTATTAAATAAAGCGCTTTTGACTTTGACTTTAACTTTGGCTGTCCAGAAAGAGTAAAACTAAGCAAATCCAACGTCGTATAGTATTCCACTTAATAATATTCCAAGTTCCTCTTTCATTCCAGCTAATAAGAATTGGCTTTATTCGAATGTTTCGAAATCAAATGATGAATCTGAAAACTGCCTTTCTAGGTTAAATAATGAATCTCTTCTCCACTTTGGCGTATCTCCTGTGACCCTCATAAAAAAATCAATAGAATTTCCGAATCACACAATGTTTCGCAATGATATTGGTAGAGTTACAGCCACCCTTGCACATTAAAAACATACCATTTTCCAAATTCGAAGTGAACTCTCATCTTTTTCTTGTACTTTCACTTGTTTAGATATGCGTGGTATTGGTGGTCATATAATTTTTAATTTTTTGTATATCCGTTGTAATCCCGATCAATCACTTTTCTCTGATTTTGATAAATTATTAAATTTTTCATACGAATTTGATGATTTCGTTTGGGGAGGAGACATTAAGGCTGGATATCCTAGTTGGGGTGATAGTACTTTTAACATTAACGGTAGGATTATTAACGATTGGTGAATGCCAGGTAACAGTATTTCCATATCAATTATTAATGCAGGCATTCCTACTCTTCTCAAAAGGTCTTCTTTCTTAGATGATTTCCTGATTTCGCCTTTACTTCTAAATGCTCATTGTGTAACTCGTCACTGTTTCTCAATTGCAGCTCCTTCTGATTATGATGCCCTTTTTCTTACGCTTCCTCTTGCTAATTTATATCCAATTATTCCTATCCCTTCCTTATTTCACTCGTTTAAGAATCTTGATTGGTCCTGTTTTGATGAACAGTTATCTGATCTCTTGGCAGGTAAATTTCCGCATGAGCATGTACTTAACGATCAATAAATCGATGAGTCAATCCATGTTCTCTCTTCTATGATTTCTTTATGTATGATCTTTTTTGCACCTGCCAGAAATGTTAACATCTCAAAATATGACAATCTTTCTCCACCAATCCTCCATTTAATTCATACTAGAAGTAAATGGCAGCAACAACTAAAAAGAATATTTCACCAAAATTACAATAGAGTAAATCCACAGTATATTCTTCTTCATTCACTAATTAACATAAGTAAAATTATAAGAGATAAGATGCGTCTTGAAATTGAATACGGCATATAAACTACGACTTTCTTCTTTGAAGCCATCCTCACATATTTTCAAAGAAATAAATAATATGACTGTCCGGTTATCAAATGATAGGAATATTTCCAGGGACCCTATAAGTTTCAATGGTCAATTATATATTACGATAGGTGAAAAATTGAACGTTTGTTTACGATGAAAACCCTTCTGCTTAAAAATGCTTTAAAAGAACTTGCAGAGAGTAAAGACAATTCTTTTAGTTTGGGTTTTGAAGAATCTTTTTTGACAATATTCTCCACTAATAATCACTCCTCTCATTCCACTTGCTTAAATTATCGTGATTTTTTTACCAGCTTTGATTAAATCCAATCTATAATAATAAGATTGAAAACTAAAACATCTTTTGGTCCAGATGGTATTCCGAACTTAGTAATCAGGAAATTTAGCAACTCAATTTCTAGACCTCTTGTCGTCATTGCAAAAAATTGCATTAATAATGGTTACTTTCTATCTGCTTGGAAAGCAGCCACATTAGTTCTTTGCCAAAATCAAGATCAAATGGCGATATTAAGAAATTGAGACCAATCTCTCTTCTTTGGAACCTAGGCAAAATACTTGAAAAAATTATTCTGCGATCTTTTAAAACATTTTCTAAACGTATCATTACTATTGAGCAATTTGGTTTCAAGGAAAAAATTTCCACTGAACATGCAGGCTTATCCGTTCATGCAACTGCCCTATTCCTTTAGCTCGCATTTCCATAAGTTTTCTTTGTAAACGTATTTTATCAATTAAAATAGGTAGTTCCTACTCTTCTGTAATAAGTGTATATTCTGGTGTTCCTCAGGGTTCTATTCTTGGTCCGTCTATATTCAATTATATAAATGGCAATTTTAAAATGTTTCTATACGCGAACGATGTTATCCTTCTTGCAAGCGACAGCTTTAAATAAAATTAATTTTCATCTTCAAGTGCTTAAAAAATTATATGCTTGATTGGGCTCTGAAAATTAACCCTGAAAAATGTGAGTTAGTTTGCTTTCGTAATGCTTACGGGAAATGTTATAGAAACTACTCTCTTTATCAATTGATGGGCACAATATTCCTCTCAAAATATCAATAAAATATTTAGGCATTCACTTACATCATTGGCTAAATTTTAATTTCCAAGTTCGGTCAATTCTGATAAAAGCAGTTTTTGCATCTGTAGCATTTTCATCTCTACTTTCAAGCAAATCTGTAAGTTGCAGTCCTAAACGTCCACTTCTTTGCTATTGTTTTTCTATTTGGCATTCTGTTTCCTTAACTGTCGCTGATGAAGTTCATATTTTTGAATGTAAAATCCTTAGAAAATGCTTATCGAAATACAGAAGTCCAAACAAAAAATATTTCAAAAACAGTATACTTTAGAATCAGACCAAAATTAGACCAATTCTATTTTTCATGATCGAGCAGAGTATGAAGCGCATAACCTCTTGAGGTTCTCATCCTGAACCAGTTGTAAGGGAATTATTTGATCGAAACGTACCTTTAGAGAATGTCAATCCTTATATCTCACCTATCAAATAACTTTGTGTAGATAATTCCTCGTTAATTACTCCCTCATTAGATCCACCTAAGCCATTATTTTACTCATCGGGTTTTGAATACTACGCATTTGATGGTGGTTAATAATTTAGCTCTTATCTTTTATTTATTTCGTCGTCTTTTCCTCATTGTTTTACTATGAATACGATTTCTTAAACTTTTTACAGTATACGTTATCACTTGCTTCTGGTTTCATTTGCTTAGTTCATTATATTAATTAATTATTATTGTTAAATACCTTATCATATTTTGTAAGTTCAAAGTGTCATGTTCATGTAAATTCCTTTCTTGTTGGTTTTTGCAAATAATTCTCAATTATATTTTTCAATTTATAAGCCATTGAGCACTGGTGTAGTACTATTTTTATCAATCTTTCAATTGCATTCAATTGGTTACGACTGAATCTTGTAATAATTACTGTTTGACTATAGTGCCGTTGTCAAGCTATGTACCTTCTTATCATGTTAAAAATGTTTGTACATAACTTAATAAAATATATATCTATCTATCAAAAGTTTAAACCACATAAACTGCATGCTAATCTGTAAATAGTTAACGAGAAAGTAGTAAAAACATTTGAAAATTTTTTTGAGAAAATATTCAATATTGTGACATTTGAAACCATCGGTAAGTCTCATTGTCGCTAAACTAGATGAAGCCATCCACAAAAACTAGAAACAATATCAAAGCTGACGTTAGATAGGAAGCCATATGGCAGCAGCGCTTACTACCACAAACATGACCATTAGTAGGCCGACTTTGCTGGCTAACTTACATGGCGGTATACGAAGAATTATGCAGGCGCCAACGAAAATTCGAAGATTTGTACGGTTTTGAGGTGGATTTCTACAGTGAAATCCTGATGGCCCGCGGAGAATACAATAGTGCTCCTAGTGAAGTGAAAATTATTACAGTTCTTAGATCCGTTAAGTTTTTATCGCCTTCCAAAGTGAATTTATAGGAGTTTGTTTACAACTCAACGCTGAGCTATCAGTCGAAGGTGCAAAACGTGTGCTTCATTTGCTCGTCTTGAAAGGCTTAGGAGTACAGTGGGCTATACAAGGTGAATTTATAGCATGCACGGAATGCGTTCTGCACATTTTTTATTTGGAAAATAGTATATATTACGAAATATAAGCATTTGCTAATGCCGCGGTTGGTTGACAGCTACCGGAAGCTTGTCCATAGTAGGCCGACTAATCCATATGCGAATTGCTACAATATGGCTTCCTATCTAACGTCAGTTTTGGCTGGAACCCATCTGTACCGAATGATTATTGTCAAGTGAGTAAACATCGTCCTCAAGCCTATTCCGAATATCTTCTTTCGTTTTTCTTTTTAGCGCGTTCAAGCTGAAAGTTCATTTTCAGGCAATGTGCAATTGTGGCGCTACATTGCGTCACGAAAACAAAATGTGAAGAATTGTCATTTTTCGTTGTGAGTTTTCTGATTTGTGCACGACGCAGTCCCCACTGCTTCGGTTGCTGTTGGTTGCCACACTGACCTGGATGAAATGCCAATGGCTATTGTGGTCTACGGTGCCCCTTGGTCGGAACACCCTGAACTTGTTGAGCAGTATGACAGCGTACCATTTCGAGAAAGGCAGGCTTGAGCCGCAAAGGAAATATTGGCTTTGCGTCCGTTGGTGTTGATGGCGTAAAGGGTGTCTGAAATTCTCCTCAAAACTTTGTGCGGCCCTAAGGGATGCATCAGACTACGACTATTTAGCCGCACTTCTGTCGCAAGTTACACATGGTTAAATGGAAGCCCGCACACTGCGATTTTCGACAATTTTGTCCAGGTCGGCAGTCGCAGGAATTCGCGATTTTTCCTAAAACCAGTTTAGCAGGTAGTTTTTGTGATACTCGCGCAGGCGCACATCATTTGGACATTTGACGCTGACGTGCACGGAAGTTTTTTGCACAGCGTGCAAATGAGTTAGCGCATGTGTTCCTGGCAAAGACATACATACCTTCAAATGAGCATATTAGTTCTGCGCATGCGTGAAGTTCCTTCGGAGATCTTGTCGCAGTGTGTTCGTATTTGCGTCTGAAAATCGCTGGTTACGGCAGAAAAATCGCAATGTGGCCGAACCCTAAATAAGGCTGAGTCGATGGTTTTTTATTGCGTCAATCCTCATAAATACGTGTGTGCAAGTCCTGAGACTTTTGTTTACAAATATTAGCCGTGAATTTCATTGAGTTGTGGTCAAAGAACGCAGTTGGTTCATAGTTTCTCGTAATTTAACGAGAAACTAATGTGGTTCGACAGTGGGAAAATTAATCGTCGTTTCATACAGAATTTCTTAAAAAGATGCTGCTAGACGCACCTTGACGATTCCGCGTAATCCTAACAAAGCGGTAGGCAGTATCTCCGGGCAAGACGGATTTTACTCGTGTAAAACGATTGCCGCTCTGAGCGTGTGGTGCCAGCATTCGATTAACCCGTTGGAAGTGAGGTAATACGGTGGCGTCCTGTTCCGATCAAATCCGATGAGGCGGGTAAGCCCTTTGAAAAGTGACGACTCAAACTGAGTGTCTCGATCTGTTGTAATTGTGTGGCATGTCAAACCGTGCTACCCAGTTATTGAAAAATGAAAAATTCTTGAGCAACGATTCTAGCGGTTTGGTTAGTCAACACTATTGCCTCGTGCCACCTTGAAAATCGATCGATTACCGTGAGGTAATACTTGTAACATTGGGATGGTAACAACGGGCCGATGATGTCCAGGTATACATGCTGAAGCCGATTATCGGGCATCAGAAAGTTTTGTGTTTGATTTTTTTGGTGGCAGGCAATTTTCGATCGCTGGCACGGTACGCAATTTCGTGTCCATACTCGAACATCTCTTTTCTTGTTTCGTTCTTGGTTCGTACTATTACTTATTATTATTCATAATTATAAAAGATTATGTCAGTTCATGAGCAGTTTCAGCGAGTAGCCACTGAGCTTTGGGCATAACAACGTCTTCATAAAATCTGTCACTACTATTATATGAATTTATGCCTTCGAATAATACACTTTCGCCGGCAACGACTTTAGCTGTTCGTTCGAGTTTTCCAAATAATTTAATCTCCCTATGAAATTTATATGACATGAAGTGTATCCTTATGACACACTACCACTTTGAACTCCATGCCTGGATTTTACTATGTGAAAGGTTACGGACAACATTTACACGGCCTTTAAACAATGATAATACAATGTTTGCATGAAAATCGAAGCATCTTTTTTGCGACTTTTTCTCTATTAGCAGTAAAGAATAGAGGTAATTCAGTCATTGAAGAAATCTGAATATAAGTTTTCACTTCCTCATAATTACTTTTCCATGGACTAAAATTTAGACATCTGGCAAGTTTTAGTTAACATTATTGTGTTTATAATTTTCTGCATAATTTAATCGTGCGGAACAATTAATTGGCTTCTGAACTATTTACAAAAGGAGTAAAGCCCCTAGAATAAATATGTTGATATCATTCCGAGGGAATGATTTTTTGAACTTTATGTTTAATTTCATTAAAATATTTATACGAGTTTTCATTTGAGATTCTACAACACAGTTATATCTTTTTAAAAAATGTTATCATTCAACTACTCTTCATAAAAAATACGCAGTGTTACATTATTATCAAATTGTTTTCAAGTCCATTTGTTTGTTCATACTCACTTAATACCAATCACAATCAAATAATTTGGAACCTTATTTCCAAAGAACGTCGTTTAATTAACATCGGGATGACACATCTCTGTCAGGTATTGCTCCGATATATTGGAGGTTATTACACTATGGAAGTGAATACTGGGGCAGTATTTTAGGTAATTTTCTTGCTGAGCGTGGCATGCAACATCAAATGTCAGTCACGTATACCCGTATACGCCGCAATAAAATAGAGTTACAAGCAAATCGTAGAGGCTGTATCAACGACTGCCCTTTTACGAAACAGGGCACATACAAACGCGTTAAATGGAAAAATCTCGTATGAAGTGTATTATGGGAAAAACCCCGCTATAAACTTTTTGAGGATTTTTCGTTACAAGGGTATTTTGTTAAAAGCTTGACTTTGGTGTCCCAACAAAATTAGTCCGCATGATCTAGGTCATAATTCTAAAAACAGAGTCCCAGTTCAAGGTAAACGAACAACTAACGGACAGCTTTATAATGAAATCAGGCTTAAAACAAGGGGATGGACTTAGCCCAATGATCTTTAATATTGCGCTATAGCACGTCATCAGGAAGACATCAGCTGAAACCTCAGATACACCAATATTCAAGTCCGCACTGTTGGTAGCATATTCTGATGTCAAAGCCTAGAAACTGAAGCAAACCGAATTGGCCTACGCACTTAACTACTAAATTGATGACTCAAACGAAGAAGACAAGTCCAGTTAGACAAAACCTGAGCGACTATAACCTTGAAAGTGTGGATAATTTTGTTTATCTTGAAGCCCACCTGAATAGAAGAGGCCCTGAAAAGGACTAGATTGGACGCCGTATAAACGCCGAAAATAAAAGCTATTACTCCGTAGTTCCTACTCTTAGGTCTAGAGTTTTGCACGAGCCAAATAAGCTCTGCATTTGAAAAAACACTAGTCAAACCTGTGCTGCAATGTGGGATTGAAACAAAGAATCCAAAAAGGCAGTGGACATATTTGAACGCAAAGTACTCCGGAAAATAACGGTCCATTGAAGCAAGGAACAGAGTGGAGACCACATTACAACGATGAGCTGTATGAACTTTTTGACGATACACCTGTTTCCTTTTGCATATAGTTACGTAAATTTCACTGGGCATAAATGTAAATGGTTTTCCATCAAGGACATAACGATAAATAAACAAATTTCAATAAATCAATTGTGAGGCGTGCTGTGTGGCTAGTGGCACCGTCTTCTTGAAACTACATATTATTGATGCTCAAGTGTCGTTTGAGCGATGCTCAATTCTCGAGAACGACGTGAAATCGATTAATTTGGCTGCGACATTTTCTTTGCTTCGAGAGATACGACGTCTTTTTGGCACCGGAACCAATAATGAAAATCTGGACTCAAACTTATCCATTATAGCATGCACAGCCTGTCGGGCGGGACGATTATTATGGCCCCAAATCGGAGTAACCGCTCAGAACGTTGTTGGCTCGTGAACTTTACCACGATGAAAATGTTGAATTTAACTAACGCTTTGACATTGACAATTCATTAAAAAAGGTTAAGGCTGCGTTCATATAAAGATACGAATTTGTTGTGTCCCTAATGCAAAATCCTATAGAAAGAATGGAAGAATACCGGCTACTCATAATAACATTAAAGTTTAGGTAGACGTCCAGCGGCAAGACTAATAACTGGGTGGGAAGACACGATAGAAGCTGACAGCAGATCCTTGTTGGGAGTAAACAACTGGCGGACAAGGTCAAGGAACCGGGATGATTGGAGGAGATTAATCTTGAAGGCAAAGGCCCGGCTTTGATTCTCGCGTCATAGATGATGACGCACTGTGTTAAATAAAGCTCGTCTGTTACGCGAGTGAATCGAACGCTTGTAGACTATATAACCCAAGAACATGAAAAGTAATCAAAAGTCGTGACGTCAAATTATTGTGACTGGGTGATGAAAGTGACTAGTTGGTATGATGAGACAATAATAATAAACACGTTAATTGATACATATTTGTATTGAACACAATAGACATGTTACATCGGGAAAAGCCGATACGAGACTGACTGTCAAAGGAACGGCACATAGAAAATAACGATTCACAATAGTCTCCCCCACTTAATTAAAACATATAGAAATATAATTTTAATTCTATTATTCGCTGACATAGTCTTTCAAGGAGCTTGGAGGACATCGTTGACGAGCAGATCTGCGTGGTGGTAGCGTCGGGTTGTTTGTGTTCCCGTCTGCTGGTGTCTGGTGGTCAGGAGTGCCAGTAAGTGTTTCTGGCTGATTGACACCTGGCGCAGTCAATGGTGTAGGCTGTGTGTCCATTGGTGGTAACTCATCAGCTGGCATGTGTCGATATGGAACACCTGGGCTTGGGGCTGGTCTTTGCTGAGATGAAAAGGTGACTTGTTTCTTCGGGACCATTGTTGAAATTAGTTGGTCGATGTGCCTTTTTATAGTTCGGCCTGAGTCTAAGTCAATGATATAATGGTACTGACCCAGTTTTTGTTAGACAGTCCCAAATTGCCAGCTACCTTGATTGTTCAGGTGTATTCTTGCCTGAACTCTCTCTCCCATTTGGAACGAGCGGATGTGGCAGCTGCTTCGGCTCGTTGGCATTCCTGCTTTTCTGATAGGCAGGAGAGCATCAAGGCGTATTCTAATTTTCCTTTTCAGGTAAAGTTCTGCTGGTGACCGTCCGGAGGATAATGGTGTGGCACGGTATCGAAAAAGGATATTTTGTACTTTTGTGGCTATTGGTGATGAGTCTTCAGCTGCAGCTTTCAATCTTCTTTTCAGGGTTTGTATATTTCTTTCTGCAAGGCCATTAGTTGATGGGTGACCTGGCGCAATAAACTTCTGAAACATTCCCTTTACTTTACAGTGTATCTGGAACTCTTCACTTTTAAATATGGCAGCATTATCTGATACTAGGAAAGATGGGTAGCCATGCACAGAGAATATGGTTTCTAGGAGTGTGATAGTTGATGCTGATGATGGTGCTTCTTTGAGTATTTGAACTTCAGCCTACTTGGATTTTGCATCGACACACATTAAGAAATAATGGTTGTCAAGGGGGCCTGCATTGTCAATATGTACCCTCTCCCAGTTGTCATCTGGTGGGTCCCACGGATGAATAGCGGCTTTCTGTGGATTGTGCCGGACTTGGGCACAGGATTCACAGGTTTTAACAATTTGCTCGATGTCCTTGTCTAAACGTTCCCAATATACATATCGTCTGGAGAGTTGTTTCATTTTTGTAATGCCCAAGTGTGAGGCATGCAGTTCTTCCAGGATTTGGCGTTGTAGAGATTTTGGTATGACTAGGTGGTCCAATCTGAAAAGCATACCGTTAAAGATGGTGAATTGTTCATCTCTTTGACTGGTTCTGAGGCTGGTCATAAGGGTTTGAAGGTTTTCATCTTTGGCTGTTTCTTCAATAATAGTTTCTGAAGTTATAGCTGGGCTGGAGATTTGAAGTATAGTTTCAGCATACAACGCATTGACTTCTTCATTCATTGATATTTCAGATGTTCTGAGCAGTTGGGGAATTGGAGCCCGAGAAAGACAATCTACGTTCTCGTTGTCTTTTCCTTTTTTACAGCGTACCATGAAGTCCAATCCACTTAGAAAGGAGGCATAGCGTAAAAGACGGGCAGATGTCATCTGCGGTAATGCTCGATGTGGATGAAAGATACGAGACAGCGGCTCGTTATCGGTGACAAGGGTGAAGTTTCTGGCATAAGCATAGCTGTAGAAGTGCGTGGCTGCGTAAATGATAGCCAAGGCTTCTCTATCAAGTTGACTGTAATTGCATTCAGCTTGGGTCAAAGCTCGAAAGGCATAAGCAATAGGCTTTTCATGACCTTCCACTTCATGACTCAAAACAGCTGCAATACCGGTCGGGCTGGCGTCTGTTGTGAGGATCAAGGGTTTTGCTGGATCAAAAGGTGTTAATACCCTTTCGCTACACAACTCCGACTTTAGGTTTAAGAAAGCAGCTTCAGTGGAGGCTGACCAAAAGAATTTTCCATCTTTTTTGAGTAGGCGTCGTAGATGAAAAGATTTTGTGGAGAAATTAGGAATGAATTTTGCATAATATGTCACCATACCCAAGAATCGTCTTAATTCCTCTACATTTTTAGGACGTGGCATGTTGAAGACGGCTTGAATTTTCACAGGTGACATTTCAACTTTATTAAATGCGGCTATGTGACCAAGATAGCTGATACTTTCTTTGAAGAAGGAACACTTATTTTTATTTAGATAGAGATCGTTTTCCTTGCGTCGTTCTAAACAAGCAATCAGGTTTCTTGTACATTCTTCCATTTATGAGCCATGGCAGATAATGTCATCAAAATATGCTTCAACGTTTGATAGGCCATTGAGAATTTGTGAGAGTATTCTATTGAATTCAGATGGTGCTGTTTTGATACCAAAACTGAGACGATTCATTTGAAATGTGCCCTTGTGTGTCGTGATTGTTTGGATTTTCTGTCCTTCCGCATCCACTTTGAAGTGTAAATATGCCTTGTACAGGTTGAGTTTGCAGAAGTATTTTGAATTTCTGAGGCTGTGCAAGACTTCATCAATGCGACGGATTGGATGATTAGCTGAGACTAATTTTGCGTTGACACCACGTTTGTAATCAACGCATAAATGAACCCCTCCATCAGGTTTAGGTATTACGACGAGTGGTGATCCCCAGTCGCTTGAGGATACTGGAGTAATAATACCTTGTGACTCAAGAGTTGCAAGTTCTTCCTCAACTCGCTGGCGCAGTGCAAAAGGGACATCGCGTTCCCTAGTAAAGATCGGTTTTACTCCTTCCCTGAGCTGAAGTTTTATTTCTAGGTTTGGCTCACAACCTATGCGTTCTTCGAAAATAGTTGCGTATTGTCTGAGTATGTCTTCAAGAGGAGTGACAGCGTTGATTGTAACTACATGATCCGAAGTGAGCCGTTCTTTATCGATTTCTTTGAGATCAATTCCGAGAGTGCGAATCCATCTTCGACCCAGAAGTGCATCAAATCCTGCAGGAACAATGAATAGGTCCGCATCAATTTTTCTATTTTTATATTTTACCGACAGTGAGATTTTCCCTTAGGGCTTTATTATGTGAGCTGAGTAAGAGCGGAATGATACCTGTGTTGGTTGTAGTGTAGCATTGAGACCAAGACGTTTGAATGCTGTCTCAGATAGAAGTGAGTATTTGGCTCCTGAATCGACTTCAAATGCCTGTGGCTTGCCATTGAGAAACACTTTGACGATAAATTTATCAGAACCTGGGCTGAGCTCGTATAAGTCTTCAGTGCAGTGAATGTGACCAATACCATATTCTGAGTCAGAGTTTTGATCATTCTGAGAAGACTGTGTTGCGATGGCATGTGTTTTTGAATTTCGAAGAATGGTGGTGATACAGACATTGGACACATGACCAATTTTCTTGCAGGAAGTGCATTTAAGCGCATTGCGGTCGATTTTGCATTGATTTGCCTTGTGGTTTGCCCTACCACATTTGAGACAGAGTCCATCAACGCCCAAAGAACGATAGTCAATCCGTGTCATGTGTTGGGACTGTGAGCGTTGGTGTGAACTAGGACTTGTATTTCGACTTTGGTTAGGTTGTGATTTCCTATGTGACCTGTTGACCCTTGAGACATTGTTTGTGTCACTACTGAGATTGGTGAACTTATCTGGGATTTTGGTAAACTAGTTGCTTTCAAAACGTGATGCTTCCAATGCTGTGGCTTTGTTGTTCTCGAATCCAGTTGTATTTTACTCCTCTAACAAATTGGGCACATCAAAAGGTGTCAGCAATGGAAATCACTGATTTGCATTTACATTCAACATAAGAATTACAATCTTTCGATTTCTCCTTCCGGGATGCAACGAATTCTGAGATCGATTGTGTTGGCTGCTGAGAAATATTTAGGAAATAGTGCTGAGCGACTACAGTTGAGACAGGCGGTGACAACATATTTTTGAAAAGTTTGATTAGCTTAGCAAATGGAATATCTTTCATGGGTTTCTCAGGACCCAATAATGCAGCTAAGTTGTTATAATGCGTAGAGCCAATTGATGCACACAACAATTGAGACATTGTGATAGGGGAATCCACATTTTTGAGACTACAGTAATAGTCAAAACGTTCTAAATAAGAAGTAAATCTTTCCTTCTTGGCGTCATATGATTCGAATGGTGAGACTTGGGGAGCTGAACCGGATCCACTTGTCCCCAATGCGGCAGTGAAGACTGAGAGAAATTGTTCGAATTGTTGTTGATCCATTTTCCCAGATCGAGCTGTCTCGGAAACGGCACGAAAATAATGGCGGCTACGACACTGTTTCACTGTGTCACACTGGTTTTCACTGGCAGTTGCAAACGTTTTAGTCCTCGTCGCCAACTTATTGTGACTGGGTGATGAAAGTGACTAGTTGGTATGATGAAACAATAATAATACACACGTTAATTGATACATATTTGTATTGAACACAATAGACATGTTACATCGGGAAAGGCCGATACGAGACTGACTGTCAAAGGAACGGCACATAGAAAATAACGATTCACAATACAAATTTTCCAAGTTTCAATCTAATAACACTAAAAAAGAAGAGACGGATGTATGCGAATCTGAGTACATCATATTTGATCCAGGCAACATGATCCTGAAAGTGAAGATATCCTTTAGAGAGATAAAAATACATATAATCCGCGTGATGGGACAGTCGACAATTCACAAGAAAACTAACCCGGAGATGTGGTTGATGCAGGCGCCGCAGATGTAAATGACGCAGACAAAGCCGAGAATGATGTTAAGCAGGTGAAAGTTCCAGGGTCCGGAAGGAGATACGCATGTAACGAGCTGTTCTATATCAATGTAGATAATAATCCGACTACCATAGTTGAAGCTGTCAACCGCCCAGGTGGAAATTTGTAGTGGAATTCCATGAATCAGGAATACAACGCGAAAAAACGATCCGTGGATATTGTGTAATCTCCCAGAGGGACGAAAGCCGTTAAAACCGAAGTGGGTCATTAGTAAAAAGAAACACTAAAACGGCAGAGTTGAGAAATATTAATCACGTTTTGTAGGTAAAGGCTGTAGCCAAGAATTTGGTATTGACTTCCATGAAAACTTTTCACCCGTAGCTATGTATTCAACCAACAGAATTATACTTGCTTTGTCAGCCGAAGTGGATTTCAGGTTGCTCCACGTTGACGTTATAAATGCATTCTTAAACAGCAAGTTAGAAGAAGAAGTACACAAGTACACATGGCGCAACCGGACGGGTTCCAAGACCCAAAAAACCTCGAAAAGGTATGCAAACTGTTAAAGGCAATTAAGGGGTTAAAGTAGTCCGGAAGAGCATGGAACAATACGCTAAATGATGTCCTGAAATCAATTCGTTTTGAGAGATTGATCCGTGGGTGTACGTGCTAAAAGAACATGGGAATACGGTGTCAATTGTAGCAGTGTTTGTCGACGACTTACTGATAGCAAGAAAAAGCGAAACTAAAATAAAAAATATGATAGGTAATCACTTCGATAAACATCTGGCGGAATATTTCCTGGGCCTGGAAATAGAACAGGATAGCAAAGAGTATTCTATTCAACAACACATACCAAAGAAACAAAATAATTGACCACAACAACACAATTTATCGAAAGGTTTCTTCGTAGCTTTAATATGACCAATACCCAAACTTTTCATACTCCCGTACATGCCGGATCTAGATATAAACATGCGAGGATTGCACGGAGTGTAACATGATGGATAAGTCCAGATACAAATCACCAATTGGGTCAGTGAACTATATCAGGACCAGACATTACTCACGCTGTAAACAAGTTAGCGCAGTTTAATAATTACCCACATGGCGAACACTGGAGTGCAGCGAAACACATTTTGAGGTATTTTAATGAAACTAAACATTTCAAATTTTATTACAGAGAATCCAGAAAACAAATAGAAGGATATGCTGTTGCAGATTGGGCAGTCAGTAGCACCAAGCAGCACAGAAGCTGAAGACATGGTTTCGTGTTCAGTTGCTAAGGAAGCTGGATATAGTCAATCATTTTGTTTATTTGATATCCGCAGGCCAATCTTTAAGAACATCACACTGAAACAAAAATATAATGCGATTAGCTACGCTATTTCTTTTCACTTAATCAACATGTATGTTGTGATGACTGATCCTTTTATTTACAGCTTCCCGGATATAAGAAATAGATTTTCTTTTTGGCCCCATTTCACTGCCTTGAAGAATGACTTCTTAAAATTGCAATAACACAAACCGAATACGACCAATATAAAAAGCGAAGACATAAAATTTCATTAGTATAAACAATTTATTGTAAAATTTCACTTAACTACACTAGTCTTAACGATGTTATCTACAATTAGCAGTCCTGATTTTCTAAGTTTCTTATTAAACGTCTTCTCGACTTTCCACGGGATCTCGTCAATTTGATAAATTTTCTTGTACTTTTTCAGTACCTTGCTTTTTAGCTTCTCAACTTCTATTTGATTTTTCTTCTCTACAATGCTATGAATTTGATCCGTCCAATCGAAAGAACTTGGTGGTTGTGTTGTTGTGTCTGAATCAACTTCTATAGTTTCAATTGGTGGTTCTTTTGATTTAGAGGTTTTCTTCGGCGGGTCATCGTCATTCTGGATCGATTCGACTCCATTAGGGACTTCGTTTTCTGTACCACTTGCGCGTTTCTTTTTCTTCTTACTGCTTTCGGTGTTTTCTTCTACACACTGTGTACCATTTTCTACAATGGATTCATCGTGGCCGTTCTCTTTGTCCTTTGATTTTTTCTTCTTTTTCTTTGGAACTTCGTTTGTCGACTCCTCTACAACTGGGTCTTTAATTCCTTCATGATTGGCGATATCCTGATTTTCTTTTTTCTTTCTTTTCTTGTCTTGTTTGTTTTCTACGTTTCCATTAGAAGCTTCCACCGAATCATCATGGATTTCATCACTTTTCATATTTTCATTCACGTTCTTCGACTCATCAGTTTTTTTTGGTCCGAATCTTACTTCCTTATATTTTTCTAACGCCACCTCAACTACCTTCCATACAGGTTCAGCTTGTTGAGGCCTAATACGCAATGAGTTCACTACAAAATTGATGAATTTGTGCTGTTTTCTAGGAACGTTATCATAACTTTGGAGCCTTTGCAGTGTCCGCCTTACATCGCCTGACATTTGAATATCGGTTGCCGACAGAATCGAGCGAACTATTTCCAACCAGCACTGCTGCTTCTTTAGTCCAGCGTTCTGTGAAGGTTTCGGCACATAATCCTTTCCGGAATACTTTTCTGCCTCTGTTATACACGAAGTGTGTTCGACATAGTCTTCTCCTTTGAAATCCTTCTGGCAGTCCATGCACGACACGGATTTTGGCGCACCTCGACATTTTGTGTTGTAATGCTTCGCCACGGCCGGTTTTTTGACAGAGTCACCGCAGATATTACAGGTGAAAACCACCATTGTTATGTGTTTTCAGTCAAAACGTGGGGAATAATTATCACTCGATAAAACTACTTTAGATACCATACGAATTGACGTATTGACTGCATTCAAAACACGTGCGAGGAAATGTCTAGAATTGTCACATGCGTTAAAATAATGAAGTCAAGATGTCACCGCTGTAGATATAGAGAATAGTAAATTTGTCCTAATTGTAGCATTTAAATTTGGCGCAGTTTAGGACAATATTTTCTTGCGCAACAAAAAGGAGCGGGGGTGTGATTTTTTTACTGTTTATGTTTTTTTTATGGTTGGAAAAAAATAAATAGCGCCAAATTATATGAGTGTGTGCAGAGAAGTGACGTTAAGTTGCAAAAAGTTAAAACTTCGGAAAATAAATGAGATCAAGTGAAATCAGGTGAGCTGTTTCCATTTCCGTTTAAGCACACAAACAATGCATCTACATAAGTATTTCACTTGAAACCGGGATATACTTTCCGAGGTAAGTATTGCTTTACAGATACCCCAAATCGAGAAAGCTGTTTGTTTCTTCATTTTGACAGGGAACATAATAAAGCTTTGATTTTGGTGTAGTAGAAAAACTGACGTTACATAGGAAGCCATATGGAAGCACCTTGCACTGTCCACTGTACTCCTAAACTCTTCAAGACGAGCGAATGAAGCACATGTTTTGCACCTTCCACTGATAGCTCAGCGTTGAGAAGTAAACAAACTCCTATAAATTCACTTCGGAAGGCGATAAAAATTAACCGGGTATAAGAACTGAAATAAATTTCACTTCACTAGGAGCGCTATTGTGTTCTCCATGGACTTTCTGAATTTCACTGTAGAAATCCGACTCAAAACCGTAGAAAACCTCGAATTTCCGCTGGCACCTCCATAATTCTCCATATACCGCCATGTAAGTTAGCCAGTAAAGTCGGCCTACTAATGGTCATGTGTGCGGTAGTAAACGCTGCTGCCATATGGCTTCCTATCGAACGTCAGTTTTGTGTAGTAGCGTCAGAGCATATGTAATCATATGTACTAACTAGCACCTGCAACCAAGAAGCTGTCAAAATGAAAAAAAGGCTAATAAATGTGTAAAAGATGGATTAAAGTTTACTATGTATTGTTTCAATTGCTTGCAAGTTCAAGTTTTTGGATTCTTCGTTATCTCGGTTTTTTTGCGCCATTTAAAAAATTCTCCAAATAAATGTTCCTCCAACTTTCCAGAAAAACGCAAATATTGTAAAATTAATGCTAAACAAATATATACATATTTCGGAGGTAAGAGTTCCTCCTTCTTCTGTTTTTTTTGTTATGGTAATTCCAAATAGTATCCGCTTTTTATATCCCTTACATTACTTACATTTTACCTGTTTTTGTCCTTGAGACCTATCAATTAACCTATATCCTTAATTACATTTTATTATCCCTGCTTAAGAGGTATCATTTATTGCTTTTCCCTCACATTCCCATGGATAGGATTCGTCTCATCTCGATCAACGTCAACTCCATTGTTACTTTACATCGGCGTGATTATCTCCTTGAATTCGGAGTTCCCAACATACCCTAGGACAAATTCATATTTGGACCTCTGGATTGCTGACGCAAGACTCGGATTCAACTTTAATAGTCCTCAACGGAAACTGCAGGTGCTTCCTTATGATAGCGACCATAACGCAATCGTAATGGAAATCAATCATCAAAGGGATGATTTCTTCCTCATTCCAGTTCAACATGAAAATCATTGGTTGAACTTCAAAAAAACAGACTGGGGAAAGTTTCAAAAGAAGTTTAATCGAGAGTACCAGAAGCAATGTCCCCCTTCTGACGGTGGCAACTCTTGCTCAATGGTTCCTAATGACAGGAATCTAACTAACGATGAAATAGATGTCTATTTGTCGAAGTTAGAGAAGCTGACGTTGGAAACGATTGAGAAAGTAGTTCCCAAGATAAAACATCGAAACAATATGGAAGGATATGAAACACCAACCATCGCAAGGTTGAAAAGATTGAAAAGCCTTCTTCTCACACGCGTCAACAATATTTATCGACGATTTTTGGATTACAACCATCCCTCGTTGGCTTTGTTGAAATTACATCTGAAGAATGCCCGGAACTTAATCCGGTCATACTTCAGGAGTGAGGTCAGCAATCAATGGGCGGAAAAATTGAGGGGTATTAGCCCACAGGACCCAGACGGCGTGTTCACGAAAGTGAATAGCATATTCCGCAAGAAGTCTCGAGTGAAGGTATCGAATCTTGAAGTCACTAGTGATGAGATAAATCTTCTCGATAGGGCTGGTATCGAAATTGATAGTACGACTCCGGATAGAAATGGAAACAGGATCATTTGTGAAGGATTAGATAAACTTGCCCTGATTGGAACACATTTTGAATTGGTTCATCTACCAAACCCTGAGAGAGGGAATGAAATAGTTTCAGAGGTCGTTGAAGCAAAAGTTTCCGACTTCAAGTCAAGCCTGAACGGCCAATCAATTCTTCATTTCAATGAAACATTAACATCTGACCTCATACCGAACTTGAATCTTATTGATTATTTTGTCAGCTATGAAGACTTATGTTTCATATTTCGCAGGATAAACAACAAGAAATCAGGTGGTACTGATGGTATTCCAAATGTAGTTCTCCGACATTTGCCTGAGGTTGCTATTAGGAACTATTGCATATTGTTCAACAACATGTTGAGCAATTTATATTTCCCAAATGAGTGGAAAAAGGCTAAGGTATTTCCGATCTTGAAGAAAGGAAAAGAATCTTCATGCCCCAAAAGCTATCGCCCAATCAGCTTGCTGCCTAACATCAGCAAGGTGTTTGAAGTGATACTCAACAGAGCATTAAACGCCCACATTAAGGAAAATGAGTTGATACCGAATTGCCAATTTGGTTTTCGTGCCAGGCATTCGACCACACATGCAATAACGAAAGGAACCTCAGACATCTGTTGGAAACTAAATGATAAACAATGTGTTGGAGCATGTCTCATTGATATGGAGAAAGCCTTTGATACGGTATGGTTAGATGGACTAATTTTTAAACTCCTTCAGGACAAGTTCCCCAGACACCTTGTCGCCATGATGTGTAATATGTTATACGGGAAATCGTTTGTTGTAACTGATGGAAATCTGACAACAATGCGCGAGTTCAAGGTCTTGAATGGTCTACAGCAGGGAACAGTTACTGCGCCTCTGCTCTTCTCAATATTCATTCGCAAGCTATTGAACGGCTTTGATTTTAACGTCTCGCCAACGCGATCATTGGTAGCGTTTGCTGATGATCTGATCATCTATACGGCAGACCGAAAAGCTACAATAGTTCAGAGCAATCTCCAAAAAATGTTCAATGATGTACAGCTGTACACTGACAATTGGCGAATGAAAATCAATGCGCAGAAGTGTGAAACAATCTTGTTTCGGACAATGCTGCAGGGGGTCAGTCAAGACCTGAAACGTAATTGGAAAGATTTCCACATCATGGCTGGTGAGGGTAGTCTTGAACGGCTTCCACATAAATCCTGTGTTCGATACCTCGGTGTTTATCTCGATCAGTATCTGTACTATACTGAACATGTGAAAATCATGCTCAGTAAGGCACTTAAAGTAGTCATGGCCCTTCGAAAACTCTTTCATTCCAGATACATTGATCAAAAGGTCAAAATTATGTCAGATGTCAGATCTGGTACAACCAGAGTGCTAGTACTATGGAAAAATTAAGAGTTTTCGAAAGGAAATGTCTTCGTGCATGTACTGGTTTGTACAGAAAGCCTGAGACGGATTGGAAACATTATATATCGAATAGAAGAATTTATCAAACTGCTGAAGTGACTAGAGTCGATATTTTCATATTGAAACTTCTTCAGAATCATATCGCAAGATCTGTGACTGTGAGTGAAAACCCTTGGATTTCACAGCCGTTCCACCCTACAGACGGGTATATAGCGACTTGCCTCGCTACTGGCTTCATTCCTCCAGAAGCATTCGTGTATTTGGACATGAATCGATATGTTTTTGATTCTGACGGCGTCCCAATTATATATCACATATATCGACGGGCCACCGATAAGAAGATAAAATATCCTCCGAACTTGAGTTCACGAGACCAACAATTCCAATGGAGATACTCATTTGCTAGATTCGTTGAGGCTGATCGAGTTGAGACGGGGCAATCTAGGTATTGGTGGCTGAATGACAATGTCTAAATTATTCGTGTTTATTTTCAGTTTTGGTGTTTTTCGTTATTTAGTTTTTGAGTTTCAGCTCATTATTGCTACATTTAGTGTTATTGTTTATTTTTGTTAAAATTTAGGGATAGGTTAGGTTTATATTATGTTTATTATATTAGGTTAGAGATAAGGTAAAACGCTTAGGTTAGGAACATTGTTATAAATTTTTTTAGTATAAGATAAAGTTTTTGACTGCATTTATTAGAATTAAGTTAAAACATATTAGGTGTAGGATCAAAGTTCACTGTAGTGTTAAGATGATAAATAATTTTAGAATAGTGTTGGTTGGTTTTTTGAATTCTAAAAATATGTAATAATACTAATTAATTGAATTTGCTATAGTTTTTTTGATGAAATGTGTTAATGATAACGTATAAATTTAGAGAGCCATTTGGGCCATTAAGTTTTGTATTGATATCGTTTGGAATTTGCTTTATATTCTTTTAAAATTTATAACGATCAGTATTAAATAAAGCGCTTTTGACTTTGACTTCGACTTTGCTTTTCCCTCATTTATTGCTTTTCCCTCATTGAGTTTTTGCTTTTATTACTGCTATGATAATTCGTTTATTATATTTTAAATATTATTTAAATTTAATTTTAATTAGATCTAGTATCCTTGAGTAACCGTTGCCCAAATCTTCATTGAGACGAGCGTTTTCCGGGAATTGTCTAGCACTCGTTGCGTGTAAACGTGTTTTTAATCGCTCCTGTCATTAATTTTAAAAATTAATTGATTTTTCGCAAAAGTCAGTTTCAAACAATTGCAATATTTTTTTACGAGCCAGTCAAAAGCAAATTTTGATTTTATTGGGAAAACCATCACCGTCGAATTATTTGAGCATTTATCGAATACCTGAAATTCATTTCCTGAAGAAATATCAAAAGTGGAAATACGTTCAAGGGAAGTCCCGGTCTGAGAACATTCCCTCTAGTCTCGCTGCAAAAGCAACGAGATGGAAGAGCCCGATGGCTTCAGCCATCAATCAGAAGGATCATGCCCATCGCCAATTCATTCATGCTCCCGGCGAGTGCAAATTGGCTCAGGCGAAGCCAAAAGAAAAACTATATTGTGTGAACTGCGGTGCCTTTGGTCATCCAGCATCATATCGAGGATGCCCCCGGTATCAAGATGCAAAGGTTAAAGTCACTCCGAAACAAAGTCAAGCACACCGCAGTGTCATACCTACCAACTTCGTCCAGCCCGGGGTGTCATTTGCACTTGCTGCGAGAGGACCAGCAGACAATGTAAATAAAATAAATAATGTAAGTGACAATAATGAGCTGCTCCTTAAAATTTGTCAGCAATTAAATTCCTTATCGGAGCGAATCGATAAACAAGATTCGAAAATTAACATTGTTTTTCAGCGTTTAGGGCTTTCAAATGCCTCAAAATAAGTTGTCATCCAGCCACATTCCCACGGATAGGATTCGTCTCATCTCGATCAACGTCAACTCCATTCTTACTTTACATCGGCGTGATTATCTCCTTCAATTCATTGCCAGACAAAAGCCTGATATCGTGCTTCTCACCGAAACCCACCTCAGTTCATGGCACTCCATGAGATTCAATGATTTTGAGTTCGTAAGAAACGATAGGGTAACAGGTGATGGGGGAGGTGGAACCGGGATATTGGTTCAAAGACCCTATCGTTTCCAAAATATTGAAAAAGTCGAATTCAAAAGCTTTGAATCTCTTGAAGTGTCCGTTATCAAAATCTCACTGCCAGGTGGGGATAACCTCTTCGTTATCTCTGCCTATGCAAGTGGTGGAACTGTTCTCAAGCTCAAGGAGGAGCTCAATTCCTTGTTCGAAATACTCGAATTGAACAGGCTGCATAACTTTTATATTCTTGCTGGTGACCTGAATGCCAAGCATACATCATGGCTGAACGCCACCAATAATCCAAGAGGTGTATTCCTGAAATCGTGAATAACAGAGAACCAAATTGAATACAGGTGCAATCTATATGGGTCGGAGTTCCCAACATACCCTAGGACAAATTCATATTTGGACCTTTGCATTGCTGACGCAAGACTTGAATTTAGCTTTAATAGTCCTCAACGGAAACTGCGGGTGCTTCCTTATGATAGCGACCATAACGCAATCGTAATGGAAAACAATCATCACAAGGATGATTTCTTCCTCATTCCAGTTCAACACGAAAATCATTGGTTGAATTTCAAAAAACAGACTGGGGAAAGTTTCAAAAGAAGTTTAATCGCGAGTACCAGAAGCAATGTCCGCCTTCTGATGGTGGCAACTCTTGCTCAATGGTTCCTAATGACAGGAATCTAACTAACGATGAAATAGATGTCTATTTGTCGAAGTTAGAGAAGCTGACGTTGGAAACGATTGAGAAAGTAGTTCTCAAGATAAAACATCGAAACAATATGGAAGGATATGAAACACCAACCATCGCAAGGTTGAAAAGATTGAAAAGCCTTCTTCTCACACGCGTCAACAATATTTATCGACGATTTTTGGATTACAACCATCCCTCGTTGGCTTTGTTGAAATTACATCTGAAGAATGTCCGGAACTTAATCCGGTCATACTTCAGGAGTGAGGTCAGCAATCAATGGGCGGAAAAATTGAGGGGTATTACCCCACAGGACCCAGACGGCGTGTTTGCGAAAGTGAATAGCATATTCCGCAAGAAGTCTCGAGTGAAGGTATCGAATCTTGAAGTTACTAGTGATGAGATAAATCTTCTCGATAGGGCTGGTATCGAAACTGATAGTACGACTCCGGATAGAAATGGAAACAGGATTACAGAAACTTGCCCTGATTGGAACTTATTTTGAATTGGTTCATTTGCCAAACCTTGACAGAGGGAATGAAATATTTTCAGAGGTCGTTGAAGCAAATGTTTCCGACTTCAAAGCAAGCCTGAACGGCCAATCAATTTTTCATTTCAATGAAACATTAACATCTGACCTCATACCGAGCTTGAATCTTATTGATTATTTTGTGAACTATGAAGACTTGTGTTTCATATTTCGCAGGATAAACAACAAGAAATCATGTGATACTGATGGTATTCTAAATGTAGTTTGCCTGAGGTTGCTATTAGGAATTATTGCATATTGTTCAACAACATGTTGAGCAATTCATATTTCCCAAATTAGTGGAATAAGGCTAAGGTGTTTCCGATCTCGAAGAAAGGAAAAGATTCTTCATGCCCCAAAAGCTATCGCCAAACATCAGCAAGATGTTCGAAGTGATACTCTACAGAGCATTAAACGCCCACATTGAGGAATATGAGTTGATGCCGAATTGCCAATTTGGTTTTCGTGCCAGGCATTCGATCACACATGCAATAACGAAAGTAACCTCAGACATCTGTTGGAAACTAAATGATAGACAATGTGTTGGAGCATGTCTCATTGATACGGAGTAAGCCTTCGATACGGTGTGGTTAGATGGACGAGTTTTTAAACTCCTTCAGGACAAGTTCTCCAGACACCACAGACACATGATCGGCAATATGTTATACTAGAAATCGTTTGTTGTAACTGATGGAAATCTGACAACAATGCGCGAATTCAAGGTCTTGAAATGGTCTACAGCAGGGAATAGTTACTGCACTGCTGCTCTCCTCAATCTTCATTCGTAAGCTATTGAACGGCTTTGGTTTTAACGTCTCGGCAACGCGATGATTGGTAGCGTTTGGTGATGATCTGATGATCTATACGGCAGACCGAAAAGCTACAATAGTTCAGAGCAATCTCCATAAAATGTTCAATGATGTGCAGCTGTACGCTGACAATTGCGAAACAATTTTGTTCAGGACAACGCTACAAGGGGTCAGTCAAGACCTGAAACGTAATTGAATGGATTTCTACATCATGGCTGGCAAGGGTAGTTCAGAACGGGTTCCACATAAATCCTGTGTTCGATACCTCGGTGTTCATCTCGATCAGTATCTGTACTATACTGAACATGTCAAAATCATGCTCAGTAAGTTACTAAAAGTAGTCATGGCCCTCATTCCAAATACATTGATCAAAAGGTCAAAACTATCTGTTGCAAGACCCTGGTTGGACGAGTTTTGACATATGGATGTCAGATCTGGTACAACCAGAGTGCTAGTACTATGGAAAAATTAAGAGTTTTCCAAAGGAAATGTCTTCGTGCATGTACTGGTTTGTACAGAAAGCCTGAGATGGATTGGAAGCGTTATATATCGAATAGAAGAATTTATCAAACTACTGAAGTGACGAGAGTCGATATCTTTCTATTGAAACTTCTTCAGAATCATATCGGAAGATCTGTAACTGTGAGGGAAAACCCTAAGATTTCACAGCCGTTCCTCCCTACAGAGGGGTATATTGAGACTTGCCTCGCTACTGGCTTCATGAACCGATATGTTTTTGATTCTGACGGCGTCCCAGTCATATATCACATATATCGATGGGCCACCGATTAGAAGATAAAATATCCTCTGAGTTTAAGTTCACGAGACCAACAATTCCAATGGAGATACTCATTTGCTAAATTCGTTGAAGCTGATCGAGCTGAGACGGCGCAATCTAGGTATTGGTGGCTGAATGACAATGTCTAAATTATTTGTGTTTATTTCCAGTTTTTTGTGTTTTTCGTTACTTAGTTTTTGAGTTTCAGCTCATTATTGATACATCTAGTGTTGTTGTTTATTTGTGTTATAAATTAGGAATAGTTTAGATATATGTTATGTTTATTTTATTAAGTTTAGAGATAAGGTTAAACGCGTAGGTTAAGAGTATTGTGATAGAATTTTTTAAGTATAAGATAAAGTTTTTGATGAATTTTATTAGAGTTAGGTTATAACATATTAGGTGTAGGATCAAAGTTCACTGTTGTGTTTAAATTATAAATAATTTTAGGATAGTGTAGGTTGGTTTTTTCTCCTTTTTCCTATCAAATCATTATATATGTAATAATCTTATTTAATTTGAATTTGCTATAGTTTTTTTGATAAAATGTATTTAACACAGTATAAATTTAGAGAGCCATTTGGGCCATTAAGCTTTTGTATTGTTATTGTTTGGAATTTGCTTTATATTGTTTTAAAATTTATAACGATTAGTATTAAATAAAGTGCTTTTGACTTTGATTTTGGGGGGATACCTCAGTGAATTTGGAGTCTCCTTGTAGTGAATTGCATGGATAAAAATGTTCGTAAAGGACTTGCAGCTGTGGCCTGCTACCTCAAAGAGCCAAATATCCCTCGCAGGCGGGATGGCAGTCGACAACAATACTCTTGGTGGCTAGCATTCTTTGAGGAGTACCACCCCCAAGGATCCGAGGATATAGAGGTCACCTTGTGATTCCTCCTGGGATGACAGGTAAGGACTCTGACTGAAGGAGGAACCAATCAAACTGGAGCAATTTCAACTAAAAACCTAAAACAGAGCAAAAAAAGTTAAAATAACAACAACGACGATTGAAACACTACAGTTATAGTCTCGTTGTTAACAGCACATTGAGAACGGTACAGACAACAACTAATACCATGACAGTAAAGATGGAAGAAAAATGGAAATTAATAGACAGCCTTGCCCAAACTCAAATCCCCGCGGCGTTCGGGTGCAACAAAAACAAGTTGGGTAAACAGACCTACGCTCGTGTCAGAAGGGTTTTGTATTCAATTTACAAAATGCAGTCACCAGATTGAATCAAATCAAGAAACATGTCAAAGACTATTTTATTGGAGAAAGCATGAAATACGAAGATCATACCATTATTAACAAAGTTGAACGAATTTCGACTTCTGAGGTTTTTGTTATTGTTATGCTCATAAATATCTCCCTTGATAATTATTTCAGATGTCCATTCGCGAGGGAGGAAACACATTTTTCATGTATTTCCTCCCCCCCCCCTGTGCCCCCACTGAAGCAAAAACTGTCAGTTTAAGAACTGTTTTGAAAAGCTCCCATGAAAACTTTCGGCTACGTTTGATGAGTTTTTTTTCAGGGGCCACTCTCCTGTACTGTTATCATCGATTAATGGCCAATTTTTTCGAATCCTAGAATGGTTACAAAACCCTTTTGCTAGGAGCTCTCTCCCGCCTTCTTGACTTGTTTAACTTATGAGCATTAATTGTAGGTACTCATCTTCAGTCATTCATTAAATTGAATCAAGTGTTCAAAGCATGCACCTTAAACGCTGAAGTTGGGAAAAAATAACTCAAAATTATTCAATCTTCGCTTTTAAAACAGCCACTATTTTGTGTTCCGATTACTGATACCACTAGCTGAACCGATTCTCAAAGATATACATGACACCTATCATTCCTGAAATTTTCATGCAAATCTAGCAAAACTGTAGTGTCTGAGTCGGTAAAAAGCGCATGTTGTTCCATAGCCATATGTTGCCATAGTAATAAATGCAGCGCATGTTGTTCCATAGTAATACAGGAAAATTCAAACCGCTATAACTTCGCTAAATATGATTCAATCTTTATGAAACTTTCAAGATAGATTAATCTTATAAATAAACATCTACATACTGAATTTCATTGAATTTAAGGGTACCGTTAAGATTTTATTCAAGAAATCATAAAATCGATAAATCATACTATTACTAACAAAGTTGAGTGAATTATGACTTCTCACGTATTTGTTGTCGTTGTACTCACAAAGGCCTACATTCGTGATTTTTTTCAGATTTTTCGGATCACAGGTCTCCAATCGCGAGGGGGGGGGGGGACACAAATTTTTCGTGTATTTCCCCTCCCTGTGCACCCCTCGAAGTGAACTTTGCTAAACTAAGACCTGTTTTGAAAAGCTCTCATCAAAACCTTTCATATGACACCCATATCGGCTACCTTCAATGAAATTTTTTTTTCGGGGGGTCACTCCCTTACATGGGGAGACCCCCCTTAAATACCTCATAAAAGTTTTTTGTAGTTGAACTTTGAAGAGAGCACCACTTTACACCTACATACAAAATTTGATGCTTCTGGCTTAAGTAGTTTCTGAGAAAAACTGCTGTGACACACGGACGGACGGACGGACGGACGGACGGACGGACAGACAGACGGACAGACGGACAGACAGGACGCGATTTTAGAAGGGTTTTGTAAAATTATTTTACAAAACCCTAAAAAAGATATGCGAACGCCAGAGCGTCCCAAAAGGAATGCTCGGAGGGCTCTACAGGACATGCGAGATGTTCGCTCGGTGGGGGAAAATATTAAAAAACATCAAGATTTTGATGCAATCGCTACTGAAACGACCGAAACAAGGGTCTAAGCTGCCGAAATAATAACAAAGGATCAACAAAGTGATCACGGCAGAAAAGGAAAGGAGTGATCATTTCATCGCCATCATCGAGAATTTAGCTAAGTATTGTACTCGGACCCGTAATTTAATAACCTCTCTCAGGTTGCCAAGTACGATTGTCGTCTAGCAGCATCAAGAAGAAAAGCTAATCCAAAAAGCGGAAGATATTTTAAAAAGAATAAAATCAGCATGCAACAAATCAGAAAAAATGTAAAGAATGGGCTCCTTGAGCTAGAGGAGGTCCTAGATTGCATAGGGTATTACCAGAGGAGCTGGCTAAAGGCTGAAGAGGACCAGAAGGCTGAAGAAAAGCAGAAGGCTAAAGAGGGACTGTCGGCATAAAGGGTATGCACAGATAGCTCCACCATCAAACATCAACAAAGAAAGGCGTCGGGAAAAAAGAAGGAAGGAAGAGGCACTTGATGAGCGTAGAATGCCAGACCAGGAGTTTCAGATAGGGTTGACAAAAAGAGCGAAGAAAACCGCAAAGAAACTCCTTCAAAAAGTGTCAGAAAATAAATTTCACATGAACGGCCAACAAGAAAAATGACCTGACGCGAAACAGGAAAAAGCCACGACGAAGACTCCGGTAGTAGGTGCTACTCGTAAAGTCCCAAGTTATCCGACCCCATAGTGAAGTGTTGCATGATATCAAGGGAAATGAAAGACTCAAAGATACCAACACTGCTATTTAAGCAGTACGACCAAACTGGTCGATTCGGAACAGTGGGCCACAATAAAGAAGCATTCTGCGTTGCAGTAAAGAAGGTCCTTTTCAAAAGCGCAGCTAAAGGATCAAAGCGAGATTGATACCAGAAGAACAGAGAAGGCAGCACATGGCCATTATGTATCTGATCGAACAAAATGGACGCTAAACAATTTCTGAATAGGGGCAAAATAAGAATAGGGTGGGTTGTCTCCAGGATATGCCGAAGAGCAGCGCCTCTTCAATATTCCAAATGCGTTGGCTGTGGTCACGCCACACAAGTTCCCTTTGCTAAAAATGCAGTTAAACGGGACATAAAAAATAAGAGTGCACAAAGGAGGCGCACTGGATCCTTTGTAAGGATGTTGATCCCATACCGGATCTTGAGCACGTCTTAGGATCAGGAAAATGTTGTATTTTCAAGCGAGCCCTAGCCAAGGCGAAATCAGAACTTTGATGGCCCATATCCTGCAGATAAACTTACACTGCCATTCCACTTCCCGAAATCTACTTCAGCAGATTGTAAGGGACATGAAAGCCACCTTTTTGCTACTGAGTTGGCAGCACCACGACAAAAGCGCTGCATCATGGTATTATGATGAAACTGGTACTGCCGCTATCTGGGTTCGAAACAGTGATATCCAAGTGCCTCCACAAGCTGTGGACGAGAGGATAGTTTGGTGGGGGCTCAGTGCTCAGAGACAACCTTTTGTAGTATATAGCTAATGTCAAACGTACCAATATTATCTTTCCAGGTCAAGCTTAATGTTTTGGAGGGCGCTGTCTTGAACGCAGATGGCAGCTTGCTTGTTGGAGGAGACTTCAAAGCTAAAGCAATCGAGTTGGGCATGCTTTTAGCAGGTTCACAAGGAAAATGAGTACTAGAAATTACGGCCAGGATGGCACTTGTTGTACTAAACACTTGAAATACGCTGAATTTTCATTGTATTGGCTGCAAAAGAACCATATTGGACGTGACACTCGCCCTGGAGTCTCTAAATCGACTTATGACCAACATAGAGGAGCCCAACCCGTCAAGATGATGCCTCTTGATGAGTGCTGTAGGGTCAGTGTAACTACATGGAGCAGAAATATAGGGCGACGCTCTCAGTAAGGAGGTATAAAGAAAACGCTTGGCACAGGTACAGAGAAAAGGAGCACTGAGGATTGCATCTTCATATCCGACAGTCTTTGATTTGGTGGGAAGGGTTATTGTAGGCTTGATATCTGTTGCCCTCCTAGCTAGCTAGCGCCATGCTATTAACTTGCATTGAAACAGGGACGCAAGGTAGACGGTTACCCGCGAAGAGAGACAACGCTTACTCAACGATTGGTGGCAGTCTTGTGTGAATTGCACGAAGAAACAGGCTGTGACACAACCTCTTTAGGGAGACGGGAGAGCTCCCCCCGGATAGTATAATCGCAGTGATGATTAAATCGGTTGACAAATGGAACCAGGTGGCAGATTATGTTCGGGCAGTCCTAAAAAATAAAAGGGACTTCCAGCAGCTGGGGGCATTGGGATCACTTGTCTGGCAATTAATGTGCTCTTCTCTCCTCTCACTAGAAGAGAGATCCCCAGCTTGAAGGCCCCTCATTGTGCAACAAAACGAGACCTGGCTCGAAGTAATGTGTCAAACGGTTTCAGGTTGGGATCTCGGGTTGACAGGGGAAGTGCTTCGGGGGCAGTCCAGCCGCTTGTGAGCATGGGAGTCCCACACTCAGTGCGTAAATGGCATTCACCTCCCAACCACAAAAAAGACTCGAGACTTCCTACGATATATGCTTTTTACTTTCGTAAAAAGCCATCAGAATTCTGTTGGGTAATACCCTTCAGTTTCTCCGCTCAATGATTGCTGGCTTCACTCCAGTAAAATGAACGGATTGAGTTTTGAAAATTATTAATGTATAGTATAATTGCGACAAAGCCAACGAGATATGGTTGTAGTCCGAAAATCGTCGAAAAATATTACTGACGCGAGTGATTAGAATACTTGTAACCTTTTTTCATATCTTTCCATATCGTTTCTTGAAAACTAGTACTATAATCGTTTCCAATGCTAGCTTCTCTAACTTCATCGAATAGATATCTACAGGTATACTATCATTGGAAACCATTGGGCAATATTTGTCATCGTCAGAAGCTGGACATTGCTTCTAATGATCCCAATAGGGAACCAAAGTATCCCAATTAAAATTAAACGGAAATGTGTTTAAACACTCTCAATTTTTTTTTTTGCGTCGTGTTATTGCCTGAAATTGAACATGGCCTCCGCTTTTATAAATTTATCAAATAACGCGTAGCTTCTCGCGTCCACGCATCCATTTTTGCATGCAAATTAAAGCTAGGCAATCGTTTCATGAAAACTATCTTCTTCACCGAATATTCAATTCGGAATGATTACCGGCGTTTGTATAAAAATTTCCCCCCAAATGATCAACAAAATGCGTTTGTGCATGTGCATTACGCTCGTTCACCCTAGAAAATTTTGGTGTGTTTTTTTGCCCATATAACCTGTTTAACGCTGATTTTTCACGCTGCGTCTGAAAAAGCCCGTTAAGATTCCTTTGATTATTAGTTCATTACAATGTGGGAAGATAAAATGTGACGATGCAGTTCTCCACTACGAAGATATTTAAGCAAAAATACAGACTTGATTTTGCAGTCGTCACTACAGATGCGTATCGATACAGAAAACATCGATATTTTTATATCGATATTATCGGAAGTTGTCGATATTTTGTATTTATATATCAATGAAATATATCGATTTATCGTTTGATATTTAACACTTTATAATCAAACCAGAAGAACATAAAGAAACAAATAATTTACGTTCATTAAGTACACAGCAGTATCGTATACCCAGAAACATAGACTGAAATAATGATGTTGAAAAAAAGTATATTCATTATTCAAAAAAATCTTAACAAACTAAAGTTCATAATATTATTACAAGGCACAATATTCAATTAAAGAAGCCTCTCAAATCAAGAAAACCACAGTTTTTCACTGATGTTACTTAAAAATAGCCTTTGGCTAAAATGTTCCGAAGATAATCGACTTGCTTTTTCAGTCATTATTTGACCAGCATCGGAGAATGCTCGCTCCTGCGGCACTGACGTTGCTACCATTGCAAATTATTGACGTGCAATTTTATATAGGTGTGGATATTCCAATTTAATTGATTCCCACACAGCGAGGGGGTTACAATTCTTTGGTGAAGGGAGTCGGCCCAAGAACGACAGAAGTTCTGTTCGGAACCTTCCGGCTAGGTCACCCGTACCGTGATTCACGTAGGCGGCCGCAACCATAGCGTCATGTGGCCCCCACAGCCCATTGCTTGTTTCATTTCCCTGTGAAGCATAAACATATATTAATTATCTTACTTGGATATCAACAAAACGAATAAAATAATGTTACCTGCTGATCGACTTGGGCGGCGGTAGACGTAATTTCAAGTTCATTAAACTCGGCCTGAACACGATTCATCTCCTCTCTTATCGCATCTTTAAGCATACTCTCCACGTGGTTGCGAACATTAGCTGTGGCTGCTATATTCCTAAAATACGTTGTTTGAAACCTGGGATCCATCATTGTTGCAACTGCTAAAGGCAGCACGCTTTCAATATATTGCAACCGTCGATCAAATTCTTCCAAAATAAATTTCCGAAACCTCTTCGCCAGGTCGTCGTTGTTTGGCACTCCTACTTTCTCTATATTCTAAAATTGCAATACATATATATTTCTTAAAGTTGTTATAAATGAAGCCTATATACCTGCCAAAGTAGGAATACCACGGGAATCACTTTACTGGCTGTTGTGTGTTTCTCCGCCGACATTTCTTTCGTAACCTCATGAAAAGGTTGAAGCAAATCCCTTAAGACTCTGAGAGTTGCAAGCTCAGCAGCGGAAATCATTTGAATTTCGTTCGGGAATTTCAATGCAGCAATAGTGATTACTTCCGCCATACGTAAAAAGTGGTCAATCATATCAAAAGTGGAACCCCAGCGCGTTGGGAAATCTTGAATCATCCTCAAAGCTGTTCTTTCAGTTTTGCCTCTTTCATACTGCACTTGTTTAAGCCAGTTGCTGAAGTTAAAGCTTGTGTGAGAGAATGCCACAATTCGTTTCACGCGGCCAATGATTTCAGGAACTCCAGGTACGTTTGGAACGTCAACTTTGTTCTCAGTCTTGTAGCCGAGTGCAGCTTTAGGGATTAAATTTAGAGTATGATCGAAGCAACCAATTTGCTTACTGGTTCCAAACAGTGTGCGGACTGCTAACTTAATATTGTTTGCATTGTCGGTCACAACCAGCGACACTTACTTGATGTCAATTCCCGACTTTTCCATTACTTTAAGAAACTGCTCTGACAAATATTCCGCAGTATGGTTCTGATCCAGTCGCTGAAGCCCCAGTACAAAGCTTTCCATTTCATTTTCAATGGTAAAATGAGCAGTCACTCCCAGAAAGCTGGTCGTCGAATGTTTCTCCGTCCAACAGTCGGAAGTCAAACATATTGACGGAAGCTGCGCCATCATATTCTTCACTATACTCGACACTGTTCCGTACTTCTTTCCCAATAATAAAGTGGTTTTATCCCGTTTTGGTGGTGACCAAAGCGGCACAACTTTCCTACAAAATTTCCGAAAACCCTCTTTTCCTCCAGTTTTTAAGGGTAAATTATCTTTAAGCACCATAAAAAGATATATATCGTCTAACTCTAATGCACGTTGACCACCTATTAAAAAGGCAATGAAAACAAAAATATTTTCCCATTAGTCTAAAAGCCCACTGAAAGAAATTTTCCGTCATTAAACAACTATACAAAAACAAGCGCCTTCCTTCCGGTACACTTTATAGCACACTATAACTTAACACACTATAGCTTAACAGTCGAAGTCGCGTCACGCAAGACAGAAATATAGTTTGCTTTGCTAAATTGGGGAAGCGCGCGACCAACAAATACTGGCCTGACACATCCGCTAATACGTAATAATAAGTGACAAAAATACTATAATAACATACCATACGTATGTAAAGGACAGAAGAAAGCCTCAAGTAACAGATGAAAAGCACACTGTCAATTTTCCTCTTATTTCGCCATATTTGTAAAAAAATTTAGATGTGACAGGCCGGTATTTGGTGGCCGCGGGAAGCAATGACCCGACGCGATATATCGGGAGAAAAATATCGATGTATCGATATTGTTCAGCTCGTAATTATCGATATTTTTATATCAATATATCGTAACTTAACATCGATATTTCGATATATCGATACCATATCACGCATCTCTAGTCGTTCCCTACGATGCACGGGGGCAACGTATAGCCACTCAGGACACGGACCCAAAATAGGATGACACTGGAATTTATAAGGATACATCTCAAGCCACACCACAAACAAAATTTGGTGTTGTACTTCCCTCCTTCTTCCGCAATACACTCAGCCCAATCGACGTGCAATGCTTCCTCGGGTTTTCCTTTCCCTTGAACAGCTGAGATGAATTTGAGCGTGCACTATCGCAGCGAAACAATCGAACACGAGCAAATTTTAAGCGTTGGCCAAAACCAAACAAGGCACATTCAGTCCGAGATAATTTTACGGATTTCGCAATTATGCTCGATATATTTGAAGAGGGAATTCGGACGGACAGTAAAATTTTAACTTTTTCCGACCGTCTATCTACAATCCAAAACCCCCTAGTGCCTTTCTTGGTGATGGATCCTGTGCAGATATCTGTCACTCAGACACTTGTCAAATCTGATTAGGGCTAGCATAGTTTCCGAGACCAAGCCTCTTGATGGAAGATTTCGTTATTGCGAAGTTTTTAACTGAAATGAATTCAATTTCTAGTGAAGCTTTTTGAGCACTTGAAGGAGATCGACCGTTTCCTCTTTGCAGTCCAGATTCTTAACATAAAGGTCTGATCTTTTCGCTTTTTATGGAGAACCTCCTCAGCATTCAGAACATATTTTGCTAGCTTGTAGTCATTTTAATTTCTTATTTCTCTGCATTCACTAGTTTCATTTCAAAATTGCTTCATTTATTTTCGGTTGCTAACAGTAGAACCAAACCTCTTCCATCAATAAATGTATTTATTGGTGGAACTTTTTCAGCCTTGTTCCCTTTATCCGAGGAAACAGCAGAACCGCGAGTTGGTTTTTCTCTTTGTTTAATTTTTAAATATTGAATAAAATTTACGTTACTATCTTTATCAGTATGTATAACCTTCACTATCTTCTTCAATTTCCATATCTTCTGTTAGTCCTTCCAGCGCTATAAAATAGTTTTGACTTTAATTCGTACTAGGGTTTCTTTCCCGGGATCCCGGGAAATGGCCCAATATTCCCCTTTTTCGTAATTCCGGGAAATTTTCTTAGTTCCCAGGATTTCCCGGGAAAAAATTAAATTCAGAATTTTAATGACTTCGATCACATTTCAATCGAAGGAATTCAACTTTCAGACTTTTTTCCGTCACAGCATGTAAACAGATTATTTTAAAATGAATTTCAGTCATAATTCCCTAAGAATTCAATGTTGCAGGTTCGTAAAAACCGTGCACCTTTTTTATGAATTCAATGGGTGAGTTCAGATGATTCAAACTGCTGCCGGCCGCAAACAGGTTAATCAAGTTTTCTTGGACAAGAAGGACGCGAAGTCGAGATTACCTTCTCTCGACGTTGCGTCCTTCTTGTTCAAGAAAACTTGATTAACTTGTTTGCGGCCGGCAGCAGGCTGAACCGTCTAAACTCACCCAATGGATGCACTGTTTGCGAGTCAAACTTCTAATATTTATTGTTTACATATTGCCATGCTAAAGGAATAAAATTGCAGGCGCGCGTGGCCCTTTATACCATGATATGTATATGGGATAGGGTGGGTCACCTTAGTATGTTGTAAAAAATACTTTTCTGTTGACTTCTAGTAGTAAGAAAAATGTATCAAATGGTTACATATATGAGCTAACTTCAGACCTTTGTTTTAGTTAATACAGTGCAACCAAACGACTAAATGATTGCCATAATATTTCATCCCATCAGTCCCACTTGACAATTTATTATTGCTATTAGAATCCATAATAAAAAGTATATTTTTTCACCCTATGTCAAAATTTCTCTTTGCCTTTATGGACCTGCTGTCCAATGTTTAATACGTTGAAAAAGAACTTAGGATGTAAACATTTTAATATATGTAAACACTACCTTCTGTAAAAAAATCAGTCACTTCATTCTTTTTAGTAAAAAGTGTGATATGGTTTGCTTGTTTTGCGTGGAGTCCAAAAGTGTTCTTCAATAAGGATAGTTGTGTGATCTGTGGTCTATTTGTTCTTGGATCAGATACTTTAAAAAATTATTTTGGTAAGTGAAATTGTCGTCAGTTTGTGCATTTTCACCGTCGTGTAATTCAAGCCAATCAGACGAAGAAGACTTACGACTTATTGAGGATGAATTGAGTTACTATTGTTTCAAAGCTCCACCTTTTCAAATTGACATTTTTCAAATAAAATTGTTCTCTATGTTTGTAATTCAATATTATTTCAGGTGTAAATTATAAATATAGCCATGTCTGACTCTACTTCGAAGTCCTTCGTTTGGCAGCATTTCATAAAAGAAAACGATGAAACTGCAAAATGTATTAAATGCAAGAGCATATTAAAGTGTAGAGGTTGGTCAACAAGTGGCTTGCTTCGACATTTACATGTAAAACATAATGTAACAAAAGGTACTCAATCTGATTTGTCAACATCAGGTTGTAGTGAAACCAACAAAAGAAAGAAAGATAGTGATAATAAAACTAAATCCACTAAACAAAAAATGTCACTCCTTACATATTTCCTTCCCGCTCATAGAGAAACACTGGGGGAAATAGTTAGTAAGCTCGTTTGCCTCGATGGATTCACGGTGAATGCAATTACACAAAGTAACTTCATAAGGAATTCGTTACGTGACAAAGGATTTGCATTACCTCAAAACCCTAGCGACGTAATGAAGCTTATATACAAACAATATGACCTAATGAAAAGTCAAGTAATAATCGAAATTTGTTCAAAATTAAACGCAGGACAACGTTGTAGTTTGACGCTGGACGAATAAACATCGCTCAAAAACCGACAATATTTAAATGTAGACGTCAATTTTAATGAACTAAAGTTCTTTAATTTGGGAATGATGAGAATAAGTGGATCCTTTTCGTCGGAAAATTGTGTTGATATGGTGAGGAATAAGTTGAAGGAATTCAAAATTTCTATTGAAACCCATATAGTTGCATGTGTTACTGATGGTGCAAGCATGATGGTGAAGTTCGGAAAAATTATGAACTGCGAGTATCACTTATGCTATGCTCACGCTATACACCTGGCTGTGCGTGATGTTCTTTATTAAAAAAGAGTAGATTTTGAAGAGACCCCTAATGAAATAAATATATCACAGATAGAAGAAGATGGGGATGAAAGCGATGAGCTAATTGAAGATTTAGATAAGGCCATGAAAATAGAATTTGACGCGGGTCTATCAATGGAAGGCATATGTAATATAGCTTATAAAGAAATAACTTCTAAAATTGATATTAATGAAGCTGTAAATAAGATAGAGTTATTGTAAAATTCTTTCGAAAATCGCCTCTGAAGAATGATATTTTACAAAATTATGTCAAAGCACAGTTTGGGCATGAAAAGATGGTTTACTTAGATACTAAAACACGTTGGAATAGCTTGTTAGATATGCTTGAACGATTTTTAGATATAAGATCAGCAATTTCTAAGGCGTTAATTGATATCAAAGTGCCCATGACTTTGACTCATGAAGAGTTAGAAACGTTGAGTGCCATTGCAGCTTCCTTAAAGCCTTTCAAAATTGGGTTAGAAAAACTGGGTAATCGAAGTGCAACTTTGTTAACTGCGGAAGGAGTGTTTTCTTTCATTTTAGATGAGTTAAATCAACAAAATACAGAATTTTCCAAGCACATGAAATGCTCTCTGATCCAACGAATAAATGAAAAGCGCCCGAAAAGCTTAGTTGGGTTAATGCAGTATCTACATTGTGGCAAAAAATAGAATGCTACTGCAATTGTTGATCTGCCATGTTTACCAACTAAAAGCACGTTGATTCAACAAGGTAAAAAAATAATAACGAGGCTTTTTTGCGTGGAGGGTGAACCATCGTCAAACTCTTCATTTTCCGAAGAAGAGAGCTCAGAAAATGAAATAACACTAACTCTGAGCGAAAGATTGGAGAAGGCTATTCAGTCAAAAACAAGAATTCAACGTTTTGGCAATATCAAAAGTAGCTCCAGCTTCAGCAAGAATATAAAGCAAGAATTTCTGTTGTTTGATGCTACCGAAAATCAATCTTCTAACATAATTAAATTGGGTGAAGCTCTGAAAACTATACCGCCAACATCAATAAAAGCTGAAAGAGCCTTTTCTGCGGCAGGATTGTTTGCATCAAAACTTAGAACGAGACTTAGTGATAAAAGTATAGATCGCTTATGTTTCTTGAAGTCGTATTTGCAAAATGTCTAATTGTTTTCATGTTATTTGCTTTAACGTCATTAAATATACATACATATGAAAAACATTACATTTTTTAAATATTTTTATTTAAAATATTATCATTCATAGCACTGTGTATAGCTTATTTTAATTTAATTTTTCATAATTTTATGCATAAATATACACACATACATATGTACATAATATAATATTGTAGTTTTATAATCTTTAGAAAATTAAATTTATGAAAAGGAATGACTTTGTTTTTCAATTTCGATATATTTCCGGTTTCCGGGTTACTGGTAGCTATTATTTTCAATTTTTTTACTTTCCCGGGAATCCCGGGAATCTCTGGAATGACTTTTACTTTCCTGGGATATCCCGGAATTTCCCGGGAAGAAGAAAAGGCCGGGAATTCAGAAACCCTAATTCGTACCGCCAACACTTAAAATTTCTTCCGGGATCGTTTGCTTCACATTCTTCGTCATCTGCATTTTGTTTTTTCATCGTAGCTATCCAAACTTTTGAAACTCTAAGTGCATGATAAATTTGATTTTTGTGGGATTACACTAAGAATGTTATGACATCCAATCAAAATGTTTGCCACCAATCTAAACATTGCGAATTTATTCGGATCATCCTCTGAATTCAAGGAGCTTTGCTTATCTGCTGTTGAAGAATAAGGAAAGTGAGCTGAGGTCAACATAACGGAAAACATTCGACCTTTTCAAGTAATACCTTGATTTTTTCACTCAGTACTCATGAACTCCCATCTGTACGCGTTAGTGCTTTTTCTTTGAAAGCAAAGCCCTGATGGATTAACTGAAGCCTTGCCAAATATTTCCTGAAGAAAATTTTGTTTATCCAATTCTGTCTTAATTTGATACTCTGAAAATAAATTTAGCTGACGCCTCAAGTATAGGTTCATGTAAATACAACAAACATGCGAAAATACCATCAATATTTCAAATGCGTCCAAATTTAATTTTTTTTCTCACGTGATCTTAAAAAGTGAAGCTCCCTTGAAAAATTAATTGGCTCTACTCTTGATGCCTATAAAAATTCGTTTGATTGTATTAAGAAAAGGTATCACTAACTATAATTTTCTACTATATTTGATTGAAAACCACTTCATTTCAGTTAAATGTATCTTTTGTTACGCTGATTCAAAATGGTTACTTTCGCATCAAGTGGCCTTGCAGTAACGCCCATTTCCCTGAGTAATTTAATTTATTTTACCAATAATTCACATGAAGATTTATTGATAGGAATAACAATCTGGACATGGCTGCGTCTATCAAGAGGTTTGCATAATTCGTGTACACATATGTACATATATTGCTAACTGCGATGCATCCGAATCATATATTAGACTGCACAAACGAAGTATATTTTTTATTACAATACTAAAGAATGAAAATCCATGTAAGATGGATTAATCTGCACATTGCACGTTTGTAATGCATGTTTTACTTTCACTGAAGTTACGATTTCGGCGCGAAGATTATGGCCGATATTTGAAATTTTTGGAAAGTACTTTATTTGTATCGGCTTGGAAAAGCGTTTCCAAAGCCTTTGGCAATTGTTCTTTTTGTTATCAGTTTTAGTCGTGCAACCTAAAATCTATCATGTTAAGGTGGAATCAACATTGATTTGCTTTCAGCGCGAAATTCCCGCAAAATTTAATTATTGCCTCGACAATGGTTTGCAATTTGAAGATTTATTTAGTTACGAAACTAATATCTGTCTTGAAATCAACGAAGATGTTGCGAAATCGATTTTGTACTTTTCAGTAAGGTGGTTTTTACAACTGTTGTGTAATATAAGTAATATACTGATGGAATTTACTTTTCTCATTACTTAAATACTCGTACACCAGAAAAGCTAAGCTTCTATGACGGTAAGTAGATTACATTAGGGTTGTGTCTGTCCAGAAATAACTTTTAGAAAGTACGAGTAGTATTTTCGGCTACTACTTGATTTACATGCATTAAATATAAATCTAATTTGTATTGGTTGTTCAGATTAATCAAGCTCTTACTAAAGCTACTGGTCCTGATGGTCATGTTTAAATATCAATAATCTGATTGTTATAATTGGCGTTATGATATGCCATATTACACTCGCATCCAGCATTCATGTGGAGTATAATTATAATTGTGTTATGGGTTCTTTAACAAAAGTCACGATTCATATGCTTAACAAAAGTCTTTATTTTTCACCTTCAACGTTTATTACGATATTCGCTGCACATTTACAATAATAATTTTTGATTTTGAATCCACACTTTAACTTTTACAAAACAATTAAAATGAATAAATTCAAACTTTAACTTTTACAAAACTGAACATCAAAATGTACAAATAAGCGAAAAATGTTTGTAGATTTTAGCTTAATGATTTCGCATGCCGTTTCCACTCATTCATGATTTATTAGGATATCAATTTCAATTGTTACTTTAGAATTGGTTGAGCAAATGCAATCTTTATTGTAAATACAATCCGGGTAATTCTGTAAGCTAGATTTTGTCGTGAAATAGGTATGTTAAAGTGTCCGTAAAGGACTGCAGCGATGATCGGCTGCCTCGGTGAAAGAGGATGGTAAGATTCGCCGAGATTGCCCTTGTCTGGGGACGCGCGAATACGCTGGCAGGCTAGCGTTGCGGTGTCGTGGGTTCTTTCTCGCAGTGCAAGGACCCACTACAAAACAATTTCGTATCCACGAATTCCTGGGTCACAAAAGAGTCGACCGAAGTCGAAACAAGTTGGGTAAACAGACCTACGCTCATGTCAGAAGGGTTTTGTATTCAATTTACGAAATGCAGTCACCAGATCGAATCAAATCAAGAAACATGTCAAAGACGATTTCATCGGAGAAAATATGAAATACGAAGATCATACTATTATTAACAAAGTTGAACGAATTTCGACTTCTGAGGTTTTTGGTATTGTTATACTCATAAATATCTCCCTTGATAATTATTTCAGATGTCCATCCGCGACGAAGGAAACACAATATTCATGTATTTCCCCCCTGTGCCCCCATTGAAGCAAAAACTAACAGTTTAACAACTGTTTTGAAAAGCTCCCATGAAAAATTTTCTTCATACTCATATCAGCTACGTTTGATGATTTTTTTTTCAGGGGTCACTCTCCTGTACTGTTATCATCGATTCATGGCCAATTTTTTCGAATGCTAGAATGGTTACAAAACCCTTTTGCTAGGAGCTCTCTCCCACCTCCTTGACTTGTTTCACTTATGAGCATTAATTGTAGGTACTCATCTTCAGTCATTCATTAAATTGAATCAAGTGTTCAAAGCATGCACCTTTAACGTTGAAGTTGGGAAAAAATAACTCAAAATTATTCAAACTTCGCATTTACAACAGCCACTATTTCGTTTTACGATTACTGATACCACTAGCTGAACCGATTCTCAAAGATATACATGACACCTATCATTCCTGAAATTTTCATGCAAATCCTAGCAAAACTGTGGTGTCTGAGTCGGTAAAAAGCGCATGTTGTTCCAGAGCCATATGTTGCCATAGTAATAAATGCAGCGCATATTGTTCCATACTAATACAGGAAAATTCAAACGGCTATAACTTCACTAATTATGATTAAATCTTTATGAAACTTTCAGGATAGATCAACCTTATAAATAGACATCTACGTACTGAATTTACCGTTAAGATTTTATTCAAGAAAACATAAAATCGACAAATCATACTATTACATACTAACAAAGTTGAGTGAATTGTGACTTCTCACGTATTTGCTGTTGTTGTACATTCCTGATTTTTTTTCAGATTTTTCGGGTCACAGGTGTCCAATCGCGAGGGGGGGGGGACACAAATTTTTCGTGTATTTCCCCTCCCTGTGCGCCCCTCGAAGCAAATTTTGCCAAACTAAGACCAGTTTTGAAAAGTTCTCATCAAGACCTTTTATTTGATACCCATATTGGCTACCTTCAATTAAATTTTTTTTTTTTTCGGGGGGTCACTCTCCTATATGGGGAGACCCCCCTTAAATACCTTATAAAATTTTTTTGTAGTTGAAGTTTGAAGAAATTACCACTTTACACCTACACACAAAATTTGATGTTTCTAGCTTAAGTAGTTTCCGAGAAAAACTGCTGTGACACACGGACGGACGGACGGACAGACTGGTCGTGAAACTAGTAGGGTTTTGTTAAAATTATTTTACAAAACCCTCAAAGGGAGGAAACCAACTAAGGATTGGAGATTGTAGACAAAAAGGATAAACTGAACCTGGGGAAGACAGACGGATTTAAGGGGACTTCGTCGTTATCCGACGATTCTTATGGCCCACCATTAAGAGTGGGGCATCTAGATGGAGGTGGTGCCCCCTCGCACCCTCTCACCCGGCTCAAGATCCAAACGTAAATGTGGCCATGTGTTTCCCATTTGAGTGAAAAACTCATACAAAAGCACTTTGTATGACTCTTTCCCTCAAATGAGAAGTACAAACGTAACCAATTTATGCTATAGCGTTATGCAATGAAATCACACCCTATATCATAAGAGGGTCCGTGAGCGGAAGGCCACTCTACCCGGCACGAGCCACTGCTAAACAAAATAAATGCGCATATAGCGCAAAAGCCTGCGATCCATATGGGTCCTATACCCGGTCACCGAAGTTTATATTTAACTAATCAGACATTATTATTTCCTTCATTTTTAACAGCTGCTTGGTTGCTTGTGTAATGCTACGTTCATTTACGAAATTCAATTGTTAATAATTCGTGTAATGAATAAAATTTCGATCTGCTTTTATCTTATATACCATTGGCTTATTGGGAATTACTTAAATTTATTGTTTTAAAAATAACTAGTATTTTTGTGTTCTTTTTTTGATTCATTTGCTTTTTATCAATATTAACTATAATGTCATGGCAAACTTCGCTTTTTTTAAAATTATTTTGATAATATATAATGATATTAAAAATTATTTTGATACATAAATTATTAATAAATATTTAGAAATCTAATCTTTTTATTTCCATCATAAATTTATTTACTATCTATCAATATATTTTCATTGAGATCTCATTGAAATGTATCTTTAATAAACGTTTCAATCAATTACCCTTCAAATTCTTTCTTCTTTGTAACACTACAGCCCCTTTCGGGCCTTCGCTTAGAGAAAGTTAGAGTATCTCATTTTCATGACCGTATGGATTTTTTCCGGAAGTTGGTTTGGTCAGTACCATACTCCCGTGTGCCTGCTCAGCTATGATATGATCTGATTAAATCAGTACATATCACCACTGAGTGAACACTCGTAGTCTGTCCAAAAAATCCCCTGAACTAAATCACGTTGCTCCCAACGAGATTTGAACCTGGGACCTTCGGCTTATACGTTCATGCTCTAACCACTAGACCACACAGACTACTACCCTTCAAATTATCTTCACGTTTTGCTTTGAAACTAATTTAATTTTATTTATTTTGTTTGCCTCAAATAAACTATTCCCAAGCAGGATATAAACTGTATTCATTCGATTGATTTGTTGCGTAGATGCTACTCTCATGGTAATAACTTGACTCAAGTATTAAGTCTATCATTCTTCTTTCTTGTGTTAATTTATTTGAATATTTATTATGTTTACTGAGCCAACAGTATGCGATTAAATTTCATTTTTATTCATTCCGACATCGGTTATCTATCCATCGAAAATACGAACCTGCGTATCATTTGTTCTGGATATCGTGTAGAGTAAGGAAAAAGGATTTCATCGATAAGAATTTAATAAATGTGGGATCGCCTTAAGCTCCGCATGAGAAACAAAATTATTTAAAAATTCAATCAAATATGTGAGCGTGCACGAGTGTGAAATTGCTGTGGTTTTCTCTGTGTTTGTTTCTTGTCTTTCTCCACTCACTGCATGCTGCTATCGCAACTATATCAGAGCATATGTTATAACCACATGTTGCTGGCGGGCGAGCGTATCTTTATCTCTAGGACGATTCAGCCAATCACGCTAGCGGCAACTAAGGAAATGCGTTCGTTCCAAAACAGCTCTCTCAGCAGCGGGCACGATTTCATGCCAACCGGCTCAGTTCCTGTTGCTGCTGTTACTTTGCTTCTCAAACTACAAACGCCATGCCCTTTCTTTTTATTTGGCGAATTCACTTTTTCCCCTTGCCACAACGAGTTGTGTATCGTCAATGCATCAATTGTTACGGTTAAATGTTTAGTATGAACTTGTGAGAAACATTTTGCTCCTAAGTTTTATTTGAAAAATTTATCGAACAGTAATTCACCTACTTGACTGGGACCTAGTCCTAGCTTAAGAACCGTTTCATTTACAGGCCAATAACTATACAATGCCCGAACTTGACAACCAGCATCACGAAAAAGTATTAAGAAATGTTTTGTTTCCGATCTGGCAATTTTTCCCAGTACTTTTTGCTTAGCTTCGCGATTTTGCTGCTGGCTGGGAAATCGAAATGATATAAAAGCCCCCAAAACATTGGCATATATACATACCTGGGAAATCACTACCGAGTGTACGACCTCTTTTCAACCACGATGAAAAATTTCACAATGTGGTACTTTTCGGTGTCCTGACGGCAGCTTTGTGATTTTGCAGGCCACGTATCCTTATCCCGGGTATTCGAGCGATGCACCGCGATTTGAGAATACAGCCCGACTGAACGGGTTAACTAGTGAGCTCTTCACGAATGCCGTTCCCTTAGGCCGTGCGTAAACTTGATACCATGTGTAGACTGATGACCTTAGTGCTTGACTAAATTTTGCATCTCGTGTCCCACGCAGCCGAAAGCCTTTCAAACAGGAGTACGTTCACACAAAAAACGAAAAAAAAAATAAAATAAATGAAAACACCCACAATTCGTCATCACCAGTTGAGGAAATATTATCGACGAGTAGCCATTTTTCACCCTTTCGTCTCGTGCGGTCTTTGTGACGTCCCTCCACTACTTCCGAATTTAGTACACCGGATCGGCGTACCCGATCAACGTTCCTACACTGCTGATTTCATGTGGCAGATTGAAATTGTACTAAATGAACCAAATTTGAACAAAGTAAAGAAAAATGAATAGGATTCTTTAAAAAGTAATAAAAATTAAATTTCATGAAAAATATAATTAAAGGAAAACGTTTAAATTTAATATAAAGGAAAATTGATATAAAATTACATATAACAATAATAATGAGAAAGAAAACTATTTTACAAATGACGATTATGAACGGAAATAATTAATTACTTTTCTTGACTTAGGTGAGACATTTCCTGTTATGTTTATATTTTTGTAATTCAAATTTTAGGCTATTATTTTCATTCGCGGAACCCATTATGATTTACAGTGGCTCACAGCTTATTTGATGCAGTAACATTTTCAAAGCTAAAAGCACTATAACTTCTGTATTAGAAAAGGTATTGAAAAAATTTAAACTGCAATAAATTAAATAAAAGCCCTTTTTTAAAAATAACAATTTAATTTATTTCAACAATTGATTCTTAAATAACTAAATAACAAAAACAAAATTAAAGGCAATATTTTATGTCACAGCTTAATTGATGCAGTCCACGTTTTCCTTAAATTTATCCATGTAGAGGATTTCCAGTTCAACACTAATATTTCGTATGGTTTCCTTTTTAGCTCAAGACAGCTTTGAGTCTATTTGGAACAGATTCAACCAGCTTTCCTGTCATTTCTGGCGTTATTTTACTCCATTCTTCTAAAAGAGCTTTCTTTAAATCAATTTTGTTGTAAATTGCGTGGTTACGAAATTTTTTCTCCAGAAAAGCCCATAAATTCTCAATTACATTTAAGTCGGGTGACTGTGCCGGGGGAGCCATCAAATGAGGACAATTCCAAATAAGCCAAGATTGCACGATTTCTGACTTATGTTTAGGGTCATTATCTTGGTAGAATCTGAATTCACGCCGGATTCCGAGTTCGTCAGCACTTTGCAGGAGATTTTCCTTTAGGATATTACTGTACATGATCTTGTCCATGTTTCCTTCAATAAAGGCTAGCTTCCCAACTCCGGCTGCTGACATACAGGCCCAAACCATTACGCTGCCACTGCCGTGCTTAACAGTCTCATGTAAATTTGCTTTTTTGAGCTCTGTATTTGGCTTTCTCCAAACGTACGCCATTCCATCTGAGCCAAATATGTTGAATTTGGACTCGTCAGCGAAAATCACGATTTTCCAAAAGTCCAAATCCTTTGAAATATGCTCCGTAGCAAAGTTCAGGCGGCTTTGTCGATTTTTGATACTGATGAACGGCTTCTTTCGTGCAACTCGGCCATTAAAATTATGCTTTCTTAGCACGCGACGTATGGTTTCAGCACTGCATTCTTTACCAATTCCAGTAAACACTTCGTTCGCCAATTTAGGAGCTGATAACTTAGGGTTTTGCATTATTTTCCGGACGATCCACCGTTCATCAGACTCATTCAAAATTTTATTTGGTGCATTTCTACCCTTGTTTTCCAACCTTTTTTCATTGATAAATCTTTCAATTATATGCTGAACTGTTGATGAACCTAAATTGACAACTTCGCTGATTTTGCGATGAGATTCACCATTTCTAAAATGATGAATGACTAATTCCCGCTGTTCAAGTGTTGTCCTACGGCCCATTTTAAATATTACACAATTTATCCACTTTTAAACTATCAAGGTCAAATAACTTTTTTAAAAATAAAATAAGAAACGCACTAAGTACAATATATCCAAAAAAACCCGGTGAAAATCGTGCACTTTTAATGCTAGGATACAAAGAACTAACTGCATCAAATAAGCTGTGAGCTATCCTATGCAAATGATTTTGCTTCATTACTGCTAACGGGACATTTGAAACATTTTTTCTTACTTTCTTTTGTGCTTCGAATTTCAGTTATACTAACTGTAAAATCTGCATCAAAACATTTGTAAATTTTTATTTATCTGCATAAGGACAACAGTTTGTTTAATATTTATTGAAGTGCATCAAATAAGCTGTGAGCCAATGTATGTCGATTCTTTTGATTTAATTATTTCTCAGTGTTCATAGCAGTGGATTTTGCAGTTGATACAACTTTTCAACCACAAATTAACCAAACTAAAACCCTAGATTATATAGACAAGATAGGCAAAGTTGACATTTGAGCGAAGTCTTTTTATAGTAGCCATACACAACTGTACACACACACAATGATAAAACATGTATTTCTCAGGCCATGATTTATCACTAAAAGGCGAGACGGAAATCTTGTCATTCAGCTTATTGCCTACAAGTTAAATTTTAGCTTTTAATGTCCTTAAATTTGTTGATTTTTCTTTTAAAAATTCATAAACTTTGAAGTCAGCGTCACTTTCAAACCATTGCTCATAAATTTACCCAATTCGATTGAAAGCAAATTCGCTGAGAGCAAGTAGAATTACAAAATTGATTTCTGAAGGACGTTTTCATTGCATAAGTAATCAAATTTATTACTAGTGTTTGTCGTCCAGGTGGCTAACGAGAATTGTTTGATATTTTTTACGCAAAAGGACGCAGGATCAAATTAAACATTAGTTGTGTAGTCTCAATCAACTATAAATCGAATTACTTATTTCAATTTTACTTTAGATCAAAGTTTTCTTTATAATTTTAATCGGCATTCCTAAAACAAATCTCGAATTATTTTTCTTCATTAAATATTCATAAAAATGAAGGTAATGCACTGTACTGAATTCTACAATGTTAATTGTTTTGATGAAAAAGATTGTTTTCCATCATGAAAGCAAACTTCATCAATGTTTTATATTATTTATGGCGTTTGAATTTGAGCTTAGATTAAATGCTTTCTTTATATAGCTAAACATTTTTTAACCATCTTATGTTAATTATACAGATATTAAATAATATTGTTTCCAGGGAAGCAGAAGATGAGTACTATACTATTACAAAATCCTCACTTCTTATTGGATATTAAAACTATTTTTAAAAACATAACTATACATTCTGGGCACTGAGTATAATTTACTTTTCAATTTGCTTTTAAGGACTAATAGTTGTCAATTTCATCAGTGTATGTTTGGTTGGCCATGACCGAAAGTAATGGATATATAACTCACACAGTGAAGCAAATTTTTCGCTCACAAATTTGTTGTATTTGCGTACTTTCAATATCATTTCAAAATATATTGAAATCAAAAAATGCTTAATGCCAGAAAAAGTGAAATTTCTGTGAATCTTTACGGCAAAAATTATTTTGTTCTATTCTGCTGAATTAAATTTCATACAGCATGTAGTTGTATCGAGTTCGCCATTGGTCCCCGTCTAGCTAACTCGTGGTCCTGGGCCAAGCGGACTAAAAAATAATAAATACTTCCACCGGGAATAATAAATAAGAACAAAGGCATTTCTTCTTCTTTTTCTTAGCACTACAGCCCCTTTTGGGCCTTCGCTTCCTGCAAACAGCGCCTTCAACTATCTCGGTTCGTTGACCGCGTCATCCAATTCCGAAATCCGAGCAGCGATGAACTGTCTTCGTCGACCGAGTCAGACCAGCGTTTCCTCAGTTTCTCCACTGGCCGCCGGCCTTCAGTTCTCCCTACGAATACCTTCTTGGGTATCCGTTGTTCGTCCATACGATTCATGTGTCCAGCCCATTGCAGCTTCCGCAGTCTTACAATCGTTGAGACCTCCGGTTCGTCAAAAATTTCATACAGCTCATGGTTGTATCGAATTCGCCATTGGTCTCCGTCAAGCTTCGCTCTGATTATTCGCCTCAGGACCCGTCGCCAAAGGCGTTCATTATATTTGCGGATGCTTGGGTTAGGATCCATGTTTCACACTCATAGCATAACACAGGTATTATTGGAGCTTTGTTTCCCGGTGTATGCAGCTGGTCTTCAAGATCGTCAACACTGAATAAAATATTTTATTTGCGAGCTGTATTCTTCGGCGTATTTCATCTCTTTCATTGTCCGTTTTCGTTATTTTGGTGCCTAAATACACAAGTTTGCCAACATTTTCGATACTGTATTCGCCAAGTGTGATATTTTGTGTATTTGGGGTATCTTCCCTTGACTGTGTCATGAGCTTTGTTTTATTTTCGTTGATTTGTAGCCCTACTAGTGTTGCGACGGCATTTAGCTAAATTAAATTTCACTTTCTTTATTTTTAGAACAGATTACAAGGATCATACCTTACGGTTACGCGACAACTGAGAGAGAAGTTACTTCTAATAGCAAAGTTATAATTTCGTAATTGCTGACACCACGTCTGGCTTTTTAAAATTTTCTAGAAACGATTCTCATGTTTTCCAGGCAGTGTCAGTTTTACCTGAATCTAAAATTTCTGCATCTTGCAAATTAACTGCAGATGCATGGGAATGTTATTTGTATGTGGAATGTGGTGTATCATATGTAACTAGCTTCGCTCCAACTATCCGCTTCAGGACCCGTATTTCGTAGACGTTCAATATGTTTTTTATAACAGATTTATATTCTTGAATCTTTGTTTTCCTGTGTACATCTGGTCTTCAAGATTGCCAAAACTGAATATAAAATTTTACTAGCGAGCTATGTTCGTTGGTGTATTACGTCTCCTTCTTTAGCGGTTCTCGTTGTTTTGGCACCTAAATACACAAATTTACTCACATTTTCGATATTTTATTCGTCAAGTCTGATATTTTGGATGTTTTCCTCGACTGCGTCATGAGCTTTATTTTATTCTCATTGTTTTGGAGCCCAACTGGTTTTGTTTCGCTGTCGAGTTTCGAGTTGGTTGTTGATGCGCACTTGGGAGGTTGTTAACGTCATTGTCATTTTGGTAAAATGGACTGATTTCGCTGAAATACTAAAGCAAAGCATTATTTGGTACAGTACGTTACGATCAATACTGTCGTATGCTTGCTTGAAGTCAACGAAAATCTGGCGTACGTTTATATGGAACTCTCAGCATTTTCAAGTATCTATTTGACTGTAAACAATTAGTCTATCATCGATCTACCAGCTCTAAAGCCACCTTGACACTCTCCAGTAATACTGTTGGCGTATGATTTGATTATATTTTCTTAGATTTTCGAAAATATTTGTTATGCCGTTCAAAGAAATGAAATGCCTGCATTTTTGTAGCACTGTAACTTTTCACCTTTTTTTTTGTAGATAGGGAAGATAAATAATCGACTCCACTCGTTTGGCATATATTTATGTTGTCAAGTGTGCTGGATGACTTTGTGGATGGCTTTCTGAAAACCGCCACCACCATATTTAATGAGCACCGCTAGAATCTCATCGATGCCTGGTGCTTTTTTAATTGAGAGTAGAACAAATCTCATCCAGAAGTGGTGGGGCCAATGAAAATTCTCCGGGAATACCTATAGGCTCCGATGCTCTGAAGCTATACGGAGGTTTAAGGAGGTCCTTGAAACATGTAGCCCATCTTTCCTTAATCCTGTTTTCATCAGCGATGATGTTGCCAATATCATCACTGTAGAGCGTGGTCTTGGGCTGATAGTCTCGTTTCATGTTTTGCACTATTTTGGATGCTTGTCTTGTGTTGCTTTTCGCTAGATTTACATCAATGCTTCCTAATCGGTCGTCATCTTTCTATTGTTAATTCTAATTATCTTATTTGCTACTCTTCTGGTGTTTTCATAGTGTTCTCCCTTGATCTATGTTTTCCTACATAAATAATATTTGTATGCCTGATTCTTTTTACCTGACTGATTCTGGCACTTATCAATGAACTAATCATTTCTTTTAGAATGGCTTTGATTTTTGACCGTCTTTCCTGGCACTGTCTTATTCGCTGCTTTCACTTCTACCCATAGCTCGTTACTTGTCTTATAGGATGAAAGTATATCCGCGAAATTTTCTGCCACAGATGCAGTGTAGAGCCATTTCGATATCGAATTTTTGTAGAAGGCTGGTCTTCGCCGAATACGCATTTGACATACGACATTGGTAGGCAAATTTGATAACGGAATGATCCAATGTTGTTGGATCAGAACATTGTCGATCTGATTTTGTGTGTCGCCATCCGGTGATACCCAGGTTGTTATATGCGTTCGTCGATGAAGGAAATAAGTCGAACATACATGTGACTAGACTTTTGCTACATGTAAAGTTGATCAGACACGGCTGTTGCCATTTGTTTCATCATGGAGGTTAGATCCTCCTGTCGTTCCCCGAAAGAAGTATGTAGATCAAAATAAGAACCTTATGCTCACAAAATTTCATTGAAATCTGATCATAATCAAATGAGTTGTCACCATTTCAATTGTATGCAATTACAACAATAATAACACGTGTCGATAGCTGATACATGTTACAAATCTTACAATCGTTGAGACCTCCGGATCGTCAAAAATTTCATACAGCTCATGGTTGTATCGAATTCACCATTGGTCCCCGTCTAGCTTCGCTCCGATTGTTCGCTTCAGGACCCGTCGCTCAAAGGCGTTCAAAACATTTGCGGATGCTTGGGTTAGGGTCCACGTTTCACACCCATAGCAAAACACGGATCTTATCACAGATTTGTATACTTGGAGCTTTGTTTCCCTGTATATGGAGCTGGTTTTCAAGATCATCAACACTGAATAAAATATTTTATTTGCAAGCTGTATTCTTCGGCGTATTTCGTCTCTTTCATTTCTGCTTTACGTTATTTTGGCGCCTAAATACACAAATTTGCTAACATTTTTGATACTGTATTCGCCAAGTGTAATATTTTGTGTACCTGAGGTATTTTTCCTCGACTGTGTCATGAGCTTTGTTTTACTTTCATAGATTTGTGGCCCTACTAGTTTTGCTTCGCTGTCGAATTTCAGGAAGAGTGGCAGTTGTTAATGACCGCGACAAAATGTTGATGTCATCCGCATAGGCTACTACTTGGCTCCACTTGAATAGTAATGCACCTCGCGTATCGACAGGTAGCCTCTTTATGATGTATTCCAGAGCCAAATTGAAAAGCAATGGGGCCAGCCCATCTCCCTGCTTTAGTCCGATATTTGTGTCAAAGGCATCGGTGAGTTGGTTGTTGATGTGGACTTGGGAGGTCATCAACGTTATTGGCATTTTGGTAAGACGGACCGATTTGGTTGGGATGCCAAAGCAAAGCATTATTTGGTACAGTACGTCACGATCAATACGGTCGTATGTTTGCTTAAAGTCAACGAAAATTCGGTGAACGTCTATGTTGAACTCCCAGCACTTTTCAAGTACCTGCTTGACAGTAAACAATTCGTCTATCGTCGATCTGCCTGCTCTAAAACCACCTTGATACTTCCCAATAATACTGCTGGCGTATGATCCGATTTTATTTTCTAAGACCTTTGAAAATATTTTGTACGCCTCCATAATTTTCGCACAGTAGCTTGTCACCTTTTTTTTTGGATAGGGAATATAATTGATTTGCTCCACTCTTTCGGCATACATTCTTGTAACCAGCTTGATGAATGCTACTGCCACCATATTTGATGAGCTCCACTAGAATCATCAATGCCAGGCGCTTTACTATTCTTTTGGGCTTTGATGGCAGAACAAACTTCATCCAGAGTTGGTGGGGCCAATGGACGCTCTCCGCAGACATCTATAGGCTCCAATGTTCTGAAGCTGTGTAGAGGATTAAGGAGATTCTTGAAATATGATCCCCATCTTTCCTTAATCTTGGTTTTATCAGCGATGATATTGCCGATGTCATCACGACAAAGCTTTTATTTTTTTGGGCTGATAACCATGTTTCAGGCTTTTCACTACTTTGCATGCTTGTCTTGTGTTGTTGCTCGCTAAACTTACACCTATACTTCTCAATTGGTCGTCATAGTATTGTCTTTTCTTAATCCTAATTATCTTCTTCTTATCTCTTCGTCCTGGTTTTCCTACCTACGTATTCTTTGTACGCCTGATTCTTTTTATCCAATGCATTCTGGCACTCATCATCGAACCAATCATTCCTCTTGCGTTGGGCTTAATATCTGATCATCTGTTCTGCCACGGTCTTAATAGCCACTTTCACTTCCATCTAGAGCTCTATGCTCGCCTTTGACGATGCGTCTGATAAGATGGGAGCCACTTAGTTGTTTAGGGTCTCCGTGAAATTTCCGGCCACAGATGCCGTTTGGAGCCTTTCGATGTCAAATTTTTGTAGCGGGCTGGTCTTCGTCGAATATGCCTTTGACATACGCCATCGATAGGTTAATTTGATCAAGTAATGATCTGAGTTACAATTGGCTCCTCGGTATGTACGAACATCAAATATGCTCGAGGTCCAACGTTGTTGGATCAGAATATGATCGATCTGGTTTTGTGTGTTGCCGTCCGGTGATACCCAGGTCATTTTATGAATGCGTTGATGTGGGAGGCAAGTCGAGCGTATGACTAGATTTGTGCTAAATGCAAAGTCAATCAGGCGCTGCCCGTTGTCATTTGTTTCATCGTGGAGGCTATACCCTCCAGTCGTTGCCTGATGAGATAGCTCATTGCCAGCCTTAGCATTGAAACCACCCAGAATTATTTATGTCATTTATAGGCAATGAATCGACCAGTCTTTCCAGGTTATTGTAGAACGTTTCCTTCGTTCTCTCGTCCTTTTCTTCGGTCGTGGCGTGAACATTAATCAGCCATTTAAAGAGTTTCGCTTTGATACGGATCGCACACAACCGTTCGAATATTGCCTTGAAATCAGTAACGTGCGATTTGAACTCCCTATCCACAATGAAGGCCATTCCGAATTCTCGTTTTCCAGTAGGCTTCCCACTTTTGAATATTGTGTGTCTTGAATATCGTTTCCAGTCCAATTCGTTTCCTCGACTGCCAGTATTTTTAATTGTTATTGACTGGCCTGTTGTAAGAGGTCCTTAACAGCGCCAGCGTAATTGAGTGATCTGACATTCCAGGATCCAATGCCATAGTACTTTTTTCGTTTGCGAGGTCATTGCCGTGAGTCCAATCCATTCCGAGGCCCATCTGCAGGTTTCGAAACAATTAAAGGTTTTCCAGGGAGTTAGCCCGTCGCCCAACCGCCATTCCGGCGGCATGGTTATTACGTCGATTCCGTTATCAGGCGCGGATGATTCGCCTTCAGCCTCTTATGCCTTCACAAAGGAGGTGTAAGTAGGATTTAGTAGCAGAGCTGTAGATGTATTCACAGCTATCAGCATTTCTCGGCATTTAATGTTACATTAATGGGGAACCAGTAAACTCAATGTGCGACCGCGAGAGCATTTACTACCATTTAATTGGGGGGTTTGGGATGAGGAACCATGGAAGCTATGGGTTTGGGAAACAAGGGTTTCCCTCCTCCTTTCTCAAACGGGCTTGGGACTGTCTATGGCTGAATTCTCTTACGTTGATTATTGTTTACTTAATAGGATCGAGAGATATTTAAGCTGGACGGAGAGTTCTGTTCTTTGGAGGTAGTGTACTTAAAATCTTAGTTATAATTGCATTGTCACTTATAGCCTCTTCATTTTTTTCAATTGCCTTGCGAGGCTTTCAAATTTTGTAATATGATCAGCAATGCTATCGGCATTGTTCACTAAACATCATTTTAGTCATCTCAGATTTTTGTTCATAAATGGTCTCGAGTTTAGTCATCATTTTTCGGTGATTACTATTTGTTTCACATCAGTCGCCGAGATTATTATGAACATTGTCATGTCATCATTTTTATTCCATTGAGTCGCACTAGTTTCTGGTTTTAGGGATAAGTATTTAAACCTTTAGCATGCAGTGTACATTTTAGTTGGAATTTTCTTGAAATTTGTACCATTGAATTTTCCGAGATTCATAGCTCTTCCTAACTCCATTTTACGTTATGAACACTAAGGGAGAAGCACGTTTTTCCATTGAACTTTTGAATCATTTCTTCACTATTTTATTGCCCTTTACTTATCACTCGCATGAGTTGGGCCCATAACCTTTTCGGATTTTTCAGTGATGAAATAATAAGCAAGATTTTTTCATTTTATTTCACTGATTTCGTATTTGATTTACCCATGATGACATGTTTGAAATAACTGAACTGATTCTTTGTTCTGTTCTGAAAGTACAAGCACAGGCAATTACACATCCTATCATAAAATTTACTTTAATAATTCATCCAAAAGATGCAGAGTTTCGTTAACAAGTTTTGTTCCGTGTTAAGTAATATTTCTGATTGCTCGGCTCATTGAACATATTTAAGTAAGCCACTGTTCCGTAAATTTTCGTGAAAATCCGAAGAAAATAAGAGTGCCTTGGTCGATTTGAAATATATGGATATAAACTATCAATGTGTGTTATTGTTTTTGTAATTTCATACAATTGAACTGGCGATTAATTACTTAGTTATGGTTCGATTTTAATGAAATTTTGTAGGCATAAGAGTAAGATAAAATGTCCGTAAAGGACTGCAGTGATGGTCTGCTGCCTCGGTGAGAGAGGATGGTGAGATTCACCGAAATTAGCCTTGTCTGAGGACGCGTGAATGCACTGGCTGGCTAGCATTGCGGCGTTGTGGCACGGGTTCTTTTCCCCAGCACAAGGGCTCACTACAAAAAAAATTTCACATCCACGAATTTCAAGGTTCAAACGAATATCGACCAAAGTTGAGAATAAGGTAACCTACTAAGGGTCAAAAATTGCTGGCTCAGAGGACAAATCAGGCCTGGAGAAAATAGATGGATTTAAGAGGACTTCGTCGTTACCGGCGATACTTATGGCCTCCAAATAAGAGTGGGGCATCCAGGTGGAAGCGGTGCCTCCTTGCACCCCCCAACCGGATCAAGATGCAAATGTAAACGTCGCCGTATATTTTGCATTTAAGTGAAAAACTCATACAAACATGATTTGAATGAATTATTCCTTTAAATGAAAAATTTAAACGTGGCAAATTTATGTCATAGTATTATGTGAAGGAATCACATAATTCTATGCCATAAAAAGGTACGCGAGCGGAAGGCCACGTTACCCTGCAAGAGCACCTGTGAACACATAGAAAGGGGTGAGCTCACCCGATGGCTAGCTCATTATAGTGGAGGGGTTAGCCAACGTGGCGGGTCAAATGAAAAGGAAATACCGAATTTTTTTGTTGTTTATCTATTCATGAATTTTATTTCTTACTTCTTACATGTCGATTGGTCCCCTTAATATTTTTCGCTAGAAGGAATGCACTTGAACGATTTTTTTTTTGCTTTTGCTCGGTTAAAAATAGAAATAATCAAATTGTAATGCTCTTTATTGACGTATTCATATTACCTAGCAATTTAAGGGAGATAAAACAAACAATCCAGCAACTAGATACATGAACCGTTTGACTTCACATCTATTTTTGTCAGTTTTTTTCTTTTAATCAATACATTTGAATATATATTATCAAAATATATACATATAAATATTTAATAAAAGTATAAAAAAGGAAACAAATAAGCAAAGAAACTAGAAAAAATATACATAAAAAAATGATATGCAAAAAAAACCTAACCCTACATCCTCGTCGGGTGCCCGCTGAAAATGTTGATGATGTTGCAATTTTTTTATTGAATATATAACATTGTGTACACTGAGTATGATTAAATTGAAACACAAGCATATATGCGCGTTAGTGAGTTGGAATGATTAATTTGATGTTTTTTTTTTTCAGAGCTCCATGAAATTCAAATCATTTACATGCATGGTTTTATGTTGCTTCACTTCGTGGAAATCTACAAGATTTATGTTTTCCTTTTGTCTTTAAAACACTTTCCACCTTCATTGCATTTATACGTTGCAGTTGAACCTATTAGATTGATATGTACGATATGATGTTACTTTAAACTTTTTGATTTTTTATAATATCTGCCACAATCATGGCACTCACACTTGAACGCTTCGGTATGTAAGAGTTGGTGTTCTATCAAATACTTCATTCTGGAAAATGATTTCCCACATTCATTGCATGCTCAACAACGCGCAACCATTGCATTGGAATAGAACACGATTCTAGTGAAAAGCCTAACGACAATGCAACTGCTTTGCCTGATTAAATGTCTTACCACATTTATGTTTATCTGAATGTAATACTAAATGTCTTCTCAAACTGTCTGTCCTAGCAAATGATTTGCCACACTTCTGCACTCATATAAGTTGCTGTCCGAATGAATAAACAAATGTCTTGTCAAAGCAGGTCTGTGAATATACGATTTGTAGCAAATTTCACATTTATATGAACAATCCAAGTGTGTATTGTAATGTTCTTTTGATGCGCGTGAATCACTAAATGACTTATCACATATATCGCAAGAATATGCATTGGGATCAAAATGTAAAATCTGATGTTCTTTCAAAGTTCTCGTTCTTTTAAAACACTGAATCTTTGCGCACTTTCTAACAGGTTCAGGTCAACATCATCCGCAGAGTAGGAGCCTATATATAGTATAACACAGCAGATTTCCAATGTATCCATCAACCGCTCAGTTCTAGCGTTAGAATTTCCGCAATTTTCCACGCGCCACCGCGCGTTCATTTGGCAGCAGGACACCGCAAAGTCAGAAAAACGGTGAAATGGCAACAGATCGAGGGAAAAATGGCAAAAAAAACGCACAACAAGGGAGATCATCCGCCACACGCCAAAGTTGGGAAAAACGAGTGAACTTTTTTCGCATGCAACACAAACGAACGGGACTCAAATAGAAAAACTGGTAAAGCGCCGCGTTCTGATGCAATTAAAATGGTCGCGTACGAAATGAAGGAATTCTTCGCGTTATATTCAATTGAACTTTTCACGATCCATCTCGATCGTTCCATCCGCCTTCTTGCTGTATCTGTCGTACCGGCAATTCACGAGCAACCCTTTATTCGGCTGCAATATGTGAATGTGCAGCGGGAAAAGGTGTTGGCATGTCCAAATTTTAATTGCAGGTTTGAATTATTAAATTAATTAAAGTTATAATGTAGAAAGGTTTAAATAATAATAAAAAGGTGAATATCGTTAAGAATATAAATATAAAGAAAAATAAAAATTTTATATAGCGAACAAAGATAATACAATATAAAATTTATATTTGGAATACGGAAACTAAGGTAAAGAAAGCTATCAAACAAGTCATCCTAGAAGAAATAATAAGTGCTGGATGCGCTAACGACAGCCAAAACTACTATGCAGCGCCGGATGGACTCTAACAAGAAATGGACGTTGGTGAAAGCATTGAAGGTAATGTTAGACAAGATAACAATGATAATTTTATCCTTTAGTTAAAAAATAAAACTAAGGAGAAGAAACCAGCTCTTAGTTCTGCAGGTTTTTTTTTCAAAAGGTTGCCAAAAATACAGAGAAAGTTTCGCCAATTAATGTGTTTGGTCAGAGCGAAAAGGATAAGGTTCGGCTATTGGCAGCCGAAAATAAATTAACTCATTTCGAGATTAAAAGAATCAATGCCAAAAAATTAACAATCAGATCGAAATCACTGGTTGATTTCACACAGCTAAAAATGCACTAGATTCTGGGGAGGTTCCACACTTCACGTATACCCTGACAAGTGAGAAGAACCAGATCTTTTTGTTGAAGGGTTTGGACTGCAGACTGCGGAGAAGATATGTCGATCTTCTTCAGGTGCTCAAGGGGGCAGCACCAGAAATTAAATTTATTTCCCTTAAAACTTTCACGACATGAAGGGCGACGGTAGAAAGAAAAGTTGCCACTTTATTCGGTGCAGATTTCAACTAAGAGCAGTCCAAGTGCTCTTCAACAAATAAGATACTTGAACTTCCGAGTGGTGAACTGGGAACGCCTCCACAAAAGAGAAGTCAACCAGTGTTATCGGTGTTAAATATTTGGACATTCGGCTGCCAACTGCGCCATGCATTATCGATGCATCAAATGCAAGGACGTTCATGCTCCCAGTGAATGCAAATTGGCTCAGATGGAGCCAAAAAAGAAATTATACTATGTTAACTGCGGTGTTTTTTGTCATCCGGGATCATATCGAGGACGATCCCGATATCAAGATGCGAGAGTAAAATTTGTTCCACAAAAACACAACTACACCTTAGTGTCTTAGCTCCAAACGTCAAGCCCGGAGTATCATTTGCACTCGCCGCTAGAGGACAAGCAGAATATGCGGTAAATAATGTAAGTGGCAATAATGAGTTGCTTCTCAAAATTTACCAGCAACTAAATTCTTTATCCGAGAGAATCGATAAACAATGACTTTCAAGGACTTTGAATTCGTAAGAAACGATAGGGTAATAGGTGATGGGGGAGGTGGCACCGAGATATTGGTTTGAAGACCCTATTGTTTCCAAAATATTGAAAAAGTCGAATTCAAAAGTTTTGAATCTCTTGAAGTGTCCGTTATCAAAATCTCACTGCCAGGTGGAGATAACCTCTACGTTGTCTCTGCCTATGCAACTGGTCAAAATGTTCGCAAGTTTAAGGAGGAGCTTAATTCCTTGTTCGAAGTAATCGAATTGAGCAGGCTGCATAATTATTATAGTCTTGCTGGTGACCTGAACACCAAGCATACATAATGGCTGAACGCCACCGATAATCCAAGAGGTGTATTCCTGAAATCGTGAATAATAGAGAACCAAATTGAATACAGGTGCAATCTATATGGGTCGGAGTTTCCAACATACCCCTGCAGAGGTCCAAATTCATATTTGGACCTCTGCATTGCTGCCAGCTTAATGGTCTTCAACGGAAACTGCAGGCGCTTCCTTACGATAGCGACCATAAAGTAATCGTAATGGAAATCAATCATCAACGGGATGAGCTCTTCTTTATTCCAGTTCAGCATGAAACAGATTGGGGAAAATTTCAAATGAAGTTTAGTTGGGAGTACCAGAAGCAATTTCCTCCTTCTGATGATGGCAACTCTTGCTCAATGGTTCCTAATGACAGGAATCTAACTGACGATGTAATAGATCTCTATTTGTCGAAGTTAAAGAAGCTGACGTTGGAAACGATTGAGAAAGTAGTTCCCAAGATTAAACATCGAAACAATATGGAAGGATATAAAACACCAACCATTGTAAGGTTGAAAAGATTGAGAAGCCTTCTTCTCACAGGCGTCAATAATATTTATCGGCGATTTTTGGACTACAACCATCCCTTGTTAGCTTTGTTGAAATTACACCTGAAGAATGTCCGGAACTTAATCCGTTCATACTTCAGGAGTGAGGTCAGCAATCAATGGGCGGAAAAATTGAGGGGTATTAGCCCATAGGACCAAGATAGCGTTTTTGCGAAAGTAAATAGCATATTCCGTAAGAAATCTTGAGTGAAGGTATCGAATCTTGACGTCACTAGTGATGAGATAAATTTTCTCGATAAGGCTGGTATCGAAATTGAATGTACGACTTCGACTAGTAATGGAAACAGGACTTTTTGTGAGGGATTGCATAAACATGCCGTGATTTGAACACATTTTGAATTGGTTCATCTACCAAACGCTGAGAGAGGGAATGAAATATTTTCAGAGGTCGTTGAAGCAAAAGTTTCCGACTTCAAATCAAACCTGAACGGCTTATCAATTCTTCATTTCAATGAAATATTAACATCTGACATCATACAGAGCTTGAATCTTATTGATTATTTTGTCAGCTATGAAGACTTGTGTTTCTTATTTCGCAGGATAAACAACAAGAAATCATGTGGTACTGATGGTATTCCAAATGTTCTCTGACATTTGCCTGAGGTTGCTATTGGGAATTATTGCATATTGTTCAACAATATGTTGGGCGATTCATATTTCCCAATTAAGTGGAAAAAGGCTAAGGTATTTCCAATCTTGAAGAAAGGAAAATAATCTTCATGCCCCAAAAGCTATCGCCCAATCAGCTTACTGACTGACATCAGCAAGGTGTTTAAAGTGATACTCAACAGAGCATTAAACGCCCTCATTGAGAAATATGAGTTGATGCCAAATTGCCAATTTGGATTTGCCAGGCATTTGACCACACATGCGATAACGAAAGTAACCTTCAACATCTGCGGGAAACTAAACAACAGAGAATGTGTTGGAGTATGTCTCATTGATATGGAGGAAGTCTTCGATACGGTGTGGTTAGATGGACTAGTTTTAAACTTCTTCAGGACACGTTCCTCAGACGCCCTGTCGCCATGATGTACAATATATTATACGGGAAATTGTTTGTTGTAACTGACGAAAATCTGACAACCATGCGCAAATTCAAGGTCTTGAATGGTCTACAGCAGGGAAAGTTACTGCGCCTCTGCTCTTCTCAATATTCATTCGCAGCTATTGAACGGCTTTGATTTTAACGTTTCGCCAACGTGATTATTGGTAGCGTTTGCTGATGATCTGATCATCCATACGGCAGACCGAAAAGTTACAATAGCTCAGAGCAATCTCCAAAAAATGTTCAATGATGAACAGCTATACACTGACAATTGGCAAATGAAAATCAATGCGCAGAAGTGCGAAATAACCTTGTTTCGGACAACGCTGCAGGGGTCAGTCAAGACCTGAAACGTAATTGGAAGGATTTCCACATCATATATGGCCAGGATAGTTCAGTTCGGGCTTTACATAAATCCTGTGTTAGATACCTCGGTGTTCATCTCGATCAGTATCTGTACTATACTGAACATGTCAAAATCATGCTCAGTAAGGCACAAAAAGTAGTCATGGCCCTAGGAAGAGTCTTTCATTCCAAATACATTGATCAAAAGGTCAAAATTATCTGTTACGAGGCCCTGGTTGGACCAGTTTTGACATATGGATGCCAGATCTGGTACAACTAGAGTGCTAGTACTATGGAAAAATTAAGAGTTTTCAAAAGGAAATGTCTTCGTGCATGTACTGGTTTGTACAGAAAGCCTGAGAAGGGATTGGAAGCGGTATATATCGAATAGAAGAATTTATCAAACTACTGAAGTGACGAGAGTCGATATCTTTCTATTGAAACTTCTTCAGAATCATATCGCAAGATCTGTAAGTGTGAGTGAAAACCCTTATATTTCACAGCCGTTCCACCCTACAGACTGGTATATTGCGACTTACCTCGGTACTGGCTTCGTTCCTCTAGAAGCATTCGTGTATTTGGATATGAATCGATATGTTTTTGACGGCGTCCCAGTCATATACTACATATATAGACGGGCCACCGATAAGAAGATAAAATATCCTCCGAATTTGAGTTCACGAGACCAACAATTCCAATGGAGATACTCATTTGCTAGATTCGTTGAGGCTGACCGAGCTGAGACAGAGCAATCTAGGTATTGGTGGCTGAATGACAATGTCTAAATTATTCGTGTTTATTTTCAGTTTTTATGTTTTTCGTTACATAGTTTTTGAGTTTCAGCTCATTATTGCTACATTTAGTGTAGTTGTTTGTTTGTGTTAAAAATTAGGGATAGTTAAGGTATACGTTATGTTTATTATATAAGGCTTAGAGATAAGGTTAGGTTAGGAATATTGTGACAGAATTTTTAGGGTATTGTAAAATCATTTTACAATACCCTACTAAAATCGCGTCCTGTCTGTCCGTCTGTCCGTCCGTCCGTCCGTCCGTCCGTGTGGCACACCACTTTTTCTCGAAAACTACATAATCTAGAAACACAAGATTTCGTAAGTAGGTACAAAGTGACGCCCTCTTCAAAGTTTCAACACAAAAAAAATTTATAAGGTCTTTAAGGGGGGTCTCCCCGTATAGGGGAGTTGCCCCTGAAAAAAAGTTTTCATCGCATGTAGGCAATATGGGTATCAAATGAAAGATCTTCACCAGAACTTTTCAAAACAGATCTTCAAATGACAAATTTTGCTTCGAGAGGTGCAGGGGAAGGGGAGATGTACGAAAAATTTGTGTCCCCTCCCTCGTGATTGGACACCTTTGATCCGAAAAATCTGAAAAAAATCATGAATGAAGGCCTTTATGAGTACAAAAACCACAAATACGTGAGAAGTCGAAATTCACTCAACTTTGTTAGTAATAGTATGATTTATCGATTTTATCTTTTCTAGAATAATATCTTAACGGTGCCCTTAGATTTAATGAAATTCAATACACTGATGACTATTTATGAGATTAATCTGTCCTGAAAGTTTCATAAAGAACGAGTGGTATTTAATGAAGTGATAGCGATTTGAATTTTCCTGTATTACTATGGAACAATATGCGCTGTGTTACCATGGAAACATATGGCTATGGAACAATATGCGCTTTTTACCGACTCAGATACTACAGCTTTGTTAGGATTTGAATGAAAATTTCAGGAATGATAGGTATCATGAATTTCTTTGAGAATTGGCTCAGCTAGCGGTATTAGTAATGGTAAAGTAAAATAGTGGCTATTTTAAATGCGAAGATTGAATAATTTTGATGTATTTTGCCCCAGCTTGAACGTTTAAGGCGCATGCTTTTAATACTTGATTCAATTTAATGAATGCCTGAAGATGAGTACCTACAATTAATGCTCATATGTGAAACAAGTCGAGGAGGCAGGAGAGAGCTCCTAGCAAAGGGGCTTTGTAACCATTCTAGGATTCGAAGAAATAGGTCATGAATCGATGATTACAGTATAGGGGAGTGGCCGTTGAACAAAAAATTTCATCAAAGGTAGCCGATATGAGTATCATATGAAATTTATTTATAAGAGCTTCTCAAAACAGTACTTAAACTGACAATTTTTCCTTCACAAGGGCAATAAATACCTTGGAAGTCAAAATTCGATCAACTTTGTTAATAATAGTACATTTTATAAATTTTGCTTTTTTGTCTATAGAATCAAGATGGGACCCTTAAATTTCCCAAAATCTAAAATCTAAGTTTTCTGAACAATAAACAGCTAAGTTACAGCCGATTGAATATCTAACAATTACAACAACATTAACACGTGATACTAGGGAGATCCACGCTTGCAACTGACCTAGACACTACAAATATGTACGAATTTTGATAAAAATATTTTGAAATGGTTTGTAATGTCCATGTGTTATCATGACTAATCAAGTGACGGGGTCAAAACACTTGAAAGATAATAGTGGCGAGTTTAAAATCATAATAACCATTATAATTTTTCGAACTCAATTTATAGAAGCTGTATATTAGGCAAGTTTTCATATGCAGAATATATTGTTTGATTTACTGATTGTTTTACAATACCCTTATGGCAGGAGCATCCTCCTACTACTTCAACTTGTTTTAGTATAAGATTAAGTTTTTGTTTGAATTTTATTAGAATTATGTTAGAACATATTAGGTGTAGGATGTTTAAATTATAAATAATTTTGAGTAGGTTGGTTTCTTCTCCTTTTTCCAATCAAATCATAAAATATGTAATAATCTTGATTAATTTGAATTTGCTATAGTTTTTTTTTGATAAAATGTGTTTAACTGATAACGTATAAATTTAGAGAGCCATATGGGCCATAAAGTTTTTGTATTGTCATTGTTTGGAATTTGCTTTGTATTCTTTTAAAATTTATAAAAAAAACTTTTAGAAAAAAAAAGAAAACCGACTTCGAAGTGCCCTAAAAAGGATGAAATAAATTTTATGGAAGCGGTGCCATATTATGTTTTCCCCCATTCTTTTGTGGTAGTGCAGATGTTGGAAGTATTTATATTGAAATGGGGAAATTGATTTGGCACCGCTTCCATACAATTTATTTCATCCTTTTTAGGGCACTTGGAAGTCGGTTTTCTTTTTTTTTCTAAAAGTTTTTTATTTCACCCTTTTTAGTGGCAAATTTTTTCATTTCAAACCATTCAAAACTCAGTTTCTTGAATACATTGTAGCATGTACTCGTAAATTAAAATATAATTTTTTACTGGAATGCAAAAACCACTACGGCTAAAATCTGCAGCGTTCATAGGAATCGAATATAATTCTGGTATATTTAATACATGATCTCATCAACGTCTACCTTGATTTTAGATTTCATAAAATCCAATATGGATTGTAGCTTTGAGAAATTTTCGAATTTCGAACTGTGCCTAGTCGCCATTTTTATATTCTGATCGGACTCTGAAGTGCTTTTTTATCGTTCAACTTTTTTCGAGCTTTCAGCGGCCGCCATTTTGTTTCGAATTGTTCCACTTTGAATTTTTTATTGTGATATTTATCACACAATTTGGCGAAAATCGAAGCAAAGTTGCGACCTCCAGACACAAATTTTTTACATCTTATTTACATGCAACCACACACACACACACACACACACACCACACACACACACACACACACACACACATATATATATATATACTCGTATATATATATATATATATATATATATATATATATATATATATATATATTTATGTATATATATATATATATATATATATATATATATATATATATATATATATATATATATATATATATATAATATACATAAACACATATGTATATATATATATATATATATATATATATATATATATATATACATACATCTACACATATATATACATATATATACACATCTATACACATACATATTATATACATGCATATATGTACATATATATATATATATGTATATATATATATATATATATATATATATATATATATATATATATATACATCTATACACTTATATATTATATACATACATATATGTACATACATTTATATATATATACACACATCTATACACATATATATTACATACATACATATATGTACATACATCTCTATATATATATATATATATATATATATATATATATATATATATATATATATGCATATATATATATACATATATATACATATATATATATATATATACACGTCTATACACATATATATTACATACATACATATATGTACATACATCTGTACATATATATATATATATATATATATATATATATATATATATATATATATATATATATATGTATATATATATATACACATATATATATATATATATATATATATATATATATATATATATATACACTTATATATATATATATATATATATATATATATATATATATATATATATATATATATATATATATATATCTATATGTATCGACATATGTATTTATATATGTGAACATAAAGTTTCCTCCGGAATCAATCCGTATCACTTGTTCACTTTTATTCGATACCCATTGCCTCCGTTTTTAGTTAACTATGGCACCTTATTTTCATGAAATATTTAAGATAATTATACCCTATAGTTCAATGAAAACTCGGCTATGCATTTTCACCTTCATCTGTAAATTTATGATCAATTATAGAAGGAAAATTATTTCTTTTTACGTTGCGATTATCGCCGGTGTTTAGTATGGAAATTACTAATTTTAGATTTCTGGGCATATGTTATAAAGTATAATATAAACTGGAAAGTAACGAATCAACTCTATTATTTGCAATCGCTCAGTCCTTATTATTTCTTCGGGGAATTTTATAAATCCTATGTTTAACGTTTACATCTAAGGATGTAAGAAGGATCCTTTACGAAGCTCGTCGGTAAGCAAAGAATGAATTCGGAAGAGAAAAGCATCCTGAAATGTTCCCTCTAACCCTCTTTAATTTATTGGTTATTTCCGGTAGAAATGGTTGATTAAAATGTACCGTTTATACAGCAAATTAAGGATACTGATCATTTTAAACATCCGTCACCAAAGGACTCGGTATCTCCAACAAATCCTTGAAGAGTGCTAACTGATTGGCACTTTTCGTGTGAAAGATTATTTAAATTCAATTTCTCGACATCAATGTATCATATTGAACTGTTAATATCTACAGAGTCCTTGGAAGGATTACAATTCTGTTCCGATACATTTTAGATCAATATGTTGTCCTTCATTTGAAACCTCTACAATCAAAATTTTTACACCCGTCGATCAGTTATGCTGAAAAATCCGGGTGAAAGTCGGAAATTTTTTAGTTTTAACGGTAAAAGTCCTTTACCGTTACTTGAATTTCTTATCCTTTAAACGGGACCTAACTGGAAGAAAGACGTATTATTTGCCAAAAACAGGAGCCTTCTATCTATCTCCGTTTAAAAGTTATGCGTGAACATACAAAAAAAAAAGCAAAAAAAAAAAAATACACGCAATGAATTGATAACCTTCTTTCTTTTGGAAGTCGGTTAAAAATTAGTATTGAATAAAGCACTTTTGACTTTGACGGGCAGACAGATGAACAAGTACGACGGGAAACTAGTAGGTTTTTGTAAAATTTTCTTCAGAAAACCCTAAAAATCATGGAGCTAGATCCAATAAAAAATAACTTAGAGGCTGAAATTCGTTGAACTTTGCTAATAGTAGCAGGATTTAACATTTTTGTCAGTAAAACTATATCAGTATCATTAAATTAGATGAAATCAGTCATTTAAGTAGTTGTTCAAAATATTATTTTATTCTATAAGTTACAATAAAATTTTCCGACTTTATAACCATTTGAATTTCCTCCGATCACAACTATCATTTACGATTTTTCTACTTCATGGGCTTCCCATCGAAATGTTGAATAACAAAAACACATTTAAGATTCAGACCAGTCAAGGATTTTAGTAATATTGGAACGAAAAGTTGGCTGGTTAAAATGGAGTTCTTTCAAAGCAAGAATATATTTGTTATGCATATCATAAAAGTTTTTCTTGAGCTAAATCCTTCTTTTTATCTGCATTTTGTAGGTTAAGTACAAAACCCTTTTATCATGAGCGTAGTTCAGTTTACTCAACTTGTTTCTTTTCATAGGTGGAGTGCAAAACCCTTCTGTAGACCCAATTTGTTCAAATTTTATAGAAATGAAATGAACTCTAGCATAATTAATTTTCCCACGATTCTATATTCAATTACGAGTTGATTACATAAAAACAAAATAGAAATAAAGTCTACAAGTATGCATTTAAATACTTACCTTGCCTAAATACTCCTTCAGACATTCCATGTATGAGTTTCACATTATAGTACTATTGAATCAGTTGAAAATTCAAATTATGAATATAATTTGCCATAACATCGGATGATTATTTAATAAATAATTAACTTTGCTTCAACAATTTACTCGTCACAAACAACACTTAAAAGTACTTAAATATGATGGCAGAGAAATAATTGACTCCGAAACGTGCAAAAAAGTCAACAATCCATCAATCCATCTTTAGAATAGAGCACATCAAAAATTCAAATGAAAGTTGATGTGTGTGCAAATAGTTATAGTTTTTCAACGACAGATTGTCACAATTAGTAAATAATATTTTTTCAAAATCAAGATGTCCGATACTAATTGAAGTAAGTGTACTTCAGTTCGACACAAAAGACTCTTCAGCATGAGTTTTTGAATATATTTAGTTTAATGATGGCAAATATCAGTTTTCTTTTTATTACGAGTATTGCATAAATAATCATATGATATTACCAAATAGAGCAGGAGTTGTTTGTTGTACTTGAAAGAAATAACAAACATGATATAATATGAATATATTGTTTGCAGAAATAGCGATGGATTATCAAAAAATGTATGGCACTCTTGTATGCATGAATATTTGAGGCGATACCAGTAGCATGTTAAATATCTGTTTTTTATTTCATATTTGAAGAAGATTATTCAATTTTTCAAATGTATGCTTATAGAAGTAAATATTAAATCAAAATATTTAAACTATTGAATTTACATTGGGTGTTTTGTTTCTAAATATACGTAATTCGTAAAGGGATTGGCAATTAAACGAGCTGTTTGACTAGCTAGAATTTTTGAACTTTATTGTGAATATTCTTTTCCAAATTATCACACGCTTGGCTATTGGCTCCATGAAAATATTTTTCTGAGAAAAAAATGTCAGCAAGCATTAACGTTGCACAGTTAAAACTTTACTACATATCACTGTTCCTTTCCATGTGGCAAGCAGAAGTGGGCGTTAGTAATTAGCAACAAATATTAGCGTTTCCCATAAATAAAATCTCCATATCTAAAACACATTGTCTTTTCTTCCGAAAAAAATTGTGATCATTTCTTCCCAAGCACAATGTCATAATTTTTCATAATGCAACAGCAACCATAGCAAATACATAATTATTTTCTTTTCCTGACTATCTTTTTTCAATGGTTTGTTGTTAAACATCGCGGACTCAGGCCAACATTAAGTGATTGTTTCATTCATTAAATCAACGTTAGTCTCCTCCAGATGAAGTCTTATGCAATTAAGGAAAGAAGAAGCAAAATTTGTGATCGTTAACCCCCTAAGCGTTTGCACTGAACATCATTTCCCTTTCATGCCATCAATTTCGGAAAGCTATCTATTTTAATTGCAATAAATTTTGATTAGTAGTATAATTGTGATTTTGCTGACGATGTACTTTCATTTTCATTCCATCAGGCGTGACTATCAACTGCTTTCCGGATATTTGAGCTATGCTGATGCGCTGCGGATGGCGCTAATTCTGCATCCCTCACATTTTCCAGACTATTCGAAACACTTTCCGGGTAATTCTTTTACATGGAAATAATTGTTTCAAAATCAAAAGACTTAAGCCAGAAACTTGAAAGAGAAGAGGGCAAATGAAAATGATATTTCTGTTAGTGTTGGATAATTATACTTGATATTTCTTTTTAGGATACAGTTTTATAGCATAAAATTTGATACAGTAAACTTTTATGGATGGGTTTGAAATCAGCTCAATAAATATATCCCAACACTAATCCACTCCTTTCGATTTTCTAATCGCTGATGATCTTTTGATCGTTATACTTGTGGTGCCGACCCATAGAAAGGTCCACGGCCAGCCATTCCCTTTTGCAGGCGTTCCAAATGGATTTATCGCCTTTCAAATTAACTAAAATGAGTAAATGCTTAATGGGCTTGGATTTAGTGTCGACAAGACAAAAAATAAAAACAACCATAAAATCTCATCACGTAATTTACATGGCGAGCAATGTGAATGAAAATTGAATGAACATTTTTTTACATCATCTTATTTCGATGGTAGATTTGAAACGTTTTTGTTTCAAATTTAATTTATACATACTAACAATGTATGCAATAGTGTGAACTTGTTACAAATTATCATGGGCCAATTCATTGGACGTAATTTAAATTTTAAAGCTTGAGAGAAAATTCTTACTAAGATTAGCGCAATAGGCGAGTCTGCCAGAGTGATTAATGAATTTTAAATAGATGTTGGCGCACTTTTGAAGGCATGAAAGAAGATGATTTATATGAACATGCACTTGTTGTGAAATATGTCTTTAAAGTGCATGGGAGACGGTTGCAACATGGACAAATTATATTTAGGTAATTGTTGACTTGATTGTGGCTGAGGTCTTTCACTAAACCTTAAAAATTTTGAAATGGTCAAAATTTTTTGATTTTGATTAATTTCATCTGACAAACCGAAGATAATTTATCGAAAATGTAAATTGCTGTGCGAAAATGATGATGAGCATTATTAAAGTGTCATGCAATTTTGAGCTTCATATTCATCGAAGGTTTTTGACCCATTACTAGACTTTCGTAAAAAATGGCCACGAAAAGCAAAACATTTTTAAAGACTGAAATAGAATGTGACTAAAAATGAAATTTAATACAATAAATCATTTTTCAAATAGCTCCATCTGTTTGTAGAGCCCTCTCAAAACGTTGACCCGATAAATGCGAACATTCCTTTAAAAGCACTGTTTATTTTTTACTAGCCAGATATCGATATTTCAGGAAAAATTGCCTCTTTCGTCAGTGGCAATATTCTGAAGCTTCATTCTTTTTACATCGGCTTTTGATACAATGATATTTTCGCCTCCTAGAGTGGCAGAAGGTAATCAATAGAAAGGATTACATAGAAGAAGTGATTTCTTATGAAAAAGAAAATTTTTAGAAGATGACTCATATACTACATGAACTTCATCAAGTCACTGTAGCCATTGCTGCCGGTACTCATCCTTTTTTTCCTGCGGAACTGACGATATCCACAAACTTTCGCATGCATCAAATTTCCTCCAGTCTCGTACTTCCTACGCTACCGCCAAATTTTCCCACTCAATTTTGTGTTTTTCTTCGACTAGTATGTGTCTCGCTATTGCTGTTTCTAGTGAATTACGTTTGATGATTTGCTCCGCTTCTTTGATGTGCTCTTGCCACCTGATCTTCGCGTCGTCTAATATAAAACATGTCGCACTCCTGGGTAAGTGATCTTGTAGATAGCTCTTTTATCATCCTTGTTCTTCAGTTCCTTCTCTGATCCTAAAGCTGCTTCTAGGCTGTATTTTTGCCGGTTGTTTCGCGTATTTCTTATTATCCGTGCGAGCGTTTTCAAAATTATTGTTGTGTGAATCCTTCTTGCCTGTTGCTCAAGCTCCTGTTTGAAAAATGTTGTCAGCTGAGTTTTGTTTGTTCTTACTCCTTTTATCGTATCTGTGGTTCAATTCATTTCTAGCTGTATCCATTTTCAATCGCTATGTCCATGATGTAGTCTTATTCCAATTGTAGTCACTCGTTTGTCATTAGTACTGTAATCGTCAAATGTCATCAGAAGTACGCATCCTGGTCAGATGGTGAGACGTCAAACCAAACACATCGCAAGCGAAAACACTAAGGTTCCTACCAGAAGGGTATTGTAAAACAATTAGTAAATCAAACAATATATTCTGCATATTAAAATTTGACTAATGTACATATTCCATACATTGAGTTCGAAGAATTATTATGGCTATTATATTTTTATATTCGCCGCCATTTTGTTTCAAGTGTTTTGACCCCGTCGTTTAATTAGTCATGATAACACATCAATAATACAAACAGTTTCCAAAATTTTTATCAAAACTCCTACATATAGGGTTTTCCAATAAGAGGTGTTATTTTGAATAGATCTTGTGATTTAACACCTTTTGACTTCTTCCTTTGGGGCCACGTGAAAGAGAAGGTCTTCGCCACCAGCCCAGCGTCAATTCAAGAACCCAAAGATGGAATTCCTGAGGCTATCGAGGACATAGGGCAGCCACTTTGCGATTTGGTTATGGAAAATTTCATGTAAGCGTGTCGTGGTAACCATTAGCCTGATGTTATTTTTAACTATTTGGTTTTATAATGAAATAAACATTCGATCATTTGTATTAAAAAATGGCATTTTTCTTTTAATATCAAAATAACACCTCTTATTGGAAAACCCTTTATTTATAGTGGCTAGGTCCGTTCCAAACGTGTATCTCTCTAGTATCACGTGTTAATGTTGTCGTAATTATTAAATATTCAATCGGCTATAACTTAGCTGTTTATTGTTCGATTATTGTGAAATTTTCAGTACACATACAAATGCTTTCAAAAAGCTTAAATTGTAGTTTTTGGGAAATTTAAGGGTCCCATTTTGATTTTATAGGCAAAAACGTAAAACTTATATAATGTACTATTATTAATAAAGCTGATCGAGTTTCAACTTCTAAGGTATTTGATGCCCTTGCACTCGTAAAGTTACATCTGTGTGATTTTTTTCAGATTTTTCGGGTGTAAAAATTTAGGGATACAAAATTTTCGTACATTTCCCCTTCCCCTGCACTCCTCAAAGCATTTTAAGCCATTTTAAGACCTGTTTTGAAAAGTTCTCATTAAGACCTTTCATTTGATACCTATATTGCCTACATGCGATGAAAACTTTTTTTCAGGGGCAACTCCCCTATATAGGGTGACCCCCTTAAAGACCTTATGAATTTCTTTTTGTGGTGAAACTTTGAAGAGGGCGTCACTTCGCACCTACTTACAAAATCTTATGTTTCTAACTTATGTAGTTTGCGAGAAAAAGTGGTGTGACACACGGACGGACGGACGGACAGACAGGACGCGAAACTAGTAGAGTATTTTAAAATGATTTTGCAATACCCTAAAAAGAAAATAAAATACAAGTAGATCGGAATAGAGGAAATCAAGCCCGGAATACTAGCAACAGCAGAGGTACAAAGCGAGTCCCCAACTATTCAAAGATGGTCCGATGTGGACAATGACGAGAAGACTTTACCTCCAAGAACGAAACCGGCGAAGAAAGAAGTACTACCGTCAGCAACAATGGAAGTAGAGCAAGTTGCAATAAATGTTTCAAACAGGGTAATCATCGACCTGATCAACACGGAATCGAAAGAATTTAGAACGGTTCAAGGCAAATAAAAGAAAGTTAACCATTCTTTTCCAAGCACCAACCGCCCATAATCCAAACCCATACGCGCCTCATAACCTCCAAGCAAAACACGTGTGCCCCTAAAAAGAAGAAAATCGTGGTGTCCCCTTATATACGTAGAAGGAATCATAGCAATGATAGTTAAAAAAATCATGGAAAGATCCCCACAACGAAGTATAGAACAACTCGCCTGAGCGCAAGTAAATTAAAAATTACAGTTGACGAAGTCGCCATCCATGATGAATTACTTGATTTGATCCACAGATCTAAAGTGGAAGGTTACCCCTTCACACCAATGGAACGCAAAAAATATACGGTCATACTCAGAGGCATTCGGAACCACACAGGCTAGAGAAGACATCCAAATACAATGTCCGGATATTAAAATCGACAATGTCTCACCATTAACCACCGGATGGTCTAAAGCGAACGGCGTGAACTTAGACTTTACAAAATAACCCTTAACCAAAAAGAAGACCAAGACCGCCTCGTTAAACTCCGTTTTATCCTTCATCAGAAAGCGACATGGGAAAAGTCCAGATGGAGTGATCTACTCCAGTGTTATAGATGTCAGCGCTTCGGCTGTGTCTCGGCAAATTGTGCCTTCTAGGCAAGATGTGTAGCCTGTCGAGAGGACCACAATCCCCACGAATTCCCAAGAAAGGTCATTGACAAAACAAGTAACCCACCTTTCTGTGTCATCTGCAAAGAGTAAGGCCATCCATCAAACTTCTCCGGATGCCCGGAAAGGAGAAGATTGAATTCGTTTCTAGCTGTATCCGTTTTCAATCGCTATGTCCATGGTGTAGTCTTATTCCGATTGTAGTCACTCGTCTGTCATTAGTACTGTAATCGTCAAATGTCATCAGAAGTACTCATCCTGGTCAGATGGTGAGACGTCAAACCAAACACATCGCAAGCGAAAACACTAAGGTGTCAAAAATCATGGTAAACAAGTTGAAGTAGCAGGAGAGTGCTCCTACCAGAAGGGTATTGTAAAACAATTAGTAAATCAAACAATATATTCTGCATATTAAAATTTGACTAATATACGTATTCCATAAATTGAGCTCGAAGAATTATTATGGCCATTATATTTTTATATTCGCCGCCATTTTGTTTCAAGTGTTTTGACCCCGTTGTTTAATTAGTCATGATAACACATCAATAATACAAACCGTTTCTAAAATTTTTATCAAAATTCCTACACATAGGGTTTTCCAATAAGAGGTGTTATTTTGAATAGATCTTGTGATTTAACACCTTGTGACTTCTTCCTTTGAGGCCACGTGAAAGAGAAGGTCTCCGCCACCAGCCCAGCGTCAATTCAAGAACTCAAAGATGGAATTCTTGAGGCTATCGAGGACATACTTTGCGATTTGGTTATGGAAAATTTCATGAAGGATATGGTCATGTAAGCGTGTCGTGGTAATCATTAGCCTGATGTTATTTTTAACTATTAACGGCAAACCTTTGTTTTTATAATGAAATAAACATTCGATCATTTGTATTAAAAAATGGCATTTTTCTTTTAATATCAAAATACCACCTCTTATTGGAAAACCCTATATTTATAGTGGCTAGGTCCGTTGCAAACGTGTATCTCATTAGTATCACGTGTTAATGTTGTTGTAATTGTTAAATATTCAATCGGCTATAACTTAGCTGTTTATTGTTCGTCACCCTTATAAGGGGTGACCCCCCTTAAAGACCTTATGAATTTCTTTTTGTGGTGAAACTTTGAAGAGGGCATCACTTCGCACCTACTTACAAAAGCTTATGTTTCTAGCTTATGTAGTTTGCGAGAAAAAGTGGTGTGACACACGGACGGACGGACAGACGGGACAAGAAACTAGTAGGGTATTGTAAAATGATTTTGCAATACCCTAAAAAGAAAATAAAATACAAGTATATCGGAACAAGGGAAATCAAGCCCGGAATACTAGCAACAGCAGACGTACAAAGCGAGTCCCCAACTATTCAAAGATGGTCCGATGTGGCGATGACGAGAAGACGTTACCACCAAGAACGAAAGCGGCGAAGAAAGAAATACTACCGTCAGCAACAATGAAAGTAGAGCAAGTTGCAATAAACGTTTCAAACAGGGTAGTTATCGACCTGATCAACACGGAATCGAAAGAATTTAGAACGGTTCAAGGAAAATTGACAAATAAAAGAAAGGTACCCAGTCTTATCCAAGCACCAAACCCATACGCGCCTCTTTCGGGAGAAGGAAACATAACCTCCAAGCAAAACACGCGTGCCCTGAAAAGAAGAAAATTTTGGTGTCTCCTTATATTCGTAGAAGGAATCATAGCAATGACAGTTAAAAAAGCCATGGAAAAGATCCCCACAACGAAGTATAGAATTACTCGCCTGAGCGCAAGTAAATTAAAAATTACAGTTGACGAAGTCGCCATCCATGATGAATTACTAGATTTGATCCACAGATCTAAAGTGGAAGGTTACTCCTTCACACCAATGGAACGCAAAAAATATACAGTCATACTCAGAGGTATTCGGAATCACACAGGCTAGAGAAGACATCGAAATACAATGTCCGGACATTAAAATAGACAATGTCTAACCATTAACCACCGGATGGTCTTAAGCGAACGGTGTGAACTTAGACTTATAAGTAACCCTTAACCAAAAAGAAGACCAAGACCGCCTCCTTAAACTCCGTTTCATCCTTCATCAGAAAGCGACATGGGAAAAGTCCAGAAGGAGTGATCTATTCCAGTGTTATAGATGTCAGCGCTTCGGCTGTGTCTCGGCAAATTGTGCCTTCTAGGCAAGATGTGTAGCCTGTCAAGAGGACCACAATCCCCAAGAATTCCCAAGAAAGGTCATTGACAAAACAAGTAACCCACCTTTCTGTGCCATCTGCAAAGAGTAAGGCCATCCATCAAACTTCTCCGGATGCCCGGAAAGGAGAAGATTGGATGACAAGATAGCACTTTTAAAAAATAGAAGAACAACCCCTATTTTAACTCCATATTTTGAATATATTCTAACCCCAATAGCAACAGCCGCATCTCTATTTTCCTATGACAAAAAAATATTCGTGTCTAACCTTACAAAATTCATTCAACCTGAGAAAGTTTTCTTTAACGAATAGAAAACTACCAAGTACTTAGAAACGATGCAGGTAGAAGGACTGTCATTCTATATCGAGACCACCTATCAGTCGATCAAATAAATTTTAGCCATCCTGACATTTTCTGCACACTAGCAACTTTAAACAAGCGAACACACAATGGTAATCATGGAAAAATACAAATTGGAGCTAGTTACATCCCAGGAAGCCTGGGACCTTCAATAGAACTGACCCTAAATAGAATACTAACAGTAGATGCTAATCACGACTCTACCCTCTTCAGCGGAGACCTCAACGCGAGACATGAGCATTGGGGAGACTCCACACGGAATCCAAATGACCAAAGAATATATCAATAGTTCCTGTCGAGCGCATTTCTAACATGCGCCATCGTCAACGCAGGTGTCCCCTCATACCCAAGAAGCAGCCCCTTCTTAGATAGCTTTCTAATGTCATAAGACCTACTAACTGGTAACACAACTCTCTACCAATGTGCAATCCTACCACTGATATCCAATCACTATTGTTTGAAACTAACACTTCACCTAAATAACCAAACCACTCTTGAAGAAATACCGAAAAAATTTAGACCCTATGCCTATGTTGATTGGGCAGAGTTCAGAAAAGACCTCGAAGAAGATTTACACCCCCGTCTCCCTGTAAACCGAATCCTATCCGACCAGGAAATTTATGCCCACATTCAGAACTTAATCGAGTCTATACTAAAATGAATGGATGCACATGCGCCGAAAGAAAAACCGAAACAATGGCTATACAGATGCCTTACGCAAGACACCAAAGCACAGATAAAGGAACAAAAACAGAAAACTCAAAGGCTTAAATGGATCTTCCACCGGTGCAATAATCGTATAAACCAGGAATACCTCACTCTCAAAGGGGAAATCACAGAACTAACCAACCACATAAGGTGGCAAATAAGACGTGAGATGAATGAAAATTATAAAAGAAGATTGAGTTTACTCAAACCAACTTGAGACGTCTTGCAAGAAATTATTATACTAACGGGCCGACGGTTACATAATTTTAACATCGGCAGGGACCCTCGCAAGCACAGAGGGCTACCCTTCTCTACACCTGAAGAAAATCTGCGAGTTATCCCCTCATTCTACGGAAACCTGTACCGAGACAGAGCCCCAGAGAACGTAAGAGCACAGGAAATGATATCGGCTGTAAGAACTAAAAACAACGGTTACCAAGGGTCATACCTTTTAATATTTCCTGACACTAACAAGACAGTATCTCCCCAACATGAAACATTCGGGGGACTTTTTCACCTACGTGTCAGAAGTAGAAAATATACTAGCTGGTGTTAATAATAAAACCTCTTCGGGCCTAGACGGTATTCCCAATAAAGTACAAAGGAAATCCAGCGCAATTGTCACCAAAAGCTTAAAAATCATCTGCAACAATTTCATCAACAATGGTTACTTTCCCAAAAGATGGAAACGAGGCAACCTTATCCTTATCCCTAAACTAAACAACGACGGAGACGTAAAAATTTTCAGGCCAATTCCTTACTTTCCAATATTGCTAAAATTCTGGAAAGAATCATACTACGAAGCTTTAGAGCATTTTCAATGAAGCTAATTCCGGAGTTTCAGTTCCCAAAAATTCCACAGAACATGCCATTATGCTTGTGCATGACACCGTCGTAAAAAATTTGTGCAAAAAACAATGCACAGTCGTATGCGCGCTAGACTTACAAAAAGCGTTTGACTCTGTTTGGACTGATGGGCTAAAATTTAAACTCATGTATTCCAACTGTTCCCTAGCCCTCACGTGTATCCTTGACAGCTTCCTACAAAATAGATATTTAACAACCGAAATACCCCACCGAACTTCAACACTTATACCTATCCTGTCTGGAGTCCTACAACCCGAACAGGATTATGTACGCGGATGATATTCAAATTCTAGCCAGTCAAACTCTTCCCATTTCCGGTATGGAAATAATGCTAGGAGAAGTTGCCATTATAGCACGCTATTTAAAGGATTAGGGGCTGCAAATCAACGCTGCTAAATCGGAAATAATATGCTTCCATAACGCGAGTGGTAGAGGGTACAAACTAGCTGTTCAGCAAAGCAAACTGATAAGGGCGGTTATCGACGGGGACACGGTGAACCCAAAAGATAACATTAGGTATTTGGGAGTGAACCTCAGCAACAGGTTCAAAATGAACCCACATGCAAAAAAAGCAATAAACAAAGCCAAAGGAACTGCTGCATTAATTTCACCCTTCCTATCCTCCAAGTCCCCCCATCTCTGAAAACCCATATTATCCCTCTCCCATAAGAATTCTCCAAGACTGCCAGATTAACACCGAACCCCAACCAAACCCCCTAAAACTCATTTTCTATTATATACCGTCCTCCAATACCTACAGGGGCTAACGCAACTTGAATTTCCATCGAGAAAAAATAAAAATCAAATAAAAAATAATTAAGAAACCGATTAAATAAATAAAAAAATAACTTCCGTATATCCTGAAGATCAGGTCGGTAAGAAACCCTATGCAAAAGATGGAGAGAAGTGGAATTTACCAAATATCATGTGGAGATTGCGACGGTAGTTGCATTGGACAGACAACGGGATCCATAGGCGTCAGGTTTGCGGAATATGTTATTTCAGATCCAAAATAGCGGAGCATACGGTACGTGAAAATTACAAAATTACAGCGGAGCACGTCACAGTGATTAACACTTTCACGAACGCCTGAAAGTTAGTCACGGTGTGCCTTTTCTGAAACGCGATTTTGGATGTAACGCGTGAAGAGAACACAGGACCAACCAAAACCACAAAGAAGAGTTACAATGTAATCAGGCTAAGAATAGAAAAGTTAGGTTACTTTAGTTTAGGTTTTAATCTGTAAATATGCAAATAAAAGACAATAACCGTAAGAGCAAACGGAATAGAAAAATTAACATTAGCATTTCAAAACTGTAAAGTATAGACTCAGGTCGTATGAAAAAGCTAAGGACATTAGACAAAAGTGTCATTGTCAAATAGATCGTAACATTAAAAGTAGGTTCCGTAACATATGTCAAAAGAAAAGTCTCAATAAAGTACTACTACTGCTACTATTGTAATCATCAGGTGAATCATCATATTGTGTGCTGCTATTTTGTGCCCGCACGTATGGTTTGACGAGCTCGGGATGATTCTTTGTCAAATTCAATTTTGTCAAAACCTTTAATTACTCGTATGTTGATATTCAGGAAAGGTTTTTGGCTGTTCTTTTAGGTAAATTTCTCGAGAGAAATTTGCCTATTGCGGAGAGCATCATATACATACATATAAATATATATATATATACATATATATATATATATATATATATATATATATATATATATATATATATATATATATATATATATATATATATATATATATATGGGATATAACGAAATTTGTGGCCACGCTAGAGGTTGCAATTTTGCTTCGATTTTCACCAAATTTTCAGGAAAGGTGTATTGGGTAATTATCTCAGTTGATTTCGTGAACCACCTATATCGGCCGGGCAAAAACAAAATGGCGGCCATTTTAGACGAAAAATCGTGATTTCTGTGCTGACCAAAGTAAAGCTCCGATTTGGATGAAATTTGGTACAAAGGTTCATTGATGTATGTGATGAATTTCACAATAAAAAATCCAAAGTCGGTACGGCAGAAACAAAATGGCGGCCGCTCAAAAGTCGAAAAACGTGGAAAATTTTGTTGTTATAATAGTGGTCAAAACTTTCAACAGATTTTCATGAAATTCGGTAATTTGATAGAAATTATAAATATCTAGAGAATTACGTAAAAAAATTGGAGGTCAGGTTGCAAAAAACAAAATGGCGGCCAGTTGAAGGTCAAAATTTCAAAGGCTTTTAAAAGTCGCAATTTTGATCCGACATATATGAAACTTAGTTTAAAGATAAACATTACTTACACCTACAGTCTTTGATATTTTGGTGATCATGCATGTGCGAATTTCAAAATGGCGGCCGTTTAAATATGCGTTTTTTTCATGTTTTTGTGGCCCTCTAGCGGTCACATTTTCCAACGGATTTTGATAAAACTTGAGATTATGAATCTCTGTACTATGTTCTTGTATTGTTGAAATTGAATGAAAAATAAAAAACTCGAAAATTTAAAGCCTAATATTTTTAGCTGCGATTTTCTTTAAAAATTGAATTATTTTGCCCTGTCTAGAGTGAAATTCCTATTTGAACGAGATAGTACATTGATTGATGAGGTCCTAGCATACAAAGACTTAAAATAATCCAAAATCAAATGCATGCATTCAAAATGGTGGCCCCCAAAGGTCTGAAGGCAAGCGCAATTCGCTATTTTAGTGCCAACTGCAATAATGAATATTTTTCATGGAAACGTTTTAAATGACTTATTTTGAACGTGTTTATAAATCAGACTATTTTTGAAATATTGTGAAATATTTTCAACAATCCCCTTAAAAATTATAAAATCGCAACTTGTCTGTCTGTCCGTCCGTTTGTTCGTACGTCACAACAAGTTTTCTAGCAAACCACATATGCTAGAATGAGGAAATTTTCTACGTAGGTCAAAAGTGGTGCCTCTTGAAATTTGCGGTGTAAGAAAATATTTTAAAGTGTTTAAGGGGGGTCTCCCCATACAGGGGGGCGATTTAAATTTTTTTTTATTTCTGTAGCCCTCTAGCAGCCAAGTTTCTCAACAGATTCCGACAAAACTTGAAATTTTAAGTTATCAAGGCAAGTTAATTTAAATTTAACTATGCAAATCGGATGACAAATAAAAAATTCGTAAATTTACAGCTTAATATTTTAGCAGCCGTTTTCAATAAAAATCCAAAATGACGACCCCTGGTAGTTCAGAAAAGAATCTAAAATGTATATATTAATGGCAATGTAAGTGCTGATTAAACTTTCATGGAAATCTTTTGAAATTAACTATTTGAGCTATTTAAGCCGACAACTTATCACCTTTGTGTGGTAGCCACTGTGAAATGTATTAATAGCAAATGTGAGAAGGGCGAAACGAGTATAAATATGTTTATAACAATTTATTACCCGCCGATTTTCAATATGTGATCCATACGTGTGTAACTCAATTTAATTAGCAAAATATTTGCGCCTCTATGAAGTGTCTCCAAATACGAACGGCGGCAGATCCTTTTTGTTAATAAAAACCCATGTAGTGCTACCGAAATTGCAGTAAGAAGTAAAGTAGTAGGCAAGCCAAATTCTTCTCCGAAACCTTACGCTACATACGAGAAATTTACCTTTCCGGCTGGTGCTGCCAACGGGGATTTTTTTTCATTGTAAACGCTATTTGTAGATGTAAGAGTATATTTTTCAGCTCCTCAAAAAACTTTTCCACTTTTTTGTTTCTGATTGCTTTGAAGATGTCATCTACATACTTAATTCAGATAAGTGGCATTATTGTTTTCAGGTTCCATCTCGAGCCAGTCCATGAAGATATTATTCAAAATATGGGAGAGAGGGTTTCCCATTGCTGCTTCTGTTATTTTTTTGTAGAATTTCCCTCTAACTACAAAGTGATTCTCGCGCATGCATAAATTGGCTACTTTTATATAACATTTTGTAGGTTTTCTCCACTTTGGGCCCTTATCATACTTGAGTATTCAGTCTTCAAAAAGTGCCAAAGCATGGTTTACTGGCAGGTTCAGAAACATAAACTAGACGTCGTATAAGACTAGTGTATTGTTCTCTGCTATTTCCACTATTTTGAGTATCTCGATCAACTCCCTTCTCTGTTGTTGACGGAGCGCTTGCTGGTTTTGTAGGAGAGTTTATTACATTTTCTAGCAGCCACTTGACTATTTTCGTCAACGAAGAATTTATTCTCTACTACTTTGATATCCTAAATCACTGCATTGCATTTTTCTTGAGCTTTTCGCCTCTATTTATTGATTCTGGGAGCAGTTCTGTTCGTGGCTGGTGACAGTTTCTATTACTCAGTTTGTCATTAACAACTTGGTCGTAGTGGCTTCGATCCATTATCACAATCGAATTCCCCTTATCTGCACTCAGAGAGTATATTACACTGGTTTCGTTTTTAGTTTCTTGAGTACTTTCCACTCTGTGCTGCTTTTCACATTCTTCCCCCGGGTGATTTTAATCTCTTCCGCCGTTTGGTGCCAAACTTTTTGTTTTGTTCACTATTCATGTATCTGGCTCCTGCTTCCACGTTTAAAATGATATCCTCTACTGAAAGTCTACTGCTATTTAGCCCATACATCAGACCTTTATTGAGGAGATGAAGTTGCTCTTTTGTGAAGGTTTGAATCAATGCTAATGAAATTTATTGGTAGGGCAGAGATTAAAGGTATTTAGAAATTAATAAAAATAATGTAAGGTCAGTTTTAAATTTCAAAAGGGTTCCTATTTAAACATGTGACTTCAGACTTCGGTGTCCTTCTAGCTGAGATTTTTACGAGTAAAAAGTATTGAGCCTTTTTTGTCATTTTTCGATTCGATATAAAGGGTAAAATAGTAATTTCTGGCAGAAGCTTACTTAACCCGAGGAGTCATTCTGTGTCCGGTTAGCGCTCAGGCGTGACGCGGGTCTACCGGGTTACCCTCTGCCTCTGGAGTCATGATGAGAAATGAAAAATGTTTTTCTTTAAGGTAGAATGGCCGTTTTATTGATTCGAATAAGAAAAAAAATAATAAAGATTCTGTGTAAGATGTTAATAAATAAAACAAACTTATCCAATTTTTTCAAATGAATTAATTCAAAACTGATGCTATAAAAAAAAAAATTACTAATATTACAGAGAAACGGCTTTTTAGTGGAACTACATAATCAACGATATGTTTAAATTTTTTCCTTTTATTTCCAGTATATTTGTATTTTGAGTATACAATTGTTTCGTTTCCTACTTGGAAAGTTCTATACGCCTTAAAACATATCGTTATATACACAAACGTTATTTTTTCAAAGCTACGAGTATCTTTTTACCTAACTACATTTTAGTTACGATAACTAAAGGCCTATTCGTGAAAGGGATATTTACTTCATGAGTTTAAATAGCCGCGTATTTCCATTACCTAGATCACCATTCTAAAGTTACTGACCCCTAGATTTATAGATTTTTAGGGACTCCACCGTGACTAACTTTCAGGCGTTCGTGAAAGTGTTAATCACTGTGACGTGCTCCGCTGTAATTTTGTAGTTTTCACGTACCGTATGCTATGCTACTTTGGATCTGAAGTTTGAATTTTCCTTCTTTTTCTTTTTATTTGCTGCTTCGCGAATATAACATATTCCGCAAACCTGACTCCTATAGATCCCGTTGTCTGTCCAATGTAGCTACCGTCGTAATCTCCACATGATATTTGGTAAATTCCACTTCTCTCCATCTTGTGCATAGGGTCCTTTGTTGAACGTAGTAGGTTCTGCAGTCTTGTTGCTCTAATTGTGTAGATCAGATCAACGCCTAGCTAGGATGTTGAAAGGAGGTCTTCTCATATAAGAGAGTGGCCCCTGAAATAAAAATTTCATCGCATGTAAGCAAACATGGGTATAAAATGAAAGGTCTTGATGAGAACTTTTCAAAACAGGTCTTAAAATGGATAGTTTTGCTTTGTGGTGAGCAGGGGCAGGGAAATGTATGAAAACTTTGTGTTCCCTCCGCGAATGGACACTTTTGGCCTGAAAATTAAAGAAAAAAAAGTTCATGGAGGTAAGTCCTTAAGAGCACAAGGACAACAAATACCTCAGAAGTCAAAAGTCGATTACTAATAACTACTATTACTACTAATTAATGGAACCCTTAAATTTCCCAAAAGCTACAATTTAAGTTTTTGATTGCAACTGTACATGACCTGAAAATTTCAGAGTGATCGAACGATTAACAGCTAAGTTACACCCGATTGAATATTTCACTATTAAAACAATATTAACACGCGATAGTAGGGAGATACACGTTTGCAACGGACCTAGACTCTACAAATATGTAGCAATTTTGATTAAAATTTTAGAAATGGTTTGCAATATTGATGTGTTATCATGATTAATCAAGCAACGGAGTCAAAGCACTTGAAGCAAAATGACAGCAAATTCAAATACATAATAACCTGGACCTCGTTTTTCGGACTCAATTTATGGAATCTGCATTTCAGTCAAGTTTTGATATGCAGAAAATATTATTTGATTTAGTAATTGTTTCACAAAACAACTTTCTGGCAGGAGCACTCTCCTGCTACTCTAACTTGCTTTATTGTTAAAGTTGGTTATTCTTATAAAGTCACTAATATTCATCTTTTCCTGTAACTTCATATTCAAGTTGGAATTATTTCAGCTATTGCTTACTCTGTACTCCAATGTATAAATAATGAAATGTGGAGTAAAGTAAACATTGGTAATTATACCAAAGAAAACAAGTTGGGTAGACAGACCTACGCTCATGTCAGAAGGGTTTTGTACTCAACTTACAAAATGCAATCACCAGGCACGAATAATATCAAGAAACATGTCAAAGAGATTTGCTCTTTTAAAAGAAAATCCATTGCTTCTCCATTTTCAACTAACAAAAAAACTTTTAGAAAAAAAAAGAAAACCGACTTCGGAATGCCCTAAAAAGGATGAAATAAATTTTTTGGAAGCGGTGCCATATCATATTTTCCCCCATTCTTTTGTGATGGTGCAGATGTTGGAAGTATCTATGTTGAAATGGGGAAATTGATTTGGCACCGCTTCCAAACCATTCAAAACTCTGTTTCATGAATACATTGTATCATGTTCTCGTATATTAAAATATCATTTTTTACTGCAATGCAAAAACCACTACGGCTAAAATCTGACGCGTTCATAGGAATCGAATTTAGCTCTGGTACATTAAATCCACGATCTCATCAAAGTCTACCTTGAATTTATATTTCATAATAATCCAATATGAATTAAAGCTTTGAGAAATTTTCGAATTTTGCACTTTGCATAGCCCGCCATTTTTATATTCTGACCTGACCCTGAAGTGCTTTTTATCGTTCAACTTTTTTCGACCTTTGAGCGACCGCCATTTCGTTTCAAATTGTTCAAGCTTGGATTTTTTATTGTGAGCTTTATCACACAATTGAATAAATCTTTGTACTAGTTTTGGTACAAACTGGAGCTATACTTTGGCCACAACAGAAATATTGCTGAAAATTTGGAGAAAATCGAAGCAAAGGCGCACACATACACACACATAGCCATATATATAGATATAATACATATACTCGTATATATATATATATATATATATATATATATATATATATATATATATATTCATATATATATATATATATATATATCTGTATTATATATATATACATATATATATATATATATATATATATATATATATATAATACATATATATATATATATATATATATATATATATATATATTTTATACATATATATACATCTATACGCATATATATTTATATATATATATATATATATATATATATATATATATATATAATATACATTTATATGTATATATATTATATACATATATATATATATATATATATATATATATATATATATATATATATATAGATATGTGTGTGTGTATATATACATATATATATATATATATATATATATATATATATATATATATATATATATATATATATATGTGTGTATATACATATATATATATATATATATATATATATATGTATTTATTTATAGATATATATATATACATATATATATATATATATATATATATATATATATATATATATATATATATATATATATATATATATATATATATGTGTCTGTGTGTGTGTGTGTGTGTCTGTAGACATATGTATTTATATATATAAACATATAGTTCACTCCGCAATCAATCTCATGAAATTTACTTAAAAATATCCTTCTTAACCGCATCATTCGTTCACGTTTATTCGATACCCATCGCCTTCGTTTTCACTTAACTATGGCACCTAATTTTCATGAAAGTTTCAAGAAAATCATACCATAATGTTCAATGAAAACTCGGCTATGCATTTTCATCTTCATCTGTACAGTTATGATCAATTATAGCAGGAAACGTATCTCTTTTAAGGTTGCGATTCTCGCCGGTTTTTAGTATGGAAATCACTAATTTTAGATTTCTGGGCATATGTTCTAATGTAGATATAATATTAACTGCAAAGTAACAATTCAACTCTGTAATTTGCAATCACTCACTCCTTATTATTTCTTCGAGGGATTTTATAATCCTATATGTAACTTTTACGTCTAAGGACGTAAGAAGGATCCTATACCAAGCTCATTGGTAAGCAAAGAATGAATGCGGACGAGAAAAGCATCCTGAAATGTATTTATGCTGCACCTAGAATTAATTTATGGGTTATTTCCGGTAGAAATGATGGACTAAAATGTACCGTTTATGCTGAAAAATTAAGGATACTGTAAATTTTTATCATCTGTCACCAAAGGACTCGGTATCTCCAACAAATCCTTGCAGAGTGCCAACTAATTGGCACTTTTCGTACGAAATATCATTTAAATTTAATTTCTTGACATCAATGTATCATATTTAACTGTTAATATCTACAGAGTCCTTAGAAGGATTTCAATTCTGTTCCGATACAATTTAGATCAATATGTTGTCCTTCATTTGAAACCTCTACAATCAAAATCTTTACACGCGTCGATCAGTTAGGCTGAAAAATCGGGGTGAATGTCGGATTTTTTTTAGTTTTAACGGTACAAGGCCTTTACCGTTACTTGAATTTTTTATCCTTTAAACGGGACCTAACTGGAAGAAAGACGTATCATTTGCCAAAAACAGGACTCTTCTATCTATCTCCGTTTGAACGTTATGCGTGAACATACAAAAAAAAAAAGCAAAAAAAAAAATATACGCAATGAATTGATAACCTTCTTTCTTTTGGAAGTCGGTTAAAAATCACTCAAATTATGAAATCTTAAAAGCATTTATGTCATTGATCTCATCTGAAAATTTTAAGAAGATCAAACCAAAACTGCAATGTCTGGTTCGATGGAAAGTCCATAAAATACCAAAATAGTGTGTTATTGTTGTTGTAATTGGAGAAATGGATATAATTTCCGTGAATATGATAGGAATTTCATCTAACTTACAGAGTATCAGGACATTGTGTAAGGTTGGCCACTCTCCTGTGCTGTAATCATCGACTCATGGCATCAGAAAAGTTCGAAAAGTTCGTACATTTTCCCTTACCCTGCCCCCCCCCCACGGTACTGATGCGGCAGTTTTAAGACTTGTTTTGAAAAGATCTCATTGAGACCTCCCCAACGACACCCTATTCGACTACCAACGGTGAAATTTTTTTTTGAAGGGTCACCGCCCTATATGGGAGACCCCCCCATAAACCTATTTGAAAAATTTTTCCACCCCAAAACTTTCCTTTCCACAAAGTTTGACGGCTGTAGCTTCTATAGTTTCGGAGAAAAAGTGCTGTGACATACAGACGGACGGACACAGGTCGTGATTCCAATAGGGTTTTGTATTTTAGTACAAAACCCTAAAAATAGTAGGTTTAGTGCAATTGAAAAGAGATGAAATAAAATTGAATATGTTTTCGGAACGAATCCGATTAGCGGGCAGCTTCGTTTGTTCCCTTTATTTTAATTACAATTTCATGTTAACATTTTTATCTAAATGAGAAATCTGTCCTGTGTATCTTATAAAATTTATTAGCATACACTCTATAAATAATATGATTGAATCGATATCCATGTTGCATAATGTCAGTAACAACGTCAGCTTATAAGTCTTTTTATCTTTTCAGCGCATCTTTTATCTGTAGCTAACTAGCACCTTCGTTTGTGTTGTCTTGATATTAATTCAGAGCCTAAAAGCCTTCTGTAAGCATCATAGGTCACATTAACTCATCGTCGATAGAAGGAATGGCGTTTCAGTTAATGATCTTGACTACTTAAATTTAATTATCAACTGCCAGTTTTATTTCGTCTGCTGAATTAGTTTGTCTTAGAACAATCAGTAAACACTCCTAAAAACCTACTTACCAGATACTTAACCCACTAACGCGGTTATAGTAAAAGATATTGAACTATGACACCCATTTCATGGTAAGACATTCATCTGGCACAAAAAGACCGGAAAAATGACCATATACAAACTAAACTAGCTAACCTACACTTGAAGTAGTTCCACATTGTGACATGAAGACGTAACTAATCCCAAACTTGCTGTTGTGTAATAACAAAAGGAATGACTATCCAGATTCTGTGGAATCACATACAAAGTGATTATTAAATTTGAAAGGGTAACTTATCTAGCACAACTCGCACAATCTAATACCATTCAATTTTTATTTGACTTATAGTGGATCATCGTCGATTGAAATGATAGGTTTTGTTGACTTTTGTATAACATCTGTAGCAAATGAAAGGTTTGAGGTTTGCTTGCGGCTGTGACTACAAGGTACTGATGAATGGCTGTGTAAGCAAGAAGAATCTTTCAGTTGTAGCTTGCATGTAGTAAAACCAATTTCGGAGCAGATATAAATACGGAAGAAGGTTCATGAATGAAATGAACCTTTCTCAATGATGTAAGATATTTCTCTTTCAGATTCATGGGAGTCTTACTCGCATTTGGTATTTTTTTTGTGCAAAAATATAGGTGAGGTAATGTATGAAAGAACTCAAGGAGCTTTCACTTTAAATCATGCTGGGAAAAGGAGCACATTTTATAGAAACATAATTTGATGGATGTCGTTGTTGTTTAAAAGTAAAATAAATTGAGAAAATTCAATGATTTTGCAACAACATAATAATTGAATTGCTTTATTTAGTTTGTAAGTTTAAACCGATATGAATTATGTATTCATACATATCGTCAAATAACTTGTGAGGACTTCCCGTTTTAATTGAAATGATTTGCTCAACTATTGTAACCATTATGTAGTTATAAATAACATTCACATTACATGCCAAGTGTAACTCAAACTGAATGAACAATTTGAAAGGATTTCATTATGCAATAAACCCTATACGCAAATATATAATTGGATTTAGTTGTTACGAAATACTTGCACAGAAAATTAAAAGAAACAAATTAATTTCATCAACAATTGCGCAGTTTTCCAGTTATTTAGTATTTTTTCTATTTTCGTTCATCAAACTTTTACCAGCAGCTTCCGTTTTGTATAAGACTCATCAAGCTCATGACGAATTAAAAAAAGTGGAAAGAAATTAAATTAATGAGTACAACAGCAAAATTATAGTTCAAAGTCACGTCCGATGATTTTATAGCGATTATTATTTAACATCTTCTGTGTTGAGTGAACGTTATGCTGCAATGATTTTGAATGAAAAATTAACATGTACATAAATCATACGATGGATGAAAGGCGCAAGCGTAAACGCTAATAGCTATTATTTTAACAAATTCTTAGATTTTGATTCATTTTCTTCACAATTTCATTACCGATTGTTGCTTGATTGTTAGTTTGTCACTTTTGAGGATATATTTTTCATCCGAATTCTTTGAAAACCATAAAGAGGGGGGAATAAATTAATGATAATATTTCATATTATTTTTTAAGGGTATTGTAAAATTAATTTACAATACCCTACTAAAATCGCGTCCTGTCTGTCCGTCTGTCCGTCCGTCCGTCCGTGTGTCACACCACTTTTTCTCGCAAACTACATAAGCTAGAAACATAAAATTTTGTAGGTAGGTGCAAAGTGACGCCCTCTTCAAAGTTTCAACACGAAAGAAAATTTATAAGGTCTTTAAGGGGGGGGTCTCCCCATATAGGGGAGTTGCCCCCCAAAAAAAAGTTTTCATCGCATGAAGGCAATATGGGTATCAAATGAAAGGTCTTAATGAGCACTTTTCAAAACAGGTCTTTAAATGACAAATTTTGCTTCGAGGGGTGAGGGGGAAGGGGAAATGTACGAAAATTTTGTGTCTGAAAAAAATCATGAATGTAGGCCTTAATGAGTACAAGAACAACAAATACGTGAGAAGTCGCAATTCACTCAACTTTGTTAGTAATAGTATGATTTATCGATTTTATGTTTTCGTGAATAAAATCTTAACGGTACCCTCAAATTCTATGAAATTCAGTACACAGATGACAATTTATAAGATTGATCTATCCTGAAAGTTTCATAAAGAGCGAAGTTATAGCGGTTTGAATTTTCCTGTATTACTATGGAACAATATGCGCTGCATGTATTACTATGGCAACATATGGCTATGGAACAACATGCGCTTTTTACCGACTCAGACACTACAGTTTTGCTAGGATTTGCATGAAAATTTCAGGAATGATAGGTGTCATGTATATCTTTGAGAATCGGTTCAGCTAGTGGTATCAGTAATCGTAAAACAAGATTGTGGCTGATTTAAATGCGAAGATTGAATAATTTTGAGTTATTTTTTCCCAACTTCAACGTTTAAGGTGCATGCTTTGAACACTTGATTCAATTTAATGAATGACTGAAGATGAGTACCTACAATTAATACTCATACGCGAAACAAGTCGAGGATGCAGGAGAGAGCTCCTAGCAAAAGGGTTTTGTAACCATTCTAGGATTCGAAAAAATAGGCCATTAATCGATGATTATAGTCCAGGGGAGTGGCCGCTGCAAAAAAGAATTTCATTAAAGGTAGCCAATACTCGTATGAATATCAAATGAAAGTTCTTTATAAGAGCTTTTCAAAACAGTACTTGAACTGACAATTTTCCCTTCACAAGGACAACAAATACCTTAGAAGTCGAAATTCGATCAACTTTTTTAATAAAAGTACATTTTATAACTTTTGCTTTTTTGTCTATAAAATCAAGATGGGAGCCTTAAATTTTCCAAAATCTATAATTCAAGTTTTCTGAAAGTAATCGTATATGTTCTGAAAATTGCACAATAATTGAACAATAAACAGCTAAGTTACAGCCGATTGAATATTTAATAATTACAACAACATTAACACGTGATACTAGGGAGAAACACGCTTGGAACGAAACTAGACACTACAAATATGTAGGAATTTTGATAAAAATTTCAGAAATGGTTTGTAATATCCATGTGTTATTATGACTAATCAAGCGATGGGGTCAAACCACTTGAAACCAAATGGTGGCAAGTTTAAGACCATAACAACCATAATAATTTTTCGAACTAAATTTATGCAATCTATATATTAGTCAAGTTTTGATATGCAGAATATATTGTTTGATTTACTAATTGTTTTACAATACCCTTCTGGCAGGAGCATCCTTTTGCTACTTCAACTTGTTTATTTCAATTTTCATGTTTTAAATAGTTTGAAATGCTAACTTTTTCATTAGAATAGAAGAACTGATTCAGTTTGGTCTCCCAGCAAACTTGTTACTTGATTTCAAAGAAGGGTCTTGTACTCGTACAATTTTTGAGAATATGTAGGTGTCTAGCAAATAGTTGAATTAGATTTGATTTTGCAGTGAAAATGGAATGGAATAAGTATACTTTTCTACAATTTGAAATATAAAAGGTTCCTTGTGAACTAAAGAATTGAATTTTAAATAGATGAATACAACGAGAAGAAAACTTGTATACAATTGCGCAGAAATCGTGCATACCCCATACAATCTGTTGGCATCTACACGTTACTGTTTCGCAAATAAGTTAGAAGTTCCTGTTTAAAAAAAAACGCAAGTTGTCAAGTTGTTCTACTCTACAGGAGTTTTAATTTGATATTCTGCTTATTAAAATTGGAGGACATATGAGAAATGGCATTTTCGTGAGCAATACGCTCTTGGCTGCTTGTAGGAGAATATCGCTGTAGCTGGGGGTTTGGAGTTCCTTTATGTTTATACGTCCTATGATACCATAATTTGATATTCAGGCACGTCCGGCTCCGATTTGTGTTGATTTTATAGATGAAGATTATAAATTCAAGAAGATTATAGAAAGATTATAAATTAAAAACAAAATTCAGACACATTTCACAAGGTGTGTTCCAAAATAAACGAAACTGAGCTAAAATAGAAATGACAGGAGCTTTGCTCTCATAAATTCGAGTTTATTTATTCAAAATAGTCTCCTCCAGCCTCAATACACTGTTTTGCGCGATCCAAAAGCTTTTCGAAAGAGTGTTTTAGGCCATCGGCTGGAATGTCCTTCAGGATGTCGGTACAAGCCTTTTGGATGCCCTCTACGGACGCAACCCATGGATGGATGGATGGAAGTCATAGAGAACCGTATCAGGTGAATACGGTAGGTGATTGATGGTTAAAATGCGATTTCTAGTCAAAAAATCATAAGAATTTATGACAAAAGTCTCTTTTATTTTGGAACGCTTCTTGTCAGTTAACTTGTGTGGAACAAACCGTGCACAGACCTTTCGCAAGCCCAAATGATCGGTTAAAATACGATAAATTGATGTTTTGGAGATATTCAACTCTGATTCCATGAATTTCAACGATGATTTCGGCTCATTTTTGATAAATTCACGCACAATTTCTATGGGGTTTTCGGTGATCACTGATTTTCGGCGGCCTGTATGTTGATCGTCATTTAAGTCCTCACGACCATCTCTGAAACGTGTCAACCACTCATGAACTCAGGTACGAGATAGATAATCACCGCCATAAACTTTTTTCCTCAATTGAAATGTTTCGGTAAACGTTTTACCGATTCTAAAACAAAATTTGATATTAGCTCTTTGTTCGAAACTTATTTTTGTATCGATGATACAAACATACTGTTACTTCGCTTCTTCGCTTCCGCTGGACCGAATGTCAACAAACTTTCACTGGAAGTCAGGGGAAAGGTAACTTTCCTACGCACCATCTCATTTACAGATGGCGGAAACAAAAAAATTTTATGACAAAAGCCTCGTTAATTTTGGAACATACGTTGTATATTTTCTTTAGGAAAAAACAAGTTGAGTAAACAGGAGAGTGCTCCCACCAGAAGGTCTTTGTAAACATCCTAGGGTTAGAAACAAGCTTTCTAATAGCGTGAATTGATAACTTGAATTATTCATCCAATACTTGGATATGAAATCGTTCAAATTTATGGAAAAGATGCACAGTTTCTTTCATAAGCACAGTGCAGCCACCCTTTTGATCTAGCTTAACTGATTTTTCTGAATGCTCGGCCGATTGAACATATTGTTACATGTACAAATAATTACGTGTAGAAATAATTCTGCGAGCTACTGTCGCAATTGTTTTTCCCAATCATTAAAACCGTCAACAAATGAATTTACTCGAACCCACGAGAGTCCAACAAGCATGATCAACATCTGCAAGTGACGTCACTCCATTCATTAATTTGCTCGAATCTACCAGGTACCTCCCGGTAGAACGTTCGCCAATGTACGAGAAATGGGTGAATAGGTAGAGACCCTATATAAAGGCGAGCTGAATGAATGGGGGGATCATTCATTCGACCGCGATAAGAACTGCAATAGTGTGTGGGAAGTGATTTTCGTAATAGTGAAGTGATTTAGAAGACAATTGCGATAAGAAATTTATGGACAAGTGTTAGATTTTTTTAATAGTGAAAATTAAAATTAGTGCAAGTGTTAAACTGATTATTGTGCATATTTGTGGTCAAATAAACTCTTTTAGACTTAAATTAAAAGATATTGCGTTTTCACTTTCCCGGAACATTAAAATTATAGGCCGCGAACCAATAACACGCGACAATGGTGTCAGAAGTGGGATTAAAATTTTGAAAGTGAAAATTTGAACATTTTTAATAGTGCACAATAGTAAAATTTAAAGAAACATTAAAAATGCCACGCAGCCTAAACTTAAAAATTAATGAATTGACCATGTCGGAGCTTAAGGAAGAGTTGGAACAGCAAAACCTGGCTACGCAAGGTACAAAGGCCACACTGATTGCACGCTTGCGTGATGCAATTGAATCGGAAGGCGCGTATCTGGATTCAGGTGAGCCCTCAGATGCAGAAAAAGGCGCAGAAGGTGGTGAAGCAGAAACAAAAAAACCAAAGGAACCAGAAAATGCGCTGATGCAAATGTTAATGCTGATGCAGCAAGAGCAGCGACAACAGTCGTCCAATTTAACAACGAAGCTAAATGAACAATCAACGAAGCAAAATGAACAGACATCCAGTTTAGCTGCGAAGCTAAATGAACAATCAGCAAAAATGGACCAACAAGCGATTGAAATCAAGGCGGATTTGCAAAAACAGTCAACCGAAATAAAAGAGGAGCTCAGTAGTCTCAACAGCCAAATTCAATGCGTCGAGGAAAAGGTAAACCAGGTCGAGGAGAGAATCAACCTTGAGATCAGCCAGGTCGAGGGGAGAATCAACCATGAGATGGAAAAAGTGAAAAAGGACTTGGAGGCAGCGAAGGCAGTAGTAACCGCCTCACCAGCCCCACTTATAACCGCAGCGCAAAGCTCATCTAGAAGTGTGCAAGCACCAATATTCGACGGGCAAACGGTCTGGAGTATTTACAAAATCCAGTTTGAAGCCACCGCTAGGATAAATCACTGGAATGAGCAGGAAAGCAACTGCATTAATTCTTGCTCTAAGAGGCCCAGCTGCCGAGCTTTTGCAGACTATCCCCGTTGAGTTGCATTCAAACCCGGCTGCTATAATGAATGCGCTGGACATGCGCTATGGAGACGATCATCTGAAGCAGATTTACCGGGCACAGCTACGGCATCGGATGCAGAAGTCTGGCGAAACCTTGCAGCAGCTAGCACAAGACATTGAGCGACTGGCACTTTTGGCTTACCCAGCGTACGACTCAGAACATCGAGATGACGTAGCAACAGAAGCATTCATCAGCGCCTTACAGGACAAGGAATTGCAACAAGCCGTGCGGTTAGCTCAAAAGCAGACGGTTAAGGACGCATTGATTTACAGTCTTAACTTCGAGGCAACACAAAATGTGACTCGTACCACTGCCCGGGTGCGTGAGGTAGTGGCAGATGAGTGCAGGTGTGAGCTCGTGGAAAATGAGCGAGAGCCGCCGGCAAATGGAGCGCCTAGATGCTGGGATTGCGGTGAGAAGGGGCACCTGCAAAGAGACTGCAAGAAGCGAAGAAAACGGAGCTATTGCCCAGGATGGTGGAGATCCAGACCGTGTCAGGAGCCTAGAATGGAGGCCCATCAAACTGCTAGGGCTAACTTCGTGGGGCAAACGTTAGCTAGGAGGATCGACATCCCCAGCACCACCATCACCGTGCCAAAGCAACATCGTGGAGAAGCAGACGGATGCCTTCCTGGTCAAGTTGATGAAGAACATTGCACCATAACAAACGACACTGATGCAACCCGATCGACTATTCGACCAGACCATGTGAGGCCCCAACTACTTCACAAGGGCAGAGTTCATGGAAATACTGACGCCCCAACTCGTCATCCATGTCCAGCTAACTGCAAGCATTGCCGGCGGATTGAGGAAAAGGAGCCGACCGTTGATCTGCGACTGATAACGGCCGAATTCGATGAAGGTTGGTCATCGGAGGAGATTCGAAATGGCCAGCTAGCCGATGAAGACATCGGACCATTGCTCGTATGGAAGGAGACAACTGGGCGACCTGAGTGGAAGGACGTTTCAACGCATGGCGCAACCCTGAAAAGCTATTGGGCACAATGGAACTCCCTTCAGGTGGAGGGTGGCGTACTCAAGCGGAAATGGGAAACGGCGGATGGCAGCTCCTATAGGATGCAAACTTTACTACCCAAAAGCCGAATCCACGATGTCGTTAAGGAAATGCATGAACGATACTCGGGAGGCCACCTTGGTGTTAACAAGCCTTTAGCGAAATCGCGGGAAAGGTTCTACTGGCTCCACGCTCGAGAAGACGTAGAGGACTGGTGCTGTAGATGCACGATTTGCGCTTCTGTCAAAGGTCCAAAGCGACGACTGAGAAGACAAATGCAAACCTATAACGTGGGGGTACCATTTGAAAGGATTGCTGTTGACATCGCAGGACCCTTTCCTGAATCTGAATGGGGAAATCGATACACACTGGTTGTGGCCGATTATTTCAGCAAGTGGCCCGAGGTCGACGCCATTCCCAACCAGGAAGCAACTACTGTAGCCGAACAGCTAGTGTTAAATTGGGCCAGTAGGTACGGCGTACCTGGCGAACTACATTCGGATCAAGGCCGAAACTTTGAGTCACTAGTTTTTGGCGAAATGTGCGAGCTGCTGGGAATACGGAAAACGAGGACAACACCGCTGCATCCCCAATCCGATGGAATGGTCGAACGTTTCAACGGCACGCTCAATAAACACCTGGCCAAAATGGCTGACGAGAACCAAAGGGACTGGGACCGACATATCCCACTATTTTCAATGGCATATAGAGCTGCTGAACATGCATCGACAGGCCAAGCCCCAGCCAAAGTCATTTTTGGAAAGACTATTCGTTTGCCAGCCGATATAAAGTTCGGAACACCCCCTGAGAAACCCCAAACGGTCTCGGAGTACGCAAGTGATCTAAGACAACGGTTGAACCAGATACATCGGACAGTGCGAAGACACCTCGAATCGGCTACTGACCGCATGAAGACCAGGTATGATCTAAAGGCTAATTCTACTGGCTTCCAGCAAGATGACTTGGTGTGGCTTTATAACCCTCAACGGCGAAAGGGTAGGTCTCCAAAGTTGCAACATAATTGGGAGGAACCATACCGAGTTACAAAGCGAATCAACGACGTCGTATACCGAATACAGGAACATCGTAAGCCGAGAGCTAAAATGAAAATCGTGCATCTGGACCGTCTTGCCCAATTTACACCCAGGAGGAATTGACTACAAATGGCGACACATCTTTTCGGGGCGAAAAGAACTGAGGTGGGGGCAGTGTTACATGTACAAATAATTACATGTACAAATAATTCTGCGAGCTACTGTCGCAATTATTTTTCACAATCATTAAAACCGTCAACGAATGAATTTACTCGACCCCACGAGAACCCAACAAGCATGATCAACATCTGCAAGTGACGTCACTCCATTCATTAATTTGCTCGAATCTACCAGGTACCTCCCGGTAGAACGTTCGCCAATGTACGAGAAATGGGTGAATAGGTAGAGACCCTATATAAAGGCGAGCTGAATGAATAGGGGGATCATTCATTCGACCACGATAAGAACTGCGATAGTGTGTGGTAAGTGATTTTCGTAATAGTGAAGTGATTTAGAAGACAATTGCGATAAGAAATTTATGGACAAGTGTTAGATTTTTTTAATAGTGAAAATTAAAATTAGTGCAAGTGTTAAACTGATTATTGTGCATATTTGTGATCAAATAAACTCTTTTAGTCTTAAATTAAAAGATATTGCGTTTTCACTTTCCCGGAACATTAAAATTATAGGCCGCGAACCAATAACACGCGACAATATTCAAGTTAAACACTATTCCTCAAATTTTCATGAAAATTGAAAGAAAATATAGTGCCTAGATCAATTTGAAATATATATCAACCATAAACATGCGTGATTGTTGTTGTAATTCCATACAATTGAAATGGCCATAACTCACTTGATCATGATTCGATCTCAATTAAATTTTGTGAGCATAAATATCTTATATGAGTCTATATAAGTGCGAAATTTCAAGAAGTTTAAGGGTACCGTTTTGATTTTATGGGCAAAACTGTTAAAATCTAAAAATCATACTATTTTAACAATGTTGAGTGAATTTCGATTTCTGAGGTATTTGTTGCCTTTGTACTTATAAAGGCCCATATTCGTGATAATTTTCAGATTTTTCGGCTCAAAGGTGTCCAATCGCGAGGGGGGACACATTTTGCCTTCCCCTGGACTCCCTAATTTATAAAATGATTTTTTAATTTCAGATTCTAAAATTATAATTACGACCTTTCACCACTCGACTACCTTTGTTAAAAAATGTTTAAGGGCTCATTCCGTATTAGGGGGAAGCCCGTTTAAAAATTTTTTAGTAAGACCTTAATTTTTGAAAGACCATAATTTCTGACCTTTTAACAAAATTTGAGCATTCTAGCTTCTATAGTTTCTGAGGAAACTAGCTGTGACGCACGGACAAACGGAGGGACGGACGGACGGATGGACAGACAGGTCGCGAAACTAGTAGGTCTTTGTGAAAATTTTTTTTTACAAAGACCTAAAAATGAATACCTGAATACCTTGTTCGGTAATAATTAAATAATTTTATTCTCTGAATTTCACATGTACTTATGATTTTTTCCTGCATAAATTCGCCATTTATCTGGTGCATCTTTTTACTCCTCTTCTTTGAAGCACTACAGCCCTTCTTGGGCCTTCTCTTCTTGCAACAATTGCCTCCAACTGTCTCGGTCCATTGACCCTGTTCTTTAGTTTTGAAATCCCAGCAGCGATGAACTATCTTAGGCGACCGAGTCAGACAAGCGTTTCCTACGTTTCCCAATTGGACACCACCCTTCAGTTCTCCCAACGAATATGGCATGGGCGTATATAAGGGGGGAGGGGTACTGGGCGCAAACCTTACGCCCTCAAAATGTACAGTCTTTCTTCACCTGTCGTTCCCCTTTGCAACCCACCAGTCATGAAATGCTCTTGCAATGACAGCACGCTTGTCTTCACCTTCACCTGCAAGCGTCCACATAATTCTTGCTTAAACATTCCTTCGACGTAAACATTCCAAACATTTTTTTTTTCTTTTTGGCGATTGGAAGCAGGCGTCATCCAAAGTAAAATCATAATGGGTGAAGAGCCGAGTGCGATGAATTGCCTCCAATAGAACTCCCTCCTGAAAATGGCTTTGAATGAAAATTTGGATCAAGTAGAAACTTACAATTTTACTTACCTACTTAATCATTTTCAGCGTGCAGCCTCCAGGTTTTTAGTTTTTACTCGATCCAAATTTTTGTTTAGAGCCATTTCCAGGAGGTAGTTCTATTGGGGTAATTGACGATGGTCCAAAGTGGCGTTGAGAACTTATGACAAATGCAAAAAAAGATCGTAAGTGCGATCATTTAAACAACTCCAGTTAGAAATGAATTGGGATAGGGCAGCGTGAAATACCATGCAACGATCCAATCACACGCTCCTATGGACGCAATTGTATGGTCGGTCGCTAAATGCTTCATTTCTCTCGAGCCATTTCTTATCCTGTAGTCTCCGTAATCTATGGTTGAGTATTAGTTCATGCGTGAACAACAAAGTAGAAGTGTAGCTTACTACAAATAAAACATGAAAAGAATATCAGAGAAAATGACACTTTTGAATTTCAAACAAGTTGGGTAGACAGACCTATGCTCATGTCAAAAGGGTTTTGTACTTAACTTACAAAATGCAGTAACCAGCAACGAATAAAATCAAGAAACATGTCAAAGACGATTTTATTGGAGAAAATGTGAAATTCGAGGATCATACTATTATTAACAAAGTTGAACGAAGTTTGACTTCTGAGGTATTTGTTATAGTTATACCTATAAATATCTCCCTTGATGATTTTTTCTGATTTTTTAAGATCACGGGTGTCCATTCGCGAGGGAGGAAACACATTTTTCATGTATTTCCCCCCCCCCCCCCTGTGCCCCCACTGAAGCAAAAACTGTCAGTTTAAGAACTGTTTTGAAAAGCTCTCAGAGAACTTTCAGTTGATACTCATATCGGCTACCTTTCATGAAATTTTTTTTCAGGGGCCACTCTTCTATACTGTAATCATCGATTCATGGCCTATTTTTTCGAATCCTAGAATGGTTACAAAGCCCTTTAGCTAGGAGCTCTCTCCTGCCTCTTCGACTTGTTTCAATTGTATGTACTCATTTTCATGATACCTATCACTCCTGAAATTTTCATGCAAATTCTAGCAAAGCTGTAGTGTCTAAGTCGGTAAAAAGCGCATATGGCTCCATAGCCATATGTTTCCATAGTAATACAGGGCATATTGCTCCATAGTAATACAGGAAAATTCAAATCGCTGTAACTTCGGTAAATACTATTCGATCTTTATGAAACTTTCAGAAAAGATCAATCTTATAAATAATCATCTCTTTGCAAAACTTTATTGAGTTTAAGGGTACCGTTTAGATTTTATTCAAGAAAACACAAAATCGATAAATCATACTATTACTAACAAAGTTGAGTGAATCTCGACTTCTCATGTATTTGTTGTGGTTGTACTCATGAAGGCCTACATTCATGATTTTTTTCAGATTGGGGCCTTTATGAGTACAACGGCAAAAAATACCTCAAAAATTGAAATTCACTCAACTTTGTTAATTATAGTATGAGTGTTTAATTTGAATATGTTCAATCGGCCAAACATTCAGAAAAATCATTTAAGCTAGATCAAAATAGCGGCTGTTCTGTGCTTATAAAAGAAGCTGTGCATCTTTTGGATAAATTTGAACGATTTCATATCCAAGTATTGGATGAATAATTCAAGTTACACGCTATTAGAAAACTTGTTTCTAACCCTAGGATGTTTACAAAGACCTTCTGGTGGGAGCACTCTCCTGCTTACTGAACTTATTGATTCTAACTTTGTTGTTGCCAAAAAAATTTGTTTAGAGCTCTACTGGCTATGCTCCAAAAAAGCGTACGTCCTGTTTTTCTAAATAAAATATTATTTTGCTTATTTGCCTAATGGCAGCATTTATCATCTTCGCTGCCAAAGTATGCTTTACCAGTAAATATGCGCGTGCTATACAATTAACGCTACATCTGGTATGTAACAATTTTTTAAAATAACGCTTCAAAGTATCATCGGTTTGGTTTTTTTGCGTTCCAAGATTTTCTCACATGCAAAAATATGCTGAGTGAAGAAACTGGCAAATCATATTCAGCTTTGAAAACAGCAATACATTGCCGAACTTTCAATTAAATGGCATTGAATACAAAGTAATATTAGAAAATATATTTTTTACTCTCTTACATTCACCAAAACTGTTCCCAAATCAACGGAAAATTAGAAAAAAAAACTTATTCAAAAGTATGAATAGAAGCGTCTAATTACGCTCACTCTTTCATCTTCGTACAACGCTCGTGCGATCTGCACTACACACGTCGTCAATTCCTACGTGCGCCTCCAGGCAATGCTAACACATCGGTATAAGGGGCATAACAAATGCTGTGAAGTACTTCTTTCCTGCTAGTCTAGTCTGATTCGTGAACAGTTCTCAGAGATAAACAAAATATTATAATACGACGCAGTAAAAAAAAAAAAAACTCTGAGATTATAAAAACTAGCTATCTTTAAGTATCTCGATGTTAGGGTCGAAAATGCCCTAAGGTACTGCATTTTCAATCCTCTGGACTTATCATTAATTTGAATTTATTAAATGTTCCTTAAGTCTTCTCTTAAAAACCATTAATGAGCTTACATTTTTCACTGTTTCTGGAAGATTGTTGTACATACGCAGAGCATCATTCGTTGCATCGTTCTTGAGTCGGTCTGTAAGGTATTACAAAATTGTTCGCATTTATTGAATTATATGGATTTATTTGTGATACTTTTATGAAGGGGCTTCGTTTCGATTCACTGGAAATTAGACATTTGAAGATAAACTTAGCTTTCTCCATAGTAATGATTTGACTGAAGGTGAGTGCATTGGTCCGTTGGTACACTAGTCTTGTTGGAGTGAGAATCGGAAGGTTGAGAATATTTTTATAGGCTTTAGTTAGTATCCTGGATATCATATTAAGGTTTTGCTTTGACGATTGACTCCAAATGACCACCGCATAATGTAGCTTTATCAGTACAAATGCATTTAATTCAAGTTTCTTTATATGCATTGGAAAACCATCATATCTTCTCAACACTCCTATCATTTATGCTAGTTGTCTCCTCAGATTATTTATGAGTGGCAGCCATGTCAAACGATGGTCTATGGTCAGACCGAGATATTTAATTTCAAACACTCTTTGCAAGTTTTCGCCAAAAATTTTTAGGTCAAATTTAATGTCTTCCTTATTCTTCTGTTTAAAAATCATGTATTTTGTCTTTGTAGTATTCAATGCTAGCTTGTTTTCGATAAGCCAGAAACGATATTTATCTAGATCCTCGTTGACGATATTCTCCATGGCAACTTTATCATGTCCTGAATAAAGAAGTACAGTATCCTCAGCATATAATGTGTGGTGAGCTTTCAGTTTACATATATTCAAATTATTAGTGTATAGCAAAAACAAGATTGGTTCAAGTATGAATCCTTGAGGAACCCCCGATATTATTGCTGCTAGATTGCTGAAGACATTATTAACTGATGTTCTTTGGAATCTTCCTTCCAAGTAACTTTTAAAAAGCTGTTTCGGTTTTCCTTGTATACCATACGATTCAAGTTTTTGAAGTTACAGGTCATGATCAACCGTATCAAAAGCTTTCTTCAGGTCCGCAAAAATTGCAATAACATAATCTCCTTTGTCAAAACTTTCATTGATTTAACGTGAGACAGAAAGTAACGCATCGAAAGTACTCTTATTCTTCTGAAATCCAAACTGCTTCGGATTTATGGTGGAATTGTCCATAAAGAAAGATTTTAAATGATTATTTACAAGTTTTTCGAATATTTTACTAAAGGTTGTTGAAAGTGCAATAGGGCGGTCATTATTCGGGTCCAGATGATCTCCTCCTTTGAATATTGGAATTATTTTTGCCAGTTTCTATTCGTCCGGAATGTTCCATTTCTAATATGCTCGTTTATAAAATTTGCCAATGGTTCAGCGATCTCCTCTTTGACTAGAATAATTGCATGATTGGCGATGTTGTCAATACCTGGTGCTGCATCTTTTTTTTTCAAATTTTTGATTGTACTTAATACTTCTCTTTTAGTCAGTTGATGAATGTGAAAGATGGACTTAGGTGAGCTATTTATGATAATGAAATAGCTAATTGACTTTTCACCAAGCTCCCTGGTAACTTTTTCATCAATTGTTGAAAAAAAGTGATTTAGCGAGTTTGGTGTTCCACATGGGCGTGCTGCATTGTTAGAGTCCATGCCAAAAAAATCAGCATTTGATGATATGAGCCACAGTGACAAATTATAATATAATAAATGAATTATAAAATATAATAAATGAATTATTTTCCATATTTCGTGTGAGTTGTCCGCCGGTGTTTCCAATCTTCTGGAGTAATATGAAAATTTAGCTTCTTCTATGAGAAGTTTTGATTCCTTTAGGGCTTGGTTATACAGCTGTTTAAGTTTAAGTGAACTTTGTCCCATTGGTAGAATCATGCTCGGACTCTGTAATCATATTTTTGAGCTCCATTTTCAGGTTTTCGGTTTGTTAGCAACTGTTGAAATTTTGATTTGAAAGGATCCTTTTCTAAATATCTGAATATTTTGTGAGTAAGTTTTTGCTTACTGAGAGTTTGACCATGGACGACACGACGATCTAACTCCGGCCAGTCTGCAAGTGTGAATTTGATGTTTTCAGAAATTTTTTTATCATTTGTTGCCATGTGATCTAGGCAGGTGCTTGAAGTCGGGCGAGTAATTGTGTCCTTATTGACAATGGCCGCTCCATTTGTTTCCAGGGTATCCTCCTTGTACATTCTCGATTCTGGAGATCCTGCGATCAGGTCTATGTTTGTGTCAGCAACTGTGATTAGATTTTTTTCAGTAGAGTATATTGCGTCTATTACTGCGCAGAAGTCCTGCGCATTGAGACGATTGGGATTATAGTAAGTACCGATTTCTAGTTTTTTACCTGCGCAGGTTATTTCAATTATTATAATATTATATATGTCAGATGTTACTCTCTTTGTCACGAAATTAATTGTATTTTTTATATAAATTGCTGTACCTCCTCCTCCTATATATACGAGGTGTGTTCAAAAAAATATCGCGAATTTTGTTTTTTTTTTCAAAAATTATTTATTTATTCATGAATATCTATTTTGTCTCCTTCAAAGTAATCCCCATGAGATATTATACACTTGTGCCAACGGTTTTTCCAATCTTCGAAGCACTTCAAAAAATCATTTTTTTAAATCTTGTTCAGCTCCTCCTTCGATGCCGTCTTTATCTCGTCAAGCGTAGCGTAACGTCGTTCTTTCATGGGCCTCTTCAGTTTAGGAAACAAGAAAAAGTCACAGGGGGCCAGGGGGGTTGTTTTTGGCCAAAAAGTCGCGCACAAGCAACGATGTGTGAGCAGGGGCGTTATCGTGGTGCAAAAGCCAATTTTTGTTCTCCCACAAATCCGGGCGTTTCTGGCGGATTGCTTCGCGCAAATTGCGCATAACTTGCAGGTAATATTCCTTATTGACCGTTCTTCCCTGTGGTAAGAACTCATGATGCACCATGCCCCTGCAATCGAAGAAAACTGTCAGCAAAACTTTCCCATTCGACGGAACTCGGCGCGCTTTTTTCGGTCTTGGTTCATGCGGCAGCTTCCATTGAGATGATTGAGCTTTGGTTTCCACGTCATAACCATAAACCCACGATTCGTCACCAGTTATGACCCTCTGGAGCAAATTTGGTTCGTCGCGGACAGAATTTAACATCTCATTAGCAATGTTCATGCGTTGCTGTTTTTGGTCGCAATTGAGCAATTTTGGTACGAATTTCGCGGCGACCCGTCTCATGCCCAAATCGTTGATAAAAATCGAATGGCACGAGCCAATCGATATGTTTAGGTCCTCAGCAACTTCTCTAACGGTGATTCGACGATTGGCCAATACCATTTTCTCCACTTCAATAATTTTTTCGTCTGTTGTTGAAGTGCTCGGGCGTCCGGCACGCTCTTCGTCGTTCACATCTTCTCGGCCTTCTAAAACCATTTTGTACCACCGATAAACGTTGCTTCGGTCCAAGGTAGCTTCTTCTTATGCCACAGTCAACATTCGGAATGCATCCGCGCACTTAATTTCGTTTTTCACACAAAATTTGATACACGTTCTTTGATCCATTTTTTTGAATAAGTAAAAATCGAAGACGATTGAAAACACGTGCAAGTAAAGCAGCTATCACCAATCAAGTGAACATTCAAAATAGCCGAGCTTGTCGGCATAAGTGACAGACATGAGTACCAACATAACGCCACAAAAAAATCGAGATTCGAACATACGTAACCCGCGAAAATTCAAAATTCGTGATACTTTTTGAACACACCTCGTATATATATATATATATATATATATATATATATATATATATATATATATATATATATATATATATATATATATATACATACATATATATATAAACGTGCCAGTTTGAAAATTTATCAGCCAAAACATTTGTTTAAAGGTTATTTTTCACAACTGTAGATAATTGGTCGAAAGAGTGTTTATGTTTTCCTCGGAAAAAGGTGTTTACGCTAAGACATTTTTTACTAGCTTCCATTTTATACCAAATACAACAAATACGTTTGGGCCATTTATAACGTAGAATCCAAAATATTTTTTGTGCGTGGATGTGTTGTTGTCTCTCTCTTACTCTCTCTCTCTCTCTCTCTTCCGTCTCTCTTTTTGTCTCTGTTCGGTTTCGTTCATTTCCTTTTAGGGTCGATTTATCTCCGGACCTACCCATGGAGCTCGAGAAAATGGGAAATATGTATGTGATCCTCCAAATATGTATGTGATCCTCCAAATATGTATGTGATCCTCCAAAAAATGATGAAGAAAAGCTGCTTGCATAGAAGCAACCTTGGAGTCCACCTGATGCACTCAAATTTCCAGTTACAGGCAAAAAAATCTTTCTTTTCAACGACATTGGACAACACGGTATCCATGGTTGGTTCATTTCAAAATAATGCAGGGAGCAGTTCGCAAAGTATGTGTTTTAGACGGCAAAACTTGGAGCCCTAGTTAGCAAACCATGTAACAATTGGAACTTCGATCAGCATTCAGGAACGAAATACCATAAATTTGCTCTCGAACAAGCAGCAAATTTTGCAAAAGTTGTAGAAGGCAAAATACTTAATGTAACGGAGAGTATCAATATAGAAAACAGCAAGATCGCCGAAGAAAATCGACAAAGACTTAAAGCCATCGTTGAAACAATACTTCTTTGTGGAAGGCAAGAAATGCCATTAAGAGGTAACCATGACTCCGGTGAAATTGGAATAAATGAACTTGAGCAAAATGATGGCAATTTCCGAGCACTTCTTCTTTTCGTGCACGATCTGGTGATGAAGTACTTTAAACTCATTTACTGACACAATCCCACCACAATAGAGCGACGTATACTTCATCAGTTATACTGAATGAAATAATGTTATTTAAGGTTATGTTGCTAGGAAGGCGCGTTATTTTACCTTATTGGCCGATGAAACCCAAAACATTTCATGAAAGGAACAATTATCGCTATGTCTGAGATACGTCGATTGATCCTCTGGAAAATCAGTTGTTCGTGAGGATTTCCTGCAATTCTTTCATCTAGAAGATGTTTCAGCACAATCTTTAGCGACTACAATCATAATGAATCTCTTGTCGTATGATTTGGATATAACCAAACTTACTGGACAAGAGTTTGATGGAGCTGCAGTAATGAGTGGCAGACTAAGAGGCGTACGAGCAATAATCGCCGAGAAATACCCAAGAGCACAGTTTGTGCACTGTGTAGCTCACGTGCTGAACTTAATTCTGGCACATTCAAGTGAGATACCAATGATACAAAACGGTATCGGCACTGTTAAAAGCACTATCAACTTCTTTCGACAATCTCCACTTCGGAACGGTATGTTTAAAACAAAATAGAATCAAGGATTTATAAGGATACGCTAGAAACGAATGGAGTAATAATCATAAATAACAACAAAATTACTCGCCCTGTGTCAAATACCTGTCTGGATTATAAAGTAACCAATGATTTAAAAGTCGCTGAAAGCATGGCATACACATTCGAGGGCTGGCCGGAGCTGGATCGCCTTGTGTTAAAAATAGCTATAACAAACAGAAGTTGACCTACAAAACGTTCAGATATCTAGATAAGGAGCTTTTTAAATCAAACACACCAGAATTACTGGAAAAGCGGAAACCAAATAGTTTTATTGAACTCAAAAATATCATTCTGCTCAGCAAAGCTCAGTATAATAAAAGAGGACATAGGCGAGCTTATGGCAGATTTCATAAACGTGCATATTAGGAATGGGTTATTTCTGGAAGGAGATAAAGGGTGGTGATCATCTCGACCCGAATAACTATAGCCCGATTGCGCTGCTGACGGGATTTAGTAAGATATTTGAAAAAATACTAAACAATCGATTGACATCATTCTTAGTTGAAAACTCTATCGCAGCCAACATCAGTTTGGTTTCCAAAAGAACGAGAGTACTTTGGATGCCCTACATTCTGTCACACGTTTTATCAATCTAGGACTTGACAGGGGTGATTATGTCATCGCAATTTTTGCGGATTTGTAAAAAGCATTTGATACAGTTGATCATGACGTCTAGCTTCGTAAACTTGACTCGTATGGTATTCAGGGTAGCCCTAAGCAGTTGCTTAAGAGTTACTTGGAGGGAAGATCGCAGCCAAATTTAATCAACAATGTCCTGAACGATCGAGCACCCACGAAAACAGGAGTTCCCCAAGGCTCAATACTTGGCCCAACTTTATTCCTGCTATACACAAATAATCCAAATTCATGTGGGCTGACGGGATATCACACATTAACATATATGCTGATGACACAGTTCTACTTTATTCAAGATGAGATAAAACTGCCATTGAGAAGACTATCAACGAGGATCTAGGAGAATTCCACTAGCGGTCAATCGAAAAAAAACTAGCCTTGAAAGAACAAAGGAGACATAGATGTTGAACTAAATTTTAATGGCGAAAAATTGCAAAAAGTGCTAGAAATGAAATATCTTGGTCTTATCATAGACAATCGTATGACCTGATTGCCATACATAAATAGCTTGAGGAGGCAATTAGCCCCAATAATAGGCTTGTTAAGAGGATATGAGTCTTTTCCAATGCACATCAAGAAACTTGTTCTAAATGCGTTTAGCCTGACGAAATTATGTTATGGTAATTAGTGGAGTCACTCAGTAAAGCAACATTTAAATAGTATGTCCAGGCTGCTGACCATAGCGTATAAAAACATTCTGAAACTGCCAATGCTTACTCAAACTGGTTTGGTTTACCAATTAGAAAAATCATTAACCTTTAGTCAAATCATTATAATGGAGAAAGCTAAGTTTATCTACAAAAATTTCAAAACTAATGGATCGGAATTAACACCATTAATTAAGGTATTACAGATCAACCCATATAATGCGAGGAATGCAGATCAATTCGTAATACCTTTTGCCAGAACAGATCGTCTAAAGAACGATGCAACGGATGATGCTCTGCGTATACATAACAACCTACCAAAAATGGTTAAGAAAGCAAACTCACTTTTGGTATTTAAGAATAGACTAAGGGAGTATTTAATGAGCACTTGTTGAAGCGTGGCCCTGTAGTTCTGCTTTTGGGAGCTCAGTATCTTAGGGTGTTTTTGACCCTATCGACGAGATGCTGAAGTGACAGTTACTCAAAGTTTTTTTGGACTGCGTCGTATTATATTGAAATTTTTTATCTCTGAGAGCTGATTATGATTTTTCGATAAGATGTTCATGAAAAGGATAAGTTCACATTACGAAGCGACGTCATGTGAATGCAGATTGCACGAGCGTTGTGCGTCGAAGAAAGAGTAATGGAGAGAGTGGTAGGGAATGGAGGTACTAAAAAAAACAAAAAAAAAAAATAGCGGATCAAACTTATTCTCTTCATTCAAGCCTTCTCTCTCTCTGTGAGACTCGATGGACAGAAAAGCATAAGGCAGTTGAGAGGTTTTCAGAAATGTATCCTGTAGTAAGATCGACACTTGAGTTAGTTCAAGAATCTGCTAACAGAGATGTGGCGAGTCAAGCATACCAAATGCATGCAGCCATAGAAAGTAACCCATTTATTATTTCTTTGGTGATACTGAATTTGAATGTGAATGCAGATTTGACAAACAAAACCAGCTACGTGACGTCACTTAAAAATACTCTCGAAAATATTCGAAATGAAACCGAGTTTCAAATACTTTTCCACCAACCAAGGGGCATCATTACTCCACAAACAACTGGCAAGCAAACGCAGCGTAGTAATGTTCCAGGAGAAAGTGCGGTAAATATTATCGCCGGAATACACTTTTTCCATTTATTGACGACGTGACTATGGAGCTCAATGCTCGCTTTAATCCACACGAGGAGGCTATCAAAGGAATACAGCTGATTCTGCCGAGAACATGACAAAACTGTAAAATAGAACCTGGAGAAAGTAGCGTTGCTAACTTTTTCCCAAGTAAATATGAAATATGGCACAATCGCTGGGAATCGATACCCGAAAAACCGTCAATTGCTCTAGCAACTCTTGATAAATGCGACCAAGAGTTCTTCCCAACCATAAAAATGCTGCTTATGATTTTGGCCACCCTTCCAGTGTTTTCCAACCCTAAAGAGGTTGAAAAACTATCTAAGAAACAGTATGGAAAATGAATGACTCACTGGACTTGCGCTGATGAGCGTTCATCGTGATGTAGCGATACAGCTAGATGCAGAAGAAGTCCTACAAATGATAGAAACATGGCGCAAAAGGCTCAATTTAATGCTTTAAGTAAGTTTGAATAAGTTCTTTGCTTGACAGAAATTACTACTTATGTATGCATTTAAAACATTGTTAAAAATTATTGTACATTTCACAGCATACTTTCAAAAAAATGAAGTGTGAACCGTAAATCTCCAAAATTTGTTTGTAACATAGTTCACCCATAAATGTAGTGTTATTAAAATATGTAAAAGTGGATAAGACAATCTTGGTATACCAAAAACATATTTTTCGTATTAATGCTAAAATGTTGTGCTTAAATGTTTCTTAATATGTCTACCGAACGTAAAATATGAGTGTATGTAAATCGAAAAACAAAATGATCCAAATTAAATATCCTCCCTACAAAGCATTGAGTGCACCTCATGATTGTCGTTTCTTTATAGATTGGGCCAAAAGGAAATGCATTTTATCCATCAGCGAATTGCCATAATTTACTATAACTTAACAAAGACTAAAAGGTATAAATAATGTAAATGGATATTCTAGATACACACTTTTGTTAATTTCTCATTAAAGCTATTTATATGCATTTTCGAGTATAAGTTAACATTTTGTCTACCTTGACCTTCGGACCCCCCCTTGTGAAAGCTTTAACTACGCCCATGCTGTTTGGGTATCCGTTGTTCGTTCATATGATTCACGTGGTCAGGCCATTGCAGCTTCACCAGTCTTATAATCGTTGAGAACTCCAGCTCATTGAAAATTTCATACAGCTCATGGTTGTATTGAATTCACAATTGGTCCCCTTCTAGCTTCGCTCCAATCATTCGATTATGGACCCGTTTTTTGAAGGCCTTCAATATGTTTGCGGATGTTTAGGTTAGGAACCCTGTTTCACACCCATAGCATAGCACAGGTCAAATAATACTGGAGTGGACAACCACCTGACTATGTGGTCGCAACAACCCCTGCGACCACTTTTCCTACTGCTACGCTCTTGTTTACGACTTAAGAGGGAGCCAAATTGCACAAGCAAACATGGCTGCTGCTCAATGAAAACAAATCTTCATACAATCCTAAAAATTTGTTTTCTATTTGAAAAAAATTCACCATTATGAGGAAAACATGCAAAACATTAACAGATTAACTACTTATCTGTGAAAGGAAACACATATATATCCTTTTCGACTATAATTTTTTACACGAAGGCGCTACACATTTCACTTTGAAATTGTAAAGTAATTTCACAGTGTCACACGTTAAAGTTATTTGGATCACAAAGCACAATAGAATGTTTAAAAACTTGGAATGAATTCAGATCGCGAATGCTTTTCACAGTTTTAATATCGGATAAAATTCGCGACGAAACTTGCGATTTGCCATTTTGGCGTTCAATTTGGATCAGTCAACTTGACAGACAGATCCAATTAAGTGAGCTTCTGGAACAAAAAAGTGAACGGCAACAGGCAGAGGAAGAGGAAATGACAGACAGATCCCTTGGAGGAGAGCAGAAACCGGTCGCGTGTTCTCTTATCCGTTTTATATGAGCTTAGTCCATCCAGTTCTTATTCATCTAAGGCACAGGTCTTATCACAGATATTTATACTTGGAGTTTTGTTTTCCAGTGTATGCAGCGGGTCCTCAAGATCACCAAAGCTGAATAAAATATTTTATTTATGAGTTTTATGCTTCGGTTCACCAAGTGTGATATTTTTGGTTCACCAAGTGTAATAAAGGGTGATTCATAACAAGTGCGCACATTTTTGTCGAAAAAAAACATAGTTTTTGTAAAAAATGAGATGTAATGTTTATTTATTATGAAAATTTGGTCCCTTACAATCAAATATAAAACATTACTTCGGGCATATGTGCACCTCGTGCTGCTTTACAGACTCAAACGATGATTGTAATTTTCGATGAAATTTTCGCACATTTCCGGCGTTATTAGGCGTACGTTGGCTCGAATATTTTTTTTAATGCTTCAGTAGTCTGGGGAGCATCAGCGTAAACACGACCCTTCAGAAATCCCCAAAGGAAGAAGTCACAAGGAGTCAAATCATACGATCTCGCCGGCCAATTTATGGGTCTATTTCGTGAAATTATTCGACGTCCAAACTTGGTTTTCAATAAGTCAATAGTCTGTAAGTTCCTCTATTGTCAGGAGTTCCTCTACTGCATCCTATTTTTGCTTATTTTTTCATTGATTTGTATCCCTACTAGTTTTGCGTCGCTGTCGATTTTCATGAGAAGTTTTTTGGTGATTGTTAACGACTATGATATAATATTGATGTCGTCCGCATAGGCTACCATTTGGGTTGACTTATATTGTATTTAAATGTTGATATTATATTTTAGTTACTAAAATGATCAATATAATTATTTGATTTTTTTAAAGGAGGACTGATTTAGTTTGATGGACGGTATGAGTACCTGTAGCTTTCATTTTATATTTGAATATTGATATTACATTCTTGTTATTTTAATGATTAATATTATTGATTGATTTTTTTGAGAAGTTTAACCTAGTTTTGTGCACTGTATGAGTAGCATCAATATTATATTTGGATATTGATATTATATTTTTGCTTTTTAAATGATTACAAAAATTATTTGATTTTTTTTAGGAAGCCTGATCTAGTTTGATGAACAGTATGAGTAGCAATGGCGTCATATAGGAGTTGAGTGGGTTCGGATATTGACTGGGGAAGGAGGTGTTACGGGTGAACATCGAGATCCCATAGTATTGCTCACCCCGAATAGTCCATACGTGATTTCGTAAGAGTTTAACCTACGCAACACCGAGCCACACATTACTAATTTTATTTTGCTAACCTAATGATGTAACTAACAGCAAATAATTTAAACTTCCATTCATAAAAGGACTACTGGTTAGGTTACAGAAAGAAAGCCACATAATAATTTTTGCTTTGTAACTTTATATAATTAAACTCAAGTAACTATGTTGCTTCCGATTTACACGCCACATTATGGACAACGCAAGCAGTAACAAGCCCCGAAAGCATCAAGAACCAACGGGAGCTCAAAACGAAATGCAAATTCACACGGTAGCGGAAACTTTCGTCATCCAATCAACATATATGACAGTATAAAACATATAACACCTTGAAGCAATCGGGATTGCGTCGCAAACAAAATAACATGCAACGCTGGGAGGAAATCCGAATTTGAATCGTTGCTCTCGTCACGCAACAAGTGGCGTTTGTGTTATGCGCAATAATCTGGGAGCATTTACATCATTTCCTCGAATCAAGGTTTCATACTGCCTGTGGCTTCATTGATTCTACGTTCCGCCATAGACTCCCAATGAATTTCAATGCAGTTTATAATTCGACTAATTCTAATTTGAACCTGAATGCTGAGTGCGGAGCCACTGAGCTTCCGACGAAGGACACCAACTTAACGATCCCGCAGTAAATATCTTCACATTTACGTAGTTCCAGCTGAGATGCATACATGCCAACAAAGAGAAACGAGCCAAGTAACTAAGCCAGAGATGCTGCTGAGGCAGCAATGGCACGTATACCGAAGGAAAACACTAGCGAATTAAACACTTTATTAGTGGCAAGCCCAGGACGAGTAAGGCGCGAACTTGAGGCGTAACGTAATTAAAAGTAGCAGCAACAAGAAAACGAAAGTGCTAAGGAGGAGGTGAAAGGAGTACTTCAAGCTCTAGAAGAATTGACTGTTAACTACGATCAAAAATTACCAGGAATTGAGACCAACAAAAAAAAACAAAGATATTGATACTACGAACGGGGAATTGTAACAGAAACAGGCCACATTGAATGTCGCTACAGTGGAGTTGCAACAATCGAAGATACTTTAGAGCATCATAAGATCGAATGTATGGAATGCTCTCAAATCTTTTGCTTGATCTGTCGAAAGTTGGACACGCCTTAGGCATGGATAGTATCAGTGAGATGGGAATAAGTAGCACCTGATCTAGGTAGTAAGGTTGTAGAGGAATTCACTGTGACTCGTCTATGTAGTAGCAAAATTAAACCGGAAGCTAAAAATATCGCACAAGTTGTCAGAATCTGCAGGTGTTACAAACAGATCCAAATAAAACAACGTTTTTAGTATGGAAAGGACTCAGAAGAATGCCGTTTGTTGAGCTCACAACATGAAGCCAGAATGAAGTCCTTGGAGGAAACCAGAGGCTATGGATGAGTCTAAAAATATCAAATCAAACTCACACTGGCACATCAACAAATGACCGCCGATTACGCCAAGGTCAAACGAGAGAAAGCTGGCAAACGAGAGAAAGCTGGCAAATCCACTATAATTAGTAGACAATCGTGGTTATTTATACATAAATGACACCTCACGCGCTGGCTCGCAGTGCCAGTGTGTTAAATACCAGTGGGGATACGGAAAACTAAGAAATCGGAGGTTATTTAAGCCCGGGAATATTGGCGCACTTTCTCTTTTGTTCTTTTGGGAGTTTTTTTTCGAGCAACCGTGGAGATATATTCGAACAAGTGATAATCGAACGAGATATAATCCAACAAGTGATAACCGAACGAGATAAAATCGAACAGTGATTAGCGACCGTTTTCTTCTGACAAGGAATTGGAGCCGCACACTGGATTCCGAAGCCTTAAAGTGGAAGCAAATCTGGGATATTGGAACATTAAACTAAGACGAGACAACTGTGGCAAAAATTGCGCAAACGGAACAAAGGGACCCCTTACAAGAATAGGGAATAAATGTAAGTGGCTTTCATTTTATCACATATTGGTCGAATTATTTTTTAAATAAAGTAACGTATTAAGTCGAATGAGATAATTGTTCATTTTTCTTTTCTCACTCCAGGCCGAAAGACCTGGAAAATTTATTTCAAGTGGTAGTGTTTGCAGGTGCAGTGGAACGTAGTGGCGATCTGGGTAGCTTACGTTCCCCTGTTGTGGGAAAACACGAATTTGTGTTGTGGCGGAACACCTTAGCTCGTTCCATGGGGAAGATTTCCTTTGTAGGTGATTCTCGCGGCTAAGTGTTGGCAAGCCCCAAATCTTTCCCAATCAAAATTTTGCTCCGGACGGTCGTCTTCTCGTTCAGATGATCCCTTGAGAGGCTTGAAGAAACGAACGAGAGATGCCCACGCCCGTCTTCGAGTGAGTTAGTCTGGGTTGGTGGAGCCTCCGCCGGTGTAGCCCCAATAAAGCGATGGGCAGTTATGGAATTAGTAATAGAGGTTTTCAGCCCATTTAAATTTGCTACACAATGCGCTACATTGTGGCCTCTGCAAAACCGATATCCTACCGGCTGCGCCATTTGTGTCATAAAACCCGCCTACCCTATGTATACTGGTATGAACTGGGAGCTCGATTTGATGTGTATCCCACATACATCATCAAGGTTCCCATGAAGAGATCTTGTCTGTACGACACGTATCTGGCATCCTATCCATCTAAACTAGGACAACAAAGATGAATGTTAATTTTAAGGAATTATTTTATTTTTTTGCTCATTTTTTTAAAACATTTTAAAATTAGGACCGAATCGGTTGATTACAACTTCACGTGTTAGATTATTTGAAACCTGTAACTATCAATGTTGGGTGAAGCGCTTTTCACTTTCACCTTGACTTTTCGCACTTCATAGGTGAGCGCCAGCCTGAAGAGGGAAACAACTGGACAAGCTAATGGATCGGGGTGCTTCACACGATTATCATATCGTGAACAACAAACTTTGGGTGAGCTTTCAAGAGAGGTAAGCTGAAAGTTCAGGAGAAAACACTCTCTTTTCCAATGTCTCCAGTTTCGCTAATCCACCACAAGAGATTGTGAGAAAGCCGAAAGCTTAAGCGAAAAGCACTCCTTCGCTCAATTTCCCCAGTTTTGCATATACAACATCCAAGCAAGCGAGACGGAGCGGAGAGGTCAAGTACGTGTTCGGCTACTCAGCACATTTGACGAGAATAGAGGTTGAAAACTCACGAAAGAACGATATTTAAAGTTCTTGGGCAAGCTATGGTGAGCAGTCTTGTTCGAGTCCAAAAGGGAGCGTGCTGCTACCCATTAGTTTAAACATACGTGTAATTACGCGACTGAAGTTTTAGACGGAAGTGTTCAACGAAATGGTGAGGGGAGAGGTTTTGGCTTGTGTCGCGGTCCTGAATCGGCCTTTTGGCGTTTAACGCCGTGTGGCCACTCCAATCCATTAGCTCGTCTAGCTGTTTCCCTCTTCAGGCTGGCGCTCACTTGTGAAGTGTGACAAGTCAAGGTAAAGTGAAAAGCGTCTCACTCAACACTGATAGTTATTGGTTTAAAATAATTTAACATGCGAAGATGTAATCAACCAATTCGGTCTTAATTTATAAATGTTTAAAAAAATTAATTTATAAATGTTTTAAATTATAGCCATTTGAATTTCTTCTGATTACAACAATCATATACGATTTTTCTAGTATATGGGCTTCCCATCCTAAATTTTCAGATAAGATGAATAAAAAAAATACATTTAAGATTCAGATCATTCAATGATTTCAGTAATATTGAAGCGCAATGTTGGCTGGTTAAAATGGAGTCCTTTTAAAGCAAGAATATATTTGTTGTGCATGTCATAAAAGTTTTTCTTGCATTAAATCATTCTATTTATCCACATATTTAGGTTAAGTACAAAACCCTTTTGACATGAGCGTAGTTCTGTCTACCAGTGGCGAGGCGTCCATATAAGCCGATTCCCACCGGCTTCCCTTCTATTAAATGAAAGAAGTATCGGATTACTTTCATTCATCACTTTAATATGCGTTCCTCATATACATACGTGAATATGTTCATCACTTTTCATTTGATCCCGTGCTTCTTTGTTCCGGTAGAAATTGTACCAAAAAGCACAAATTTGGTACAATTTCTTCTTATAATCCATGGATCAACAGCACTATTTTTCGTTCTTCCTTTGATCTCACTTTCGCTTGCTGATTTCACCGACATGCGCCCACAAGATATCCAAGCATAGCACTTGCTTATAAGCCGACACATCTATCGGCTTGTCTTCTTTACCATAAACTTTGCATTTTCTCTGTCAGCAGCACAGGAGTTTGGCTATGTAGCTAGCGGCGATTTGCTTGTCTAGCATCGCTAATGGAAAGCACTGTGGAAGCCGGGAGCACGATCTGCTTTTCTATATGCTCTTCAATTTATTGGGGAAACCGTCCTGGGTATTGAATATAGGAAGAGGCATTACGAAATTAAAAGTACACTTATTTCGTGAAATAAGCGTACATCGACTCTCTTGAAAATGAGGCCGATAGAGTAGATTTTCTCATTTTGCTTAAGCGAATTTCATAATAACATATGAAAGTGAATTTAGTCTAAGACTGTTTAAAAGTGGAGAGACTTTTTTCGGGGTGATTTCGTAGTTTTTTGAATTGTGCAATTTAGAGTAAAAGTGAAACAAAGGGATTTTTATTTGTCAAAATTTAAGTATCAAAATTTTTTTCTCTACTTTTTATAAATTTTTAAATACATTTCATTATTTGTATTTGATAATTGTAGCTTGTCTGATAAGTGATTTTGAGAAACCACTTCCTTCTTCACTTAGGATACAGCTTAAATTTTTTTAGTTTCTGTTTTTGCTGGTTTATTTTTGATATTTATTTATCATTAATATGTATGTGAACATAGATTGTTGTCTCATAGACTTTTTATTGACTGAGGAGACTATGTTTTCGAATCTTTCTTTCCAACAAAAATTAAGCGTTATTCATATGGGACGAGCGAAACCTCATTTGGATATCTGTTATAAGCGGAAAGATGGATTTTCAAAACATTTTCATACCTCTTTATATGAAAAGTATTCTTGGCTGAACGGAAGCTGTAAAACTAACAACATGCTCTGTTTTCCATGCCTTCTTTTCTCTCAAGCTGACAGCGCTTGGAGCAAAACTGGATTTACAGACATTAATAATATTGTCAATTCTTCAAAGAAGCACACTCAAACAGAGAAGCATATCAGGAGTTGTTTAGCTTTGAATGACTTTGGCAAGTCTAGAATTGACAACTCTTTGGGGAATAGTTATGAAGTGCATAATCGGAAGGTTGAAAAGAACCGAAACCTTATGAAACGCTTTATTGATACCGTCGTTTTTTTAGGAAAACAAGAACTTTCTTTTCGAGGCCATTTTGAAAATGAGGGTTCTGATAATAGGGGAAATTATATTGAGACTCTTTTATTACTTAGCAATTATGACCCTGTTATGGAAGCTCATTTAGACCAATGCTCTTCATCTCGAAATCCCGTGTTTTCTGGGTTGTCGAGTGACATTCAGAATGATTTAACTAGTTGTGTGGGAAGTGTCTTAAAGCGAGAAATTAAATCAGAAATAACGAAAGCGAGATTCATTTCAATTATGATTGATGAAACACCAGACATCAGCCACAGAGAGCAGTTAAGCGTAGTATTTCGATACGTATCTGAAACAGGAATTGAGGAACGATTCCTAGGTTTTTTCGATGTGACTTTATCTCCTTCAGCAAATACTTTGGCTGATTTTGTACGAGATATAGTAAAGCAGTTTTCTTGTCAGGAAAAGCTGGTAGGACAATCTTATGATGGTGCAGCTGTGATGTCTGGGGAATATGGAGGAGTCCAAGCGAAAATTCGCGAATCGCATCCAAAAGCAATTTTCGTTCCATGTTACGCACATGTCCTCAATCTTGTTTTACGCAGATCTTTGGGAAATATTTCAGAATTAAAAATATTTTTCGCTCATATTAACAGCTTAGCTCGATTCTTTAATAAATCCACAAAACGGACAAATCTCCTTAAAGAAGTGACTAATCGACGTATGCCAGGTGTTTCAGAGACACGCTGGCACTATCATTCTAGAATTATCAATGTTATATATAACCATAGAATAGATGTGATTAAAACGTTTGAGATTATTTTAGGAAATCCCAAAGAATGGGATAGTGAATCACTTGCAATGTCCGAGAGTTTTTTGAGTAAAATGAAAGATATGCATTTCTGCTTTTTACTTTTCACAGTTTCAGAAATTTTCACACGAACGGATGTCCTCTTCAATGCATTGCAAAATAAAAATATTTGTAGCGAAGTGGCTTTAAGGGTAATACAGCTATTCGAAGAGTGGATTTCAAATAAATTTGACAAAGAATTTGATAGTATTTTTAGTCAAATAACTGATCTTTGTGAGCTGCCGCAAAAGAGATAGATTTCAGCCTAGATCTCAAAAAATCTTATAAAAGACTATTCATTGAAATCATAGATCATATCAAAATTCAAATAAAGAATCGATATGCATCTTTTGATAAGCTGTTATTTTTAGATCTTCTCAATAGAGCAAAATTTGAATCCTATTCAAAATCTTTTCCGGAAAATCAACTTACTGAGCTTCAAAGGAATTTTCCGGGAATCTTCAACCACACAGCATTAAAAAATGAATTGAAAGTTTTGTACACGACTCCTTCGTTCAACCAATTTGAAATCAAGGAACTATATTTTCAACTTAGCAGTTCGATTTTGAATGATACTTTCCCACAAATAACTATTCTGTGTAACCTTATATTGACCCTACCAATATCAGTTTCATCCGCAGAAAGATCTTTTTCCGCATTAAAAAGAATTCAGACGTATTTGAGGAATCAACAAAATGAAGAGCGGCTTTCTGATTTAGCCTTGCTTTCTGTTGAGAAGAGACTTTTGATAAAAATAAAAGCAAGACCATCTTTTTATGATGAAGTTCTTAGTAAATTTGGAGAGAAAAATCGTAGAATTGATTTGAACTTCAAATAAAGTTTACTAGGTGCAGAGTTCGATGTATGAAGAATTTCACGCTCAGTTGTTATTTTAAGTGTTTGATTTATTTCATAGGGTACGTTACATAAACAATTTTTATTCGAATCAAAAACTTTCGTTGAGCAAATTTAAAATATTAAGAATTAGAGACTACCAAGCTTTTGCCCGCAACACTGCTGAAACCTTCATCAAAGATTTTGATTTGATCTTTGATAACCGTTAACGCAGTGTTTGTGGGCAAATTAGCTTGGCTCTCGTCATTATTTTGCTTTACTTATTAAAAAGTTTTGTCCACCATATAATACATTCAAGTCTCTCATGATTTAGAAAAACGGTTAGTTGGCCATTACTTGACGTTAAATTTTATGATGCTGGCCAGAATAACGAATTTGAAATGAGATGTCATTATACTATCTAACAATAATTTATCCTCAAATTAAATTTACCTAGTATCCCTCTTTTTTTATTTATTTTTTATTTTCAAACCACCTAACAGTGATAAATCCCATACCAGTACATAAATTTGTTAACAAACATTTATATTTGAAATTTTCCCTAAATTTAATTTGAGAATCTGGAATAAACTATGTAGTTTGATTTATTTAGTATTTATGTGTATGAATAGAATATACTAGTATGGTTAAACATCAATAGATTGCCCGATGTTTTGATCGTCTTACCCCGAGCAGCTTTTCACCCCTCGCCACTGCTGTCTACCCAACTTGTTATTTATTGTTCTTAACTAGACCATATCAGAATTTATGGTTATAGTTTTTAATCTCATTCTACTTGCCAAAAAAGAACACAGCAGAAATTAAGCTTCTAAATGCATTCAAATTTCTTAATACCTATTTCAACAAAGGAAATAACTTTTTTTGAAATATCGGAGCTCCAATTAATTCACGTATTGAAATGACTAATCTACAAATTTGTTTTTACAAAACTTGCCCCTATTTCAATTTTATTATGATTCGGGAAATTAACTTATTTTAGTTCGACAAAATCTCCGGGGGCTATTTACCTAAACAGAGGCTACTTCAATGAATAATGAAGGCAATTTCATCAAACGAATTGACTTCTGCAGTAAACCTTAACAATCACACATAAATTGCTTTATTACATAGTTTGTTTTCAGAAGAAACAATGGTTGTCATTAAACAATTCAAGTGGCAATGTACTTAGCAATCAAAGTGCCCAAGCAAATATCTGAGCATTACTAAACAAATTATTACACTCCTCACCATCAACCTTGAATCGTCATTAAATTCATACTTATTAAACTCTATATTCAAGTTCTCAGTGAATTACTCGATTGGCCTTGCGATTGAAATCCTCTTACTTGTCCTTTGCAATGTGTTTATTATGTCCAAACATAAACGTGTGGATCATACCGTTATAAATCATCTAAATAAAATTGAGCGAAAAGGATTCGATTCACGTATACTATCGATCTGACTGCCATGCATTAATGTTATTACCTGAATTTTCAGGTATTTACTTTAAATCCAATTCCTATCAAGGGTAAAGCGAGAGCATCATTTTTCGATGAGGGATTTCACCGTAAAAAGGCGGACTTAGATTTAATTGACCGCACTCGTGATTGCAAGATACAATTATTCCGTACAAACTTATAATTACCTGAATATCCACTCGGTTCGAAGCGATTAGACTTATAAGACCTTGCTTGAATTATTTCCATCAATCACATTCGAAGTCCGACCGCTAAAAAGTTGGTACTGTTCACGTCGAAATGGAAAATCATCAAAACTTAGCACGTTACCTCACTAATCTGCTTTTGTTTGCTTTCGTGGTGATTGGAAGTTTTGAAATCTCATCAGCGCACAAGAAAGCCGCGCAGCATCCTGTCGTTGCCCAGCAGCCTGTCGCCTACCACCCGCAACCGATGCAACCTGTGTATGTAGTCCCTGTGCAGCCTGTATACACCGTCCAACAGCCGTCGCACCCTCAACCCCAACCAGCTCCCCGAAAAAAATCGGAAGCGAAGACTGTTACTATCCAATTTCACATTTCTGGAGACGCCAGCGTCAAGAAGAAACACTGATTTGTGCAAATTTTGGTGTTGCAATAACGCAATCATTGTTAAGGTGTTTGAGTGCTGTTAAGTCAAGTCCATGCCAAACAAAAGTGATCCACAAAAAGTGCTTGCCTTGCATTTCGCGGAATTCAATGAAGTAATAAATTGTTCTGTAATTATTTGAAAAGTGAAAGGGTTTTTGTGTGTATTCAAACATTAGCTTGATTTATCCAACTATTATTCAAATAACAATTTCACGCTCAATATTGTAAATTATTGCATTAACTGTAATTTAAATTTAACAAGCCTTTGAAACGTGTTCTTGATTTCATGAAAAGACGGTCTATCAAAATTCCAAAGAAGAAAATTTCAAAGTAATTTGGCTCAATATTAGCAAAATATTTAGTCTTGAAAATAAAGTAAGTGGATCATTAAAACCACACCCAGGAATAAGTGCTCGTTATCCCAAAACTCGCAAAAAACAAAAACAACTCAGGTCATTTTTGTTCGAGGGAATGATAGTCAAAGACGTTAAAGCTTAAAGTGTGTCTTTTTAAGACGAATTCAAAGCTTTAATTTAACGAGCAGTAACATTGGTTTGCAATTTAACTTGGTGTTCGGGCGGCCAAGTTAAGAATTGGATTTCAGGAGCTCAGAAAAAGATAGTTTTCTTAGTAAAAAGCAGGTTAATACTATATAAATCCAAATTATGAGCAAGGTTATTAGTGGTGACCTTTTACATATTCTTATGGCTAATGGCTTTAATTATTACTTAGAAAAAGTGAACAAAAAAGGACAAGTCCAAGAATCGGGCTTTAGAAATTCCTGAAGGAAGAATGAAATAAATTGAAGTAGCAAAAGAGTACTCCTAGCAGAAGGCCTTTATAAACAAAACGTGCACCAAGCAATGTTCTTCAAATATCAAAGCTTTAGCTTGTGCATGATTGCTTGAATGTAGTAAGAAACAAGTCTAGCAGGAACATGGATGCTTCTACTTGCAGGATTCAATGTGTAACGCATGAAATGCAGACACTAAATACCTAGTTTTAGGAGAATCGGTACAATTAAACACACATACTTTTTGTCTTCAAAACCCTCTAACGAGTAGAAAATTCACTATACATACCTAAAGAAAAAAAAGAAACAATTGCAAAGATTTCTTCCGTTTGATCAATTAATTGTTTCCCCAAGGAAAACAGAATCATTTTCTCAATGGCTTAAAGACTTGTGGTCTTGGCCATGCCAACGAACCGTACCCCAAGGGTCAACCGATTCAGAGACTCAAAGTTTACTCAGTGGTGGCTGCTGGTCAGCCAGTTAGGTCAGAGTGAAGTTGGTTGTAGATCTTACCCTTAATAGACTGTGGTTGCTTACAAGCCTCAGCAACCATCAAAATTGCACATCTTAAAGCGCGTTTAACATTTTCATGAGCATTCTATGTTAATCTGCCAATATTCTATGCAAAGACATATAAAGTAATGGACGCGAAATATACTTATTTTCATCCATGGCTGAATGAAGGCTTTTTACTACATACATGCCTTCTTCTCCCATATGAATTGAAATCCCCCCGCATTCACACACTCAAGTGTTTCTCTAGTTGCTCTCACGAAAATCCCACTCCTCCCGAATTCTCAACAAAAATATCAACCATATGATTGAAAACATATGATTCGTGAAAATTTAACAGATGACGCAAACATATTGTCAAGTTGAATTTACAATTGTACACAAAACAATTTTTTATGAGGAATCGTGTTGAATATGGTGCAAAAGCGTTGCAAAAGTGATAATTAATTAAACTGAAAAGTTTGACAGAGATCGCGAGTTGCGTTACTTCGGAAAACAAAAATGTGATGTGTGTGAGATTGTAAAAACAGCTATCGGAAGTATGCTAGGAATGTATCCTTCGTAGGGTATCGTGTTGAATCTTTTATTTCGTTTGAATTAGAATACGCGATGTAAATTGATTGAGTTCAAGACGCGAAAATTGCTGGGGGACGTCACGTCAAATTTATTTGAAATTCGAATCAACAGCTGATAACACGCCAACTTCCCGCCACATCATGAAGTGCTTCAACTCTCGCGATGTGTTTCGCATCCATTCTCTCTGATATCTATGATTCCATGGTATAAAGAATCTTCTTCTTTGTAGCACTACAGCCCCTATCGGGCCTTTACTTTAGAGATAGTTAGAGTATCTCATTTTCATGACCGTTTTGATTTTTCGGAAGTTGGTTTGGTCAGTACCATGCTCCCATGTGCCTGCTCAGCTATGATATGATATGATTAAATCGGTACATATCACCACTGAGTGAACACTCATAGTCTGTCCGAAAAATCCCCTGAGTTAAATCACGTTGCCCCCAACGAGATTTGAGCCTGGTACCTTCGGCTTATGCGTTCATGCTCTAACGACTAGACCACACAGACTACTGGTATAAAGAACACATAGAGGTAAATACAGGAGACGGTGAAAGATCAAATTAATGAAGCCACGAGTTTTTGCCTCTGCTTTTGTTATAACTCGCATAAGCTCGAAGCTAATTTCAAAATTGGGGTTAAAATTTTGTTCATCATATGATGAGGGTTATCATATTCTTGGCGATAAACTTTATGAGAATGGAGCGTTTATAAATTTATTGTTTACTACAACAAGATACCCAAAGATTGTCATATGTGATATTATTATTCTGGTGGAATTTGCTCGCTAACGTTTGAGAGAGCACCACTTTTTACCTAAGTAGAAAATCTCATCACTCTAGCTTGTGTGGTCTGCGAGAAAACTTGCTGTGACGCACGCACGGACAGACAGACGGACGAAAAGACAGGTTGCGATTTTAATAAAGTATTGTAAAAATATTTTACAGTCCCCTAAAATAGTCTGTTATATAAATACTTACAAGTTAAGCCATTAGAAACGTTTCCATGAAAAATATTCATTACTTCAATTGCTACTAAAATAGCAAATTGCGCTTAACTTCTTACCTTTGGAGGCCACCATTTTGAATACATGCATTCACCTTTGGATTTTAAAAAATATTTCTATCTTAGAGTCTCATCAGTCAATCAGCTAAATCTCATTTAAATCGTAGTTTTCCTCTAGATAGGGCAAAAGTATTAAATTTTTAGTGAAAATGGCAGATAAAAATATCAGGTTTTAAATTTTCGACTTCTTAATTTTTCATCCGACTTTGATGATTTTTTGCTAAATACAAGAACTTAGTACAATTATCCATAACCTAAAGTTTCATAAAAAGCCATTGAAAAATGTGGCCACTAGAGGGCCACAAAAATCTGGAAATATTTCATACTAACATGCTCACCAAAAAAGCAAAGTATTTACATCTATTTAAATTACATATGAAATTCTTTGTAGCTACATGAATGAGTTGCATATTTTTTTAATAATTTATTCTGAAAAATTATTAGTAGAAAGTGGTTTCGACGTGTGTACTAATTCTCATCGGGCCATCACTCTTATTAGATACACACCGGTGATGGCGACCACTATGCTTAGAGATGAGAGAGTTATTTTTAATTTTCCTACTTATGCGAACTCAATATGTTTTTGTAACTACGAATTATTTTCATGTTAAGTTTCCTCCTGTAAGTATTTGTCTAATCATGGATCATTTCACCCTTTTCACAGCAATTTAATGTAAATCTATATGATAATTTTTTGCTCTACATGAGCTTTCATTACATCGTGCGGATATCGATCTCGTTTTCGGATGGCTCCGATAGCTTTTTAAATTACTTATGAAATTCTTTGAAGCTACATGAATAAGTTGCATATTTTCATCTATTTATTTTTTGAGACCTGCCCTCTAGTTTTTTTACAAAGTCATTTGGATACTTATAGTCTTTACCAAAGTACCAAATTTAATTAACATCGGTTGAAAAGTTTGGTCACAACTACTAAAACCAATGTTTGCACGTTTTTTGACGTTTGAGCGGCCACCAATTTTTTTTCAAACCATTTGACCTGGGGTTGTTTATTGTGAACTTATCGCACACTTCAATTAACCTCTGTACCAAAATTTATCCAAATCGGAGCTATGATTTGGTCAGAACAGAAATAACTAATTTTCGTCTAAACTGACCACCATCTCGTTTCCCTTCCTCCGATTTAGCTGGTTAAAGAAATTAACTGAGATGTTCACCCAATATACCTTTTCTAAAAATTTTGTGAAAATTGAAGCACAATTGTGACCTCTAGCATAGTCACGATTTTCGTTATATCCGACCTTCAAAATATACATGCGTGCCATCTACAGCGTTTGTCTCCATCATATTTGAACTACCCTCGTATATTTATACACACACACACACCCACACACATATATATATATATACGAGGGCAGTTCCAATATGATGGAGACAAATGTTCTGAGACATTTATTTAGTATCGAAGAATATCCAGAAACTTTTTGATGCCGGCATCGAAGAATTCTTTGGCAACTCGTACAGTCATGTGCGCACGAACTCTTCTACCTCGTCGTCGGTGTTGAATCTTTAACCTTCGAGGGCTTCTTTCTGTGGTCCAAGCATGTGGTAGTCACAGGGTGATAAATCCGAACAGAAGAGGGGGCATGGGGCTACTCCAATGCCTCTCACCAAAATTCTGATATGTTTGGAGCGTGAGACACGCGGTATGAGGTCGCGCGTTATCCTGGAGAAGAATTGCACTTCGCACTGGAATACTCCTCCATTTTAAGCGTTATTTTGCAATATTGAAGGTGTTCGTGGATGATAGACTCTACCATACCAATATATATATATATATATATATATATATATATATATATATATATATATATATATATACATGTATATTTATGCATATATATATATATATATATATATATATATATATATATATATATATATATATATATATATATATATATATATATATATATATATATATATATATGTGTGTGTGTGTGTGGCTTTGATGGCCGAACAAACTTCATCCAGAGTTGGTGGGGCCAATGGAAGCTCTCTACAGACATCTATAGGCTCCGATGTTCTGGAGCTGTGGGGAGGATTAAGGAGGTCCTTGAAATATGATGCTCATCTTTCCTTAATCTTCGTTTCATCATCGATGATATTGCCGATGTCATCACGGTAGAGCGTGGTTTTGGGTTTGTAGCTACGTTTCAGGCTTTTCACTACTTTGTATACTTGTCTTGTGTCGCTAAACTTACATCTAAACTTCTCAATTTGTTTTCATAGTATTTTCCTTTCTGAATCCTAATTATCTTATTCGCTACTCTTCTGAGATTTTCATAGTGTTCTCTCTTCGTCCTGGTTTTCCTACCTATGTATTCTTTGTACGCCTGATTGTTTTTGTCTAACGCATTCTGGCACTCATCATCGAACCAATCATTCCTCTTGCCCCGGGCTTGATGTACAATCGTCTGTTCTGCCACGGTCCTATTAACCGCTTTCACTTCCATCCAGAGCTCGTTGCTCGTCTTTAACAATGCGTGTGATAAGATGGGAGCCAGTTGGTTGTTGAGGTTTTCCGTTAAATTTTCGGCCACAGACGCCGACCTGAGCCTCTCGATGTCAAATTTTTGCAGCGGGCTGGTCTTCGCCGAATATGCCTTTGACAAATGCCATCGATAGGTTTATTTGATCAAGTAATAATCTGAGCTACAATGGGCAAGTATGCTCGAGGCCCAACGTTATTGGATCAGAACATGATCGATCTGGTTTTGTGTGTTGCCATCCGGTGATACCCAGGTCATTTTATGAATGCGTCGATGTGGGAAGTAAGTAGAACGGATGACTAGATTTCTGCTACATGCAAAGTCAATCAGGCGCTGCCCGTTGTCATTTGTTTCATCGTGGAGGCTATATCCTCCAGGCGTTCCCCGATGAGATAGCACATTGCCAACATTAGCGTTGAAATCACCCAGAATTATTTTTATGTCGTTTGTAGGTAATGAGTCAACCAGTGTTTTCAGGCGATTGTAGACCCTAACCTTCATTTGCTCGTCCTTTTCTTGGGTCGGGGCGTGAACATTAACCAGCCAGATTTAAAAGAATTTCGCTTTTATATGGATCGCACACAACCGTTCATTTATTGCCTTAAAATCAATAACGTGCAATTTGAACTCCCTATCCACAATGCAGGCCACTTCGAATTAAATCTACTTGATCAATTAATCCTTCTTACCAGTCCTTCAGCGCGTGGAGTGGTTCCTTGACAATACTCCAATTAAAATGTTGGAGTGCAAGGAATCATTCCCTTCAATGAGTTGTTACATGTATTTTTTGCGATTTATCTTATATTTTGCAACATTCTCTCCCTACCTGAAGTAGGTTTCCCCAAAATCCACTCTTCCAATACATTTTTTGTTGTGCTTGTAAGTTGGTTAGCCATTTCAGGAAAGATTAGTTTAAGCTTACTTGTCCCGATACTACTTACTTTACTCAAAATTTTAAAACATAGCTTCTGAAAAATCATAGCTTCAATTTATGTTACATTATAAACTTTGACCATCAATACAAAATTGTATACCCTAGCAAGCAACAAATGCCTTCCTGAATTCTTGGGTGTTTTCGCTTGTTAGTATTTACCGAAATAAGCCTAATGTTGAACTACTACTTGCGCTGATTGCACAGCGTGGTGCTGCAAGTAAGTTCAGTCAACAAACTGACAATATGTATGAGAAAGATGTAACCCTCGCAGTTCAATCCAAACAAAAAAATGGAGGTTCCTAAAGATAACATACAAATATTGGAAGTATTATTAGTCACAAACCTAAATTTTACGAAACTCACTACATTATTCTAAAGGCGGAAAAAAATTGTTCCGCTTGACCTTATTGTTCTATAATTCCTACGAAACTAGTTTTTGCCTAATTCCTTGTTCCCTGAAACCCACTTTTACTTACCTGCTAATACTCACTACCATGTTATGTGCTAAGCAACTAATCATAAAGTAAGCAATTTTTTCTCTTTACCCTCTTTCTACTAGCTTTATAGTCGTACTTTACTGTATATATCTGAATTGAATTCAAAGCTGATCAATTTTGCAATATCTTGATTTTAGCACAATCACCTACGACCAAGGGACTCCGGAACAAATGACACCAAAAAAATGCCAAAAAAGAATAAGGAAATATTGTTAGTATTGAGCCTTTTTTGTCATTTCTCGATTGAATATTTCTTTTATTTAAAATGGATTTTATGTATCTATGACTTTTTGGCATTTTCTGGGTAGAGCCATTATTCCATCTGTGTAGAACTTCTGTTTATCGGGGAAAAAATTGGCCAAATATTAAAATGTCATCTGCAATGTTAATTACACCATTTAATCCACTTAACATTTCTGTGAGTGCAATTTGAAAAAATTCCATTACTGGTTTTATACCAAAAGGCATCCTTAAAAACTTGTAGTTGCCAAAGGGTGTGCTGAATGAAGTTAGATCACTGCTGCTTTTGTCCAGTTTTAGTTGCCAAAATCCTTTTTTTGCATCAACTGTTGAAAATATTTTAGGGTTTGCTAGACTCGGTAAAGCTTCTTGTAGCGTCTTCGATGTGAATCGAACGTCTTTCAGATGTTTGTTGAGTTCGCGTCGATCTAGACACAATCGAAATTTTTCGTTTCTCTTGACCAAAACGATGTTGTTCAGCAAGGCGTTGGTTCAATTTGCTTTTCAATGACTCCATCGCTTTCCATTTCATTTAAAATTGAAGGAGGTTATTATGTGACTCGATTGGAACTCGTCGCGGCGTTTGCTTTCTAGGCACAACATTTTCTTGTAGTTCAAGTTTCACCTTTGAATTCTCCGAGTCCTTCGAAAACAGATGCGTCTTCCTGGCAAATTCGTACTGCTTCTGAAGAAATTTTGTTTACGTTGAAGCAAAGTTTGATTAAATTCATCTTCTGGCAGGTGCTTGCTGAGAGTAGTGGTGCATGATCTCCGGTCACTATTTCAAAAGTTTCATTGTAAATATTATCTTTATGTTTTAACTGCAACAGTACTTTACCTCATGGCACTATTATGTTATTCCCGAATGCTTGCAATTTTGTTGTTGTTGGCGTTGCTACTATTTTTCGTTGTTGTGTGATACGCTTCAACTTGTTTAGTTCGATTATATTGCAGGTAGTTCCCGTATCTAGAATACATTTGACGTTTCTGAATATGTCACTCTGTTGTCTGATGTCTAAATCAATTGTTACCAGATTAGTGTTGTCGCTTAGTGTCAGTATTAGTTGTTGCTCATTTTGTAGACTTATAACGTGTTTAATGTTGGGTGTTCGATTCTTACTTGTACTCGTATTAGTTGACATACATACAGATGCGTAATGTCCATGTTTGCTACACTTTCTACACACCGCAGATCTCGCTGGGCATTCCCTCAGATTTTCATGGTACTGGTATCTGCAGTATTTGCATAACTGTTTATTATTTCGGTCCATTTGTGGCTTATATGCTTTATTGGTTGCAATTTTGCGCACTCTGCTGACAATGTCGGTAGTATTGCCTGCGTGAACGTTATCCGTACTATGAGATTGTAATTCCCCTAATTGTTTTGCGGCATTTCTTTTGATTTGCAAATATCAATTGCTTTTGACAAAGTAATGTCTGTATCTAGCCAAAGTTTTTTCTTGAGTCCTTTATCTTTTATGGAGCATATTATCTTGTCGAGTAGTATATCATCCGACAAATCTCCGTATTACGTATTTTTATTCAACTCTCGTAGACGCGCAAAGTATTCGTCATAGGTTTCATTTTGGTTTTGAGTCGCTAGGTTGAAAATCGCTCGCTCATACCTTTTATTAACTCGTGGTGTTAGATTCTTCTTGATAGCTTTCAGTATGTTTTCAGCTGTCGATTTTTCTTGCTCGGTTGGAGGTAGATTGCCGTACATTTGAAAAACATCATTTCCTATCGCAGTTAGAAGAATCGCTTTCTTTCTTTCCTCGGGCTTGTTATCGAGTCCACTGGCGATGAAATAGTTGTTCCATCTTTCTTCGAAATGTTTGAAATTCTGAGAAATATCGCCTACCTTGATGTTCAATGGCTCTGGTAGAGGGATATTCACGAAGGCTGTTGCTTGTTGCGAATTCAGAGTTTGCTCCAAAGCCTGAATTCTGCTGGCTGATGCTTGTTGCGTGTTTAGATTTTGTTCCAATGCCAGTAGTCTGCTGGTTAGCACGCCGAGTGCTCGTTTATTTTCGTCTTCAGTCATTTTTCTCGTTTTCATGGGCACTTTAAAAATTTTCACAAAACTGTCACCATGTTTTAAGGTTGCTCGTTTCGTGTGTTTAGCATTGTTTTGTTCATAGGCTTAAAGTTTTATAAAACACACCGAGTTATAATAATTCAAATAGTTTATTCACTAACAGGTATTAAATTTATTTAATACAATTTAATACAAGATATTTAACACTTGATATTGGCGCGATATCACATGATGCGGCTCGAAAGGTTAGGAAAGAAGTGGCCGAAATATTGGGATGCAAATGTGTATAATGGTATATGACTGTATTAGTGAAAAGAGCAAATATATTTCATTTGTATACATATATAACAATATCAATGGAAAGGGCAAAGAAGCCGGGGAAGGTTAAGGGAATTTTAAGGCCGTAAGTTTACCACAAGCGCGGCAATAAAATTAGCCTCATTACTTAATTGTCATACCTCGTATAGTATGTCTCAGCAAAGAAAATGAGATATTTTTTGTTATAACACTACAGCCCTTTTTGGGCCTTCAGTTCGAATATCTCGTTGTCTTGATCGTATATATCTGTACTCGAGAAAGTGATATGGTCAGTATCACACTTTGGTTATGCGTCCGTCCACCCAGCTGCGATACGTCCTGAGTTTAAACCAGTACGGATTATAACTAAACGGACTTATAATCCGTCCGAAGAATCAATCACTTGAAACAAATTGCATTGTCACCAATGGGGAAATGAGAAATAAGATGTCATTTTCCAAAATAACATCTATTATTTTGGACATCATTTTGATTAATGATGTCTTCTCCGTCCTGGCCACTGAACAAATTTTAAACAACCGATTTTATTTAATATCACCTGATTGACCTTCGTACAAAGTTTGATGAAAGAGTGAACCACCAGATAAACTTTGATTTTAACAACATAGTGTAAATTTTTTTGACAATACCGTAAAAATAAATTGTCGAACACATGCATAACCATTTTCGTTAATTGTTCAAGATAGTAAAAAGAATATGTCAACCTGAAAAAATTTTCCTCATTGCCCTACAATAACATAAAATTATACAAACAAATACCTCTTTGTTGGTCACATAAAACTATTTTGAATTAATTTATGGCTTTCATATCATACTATACACAATAAAAGTTAACATCATAAATATTAATGTTAATATTCATTCTTGTTTGAAATTGCTTTTACTTTCTAGCCGAAAATTTTTAGGTCAAAGTCAAAAGAAACCGGCTCAGGAAATTTCTCCCGTCTAATGGAAACCGCAAACAACGCTTTACGGAAGCAAAAAAGTCTTCGATAAATGACATACACTGTATTTTTCGCACGATAGCATCAATGACGAGGTATTATTTGATAGACACCTGTAAAATTGGCATAATGCGTGCGAATTTCCGTGGTGAAGCGTAAAAAATCAAAATGATCGTTAGTGGTACTTGCAGATAAATATTTATCCGATTGATTAAATTTCATGAGTGTGATTTTAAAAATATCTTTGCTGGTATGTGCTAAACTGATGGAGGATTTTGTTTTACTTTACAATAGCTCACTTCAGTAAATTATGCATAGTTAATATTTTTTGCTAAAGCTAGTGATGTAAGAGGTAATTCTCTCGAAAACTTCCTAAAATATCCGGCGTCATACATTCTACACCTGTGCATAAAAAGCTGCATTACCAGCCCACGGGTACCGCCAAAATAAACATAAAAGTGCCTATGCAAATCCATTAAAAAGTTACTGAATTATTTAACACCTAGCGAATAAACATGCAATATGGTCATGAAAATTAATACCTCAATTATCTTTCTTTTGGTAAAAAAAAACTCCTTTACACTTTCCATTACGTTACCTAATCTACTAGTGGCTAGATGTAAGTTGCATTTTTTCGCATGTTTACACATATGCAACCAGCAGCCTTCCTCATTGAAGATGCATGATTAAAATTTATCACACAATTAATAATTACGTTCCTCCAAAGTTGATATATCTACTTCAGCAATGGTTAACTATCCGGAAAATCATGTGTTAATTATCATTTCGATTAAGTGGTTTCATGCCTATTAATCTGGAACATTATGGAATACGATTGCGCGCTGCTAACCAAATGATCACTTTTCGATCGGAACTAAGATGTAAGCACATAAATGATGATGTGGAAAATTTAGTAAACCAGATGTTTGATGGAGAATTAAAGAGGAAATGCTTTGATTAGTAAATGGGGATGTATTGCTTTAGAAATAAAGCTTTCATTTCTGATATTCACAATTTACTGGAATGATCGGCTTTTGAATACCTTTTTCAAAGCATTATATTTTTTACGGAGCCTTATTAATGGCAATGTAGTATAGGGTTTTCCAATAAGAGGTGTTATTTTGATATTATAAGAAAAATGCTATTTTTTAATATGATTGATCGGACGTTTATTTCATTATAAAGAAAAAAAGGTATGGCGTTAATAGTGGAAAATAACATCAGGCAAATGATCATCACGACCACGCTTACAGGACCATATCTTTTTCATGAAATTTTCCATAACCAAATCGCAAAGTGGCTGCCCTATGTCCTCGATAGCCTCACGAATTCCATCTTTGAGGTCTTGAATCGACGCTAGGCTGTTGGCGTAAACCTGCTCTTTCCCGTGGCCCCATAAGAAGAAGTCGCAAAGTGTTAAATCACAGAGATCTATTCAAAATAACACCTCTTATTGGAAAACCCTAAATTTACTCGTATATACAAACCAACTGTCTGAGCGTCGCTGCGTTCAGAATGTTAATCTTTTAATTTGTTTCCCGTGAATCTTCGGACAAACTTTGAGCCCAGTGTCCACCCGATAAATACCCATCCCTCACTAAACTGTGATAATGATAATATTACCCACAAGAGCGTCGTAAAGCCCAGCTTTGTGTATTTTATAAGCTGTAGGTCTGACAAAAGTAGTCCACGTGGTGTAGTGGTTAGAGCACTCATCCCGTAAGCCGAAGGTCCCTGGTTTGACCCTCGTTGGCGGCAATGAGTTTTAGTTCGAGTGATTCTTTGGACCGACTATAAGCCCGTTCAGTTATGATACGTGCTGGTTCAAAATCAGAACGTATCGCAGCTGGGTGGACGATTACACGGCCAAAGTGTGATACTGACCATATCGCCTTATGGAGTGCCTATACATTTGATCATGATAATGAGATACTCAAAGTATCTCTAAGCAAAGGCCTGAAAGGGGCTGTATTGCTACGAAAAAAATCTCACAAATCAAATTTAAAAAATCAAATGAGTAAGATTTGTAGGAGTTATTACTAGAATTTTAAATGCAAAATACAGGTAAATAGAGTTCTCACAAAAAATTCAACTAAATATTTCCAAAGGCCAAAACAAAGAATTAGAAGTTTAATGTAGCATCTAGGCTTTTTTAATACTGCGATTTCACCGTCATTTTTTGGGCCTACTGATCTTGTTCTTCTTCGCTTTCTCGCACTCAAATGCTCGGTGTACTTTATCCACTTAATCGGTCATGCTTTCTTTTGTGCCGTTCAAATCTTTTCCTAATTTTAGGTGCAAATTGTACGCTTGTAGTGTTACTTCCGATTGCTTCGCATAAAGTCGGTTTATTTATTTATTTATTTATATTTATTTATGTATTTATTTACACTATTTTACAGATCTGTGAATCCAATTACAAAGTAGGTAATGAAATATAATATAATATAATTCATGCGAATAAACAAAGTTATATTAAGAAAACAGGTTGAAGTAGCAGGAAGATGCTCCTGCCAGAAGGGTTTTGTAAAACAATTAGTAAATCAAACAATATATCCTGACCAATATACAGATTCCATAAATTGAGTTCGAAAAGTTATTATGGTTATTATGATTTTAAACTCGCCACTATTATGTTTCAAGTGTTTTGACCCCGTCGCTTGATTAGTAATGATAACACATGAACATTACAAACCATTTCTAAATTTTTATCAAAATTCCTACATATTTGTAGTGTCTAGGTCCGTTGCAAGCGTGTATCTCCCTAGTATCACGTGTTAATGTTGTTGTAATTGTTAGATATTCAATCGGCTGTAACTTAGCTGTTTATTGTTCAGAAAACTTAGATTTTAGATTTTGGGAAATTTAAGGGTATTCTATAGACAAAAAAGCAAAATTTATAAAATGTACTATTATTAACAAAGTTGATCGAATTTCAACTTCTAAGGTATTTGTTGCCCTTGTGAAGGAAAAATTGTCAGTTAAAGTACTGTTTTGAGAAGCTCTTATAAAGAAATTTCATTTGATACTCATATCGGCTACCTTTGACGAAATTTTTTGTTCAGGGGCCACTCCCCCGTACTGTAATCATCGATTCATGGTAAATTTTTTTGAATCCTAGAATAGTTACAAAGCCCTCTGCTAGGAGCTCTCTCCTGCCTCCTCGACTTGTTTCACGTATGAGTATTAATTGTAGGTACTCATCTTCAGTCATTCATTAAATTGAATCAAGACTTAAAAGCATGCGCCTTAAACGTTGAAGTTGGGAAAAAATAACTCAAAATTATTCAATCTTTGCATTTAAAACAGCCACTATTTTGCTTTACGATTACTTATACCGCTAGCTGTGCCAATTCTCAAAGAAATTAATGATACCTATCATTCCTGAAATTTTCATGCAAATCCTAGCAAAGCTGTAGTATCTGAGTCGATAAAAAGCGCATATTGTTCCATAGCCATATGTTATCATAGTAATACAGCGCATATTGTTCCATAGTAATACGGGAAAATTCAAATCACTATAATTTCATAAAATACCATTCGATCTTTATGAAATTTTCAATAGTCATCTGTGTACTGAGTTTCATCAAATTTAAGGGCACAGTTAAGATTTTATTCAAGAAAACATAAAATCGATAAATCATACTATTACTGACAAAGTTGAGTGAATTTCGACTTCTCATGTATTTGTTGTTATTGTACTCATAAAGGCCTACATTCATGTTTTTTTTCAGATTTTTCGGGTCAAAGGTGGGGGGGACACCAAATTTTCGTACATTTCCCCTTCCCCTGCACCCCTCGAAGCAAAATTTGTCATTTTAAGACCTGTTTTGAAAAGTTCTCATCAAGACCTTTCATTTGATACCCACATTGCCTACATGCGATGAAAACTTTTTTTCAGGGGCAGCTCCCCTATATGGGGAGACCTCCCTTAAAGACCTTTTAATTTTTTTTTCGTGTTGAAACTTTGAAGAGGGCATCACTTCGCACCTACTCACAAAATCTTATGTTTCTAGCTTAAGTAGTTTGCGAGAAAAAGTGGTGTGACACACGGACGGACGGACGGATGGACAAACGGACAGACGGACAGACAGGACGCGATTTTATAGGGTATTGTAAAATGATTTTACAATACCCTAAAAAGAACAAGAATATAAAATACTAATAAACTATTGGAAGCTTAGCAGAATATTATGCAATATGCTTTTAAAAGCGTTTAAGGAATGTGGCAGAGGACCCAGCTGGAGCTCATTGTAACGACGTGATACGCGTACTAAAAATGAATAAAAATAAATATCGGTACGAGCAAAGGGCACAAAGAATATGTCAGTTGAACGCGTTCTTGAGGTGGGACGTATATAAAGCCTTTCACGAAGGTTGGATGAAAAAATACCGTGATATAATTTAAATAAGCAGCACAGGTCTAAGAATTCTCTCCTATTTTTGAGTGATGGAATGTTTAGAATCTGTAAGCGCTCATTGTAGGAGCTGTAAGTGAGGTTATATTTGTAGAATAGAGATCGTGTGAATTTAAGCTGTACAGTTTCAACAGCATCCGATAGAATGGTATAGTGAGGAGACCATACTTGGGAGGCATACTCAAAGATTGACCGGGCTAGAAGTACGAATAGATGGACGCTGGTTGAAATGCTAAAAGACTTGCAAGAGGATCGTAAAATAAAAACAGCGACACGTGAAGCTCTAATGGTTATGCATGAAACATGGATGTTAAATTTCAAACCTGGGTCAAATACTACTCCCAAATCTTTAAATTTGTCCACAAGTGCGAGCACCGATCCATCAATCTGGTATTCATATAAAACTGGATGAATTTTGTTGGTGAATCTCATGTGACAACATTTAGAAATGTTAAGAGGAAGTAAATTACCTTGACACCAATTTTGGAGATTGTCAAGATCATTTTGGAGGTATAAGCAGTCTTTGCTTGAGTGAATGGGGCGATAAATTTTTAAATCATCAGCGTAAAGAAGACAATTAGAGGAGAGGCATTGGGGAAGATCATTAATTAAAATTTTGAATAGCAAAAGGGCCTAAAATTGATCCTTGAGGAACACCAGATTTTGGGCTAAATGAGTCTGACGAAAAAAAATTATTCCATGTAACGGTGCAGGAGCGGTGGGATAAGAAGCATAAGATACAAGAGAGGATAGAGTCGGAAACGCGGAACGATCGGAGCTTGTTAGCCAAAAGGCCATGACCAACACTGTCAAAGGCTTTAGCAAAATTGGTGTATATAATATCGACTTGTTGACTTTTGTTAAAAGCAAGAGAGATGGTATTCGTAAGTTCTAACAAATTAGTTACTGTCGAACGACCTTTAATGAAGCCATATTGTTCATTTGCAAACAGGATACTGATTTCATCGTGTATTCTGCTATGCACAATTCTCTCAAGGAGCTTGCCAAAGCAAGACAGCAAAGAAATCGGACGATAGTTAGAGATTTCACTTCGATCTCCGGACTTATGGATCGGAAAGATGTTAGCATGCTTCAAGACGTTAGGGAAGCAGGAGTAAGAAAGGCTCATATTGAAAATTATTGATAGTGGGGTAGATAATGAAGAAGATAATGACTTAGCGAACAGATTTGGTATTCCATCAGGACCCGGACCACCATTAAAGTCAAAGGTAAGCAGTACATTTTCAATTTCCGATGGAGAGGTAACGATAGAATGCATAATATGGGAAGGAGAAGGACACGATGAGTACATAGTGGGGTTGGAAACATTAAATCTGGAGGAAAAAAATTGAGCGAAAAGGTCATAGGTAGCGTGCCCGTCAGAAGCTTGGCAATTACGCCATGAGAAGATATTAGGAATATGGGATGTTGTTTTCAGAGAATGTATGTATGTCCAAAAGGGCTAAGGACTATTAGATTGCAGTGATGTTTCAATCATATAATAATAAGATCGCATTGTGTTCTTAACCGCTTTTTTGACTTCTTTACGAAGCAGTTGAAGGTTGGTGAGGTCAATGTTCGAGTTGGAACAATGAAGTTATTTGCGCGCCTGGTCCTTCAAATAGAGAACGTCTGAGACTTCAGTGGAAAACCAGCTGCGGCTCTTTTGCCGAGGGGATCAGCAGATAGCGCTGAATTAACATCTAGCTTCTGTAGCATTGAATCCCAGTCAGTATTATCCAGCTCAAGCTGAATGGCTGCATCGTTGGCTTTGCAGAAATTAAATCTTGGGGAGAAAGGTGTGCGTTTGGACTGAGGTGCAAGAAAAGATAAACGAACCTCAAGCGGAGGATGATGAGGATCAGGTCTTACATATTCAGAGGGGGATTTTGTGATCGAGGAGATAGAGGCAGGATTCGTAGTAAGGATGAAATCGAGAAGTTGATTGTTTGCGTTTGGGATCATTTTTAATTGCGATAGAGAGCAAAGCGATAAAAAGAGAAGAAAACAGGATAGAGAGATCATTGAAGGATGAGAGGGTATGAGAGCTTGAGTCCCACCTTAGGCAGGGCATGTTAAAGTCCCCACAGATTAAAATATTGTAAATTGTATTTATTTTGAATTAAGGAAGGATGCACTTCCTGAAAGTATCAAACGGGCGGAAAGAGCCCTAAAGGAGTGCAAGGACATATTGGGTGAAATATGAACTTGAGAGTGAGCAACTCCGTACTTTCAAGAATTAAATGCCAACCAAAGATCCACAAGAAGGAAATGGAGATGAGAGAAATCATAACATCAACAAATGCTCCAACATCAAAATTAGTAAAGTGGCTACTGCAGGAATTTGAACATATGGGGATTTTGACCAATAAATACTCCGTCAAAAACCGAGATGAATTAATTAAAAAGCTTATGAAGTACAATCGTTTACAAAGTGAAGATAAAATGGTGTCTTTTACGTCAAGGTTCTATTTCCAAGCGTACCAGTGAAGCAAGCTCTCACGCTCTTGAAAGATCAACTCATTTCAAAAGACTCAACAGTGGAAGGAAGAAGAAAAGCAAGAAAAATCATAAAGCTGACAACACTGTGCATGTCTGAAAATCATTTCACCTTCAGAGGAAAGTACTACAAGCAGAAGTCTGGAGCACCGATGGATAATCCTCTGTCACCATTTTTAAGCGAGATTATTATGTCCTGGATTGAAGAAATAATGAAGCGAGATGGCATAATGCCCAAACTTTGGGTTCGATATGTAGACGATATTTTCGCCACAGTAAATGAAAAAGACCTAAATGAATTGCTGCCGAAATTAAATAATATCCACAAAAACATCAATTTTACAATTGAGGAAGAAAGAACAAAGAACTACCTTTCCTCGATTTGAAAATTATGAGGGTTAGCGAAATATTAGAATTGGACATATACCGAAAAAATACAAGCACTCAAAAAACCGTACCAAGAACATCAAATCATGCATACTCACAAAAAGTGGCATCTTTCCGAGCATGGATACATAAGATGGTGTCAGTACCACCGAGTATGGAAAACCGGATGAAGGAAATAAGTTATATCCTAGATATAGCAAAGAAAACGGATATAAAGTAGGGATGATCTCAGGTATAATGAAGAAAATTGAACAAAGGAGAGCACGAGATAGCTTTACTATGCTCTACACGCAAAATAGAAGGCAACAACAAAGAGCAGCGGTCGTAAACTCAGAACTAACCGGAAACTTAAGCAGATTACTCAAGCAAGTTAACATCCAGCTAATTTCAAGCAGCGTCCAATTTCAACTTAAAAGTAGGCTCACAAATGCAAAGGATAGCAAGAAGAAAGATGAGAAGTGCGGTGTATACAAAATTAAATACAAACACTGTGATAAAGCATACATTGGAAAAACAAAACGAATGGTTAAAATAAGATTCGGGGAGCACACTAAGAAGGCATAATCGGCGATGAAGCGAGGAACCGCGAGCAACGTTAAATCTTCAGTACTGAAACACATTTGCGAAGAGACATCAAATAGCATGGGACGACCTAACGGTAGTGGAAGAAATAATAAACATGCGAAAACTGGACGCGTATGAGTCATTGTGGATCATGAAGCAGCCAACCGAAACGAAACACAACGATGACCTAGGAATTGGATACTATAGGCTCCTGGATATGGTGAAATAGCGTTCTATTGTTTTCTATTGTACTAATAATAATTAAAATTACTCATGTAATAAATAATAATAATTAGACCTTAAGCAATAATAAAATAATAAAAAAAAGGCCAAATAATTAAGCTAAGAATAATATTAAGATATAAAGGTAATAAAAAACAATAGCAATTAGACCTTAAGCAATTAGACCTTAGGTAATTAGAATTTGGTTAGTATAAATATGCTCGAAAAGGTCTTGTGATCTCAGTAAATAATTGACACTGAAGAAGGGAGCAACTTACTCCCGAAGTATATGTTTGTCGGAAAAAACAAAATAACAGCGTTTAAATGAAAAAGATGAAAACGCAGGATAGTCTGGAAGCGCTAAATATTGGAAAACACACAGAGTATAACTTATTAATATTATTATGACTAGCTCGAGAGAAGCCCCGAAACTAGCACCGCTACCATTATCGATAAAAAATTTCCAAACAAGAAAAAAAATAAAAACTTAACAAACAAAAATCGTTAATGGCAGCCCTATCGTGACACAATCTAGCGAAGCAATTGCTATATTGTTGCAGCCAGAGAGAGGCGGTCTAGATGAAAACGAACGAAATAACTGGTGGCAACGGGTTGATTGCTCTATATTCGGGATGTGTGTCAAGCGGGAGTTATCCATGCGGTACGCGACTATAAACATATGCTAACACTAGTTCTTATTTGAGAAAAAGTTTAGGAAAAAAACGAACTTAATTTACTTTCAACAGTCCACCAGTTTTGTTTTGAATAATAACCCGAATGCATCTGTAATGATTTGGAGTGTATAAACAAATGTCCAAGAAGGACTGCAGCGACGGTCTGCTGCCTCATTGTGTGAGAATGGTGGTGCTCGTCGAGATTGGCCTTGTCTAAGGACGCGTGAATGTGCTGGTAGGCTAGCATTGCGGTGTCATGGGGTGAGTCATTCTCCCCAGCACAAGGGCCCACTTCCAAAATATTTCGCATTCTCGAATTTATGAATGACACGACTTGGTCCGATGGTGTCGAGGCCGAGGTAACCTACTAAGCGTGGAGATTGCTGAAGCATGCGACAAACTGGGCCTGGCTGAAACAGATGGAGAATATTTCAGGCGGAAGCGGTGCCCCCTCGCACCCCCCTTCGTATCAAGATCTATTGTAAACCTAACCAGATATTTTTTAGTTGAATGAAAAACTCATGCAAACATAATTCGCATAGCCTTTTCCCTCAAATGAAAGCCATAAACGTTGCAGATTTATGTTATAGTCTTATATGATGGAATCACATAATACTACAACATAAATAAGCACGCACCCTAAAGGCCTCTCACCCTGCAAGAGCACGTGTAACGCCAGAATAAGGGGTGATCTCACCCAATGGCTAGCTCATGAGTAAAGCGGCCAGCCAACGTGGCGGGTCCCATACCCGGTCAGGTTTTAAATTGAATAAAACGACCGAAATTGAAAATTTAGCTTTCCATTTTTATTTTCAATTCTTTTGTTCTAGATTTTTCTTTTCAAAATCGTTTGAATGTACGTAATCATAAATGAGTTGAGTAAAAAGTACAACAATCCATCTATATTTAGGCATAAATAAACAAGTTGGGCAAACGGACCTACGCTCATGTCAGAAGGGTTTTGTATTCAATTTACAAAATGGAGTCACCAGATCGAATCAAATCAAGAAACATGTCAAAGACGATTTTATTGGAGAAAATATGAAATACGAAGATCATACTATTATTAACAAAGTTGATCGAATTTCGACTTCTGAGGTTTTTGTTATTCTTATACTCATAAATATATCCCTTGATAATTATTTCAGATGTCCATTCGCGAGGGAGGAAACACAATTTGTTCGAATCCTAGAATGGTTACAAAGCCCATTTGCTAAGAGCTCTCTCCCGCCTCCTTGACTTGTTTCACTTACGAGCATTAATTGTAGGTACTCATTTTCAGTTATTCATTAAATTGAATCAAGTGTTCAAAGCATGCACCTTAAACGTTGAAGTTGGGAAAAAATAACTCCAAATTATTCAACCACTATTTTGTTTTACGTTTGCTGATACCACTAGCTGGACCGATTCTCAAAGATCGACATGACACCTATCATTCCTGAAATTTTCATGCAAATCCTAGCAGTCTGAGTCGGTAAAAAGCGCATGTTGTTCCATAGCCATATGTTGCCATAGTAATAAATGCAGCGCATATTGTTCCATAGTAATACAGGAAAATTGAAACCGCTATAACTTCGCTAAATATGATTCAATCTTTATGAAACTTTCAGGATAGATTAATCTTCTAAATAAGCATCTGTATACTGAATTTCATAGAATTTAAGGGTACCGCTAAGATTTTAATCAAGAAAACATAAAATCGATAAATCATACTATTACTAACAAAGTTGAGTGAATTGCGACTTCTCACGTATTTGTTGTTGTTGTACTCACCAAGGCCTACATCCCTGATTTTTTTTAGATTTTTCGGACCACAGGTGTCCAATCGCGAGGGGGGGGCACAAATTTTTCGTGTATTTCCCCTCCCTGTGCACCCCTTGAAGCAAACTTCGCCAAACTAAGACCTGTTTTGCAAAGTTCTCATCAAGACCTATCATATGATACCCATATCGGCTACTTTCGTGAATTTTTTTTTTTCGGGGGGCCACTCCCCTATATGGGGAGACCCCCTTAAATACCTTATAAAAATTTTTTGTAGTTGAACTTTGAAGAGAACACCACTTTACACCTACATACGAAATTCGATGTTTCTAGCTTAAGTAGTTTCCGAGAAAAATTGCTGTGACACACGGACGGACGGACGGATGGACGGACGGATGGACAGACAGACGGACAGACAGGACGTGAAACTAGTAGGGTTTTAAAAATTGTTTTACAAACCCCTAAAAAAGTTCCAATAATTTGTGTAAATTTAGGCAAATAAAGGTACAATAATTTATGTAAACTTAGGCAAATAAAAACGGTTGTTACCCAATCTCCTCCGACGAGCGTTCGTGTTCGGGGTGGGCGAGGCCTTAGTAACGTATATCACAAAAATTTAAAACTATGTCAAAAGGCTAAATGCATGGTGTTTGTGGGGATTTAAATCTACCTGATTATTGTTTATGACTTTTGAGTTATGACTTTTTCTGTATGATTTGCCGTATTTGGTATTTTCGATTTGAAAAACGACGACAACGACAGTGAAAAGTATATTTAATATGAAATTCATTCACCACGTGATCGTGTAAATGTTTTGTTATAATAGAAAATAGGGCTTTGATTTCTATATTTCATCACTTCGAGCTTATCTTGGAAAGTTATCGACAAGGAATTCCTTTTTCGTTCATGATGTTTATACAGCAACATAAAAATCTCAAAGTAGATTTTAGATTTTTCGACTACTGGTTATACGAGCTTAAAACATATGAACGAACGCTCACGAAACCACCTGAAATGCAGACGAAACCGACATAGCACAACTTTCTTTTTTTACATGTCATCCGAGCTTCATGCATTTGCAGAAAACACAAGTAAATATATTTCCTGGGGCCACTTGTGCATTTTTCGTCGTGTCAATTCGTTTGTGTGAAATTCACTGCACTTTGCAAGCACTGAGTCCAGCTCGCACGGAACAAACGTCTCCTTCCAATATTACTCCATCGATCCGACAGCGACTACCCAAATCCAAATCCAGTTCCTTCTCATAATTCGCGTTCTTCTCTGCTTAGTTCCAAGCAGAAATTCATCCACATGGAATCACTCACTTGCGCTCGACAATCTCCACCACTGCCTCCGAGCCCCACAATTCTAAATTTCATGCGACCTTTACAACCACTGCGAATTCCGGGACAGCTGTTGAGCCTCCATCCGCATTGAATTTTCAGCCGACTGAATTCCTTCCCAATAAGCGTGCAGAATGGGGCCAAAAATCTTGCAATCTCTTCTTATTTGCATGTTCCTTTTGTCATTTGCCGCTTGTCTGAACTGAATCCAGCGAACCAACGGTTGAATGTCAACCACACAGATTCCTATACATTTGATCATTCATCTCTTATGTAATTTTAATCCTAATTTTGGGAAATCGGCGAGTACAAGCAATATATGAATTATAAAGGTGATGTAGTAACAACTGAATTCACTTGTAATCAGAATTCCCTTGGGTGTCGGTGAACAGTGCATGTGTTTCAATGACAAAACGACGTTGATAAAGGAAGTCTATTCATAGGATCGGGATGAGTAAGCTGTGCAATGTTTTGTGGTGTTTCAGCGATGAAAAGACGATAATGGCCAATTTTATGTTTTTGATAGATAACGAGCTCGAGGCAACCATAATCGTACACCCAAAGAATGTGCTGATAAGTACAGTAGAAAATCACTCAAATACAATAGTATTAAATTATCAGCACAGCTGGCTTAAATGAAACTGTGTCGCGATTATGAAATTGAAGCCAACTATTCGCGAAAGATGCACGGTGGATTCGCGGTCACGCCTCTTGGTCATAAATTAAATTTGATTCTCGGCGCGCACACTAGATAAACCTTTCATTCCTGAGCTGCTTGATGTAAACACTTGACTCACTACACTTGCGTAGAGCCAGCGATGGGACACTCATCAATTCTTCGCTACGTGTCGCCAAGCGGATGTCCTCTCGATTGTTAACCCACTCGTACATGTAATGAAATTTTTGATTGCACCCAAACTAAAATCACAATCATGCAAGTGCCCGTACATTACCGGTAGATTGACTTTCGTATTCAAAGTTTGGTTCGACGCAAGACTCGTCCTTATACCGACAGTCCAGTGAACAAGTACTTTCCGTTCAAGTACTCGCCAAGAACTAGTTCTTCTGTTGCAACGGGGGTTTCTCGGCGAACTTACTCATGCCGTCAATTGTAGTTTGCATTGCGGGCCAATGCAATCCGTTGGATCAAGCATTATGTTGGTTTTCGAGCAGTTTGCCTAGGTGACTGCTCGATTACTACATATCTGAGAAAATAACATGAAACGCTATTATTTTTGGCTCAAGCAGCAGCAAAAATTTCGAATTTATTGTACGAAAAAAGGGCGCAATGTACGAGTTGCTAACATGTGTTTTCGTTTGTACCAAACTAAGAAACAAATCCTTGTTTATTTCAATATCAATGTCAATTTATAATTTTAGTTACTGTGTTTTTATTCCCATATGCTAAAAATTCGTTAATTCTACAGTGATTTGTGAATAACCATGTGTGCAAGAATTATCTTTTGAATATGACATTAAACGAATCTATACCGAGACTGTAACAAAGTTCACCGTTTTTGATGTTATTCAAGTCCAACAAAGTTCAAAGATAATTCAATTGTTTCAATAGAAATACCTTTCAGCGATTTCCGTTGAGTGCCTGATGCAAATGTTTCATTTTTAATGAATATAACATTTATGTTTGTGTGGTTAAAGTTCTGAGTTAATAATAGAAAAAATCCATTCACGGATCTAAATTAAACATTACCGAAAAGAAGAAACGAATTTAAAATGTTCGTGGAAAAAATTAGTGTTTACGTTTCCCAGCGAATTAATATTTTACAATACGTGTATAAACTGAATTCACGATAGTGGAAGCACTTATGGATACCAAGTCAAGAACGTATTCAATAAAACAAATAGGAGAAATTTTTATTTTGTGTTAAACATCTTTCAACTAAATTTAAGTCTATCTCATAAACGTCTTGAAGTCAGCAAAGCAAAAATAATCTGTTTTTATTCTTTGAAATCTATCAAAAGTCTTCAACTTTACATTAAAAAACAAAATTTAATTTTGAAAAGGACTCTCTCGCTCTTGTACCAGTTAACCAGATTCTGATAAATCGAAATATTTAAACATTAAAGGAACTAATAAAATATCTCTCTCTTTTTAACGCGGAAAGAAGGACAATAAAAAATTACACGCATGCACGGTTCTGTTCCTAATTAAACGGCAAAACAGTAGCATCAAGTTATTATAATGCAAATGGAATTACACGATTGAAGTTTACAGAGTGAAACAAATATAAATTAAATTATAAATTGGAAGCAGAATTAATCTCTCTACACCCAACCACTTATAAATCATCTGAAAATAACTGAACGTACTTATTTAGTATTACGTATAAATAGTCAATTTAATGACATGCATCAAGGCAACACTACGAATAAAAGCCCTTGCCCCCCCTCCAACAACGAGCGCTTGTCGGAGGAGGACTGGATGAGTACCCGTTTTGGTTGATAATAAAAAAAATTTTTTACATCATTAATTAAATAATTAAAGCAAAATGAGTACAATCAATTAAAAAAAGAAAATGGGCGGTGGTTCAATGAACTGTAAATAACATTTATTTCTCCAAAATTCAATTATTTTTTTTAAGATTATTGAATGAAAATGATTATTTGCTCAAATTTATGCTGACAAAAATACCGCAATTTTATTGCAGCGATGTAAAAGTTGTCCCAACTGTGTGTTTATTTGATACTTTATTGTGATAGGACACAACAATAATTAATTGACAAATATGATGATATGCACACAATAATTGTAATGGTTTTACACGTCTCGTATGCTGGTTCGGGAGAGATTTTCCGAAGGAAATCTCAACCGATCTCTTATCCGTTCAAGACGTGAAATCTTGGAACGTGACAACGGACTGTACCAATCGGGTCGACATAACCGGACACTCTTAGTCTACTCAGAGGTGGCTGCTAGCTAGTTCGGAGAGGAGTTTCGGTCGCAGGCCTTATGCGAGCAGACTGAGTCCGAATTACAAAACTCAGCCACTGGTTCAAATGCCCGATTTAAAACGCGTCAAACAACTTTCAATGACTCTAATTCAACTTGTGTGAATCCATTTCAGGAAAAATAACAAAGACAACCGCTAGTGAAAAAAAATACGCACCCCTGGATATTGCCGACGTGGTGCCCGAAATCACCTACTCGAATTCAAACCGAAAAAAGAACTACTCTTAAAAAAACGCAAACTCAATTGATGGCACCGCGTACCGACCGCAACGCGAAATTGACCATTCGGGGATTGCTGAAACCCTACCCTCTTGGTGGCATACTCACCTTTGGCTGACATTATTCTGCTCTGCGGATTTGATGGAAAGGAAAGACGTGAGTTCTATCTTAGCAAAGTATTTTAATATTTCTTGGAATCCAGATGATATTATACACTTTGGCAATTCATTATAATTTCTTACAACTTCAAGTGATCGAGGAAGACACCATAGTACGAATATTTTAAATGGTAAAAATTCTATGAACAAAATAATTTCTAAAAACTTATTTGAATGAAGTTTTTTCCACTGAAATTTAAGGTAACTGTTGATTATGATTAATTAAAAATATTACTTCTATTAGTTTTGTAAAAATTATCTTTCTAACTAATGTAAAGTCATTCATTAAATGCAAACTAACCTTTAATGCATGTTCCTTTTTGTTTTTTTTTCCTCAGAAAAAAAAAATTAACAGAATCGATTCTCTTAAGCTGATTAAACTTAAATCTTTAATGCCTCATGGATTTACCTATCTTTTACTTATCCACATTTGTTGGCTTGAAATTGTTAATACAAAAGTTTTTTTTTTAATGATCACTCTATAAGTTCCGATTGGTAGATTGAATCATGCATGATTAAATGTACGATGACACTTAAACTTGCGTAATCTGGGTTTTTGCTTTTATTCATTCATCTATCCTGTCCTAAATTTTTCAATAACTTAAATTTACTTTTTTCAGAACGTTTTTTTCTCTAGTCACAAAGTCCTCTGTTAATTATTAAATTATTGTTTGCAATTTATTTTCAGATTCATTTAGTTATATTTTGTGCCCATAAATATCTACAATATTAACATACTTTGTTTTCTGTCTCCATTTTTGTTACTTTTTAGGTTCAGATATATTCTTATTTGTTTATACCGGAATAGAGAAATTCCCACTATGGATCGCTGAACTGAGGCAAGATAGTTTAGATTGGTAGGTTTGGTTGGTTTAGATATGTATAACAATAAGTAGTTCATAACAGCTTCAAAGTATTGAGACAAATTTACGATTCCCCTCAAAGTATCCTCAAAAAATTGATTTCTGATTGTACACATCGCCATCAATGAGATACGTCTTACAATGAAACTTTCCTAACTTCAGAGTAAATTATTTATACCATATCCTATTTAAAACCGTATTTTATTGTGTTTCTTACTAATTGCCCTTATTCGATTGTAGAGAAATGTTAAGTTTGTAGAAGAATGTCACATAGCATTAAAGAAATTGAATTGATGTGCACATCATTGAAAACATAGTAGGGTTACCGAAATTTACTTCAAGTTCTAGTGAGTCCTTCGCTCGATAAAATTCAACAAAAAAATTAAAATTACTCAAGATTTCTTTTATATAATCTAACTCTGATACTCAATTCAAATAACCAACTTGCATTTATATATATCAACATTTATCTTTGTAAGAGTTCAAAAAACTATCTTCAACTATAGCATAGAAGGGTATTAAAAAAATACGTTAAAATACAGTCCAATTACTCATGTATTGCGAAAGCACATGAGAATAAATGCCTTATAAGCTTATTTTTCTAATTATTCAATCTACTTTGATTCTACTTGATTTCTACAACTACCTACCATAGTTTATCTTCTATTCATTCAGATTTAAAATATCTTTTGTAAATTTTCTTTAAAATACAATAACAAATCGGGATGGATAATCCTTAGTGATTGATGGTACTCCAACTTTTTGTCAAATACATTCTTCTTTTACATTATTTGCTACTTATATATGCACTACAATCATTGATTCTTCATAATAATAGGGTAATTTCAGTCACGTTGGAGCTCCGATGCAATTTTTCGAGCTAATCGTCGTGTTATTTGTCCCCGACAATAGGCCAATCGTTTACTGCAAGCACATATGGGTTAAATAATGGATCAGCAATAAACCCCATGCGTATTATCTCACATTATTCCTTTAAGGAAGTTTCGGAACCCACGTAGGGCTAGGTGCTTTGTGGGTAGGTTTTGCAGTTGCACGCCCAATGTAAATCACTTGTCGACCAGCAACTTCAAACTTGGGGTTAGATGGACCGCCCTTTTTTAGCTGATCTCGTTCGACACATCACTTCACGCCCTTGTTACCGACACTCACAGCGACGATGCGGAGATGCGCACCCTTTTCTACACAAAACTCTTCTCGTGAAATATTGGATTTTCCCTCGGGCAATGGGTCTCATGAGCTAGCCATCGGGCGAGCTCCCCTCTTTTCTGTGTTACAGGTGTTTTTGCAGCGTGGAATGGCCTTCCGCACAGGTTTCTTATTTCTGATAAAGTTTTATATAATTCAGTCATATAAGAGTTTAACATAAATCTGAAACATTTTTCATTTAAAGGAAAAGATCACGCGAGTCACGTTTGTATAAGTTTTTCAATTAAATGGAAAATATATCGCCACGCCTACAATGGATCTTGATCCGCATGGGTTGTGCAAGGGGGCACCACTTCCACATCAACTCTTATTTAGGGGTCGTAAATACCAATGGTAACGACGAAATCACGCGAGTTACGGTATCACCTTCGACATCATCATCATATGTCCAACCATGAATATGGTCAACCATGCATACAACGCAGGTGCAATCATCTCACGTGTACTCAACGTTCCCACGAGCCAGTGAACCTGAGCAACCTTAATTCCATTTATCTAGAATTTCGTCTGGAAATTTATGTGCATCTAGCACTTTTCTAAAACATGTTAAATTCAGTTTTGAAATAATTTAAGTTGAGTTGTAATTGAACTTTTGAAGCGTTAAGATTAAAAATTATATTCTTCCAAATTTAAAACTTTGTTTTTTATTCTCGTCTAAAGACTTTATAACTATAACTGGCGCAGTCGCAAAAGTAAGGGCGGAGGAAAAATAGTTCGTCGAAATCAGAATTTAAATCGATTATATCGGGAGAATACCGGTTTTCGCGGGTTTATAGTTTGAATTAGTGCAAGTGACGAAAGGATATCGTTGCAAAGCAGGCCCGGCGGAAGAAGACCGTCATCAAAGCTAAGAACAAAGAAGGATGAAACTAATAATGCTGGTATTAACGTAAGTCATTGATTTTGGATTGATGCCTCTTCCTTCTCGAAAATCCTCCTCTAAACCTAAGCCCTACACTACACTCCCTTTTTCTAGATTAAGGGATAATAAAACTAGTGAATTAGTGAATTTACAGGAAATTGGTGTCAGTTTAGTGCAATTCACCCAAACTTCGAGTGAAATAAGTGGAAAATTGTATCGGTCTCCAAAATCTAAGCAATTGTAATAGCATTAAAAAATAATTTAACCCAATCGTGTATTAGTATAAGCAATATAACAATAAATAATAACCAATCGAGTAATAATTTAAATAATTTAACAATAGATAAGACCATCGTAGGAAATAATTTGAGTGCTTCCGGTATGGGAAATCCCACAAATACTGTCATTTCCGTAGACTTATTTAATTCCTTTAGGATACCAGATGCAATAAAGGATTTACCAAAGTACGATGGTAATCCTCGATTACTCTTCGATTTCATCGACAACGTTGATGAAATCCTTAGTTTCCTTGAGGTATCTAAAGGTACACCTTATTGGCAGCTTATGTTACGAGGAATCAGGAATAAAGCTGTGGGTGAAGCAAATGAAATACTGAATATGTATGGCACTGAGCTGAAGTGGGAGAGTATTAAAGAAAACTTCATTTTGCACTACTGGGACAAAAGAAATGAAACTTCCCTAATTAAGGACCTTCATCGCTTAAAACAAAATACGGATTCTTTTCAAAAGTTTTATAGCGAAGTGGTGGAATTACTCGCGAGTTTAATCAATCACGTCAATATTCACGAAAAAGATCCAAATGTAAGTGCAAAAAGGGCTCTATTTTCGGAAATTTGCCTCAATACATTCTTAAGCGGCGTAAAAGAACCCTTTGGATCAACCATTCGGGCAATGAAACCCGAATCTTTAGCTACTGCTTACGCATATTGCATTAAAGAGCAAAATATTTTCTACTCGAAATCCGAAAACTCTAAACAAATTCTAAATCCGAAGCCACTGAACACAAATTTTCTTAATCCATTCCCTAAATTTTCGAATATGCAAATAATTCAACCTAAATTTAATACACCGCAACTAAGCCCGCCAAATTTTTCATTTCAACCATTTACACAGCCATATCGACCAAACCAATACAACTTTGCACAGCAACGACCAATGTCCGCAAACCCGTATCAACAACCTGTGCATGGTTTCAGGCCACAATTTAATAATCATCCATTTAATCAAAGTACGCAAAAGCCAGGATTTAATCAGAACTTCCAAAATTTTAATCAAAATTTCAATCCAAGACCGCTAATGTTTTCAAAGCCAAGTCTTCCAAAACCAGAGCCCATGGATATACGAGTATCATCTAGCACAGCTAAACGGGTTCAACCGCAATCGAATCAACCAAGAGATAATTTCTTTAGACTAACAGGACCACCAAGATTCGTATCCAAAGAACTGTTCAACATCGGTGAACAGTCCAATGCACATAATATTTTAGGAACAGATCAAATGGTTCCATCTGATTCTAAATCTCACTATGTTTTAAGAAATCAAACCGATATGGGACCAGATTTTCAATTTGAATACCCGGTTCAATCTCCTCAGTACTACGAAGATCAAAATCAATCTTATTTTCCAAATTTTCTTGACAGCTCATATTACAATGGAAATATACAAGAAGTTGAAGTGGATGATCAAAATTTTGGGTACCCTGCCTCCAACCACCCATCGGGTACTTAGATATTAATACTCACGGTAACATACTTCCTTACGTACATATTTCATCCCCTTTTGGAAGACCATTGAAATTTCTAATTGATACAGGTGCATCTTCGTCTTTCATAAATCCTGAATATGTAAGTCCCCTTAACATAAAGAAAATCAATCCTGTCATAATTAACACTGTTCTCACAAAACATAAGGTAGATCAGGAAGTAACACTACCAAATTTTGTTGAATTCAACCAAGCTGGGTCCGTAAAGTTTTTGGTATTTAGATTTCATGCATATTTTGATGGCCTTCTAGGAATAGATGCACTTAGTGCATTGAATGCTAAAGTCGACGTTGGAAACAAAAGACCTATTACGCAGAACGCCATATTACCCTTAATTTTCAAACCAAATTCGATGTCACCTAAATATACCATTCCATCCCAATCAAAATTAGTAGTAAAATTACCCGTTGATATTGAACATGGCGACATATACATTAAACCATTCAAACCACAACAAAATTTATTAATATCTGAAGGAATATATACCGCCAATGATTGGCACGCATTTGTTGAGGTGTTAAACCTTTCCCAAACTGATCAAATATTACTCCTTGAGCAACCTCTTATGGTTGAAAGACTTTCCAGAAACTACGAAGAAATAAGTAACTTCAATATAAACTATGAAGAGGAAAGTTCACCTCTTGCCCCTTCTGACGACCTCATCGACTTACTACGAGTAGCTCACTTAAACCAAGAAGAACGTAAAGCACTCTGCAAAGTCGGTTGAAAGTACGATGATATATTTCTTAGAGAAGAACAAAACCTCACATTTACAAATCAAGTCAAACATCGTATTAGAACTGATGATGAAATCCCTGTTCATACAAAATCCTACAGATATCCTTTTATCCACAAAGAAGAAGTGCGCAGACAAATATCTGATATGCTAAACCAAGGCATAATCCATCCAAGTTATTCTCCTTGGAGCGCTCCTGTGTGGATTGTCCCGAAGAAATCAGACGCTAGCGGGAAGCAAAAATGGCGGCTAGTCATAGACCACCCCAAACTTAATGCGAAAACAATCAGCGACAGGTATCCGTTACCCAATATGAACGATATTCTGGATAAATTGGGAAAGTCTATGTATTTTTCCACCTTAGATTTGGCAAACGGCTTCCACCAAATCGAAATGGACCCAAGGGATATTCCCAAAACAGCCTTCACTGTTGAAGGAGGGCTTTACGAATATGTACGGATACCCTTCGGGCTGAAAAACGCCCCCTCAACATTTCAACGAGTTATGGACAACGTCTTAAAAGAACTTCAAGGCACCATTTGTCTCGTCTACTTGTGTAATATAATTATATTTTCTACTTCCCTACAAGAACATATTGAGAATCTTAAAAAGGTCTTTGCGAAATTACGTGAAGCAAACCTAAAGGTACAACTCGACAAATCCGAGTTCCCTAAGAAAGAAATAGCTTTTCTAGGTCACTTGATCACAACAGAAGGAATCAAACCAAACCCTGAAATAATAAAAGCGATCCTAAATTTTCCTTTGCCTTAGACCCCTAAAGAGATTAAGTCGTTCGTTGGCTTGTTCGGTTATTACCGGAAATTCATTAAGGATTTCGCTAAACTTACAAAGCCTCTTACACACTGTTTGAAAAAAGGACAAAATATCGAATTCACTCCCCAATATATAAAATCATTCAACGATTGCAGTAATCTGCTTATGAAGGATCCTCTTCCCCAAAATCCGGACTTTAACAAACCTTTTGCATTAACAACGGATGCCAGCAATTTTGCCCTCGGTGCCATTTTATCACAGGGCCCTGTTGGTAGTGACAAACCAATCTGTTATGCCAGCAGGACGCTTACGGATTCGGAAGTAAACTATTCTACTATAGAAAAGGAGCTTTTGGCAATATACTGGGCCACTAAATATTTCAGGCCTTATTTATTCGGTCGTAAATTTAAAATAGTAACCAATCATAAACCCCTCATCTGGCTAATGAATCTTAAAGACCCGAATTCTCGACTCGTACGTTGGAGACTAAAGTTAGAAGAGTTTGACTACGAGATAGTGTACAAACAAGGCATACAAAATTCCAATGCAGATGCTCTAAGCCGAATTCCAAAATTAAATGAACACTCCCCTTCAGAAAAGGTTAATCCCGAACTTAACGTTAACGTAGCCGAAGAAGTAAGAGATGCATCAATAGAGAGTACTCGGAGCACCACGGTACATTCTGCAGATGAAAATCTTTATGATGGAATACCAATTTCAGGAAATCTGCTGAATGAGTTTTCCCTGCCACACACAAACGTTGAAGCCCCATTCAGAAACAAACAACGCCGTACTATCCAAATGCTAGACTTTTCAGAACAAAGCATTGTCGAACTATTTAAGAGATTCGTTCCCTCCAATCGTCTTACTGCCATTTACACTACAGGCGAAATTTTTAAAACGGTCCAAAAAGCATACTCTAAACATCCAATAATCCCAAGTTAATTAGATGCACATCAATCGTCAAGGATATCCCAGAAAACGATGAACAAGATGCCCTAATAAACGATTATCACCAGAAAAACAACCATCGCGGCATCAACGAGACCCTACTTCGCCTCAAAAGAAAATACTATTTCCCTCACATGAAAACCAAAATTACACAAATCATCAATAATTGCGAGCAATGCCAAACCCCTAAAATACGACAGACGCCCACCAAAACCAACATTTCAATGTCCTGAACCACCCACAAAGCCTCATGAGGTTATACATACAGATATTTACACAATAGACAAACAATACATTTTTACGATCATCGACAAGTTCTCCAAATATGCTGCTGCGTATATCTTACCAGCAAGAAACAGTTTATCCGTCATAAAATCTTTAAAACATTTCATTAGTCTCCATGGGATACCAGAAAACATTGTTACAGTCGTAACAGATCAGGGAACTGAATTCACCTTCATAATCTTCAAGGACTTTTGCAAACAATATAGCGTGAATCACCATACGACCTCATTACAACAAACTAGCAGCAATGCCCCCGTAGAAAGATTCTATTCTACGTTAACCGAAATATACAGAATTGTATATTATAAGAACAAAGATAAGGATCCCGCAGATATATTGAACGAAGTTATTACAAGCTGCAATAATGCAATACACTCATCAATCAAATATACAACCTTCGAATTTTTCTACGGTAGAACATATAAATTTAATAATAATATACAATCCTGTAGTAAACACGAATATTTAGAACAACTAAGACTATTTCAAACTAAATTACAAGCAGAAATCAAAGCGCATCTTGAAGAACAAACACAGAAAAGATTAAGGAAATTAAATGAAAACAGATAAGATCCTGAAATTCCAAATGAAGAATCTATAGTGTATAGGAAAGAATGTAGGAGGAAATGGGTCAGGCAAGATTGGTTACGTCCTATAGCAACCTAATACATATAATACAATTAGATAAATATAAAGATAATATAAACAGAATTTCAAGCTCACTTCAAACTTTCGAAAATAACACAGACCTAATTGATTCCTTAAAAATAACAGAAAGTAAACTCAAGGAAGTCAGTAACAAATTGTCCTTAATAATGCCTGGCAGACGCATGAAACGCGGACTAATCAATGGATTAGAAACAGTTATTAAAGGGATAACTGGCAATTTAGATGCTAACGATGCTGTTGAGATTAATAATCAAATAAATAAATTACTAAATAATGAAAATAAATTGACCGCTGAGATGAACCAACAATCCAAATTAAACGGGCAAATGATAAAACGTTTCGAGAATATCACGATTCATATAAACCAACAACTTGTAATAGACAAGCTACCTTAAATATATAAATGAGAACTCTCGGAATCAAATTAAAACGGGATACACAACCCTTCAATACGCTCAATATCTTAATCAAATAAATTATAACATCGATCTTCTAAATGATCACTTATCCGGCATCTCAGAAGCTATACTTTTAGCCAAATTAAATATTATATCCAAATTTATATTAAATCCCGCGGGATTAGCAGAATTACACCAATTATTCCAAAATCAAAATATAAATATTACATCCGTTGAGCATATGTACGAATTATTAAGCCTCCAAGCCTATTCAAATGGAACGAACATTATTTTCAATATCAAAATCCCTATAGTATCAAACGAAACCTATTCCCTATTTCATATCGTCACCTTACCTATAGACAAAACCAAAACAATCCTCACCAAACCCTATCTAATCATAAACTCCCAAAACATCCAAAATTTTGACGAGAAATGCCAAGACGTCGGAAGGACCTTTTATTGCAAACGCAACCAACATTGGAAACCGATCAGAGAGTCCAAATGCATAGCGACGATCCTTAGGAACCAAGTAGCTCAATGCGAACTACACAGCCGACGAAAGGACGTAGAAATTTTCGAACCAATACCTAATCACCTGGTTTTAATAAACATCCCCGAAACAATCATCAACACAACCTGTCGATCAAATGCCATCAAAATTAAAGGGACACTATTTATTCGATGTCAAGATTGTCAGATCACAATAAACGGAATCACATATGATGATAGAACAAAAACCTATTGGAACGAAATAAATATTTATCCAACAATCTTCAACGAAATTAACTTCACGCAATCTAGTATTCCTAAAATCGAGCTTGAACAACTTGGAAATTACCAATTCTCTCGAAATCATCTTACCTATATCCTGGAGAACTACGTTGAAAAGGATCACTTTTTCGCAGTTATCATCGTTGCCGTTGGCCCAGTCATCATCATGATCACCCTCCTCGGTGTTGCATATTACCGGAAGTCAAGGACAATGATAATTTCTCAAAGTGACGTGTTATCAACACCTTCGTTTGAACCTATCAGGATGAAATTCCTCTGGCCGACGCCTTCAACTAAGGGGGGAGGAGTTACGGTATCACCTTCGACATCATTATCATATGTCCAACCATGAATATGATCAACCATGGATACAACGCAAGTGCAATCATCTCACGTGAACTCAATGTTCCCACGAGCCAGTGAACCTGAGCAACCTAAATTCCATTTATCTAGAATTTCGTCTGGAAATTTATGTGCATCTAGCACTTTTCTAAAACATGTTAAATTCAGTTTTGAAATAATTTAAGTTGAGTTGTAATTGAACTTTTGAAGCGTTGAGATTAAAAATTATATTCTTCCAAATTTAAAACTTTGTTTTTTTTTTCTCGTCTAAAGACTTTATAACTTTAACTCGCGCGTTAATCAGGCTCAGTCTGTAGTTTTTTAATAGTCCATCCCTTGGGTAGGTTACCTCGGCCTCGACATAATCGAACCGCGACGTTTGATATTTTAATTAGAAAATGCAAAATTTTTTTGTAGTGGGCCCTTGTGCTGGGAAAAGGAACCCGCCCCACGACATCGCTTTGCTAGCCTGTAAGAGTATTCACGCGTCTCAGACATGGCCAATTTCAGCGATCACTAGTATCTTCGCTCGCCGAGGCAGCAGACCATCGCTGCAGTACTTTACGGACAATGATCATCCTTAAATCACTACACAAGGCCTCAAAAATAAAGTAGGGGCCATATTACCACCTTCCCCTCTAAATATTGGTAGCATTTTTAGGGTTTTGTACTAAAATACAAAACCCTATTGCAATCACGACCTGTGTCCGTCTGTCCGTCTGTCCGTCCGTCCGTCCGTCCGTCCGTCCGTCTGTATGTCACAGCACTTTTTCTCCGAAACTATAAGGGCTACAGCCATGAAACTTTGTAGAAAGGTCAGAAGTGGTGACCTCTTGAAAGTTCAAGGGTGGAAAAATTTTTCAAAGGCGTTTAAGGGGGTGACCCCTCAAAAAAAAATTTTCACAATTGGTAGTCGAGTAGGGTGTCATTAAAAAGGTCTCAATGAGATCTTTTCAAAACAAGTCTTAAAATTGTCTTATAAGTACCGAGGGGGGCAGGGGAAGGGGAAATGTACGAACTTTTCGCGTACCCCCCCCCCCCCCCCTCGCGATTGGACACCTTCCATCCGAAAAATCTGAAAAAAATCAGGAATGTAGGCCTTAATGAGTACAACAACAACAAATACATGAGAAGTCGAAATTCACTCAACTTTGTTAGTAATAGTATGATTTATCGATTTTGTGTTTTCTTGAATAAAATCTAAACGGTACCCTTAAACTCAATAAAATTTAGCAAAGAGATGACTATTTATAAGATTGATTTCATAAAGATCGAATGGTATTTACCGAAGTTATAGCGATTTGAATTTTCGTGTATTACTATGGAGCAATATGCCCTGTATTACTATGGAAACATATTGCTATGGAGCCATATGCGCTTTTTACCGACTTAGACACTACAGCTTTGCTAGAATTTGCATGAAAATTTCAGGAGTGATAGGTATCATGAAGATGAGTACATACAACTGAAACAAGTCGAAGAAGCAGGAGAGAGCTCCTAACAAAAGGGCTTTGTAACCATTCTAGGATTCGAAAAAATAAGCCATTAATCGATGATTACAGTACAGAGGAGTGGCCCCTGAAAAAAAATTTCATGAAAGGTAGCCGATATGAGTATAAACTGAAAGTTCTCTATGAGAGCTTTTCAAAATAGTTCTTAAACTGACAGTTTTTGCTTCAGTGGGGGCACAGGGGGGGAAATACATGAAAAATGTGTTTCCTCCCTCGCGAATGGACACCAGTGATCTAAAAAATCTGAAAAAAATATCAAAGGAGATATTTATGGGTATAACTATAACAAATACCTCAGAAGTCAAAATTCGTTCAAGTTCGTTAATAATAGTATGATCCTCGAATTTCACATTTTCTCCAATAAAATCGTCTTTGACATGTTTCTTGATTTTATTCGTTGCTGGTTACTGCATTTTGTAAGTTTTAAGTACAAAACCCTTCTGAAATGAGCATAGGTCTGTCTACCCAACTTGTTATTGGTTGATATTGTGAACTCTTATCTCCCCTTGATACAGGTTAAGTTGCAAGTTATTCATACACAAACATTTCATGAATATAATCTAGAGTATTTCTAAAGGTTTTTCCAATAAAAGGTGTTATTTTGAATAGCCCGCTATTTTGGTAGATGTAGCTTTTAAAGTGTCATTTTTTGACATTTGATAAGAAAAAACTACGCCATTAATAAAAATGGAACGATACACGCTTCAACAACGCATTGAAATTATTAAAATTCACTATAAAAATGGTGAAAATTTGGCAGAGACGGTTCGTAAAACTCAAAGATTTTTGGGTCCTCGTAAAGCACCTTGTCGGACCGCAATACAGAAATTGGCGGAAAAATTCGAGCTGTTGGGACAATTTAGTGATGTGAAGAATAAAACCCGTGCCCGTCACTCAAGAACAGCCGAGAATATTGGTGCTGTAACCGAAAGTGTTGAAGAAAACCCAGGTTTGTCCGTTCCTCGTCGTTCTTTGGAATTAGGCACCCACAAACGTCATTACACCGTATTTTGCATAAAGATTTGGGCCTTAAGGCTTATAAAGTTCAGTTAACACAAGAACTCAAGCTGGTCGATCATCAACAACGTCGTGTCTTTGCTGATTGGGTCCTTGAAATACATGAAAATCCGGAATTCCATCGAAAAATCATCTTGAGTGATGAGGCCCATTTCCACCTCGGTGGTTTCGTCAACAAGCAAAATTGTCGCATCTGGGGCTCGAAAAACCCAAGAGTTATTGTTGAAAAGCCTCTCTATCCTCCTCGTGTGACTGTTTGGTGCGGTTTGTAGTCCGGCGGAGTCGTTGGACCTTACTTTTTCGAAAATGAGGCTGGAGCAACAGTTACGGTGAAGGTATTGCGCGATCGAGAGATGATTAATGATTTTTTATGGCTGGAATTGGATGGTATTGATCTGGACAAAGTTTACTTTCAACAAAACACACAAGCAACGAAACCATTGATCTTTGACGGAAGTTTCCGGACCGTGTTATCTCTCGAAGAGGTAATCACAATTGGCCACCGAGATCTTGTGATTTAACACCTTGCGACTTCTTCCTTTGGGGTCACGTGAAAGAGAAGGTCCACGCCAACAGCCCAGCGTCGATTCAAGGCATCAAAGATGGATTTCTTGAGGATATCCAGGACATAGGGCAGCCATTTTGCGATTTGGTTATGGAAAATTTCATGAAATGGATATGGTCCTGTAAGCGTGGTCGTGGTGGTGATTTGCCTGATCTTACTTTTCACTATTAACGTCCCACCTTTTTCTTTATAATGAAACAAACATTTGAACATTTGTATAAAAAATGGCATTTTTATTTTAATATCAAAATAACACCTCTTATTTGAAAAACCCTGTATTACACGTTACGCAGAGTGCACCACTGAATAAAATCTAGACATCGACAAGTTGCTCGTAATGTCAAAGCGAGTTATGATACTTCCTTAACAATTTGAATTCATCTCGGAACGTTTTGAATAAAAAAGTATTATTTTTTAGTTTCCGTATCCAAGAAACGTTTATATTTACGTGTGTTTTCAGTCTTAATTTCAGCCTTTTTTTAATCACACTCTTAATGATTCTATTATATGTATATGCATATTCAATAGTAGCACGACTAAAAAGAACGCATAAATTCCTGGCTTATATAATGTAAATAATCATAACTCTTTTCGAATGAAATGTAACGTTGTTATTTTCCTATCAAAACATCTTTCAATTCCATCCATAGATCCAATCATCGATGTAATGATAAATTGCCTTCTGTTGTTTGCCAGGTGATGAACGAAAGAGAAATGGCATGGAAATGATCCCTCTGTAATTCAATGCACCGAATGTCGGTTAACTTTTGAATAAATTCCTTCTTTGGTTAACAATAGTTTGGTGGAATCAACTGCAATAGCACGCCAGATCTTCTGTTGCATTCCAAGAAGTTAATATGCATATAGTTGACATGATTTCAACAACAGGTTTCAAGACTGGACAGGGTCGGTTCTCAATGATCGACAATCTTTCGAGCGAATTTCACTTTGCGGTTGCTAAATTTTTTTCCGTAGCTTCGACGGTCAATGGTCGCGGAAATGGTTGCAAATCACGCGACAAAATCAAGATAAGTGGCAGTGTGGAGGCCACAAACTTATTTACCGTTTGCATTGAATTTTGCTAAAGAAATTAGAAATTATTATCTAAGATTGAATCTTGAGAATGTGAAATAATTCTGGGGAAACCCAGATGCCCTTCACTTGTTGGTATTTAATGTCATGAAATAATTTTCATGCTGACAATATCATGCTAAGCAATTGACTATTTCAGATGTTACTTCATCGTAATTTTAAATTTATGTATATCGATATAAAATCAAACAACGATTTCTTCAAACAATTAATCAATTACCTCTCAACAAACCCAAGTAGTTCTCATCTATTTAAGTAGTTGAAGTTGTTTCTTCAACACTTTTTTAATTCCATACTTGCTGCAAGCTTCTTAAAAAATGTCGGATTAAGCCTCGGTAGTTTTTTGTAAATCAAATTATATCGCGACGTCAAGGTAATGAAATAACATTCATGTATAATTACAGGAATGTGGATTAGCCCACGGATTGAATGTATTTAACCCAGCTCAAAGTTGGCACAATGCGTTATAAAGTTAATTTGAGTTCACTGCAGTCGAAGATGATTAGCGTCGATGGGAAGTTGTCTGAAATTTGCACAAGTGAACCTTAAGGCTATATTTTGATGGTTCTATTGAATCAAGAGATCGGTATGTGAATTTTCTGCCACGATATATTATTGACTACCGTTACGGATGCAAAAGTGATTGATTGCTGTTGGTTAATCCACTTCAATGATATATTAAAAGATGGTTGTTGCGTCGGTTCTTTCATGGGGTTCACCTTATACAACTGTGATTGATGGTGCATTTGATAATCTCAAAAGAATATGAACAATATTGTATTGGACTTCATTAGACCATATAAGTTTCGTCTATATACACCCTAAATTATAATTGCACTCACAAGCTCATACGTTTGTATGGATTGGGTACCTACGAACAATTTTTAATGCGTTGCCGTAATACTCGCAAAAACTTTAATGCAGACTGGATTCGCTTTCACGATATGATTTTTCCCACTTTGAGTGAAGCATCTTTGTAAAAATGTTCAACTCTGAGAGGATTTTGATGTTCATTGCAATGCGGCACAGGACACATTTCAGATTGGGTAGTATTTTTGGAAAAATTGTCATTTAGCAATTTTTTCGGCATGAACTCTTTCATTTTGAAGCAGGAGGAATTGCTGAAAGATTGCAAAATACTCGTACCAGTATAAATAATTTATTTTTATTCTGTGTTCATCTTAATTAAAGTAAAAGCTGCTTTCATCACAAATTCAAGCTCATCCTTGAACACCTGTGTGTCCTCTTAGTCTAAATCGATCAGAGCCCAGATTGAGTTATAGCTCAAAGTCAATCTTCAAGGAATGTAAAGCAAATTCTAAACAATAACAAGTTAAAGTAGCAGGAGAGTGCTCCTGCCAGAAGGGTATTGTAAAACAATTAGTAAATCAATCAATATATTCTCCATATCAAAACTTGACTCATATACATATTCCATAAATTGAGTTGGAAGAATTATTATGCTTATTATATTTTTATGTTCGCCACCATTTTGTTTCAAGTGTTTTGACCCCGTCGTTTGATCAGTCATAATAACACATCAACATTATAAACCATTTCTTAAATTTTTATCAAAATTACTACAAAATTTATAAAATGTACTATTATTAATAAAGTTGATCGAATTTTGACTTCTGAGGTATTTGTCGCCCTTGTACTCCTTAAGTCACACATCTGTGATTTTTTTCAGATTTTTCGGGTCAAAGGTGGGGGGGGAGACACAAAAATTTCGTACATTTCCCCCCTCAAAACAAAATTTGTCAGTTTAAGACCTGTTTTGAAAAGTTTTCATCAAAACCTTTCATTTGATACCCATATTGCCTACGTGCGATGAAACTTTTTTTCGGGGGCCACTCCCCTATATCGAGAGACCCCCCTTGAACACCATATACATTTTAATGTGATGAAACTTTGAAGAGGGCATAACTTTACACCTACTCACAAATTGTTATGTTTCTAGCTTATGTAGTTTGCGGGAAAAAGTGGTGTGATACACGGACAGACGGACAGACAGGACGTGATTTTAGTAGGGTATTGTAAAATAATATTACAATACCCTCAAAAAGCATTTTATCAACAAAAAATATCAAATTTAATTAAATTAAAATTACTGCATATTTTATGATTAACTTGGGAAAAGCAGAAAAAACAGACCAACAATACTTACAAATTACTAACACAATAGGGAACTTTTATCCTATATCTAATATTTGATAACCTAATTCTCATACAATTAAATCAAAAACTTATCTTATACTACTACAATGCTATCACAATGTTCCTAGCCCAATCGTTAAACTTTATCTCGAAACATAGCCCAGTCATATTAGGGCTTTCACCTCGGAATGAAAGATAATAAGCTGCAAATTGGTATGAACCTTTGTTTTGTCATTCTAAATGTTGTCTCAAAAGTCACAATCGTTATCGTGTTCCCGTCTCAAGATATTCAAGGTCAAAGGTCACAAAAATCGGTTTTTCGCGAATATCTGGCTTCCTATCGGTTAAATGAGATTTGCATTTATTATAAAAGTTGTAGGCTATAAAATTCCCTACAACTTTTGTTTAAACTTTTTTTTCATACGACCAACCGTTTTGAAGGTAGAGCGCGAAGAGTGCACATCGTACAGTCATATACGGCCTAATGCAAGGTCAAGCGTGAGTTATGGTTATCAGTACGTTATAAAGTCAATTATTTACTTGGAAATTATAATTATTAAACAATGCCTATTATTTATGTACTAACTATTAATTATTTATATTTAATTCAAGTAAGTAACTTGATTATTTATATATAATTATTCATATTTAACTATTTAAGAATATCGGGATCATATGTATTTTCTTCATCGGGATTACTTGGATACAGTGAAGCGTTGAGGCAAGCTTGTCCGTTGCACTGGCCGCAAGCTAAAGAACATTGTAGCCCTGATTTTCTGCATCCACAGCGGGAACCACAACCATTTTTGCAATTGCAAAATATTACGTCAACACTTCCACCAACAAGTGTAGCAGCTCATCAACACATAAAACGTGTCTACTACCAGATTCAAACGTGGTTAGGGAAGGACTTAGAACCTAAAGAATGGGGCTGGATGCTTGAAAATGAAATCCTGGAGCCCATACGAACGTTATTACCTCCAGCACCAGCCGAACAAGTGTTGACGTAATATTTTGCAATTGCAAAAATGGTTGTGGTTCCCGCTGTGGATGCAGAAAATCAGGGCTACAATGTTCTTTAGCTTGCGGCCAGTGCAACGGACAAGCTTGCCTCAACGCTTCACTGTATCCAAGTAATCCCGATGAAGAAAATACATATGATCCTGATATTCTTAAATAGTTAAATATGAATAATTATATATAAATAATCAAGTTACTTACTTTAATTAAATATAAATAATTAATAGTTAGTACATAAATAATAGGCATTGTTTAATAATTATAATTTCCAAGTAAATAATTGACTTTATAACGTACTGATAACCATAACTCACGCTTGACCTTGCATTAGGCCGTATATGACTGTACGATGTGCACTCTTCGCGCTCTACCTTCAAAACGGTTGGTCGTATGAAAAAAAAGTTTAAACAAAAGTTGTAGGGAATTTTATAGCCTACAACTTTTATAATAAATGCAAATCTCATTTAACCGATAGGAAGCCAGATATTCACGAAAAACCGATTTTTGTGACCTTTGACCTTGAATATCTTGAGACGGGAACACGATAACGATTGTGACTTTTGAGACAACATTTAGAATGACAAAACAAAGGTTCATACCAATTTGCAGCTTATTATCTTTCATTCCGAGGTTGACCCCTTTTTTTACCTAATATGACTGGGCTAACATAATATAATCAACATAACATATACCTTTCCTAAATATTGAAACCCATCCCTAATATTTAACATAAACAAACAACACGAAATGTAGCAATAATGAGCTGAGACTCAAAACTAAGTAACGAAAAGCACAAAACAAAATAAAAACCATGAATAATTTAACCATTGCACTTCAGCCACAAATACCCAGATTGCTTCGTCTTAGCTCGATCAGCCTTAACCTCCCTCCATTAGAATTGTTGTTCTCGTAAAAATCTGTGGATATTTTATCTTCTTTTCGGTGGCCCGGCTACATATGTATGTGATATATAATTGGGACGCCTTCAGAATAAAAAACCTATCAATTCCGATCCAAATACACGAGTGCTTCTAGAGGAACGAGGCCAGTAGTGAGGCAAGTCTCAATAAACCCGCCTGTAGGGCAGAATGAATGTGAAATCCAGGGGCTCTCGCTCACAGTTACAGACCCTACGATATGATTCCGAAGAAGCTTCAATATGAAGATATCAACTCTTGCCACTTTATCGGGTTGATAAATTATTTCTTTTCGATATATGGTGCTTTTAATCCGTATTAATCTTCCTGCACAAACCAGTACATGCACGAAGACATTATCTTTCAAAAACTCTTAATCTTTCCATAGTATCAGCACTGTGGTTGTACTAGATTTAACATCCTTATGTCAAAATTAGCCTAGCCAGGGGCTTGTAACTGATAACTTTGACCTTTTGATCGATGTATCTTGAATGAAAAAGTCGCCGAAGGGCTATGACTACTTTTTGTGCTTTACTGAGCATGATTTTGACATATTCAGTATAGTACAGATACTAATCGAAATGAACACCGAGGTATCGAACACAGGATTTATGGGGAACCTGTTCTAAACTATCCTCACCAGCCATGATGTGGAAATCCTTCAAATTACGTTTCAGGTTTTGACTCACCCCTGCGGCGTTGTCCGAAATTTTATTTGCACTTCTGCGTATTGATTTGCATTCTTCAATTGTCAGTATAGAGCTGTACATCATTCAAAATTTTTGAAGACTACTCTGAACTATTGTAGCATTTTGGTCTGCCGTATAGATGATCAGATTATCAGTAAACGCTACCAATCGGCTTTTTCAGACGGGAATGGCACTCACCCATGGTAAAATAGGTTTCGCGCTTATGTTTACACGTCGTCATAGTTCACCCAAGCTATTTTTGTATACGATACACGTCTTGCGAGTGTATGTGTACAAAGGATCATTTTATCGTTAAACATCGTGCGGACAACATGAAAGCGAAGACAGAGAGATAAGCGATTGAAAATTTATGTTTTAGCCTTGAATTGTACACGAGGTAATAAAAACTGGAATGAAAAATGTTTAAGTTGTCGATCCAAACTTCTATTGGAATCATTTGAATCCTCAGTGTTTTTCCGCATTCCGAAAAATATACTCGAAATTAAAAAAAGGCATTGTACTTTTTAAGACATCGTTTATTTTCTATGGATTTACAATAGGCAATATGACTTTATTGAAATCGTAATGTCCGTCATGTTGTTTCTTGAAATTTAACATGGCCTCTGCTTTTATAAATTTATTAAATAATGCGTAGCTTCTCGCGTCCACCTATTCATTTTTGCACGCAAATTAAAGAAAGGTAAGCGTTTTATGACGACTACCTCCTTCACCTAATGTTCAATTCGGATTACTGACCGTTCTTTGTATAAAATTTCCCCCACCAAATGATCAACAAGATGCGTTTGTGTATGTGCATTACGCTCGTTCACCCTAGAAGATTTTGGAGTGTTTTTACCATCAAGTTTCCTCGATGCCTCTCACTCTTCTTGCCCATATAACCTGTTTCGCGCTTACTTTTCACGCTGCGACTTGGCGAGACATTAACATCAAAGCCGTTTAATAGCTTGAGAATGAATATTGAGAAATGCAGAGGCGCAGTGACTATTCCATGCTGTAGACAATTCAAGACCTTGAACTCGTGCATTGTCGACAGATGTCCATCAGTTACAACAAATGGTTTCCCGTATAACATATTGCACATCATGGTGACAAGGTGTCTGGAGAACCTGTCCTGAAAGAGTTTAAAAATCAAACCATCTAACCACACAGTATCGAAAGCTTTCTCCATGGTAATATGACACGCTCCAACACATTCCTTATATTTAGTTTTCAACAGATGTCTGAGGTTACTCTCATTATCGCATGTATGGTCGAATGCCTGACATGAAAATGAGATTGGCAATTCGGCATCATCTCACATTTCTGAATGTTGGCATTTAGTGCTTTGTTTAGTATCACTTCGAAAACCTTGCTGATGTTTGGCAGTAAGCTTACTAGGTGATAGCTTTTCGGGCACAAAAATTCTTTTCCTTACTTCAAGATCGGAAAAAACTTGGCCTTTTTCCACTCGTTGCGAAATATGAATTGCTCAATATGTTGTTGAGCAACATGCAATTATTCTTAATAGTAATCTCATGCAAATGTTGGAGAGCTATATTTGGTACGCCATCAGTACCACACAATTTCTTGAGTTTATCCTGCCGAATATAATACATAAGTTGTCATAGCTGACAAAATAATCAATCAGATTCAAGCTCGGTATGAGGTCAGATGTCAATATTTCGTTGAAACGAAGAATTGACTCACCTTTCAGGCTTGAATTGAAATCGAAAGCTTTTGCTTCAACGATCTCTGAAAGTATTTGATTCCCTCTCTCAGGGCTTGGTAAATCAACCAGTTCAAAATGTATTCCAATTAAGGTGAGTTCCTGCAAATGATCACATATATTCCTGTTTCCATTTCTATTTGGAGTCGTATAATCAGTTTCGATACCAGCCCTATCAAAAAAATGTATTCCATCACCAGCGACTTCAAGATTCGATACCTTGATGCAAGACTTCTTTCGTAATAAGCTATTCACTTTCATGAAAACGCCATCTAAGTTCTGATACCCACTGATTGCTGATCTCACTCTTAAAGTATGAACGGATAAAGTTCCGGACATTTTTTAAGGTGTAATTTCAACATGGCCATCGATGGATGGTAGCTGTCCAAAATTTGCCAATAAAAATTGTTGACGCATGTGAGAAGAAGGTTTTCCAATCTTATTAACCTGGCGATGTTTGGTGTTTCATAGCCTTCTATATTGTTTCGATGTTTAATCTAGGGGGCTACTTTCTCAATCGTTTCCAATGTCGGATTCTCCTCCGCAGGGGGAATGCTGGCCGACAGGAATACTCTTCGAAGCTAGCATTTTTTGGGGAGTTCCGCCCCCACGTACACGAGGAAACTCCCGCAGGGGGAATGCCGGTCGCTAGGAGCAATCTTGGAGGCTAGTATTCTTTACGGAGTGCCGTGCCCACGGACCCGAGGAATGGGGGGTGCCATGAGGTTTCTTCGTGCGATGACTGATAACGAACCTGACTGAATTTACACTACGCTCTGGAAAACCAACGGGAATTGATGCTTTGGGTTGGCAGAAATGATGGTTTGGACTTAGTTTCTTTGCATGGTAGCACCGAGGTGACACTCGTGCGTAAGTGGCTCTAATTTAACAATCATACCGTTGGTGGTGTAGGTTCGATCGAGACGGACTTCCGATAAGCGCAGATCTGTCTCCGAGCACTTGTCCCCATAAGGGCGTGTGCCAACTCTCGCATGCCCTCCCTGCTATACAAACGTAACCATGACTACACACACGAATGGAGATAGCAACTTAAAATCTTAAAAAAGTTGGGTAGACAGAGCTACGCCCATGTCAGAAGGGTTTTGTACTCAACTTACAAAATGCAGTAACCAGAAACGAATAAAATCAAGAAATATGTCAGAGACGATTTTATTGGAGATAATGTGAAATTCGAGGATCATGCTATTATAAACAAAGTTGAACGAATTTCGACTTCTAAGGTATTACACCCAAAAATGTCTCCCTTGATAATTTTTTCAGATTTTTTAGATCACAGGTGTCCATTTGCGAGGAAGGAAACACATTTTTCATGTATTTTCCCCCTGTGCACCCATTGAATTAAAAACTGTCAGTTTAAGAACTGTTTTGAAATGCTCCCATAAAAAAACTTTCATTTGATACTCCTATCGGCTACATTTGATGAAATTTTTTTCAGGGGCCATTCCTCTGAACCTACTGTTATCATCGATTCATGGCCAATTTTTTCGAATCCTAGAATGGTTACAAAGCCCTTTTGTTAGGAGCTCTCTCCTGCCTCTTCGACTTATTTCACCAATGAGTATTAATTGTAGGTATTCATCCTCTGTCATTCATTAAATTGAATCAAGTGTTCGAAGCATGCACCTTAAACGTTGAAGTTGGGGAAAAATAACTCAAAATTATTCAATCTTTGCAATTAACCACTATTTTGTTTTACGATTACTGATACCACTAACTGAATCAATTCTCAAAGATATTCATGATACCTATCATTTCTGAAATTCCCATGCAAATCCTAGTAAAACTGTAGTGTCTAGGTCGGTAAAAAGCGCGTATTGTTCCATAGCTATATGTTTCCATAGTAATACAGCGCATATCGCTCCATAGTAATACAAGAAAACTAAATACCATTCGATGTTTATGAAAATTTCAGAAAAAATCAATTTTATAAATAGTTATCTATGTGCTGAATTTTATTGAATTTAAGGGCACCGTTAAGATTTTATTCAAGAAAACATTACATCGATAAATCATACTATTATTAACAGAGTTGAGTGTATGTCGAATTCTCATGTATTTGTTTTTGTTGTACTCCTAAAGGCCTACATTCATGATTTTTGTCAAATTTTTCGGATGGAAGGTGTCCAATCGCGAGGGGGGGGGGGGGGGGGGGTACGCGAAAAGTTCGTACATTTCCCCTTCCCCTGCCCCCTTCGGTACAGAAAAGGCAATTTTAAGACTTGTTTTGAAAAGATCTCATGAAGACCTTTCTAATGACACCCAATGGTGACAATTTTTTTTTGAGGGGTCACCTCCCTATATGGGGAGACCCCTCTTAAACCCCTTTGAAAAATGTTTCAACCCTTGAATTTTCAAGAAGTCACCAATTTTGACTTTTCCACATAGTTTTATTGCTGTAGCTTCTATAGTTTCGGAGAAAAAGTGCTGTGACATACAGACGGACGGATGGACGGACAGACGGGCACAAGTCGTGATTGCAATAGGATTTTGTATTTTAGTACAAAACCCTAAAAGAGATAAAAAAACCAAAAAATAAAGCTAAAATAACAACAATGACGATGCAACAAGCGGCTGCAACCACGCTATTAACAGCACATCAGGAGCGACACTAGTGATGCCAAAACCACAAACGGCGATGATTACAATGACAGTGAAGACGCACGAAAAAAAAGAATTTACAAACAGTCTTGTCCAGACTGAGATTCTTGTGGCATTCGAGCGCAGCAAAAAATAATGCGAACGCCAGAGCATTCTTAAAAGGAAGGTGGGAAACTCTGCAAGAAGCACCAGATGTTTGAGCGGTAGGGAAAATATAAAGAATTGGATGGTCATTGCTGTGATTGCTACCGAAGTGACCAAAGCAAAGGTCATAAATCCCGAAATAAGAACAAATCAGCCTGAAGTCCACAAAGAGATAACGGCAAAGTACAATTATTGCCTCCCAGCAACTTGAAGAAGTAAGTCCAATCTGACAACTAGGAGATGTTGTAAAAAGAATACAATCTGCATGCGACTCGCCAAAAATCAATAAAGGAGTAAAAAATGGGCTCTTTCAACGAGTGGAGCTCCTGGACCGCAAAGGGTATTATTGAAGGAGCTGATTAAAGGCCGAAGAGGACCAGAAGGCTGAAGAAGAGCAGAAAGCCAAAGAAGCACTGAGGGCTAAGCCTGAAGGGGACGCACATATAGCTCCACCATCAAACATCAATAAAAGAATGGCGTCCAGCCCAACCGAAGTAGATCAAGGTAAAAGAAGAAAGGAAAATGTATTGGTGAGCGTGAACGTCCACCAACTCAGTTGGGCCACATACTGGTCAAATTCAGAGCAGAGACCGACAATAGGATTGCATTCTGGGATGCTGCAAAAAAAATGCTCGCCAAAGGTGCAACTACAGTATTGGCCGAGCCGGTGGCAACGATCGAAATAAGAGACATTCACTGCATCACGGATCTGGCTGAGGTAGAAGAGGCCATCACAAGGGAATTCCTTAGTGTGGGCAGGATTGGAGGGAGGCTGACACCAGAAAACAATATGTGGCAACGCATGGCCATCATTGACTCGACCGAAAAGGATGCCAAACAATTTCTAAATAAGGGCAAAGTAAAAATTGGGTGGGTTATCTGCAGGAAACGGCGTAGAGCAGCGCTTCTTCAATGTTCAGATGCCCGCTATGGTCACACCGCTTAAGTATGTAAAGGACCCGATAGGGGCTCCCTATATTACAAATGCGGTGAAATGGGACATGAAAGGAAAGAGTGTATGAAGAAGGCAGACTGTATTCTCTGCAAGGATGCTTATCCAACATCGGATTTTGGGCACGTCTTGGGATCAAGGAAATGTCAGCTTTCCAGGAAGCCCTAGCTAGGGTAAAATCAGAACTTCGATGACCCACATCCTGCAGCTAAACGTATACCGCAGTTCAACCACCCAAAATCTGCTTGAGCAATTTGCAAGGGACATGAAAGCCGACTTTATACTGCTGAATGAGCAACACCATCATAAAAGTTCTGTATCATGGTATCCCGATGAAACTGGTACTGTCGCCATCTGGGTTCGGAACTGTTGCTTAATAAATGAAACTCTGATTTTCCTTATACACAGGTTTATTTTGTTTTTTCCCAGATACGTATTTCGGAACAGTGATTTCCAGGCGGAGAGCTGTGGACAGGGGGATGGTTTCGTGTTGGTTCTTTTCTCAGAGACCCCCTTTTAGGTCTTTGTAAAAATTTTTTTTACAAAGACCTACTAGTATCGCGACCTGTCTGTCCGTCTGTCCGTCCGTCCGTCCGTCTGTCCGTCTGTCCGTCTGTCCGTCTGTCCGTCTGTCCGTCTGTCCGTCTGTCCGTCTGTCCGTCTGTCCGTCTGTCCGTGCGTCACAGCTGATTTCCTCAGAAACTCTTAAAGCTAGAATGCTCAAACTCTGTGCAAAGGTCAGAAGTGATGGTCTCTCAAAAGTTAAGGCCTTGACAAAAGTTTAAAAAATGTTTAAGGGTTGTCCCCCCTAATAACGAATTGGCCCTTAAAAATTTTTTTTAATCAAAGGTAGTCGAGTGGGGTATCAAATGAAAGGTCTTGATTAGAACTTTTAGAATCTGAAATGAAAAAATCATTTCATGAATTAGGGGGTCTACGGGAAGGCAAAATGTAGGAAAAATTTGTGTCTCCCCCCTCGCGATTGGACACCTTTCAGCCAAAAAAATCTGAAAATTATCACGAATGTGGACCTTTATGAGTACAAGGGCAACAAATACCTTAAAAATCAAAATTCGCTCAACTTTGTTAATAATAGTATGATTTGTAGATTTTACATGTTTGCCCATAAAATCAAAACGGTACCTTTAAACGTCTTGAAATTTTGCAATTATATAGACTGACATAAGATATATATGTTCACAAAATTTAATTGAGATCGAATCATAATCAAGTGAGTTAAAGCCATTTCAATTATATTGAATTACAACAACGATAACATGTGTTTATGGTTCATATAGGGTTTTCCAATAAGAGGTGTTATTTTGATATTAAAAGAATAATGCCATTTTTTAAAATAAATGATCGGATGTTTAGTTCATTATAAAGAAAAAGATATGCCGTTAATAGCAATGACTAACATTTGGCAAATAACCACTACGACACGCTTACAGGACCATATCCTCTTCATGAAATTTTCCATAACCAAATCGCAAAGTGGCTGCCCTATGTCCTCGATAGCCTCACGAATTTCATCTTTGAGATCTTGAATTGATGCTGGGCTATTGGCATAGGCCTTGTCTATCACGTGGCTCCAAAGGAAGAAGTCGCAAGGTGTTAAATCAGAAGATCTATTCAAAATAACACCTCTTATTGGAAAAGCCTATATATATTTAAAATTGACTTAGGCACTTCTATTTCCTTTCAATTTTCATGGAAATCTAAGGAATAGTGTTTAACTTGAACATGTTCAATCGGCCGAGCATTCAGGAAAATCATTTAAGCTAGATTAAAATGGCAGCTGCACTGTGCTTATGAAAGAAACTGTGCATCTTTTGTATAAATTTGAACGATTTCATATCTAAGTATTGGATGAATAATTCAAGCTATCGATTCACGCCATTAGAAAACTTGCTTCTAACCCTAGGATGTTTACAAAGACCTTTTGGTAGGAGCACTCTTCTGCTTACTCAACTTGTTTAGTATGTAGCTAACACCAAGTGAATCGATATCATCTTTCCAAGCCAAGCTGAATGCTTTGGAGGGCGTTATCTCGAACGCAGACGGCAAAGTACTTGTTGAAGGAGACTTAAAGGCTAAAACAACCGAATGAAGCGTGCCTCGAAAAGATTCACGGGAAAAATTAGTCCTAGAAATGGCGGCCAGGACGATGTTCGTCAAACTAAACACTGGAAATACGTCAAATTTCTGCTGTATTGGCTGTGAAGGAACCAAACTAGACGTGACATTCGCCTCGGAGCTCATAGTATGGAGTATACACAATTTAAAAGTATTAGGACTACTCAGCCAGTGATTATTAGTCTATTCTGCTTGAGATCAGTGATTTTGTCCCCTCAACGTCCACGCTCTTGACCTTCTACAACTGAGTGGCAAATCGAAAGGGTGGACGTTTGGAGATTCACAGGGAATGGAAAAACTGGCAGCTTAAGACGTGGTGAACTCCGCTTTGAACATTTTCTATGTCCCGTTTCAAGCCCCGATATGGCAAGCCTCCATTGTTCCGGTGGTCCACTCAAATTGTTGAAAAGCGAAGGGAATGTCACAAGCTTCTACGTGAGGCTCTATGGGCGCGGAACTATGATGAGGCATGCAACCGGATAGCAGCATATAAGTCGGTCAGAAAATTCCTTCGCAAATTGATTGAAAAGAGCAAGGCTCACTGCTGGCAAGATCTAGTGGACAATGTGAAAAGGATCCGGGGGCCTTGGCTACACGCTAGTTAAGCGGAAGCTTGGTGGGCTACAAAAAACTTGCATACATGATGCGGAAAATATGGACGCGATAGTGCGGGCCCTTTTCTCGGCCCATGATGAAAGAGCAGTCGAGTGTCCGCTCTTCACACAACCCAAACTGAAAGAGGCAGTCCTTTTCCTGAAAGCAAGGTAGGCTCCAGGTCCAGATGGAATTCCAGCTGAGGTCTTGTAACTTGTCTATCACCATTGTCCTGACTTGCTACTCAGCAAGGCTCGTGCTGATCAGCAAGGGGAAGGGAAAACCCGGGTCACCGTCTGCATATCGCCCGTTACGTATGCTAGACATGGCTGGGAAATTGCTAGAGAAACGCATCAAGGGAAGACTCACTGACAAGATTCATGCTGCATCTCCCTGGCAGTATGGCTCTAGACTAGGACGCTCCACCATTGATGCGATTGCAGAGGTAGTGAGCGTGGTCCAAAAGGCAGACGCATATAACTGTACCAAGCGATGGATCGTCTTATCGGTGTCACTGAACGTTAGGAACGCCTTCAACTTCACTAGATGGGTGGATATTCTGGATACGCTGGAAACCCCTTTTCAAGTTCCAGAATATCTAACTCGGCTTTTGAGGGACTACCTGAAGGGCCGAAGCTTGCTTTATAACACGACTCAGGGCCAACTAACCATGGAAGTTACGTTAGGGATTGCCCAGTGATCTATCTTTGGCCCAGGCCTGTGGAGCATGTCATGCGATGGGCAACTGAGACTAGAGATCCCAGATGAGTCACGCTTGATTGGCTATGCGGATAATGTTATGGCTTTGGTCCCTGGACGTACCATTGAACAAGCGAAACTTAGGCTAGATATGCAAATGCACCAAATGAGAGACTGAAAGACTGCTCGTGGGTTCAGTTTAGCACCGAAAAAAACCAAAGCGGTCATCTTGACAAAAAAGAGAATTCCTAGAGTAAGGATGGTCAGTATTGTAGTCATATTAATCAATTCCAAGCCAGCGGGGAAGTACATGGGGACACTGACCGACCCAAAGATGAGTTTCTCTGAGCAAATCAGGGCAACGGCTGAGAAGGCTGCTACGGAAGTATCGGCTCTGAGTCGACTTATGGCCACCGTAGGGTGACCCAGCCCATCAAGAAGACGACTCTTAATGCGTGCTGTAGGGTCAGTGCTACTGTATGGAGCAGAAGTGTGGGGCAACACTCTCAGAAATGAGTTATAGCGAAAACGTTTGGCATAGGTACAGAGAAGAGGAGCATGGAGGATTGCATCTTCGTACCAGACAGTCTCTAATTTGGCGGTGAGAGTTCTTGCGGGCGCGATACCTGTTGCCCTCCTTGCTGGAGAGCGCCGTGATATTTACCCGCGTCAAAACGAGGATGCGAGGGAGAAGGTTGTCCGCGAGGAGAGACAGTGCTCACTCAAAGACTGGCAGCAGTCTTGGGTGAATTACACGAAGGGAATGAGGACTGCGCGCCTCATTCCAAATTTGAGACCATGGCTAAATCAAAGGCATGGTGAGACTGTTTTCTATCTGAGCTAGTTGGGTGTTTTCAGTCTTATCTGCACAAGGTTGGTACGTCACGGTCCCCCGATTATCGGTTTTGTCCAAATGAGGAGGACAATGTCTGCCACACATTTTTTTGTGTGCACAAAATGGTACAGGCTGTGAAAGAAACTCTACAGGAGACGGGAGAGCTCACCTCGCATAATGTAGTCGCGGTGATGCTCAAATCGGTTGACAAATGGAATCAAGTGGCACAATATGATCGGGCAGTCCTGGAAGATAAAAGGGACTCACAGCCGCTGGGGGCGTTGGGGCTGGGGGATTGCTTGTCTGGCACTTCCCTTTCACCTCTCCCCTTCCCTTATAAGAGGGATCTCCCAGCATAAAGGCGCCCCACAGCGTGACACAAGAATACCTCGCCCGAAGTTATGTGTCAAACAGTTCCAGGCTGGGCTCTCGGGTTGACAGGGGAGGTGTTTAGTGGGTAGTCCAGTCGCTTGCAAGCATGGGAACTCCACATCCTGTGCGTAAATGACATTCACCTCCCACCTCCAATTGCAACAATTAGAGATCTGCTTCATCATTAATTAGTTTCCTGCCGTTAGGAACTATTGAGCAAACGTTGCCATCATCAGAAAGAGGACATTATTCTGGTAATCTCTATGCAATTACTTTTAAACTTTCTCCAATTGAAATCACGACTTATGCCCGTCTGTTTATCCGTCCGTACATCCATCTGTCTGTCACAGCAATTTTTCTTAGAAGCTATAGTCGTGAAATTTTGTGGAAAAGTCAGAAGTTATGACTTCTTGAAAGTTTTAGGTGGAATAGTTTTTTGGAGAGATTTTAAGGGGGCCGGCTCATATATGAATGTCATCAACAAATGTTTTCAACCATTCGTTGTCGAGCAGGGTGTCATTGGAAAGGTCTCAATGGGATTTTTTCAAAATAAGTCTTAAATTTTCCATATCATTACCTTGGGAGGCAGTGGAAGTGGAATTATATGAAATTTTCACGTACCTCCCCCACGATTGGACACCTTTCATCCCAAAATGTGAAAAAAAGCATAAACGTAGGTAAACCTTAATGAGTACAATAACAACAAATGCGTGAGATGTCGAAATTCACTCGATTTTGTTTGTAATAGTTTGATTTATCAATTTTAAATTTTCTTGAATAAAATCGCAACCATACCCTGAAATTCAATAAAATTAGATATTGATAAGATTTACCTATCCTGAAAGTTTCAAAAAGATTGAATAGTATTCAACGAGGTTAGAGTGGTTTGAATTTTTCAGTATTACTATGGAAAAATATGCGCTGTATTATTGTGGAACCCCATGGCTATTGAATTAAATGTGCTTTTTACTGACTCAGACACTATCGGTGGATGTTTCAAATGAGAAAATTGAATAAATTTTAGTTTTTTTTCTTCTTCTTAGTATTACAGATCCTCTTGGGCCTTCGCTTCCTGCAAATAGCGCCTTCAACTGTTTCATTGTTCGTCCATACGATTCATGTGTCCAGTCCATTGCAGCTTCTGCAGCCTGACAATCTTTTAGACGTCAGGCTCGTCAAAAATTTCATACAGCTCATGGTTGTGTCAAATTTGTCATTGGTCCCCATCTAGCATCGCGCTGATTATTCACCTCAGGACCCATCGCTTAAAGGCGCTCAAAATATTTGCGGATGCTTGGGTTAGGGGCCATGTTTCACACCCATAGCATAACACAGATTTTATCACACATCTTTATATATATTTTAGTTATTTTTCTCCAACTTCAACATTTAAGGTACATGCTGTTAACACTTGATTGAATTTGATCACATTTGATGAATGATTGAAGATGACTACCTGCAATTCATAGTTGAAACAAGTCGAGGAGGCAGGAGAGAGCTCCTAACAGAAGGGCATTGGAACGGTTTCAGGGCTCGAAAAAAAATTTTCTGTTGCCATGAACCGATGACATGAATTATTTATCATTCATATGTATAAGAAATGGTTCAAATTTATCCAAAAGATGTAGAATTGCTTGTATAATCGCATAACAGCCACAATTTGGTTCCAGGTTAAATATTTTTCTGAATGTTCGGCTCATTGTACATATTCACGTAAAACACCATTTCTTAAATTTTCATGAAAATCCGAAGAAAATTAGAGTGTCTAGGTTGATGTGAAATATGAAACAACCATCAACGTGTATCATTGTTGTTGTAATTCCATATAATTGAAATAGCGATAATTCACTTTATTAGGATTCGATTCCTATTTCATTGGAATAAGGGTCTTATTATAACTTACATAGCTGTAAAATTTTAAGAGGTTTAAGGGTACCGTTTCGCTTTTCGAGGGAAAACGTAAAATTGACAAATCATGCTTTTATTAACAGAATTGAGTGAATTTAGATTTCTGAAGAATTTGTTGGCCTTATACTCATAAAGACCTACCTTCGAGATTTTATTCAAATTTTTGGCGCAAGGGTGTCCAATCGTGAGGGGAAAATATTGTTCGTGCATTTTGTCTCGCCTGGACCCTTAATGCAAAAAAATGATTTTTTTTCAGATTCTGAAAGTGCTAAGGTTTTTTATTTGATACCCTACTCGATTAAATTTGATGAAAACAATTTTTTAAGGGCCACTTCTCTATGAGGGGTACCGTCTTGAAAAATTTTGAAATATTTGGGAAGACCTAAACTTTTGAGTGACCACCATTTCTGACCTTTTCACAAAATTTGTGCTTTATAGCTTCTATAGCTCTTTCAATAAATTTATTGTGACGCACGGATAAACAGACCGACAGACAGATGAAGGGACAGACAGGATGCCAAACTAATAGGTTTTTGTAAAATTTCTTTCACAGCCCTAAAAACGATGGAGGTACATTCAATGACCAATAACTTAGAGGTTGACATCCGTTGAACTTTGCTAATAATAGTAGGACTTAGCATTTTCGTGAGTAAAATTGTATAAGTATCATTAAATTGGATGAAATTAGCCATTCAAGTAGTTCTCTAAAATATCTTTTTATTCTGATTTTGTTAGGTCATTTTCCCAAACAAGGTGATCGACATTTGCCGAAGCCAACAAGCGATCACTATAATAAATATGGTGCGCATCGGATGGAAGCTTTAAGTAAGTTTTTATCACGCATTATATATCAAAAACATACTCTGCAAATTATCTTAATAGTCACAAATTTTAACCGACCGATTTTGTCAGGCAGAAATTTTCTTCATGCTTTTGGCTTAAGTTACGACAAGTGAATTCAATTTCAGTTAGTGAACACGTTAATTTTGAAGATTGTTAATAAATTAAAGGCCAAATTTCCTGAGTCGTTTTGAATAGGTTTAGGTGAATACACCGGTGCAGAAGTGTGTTTCGAGATGAAGCAAGGCACGAAGCCAATTTTCTTCAAACTACGACCTGTGCCTTAACATAAAAGCCCATCTTCGAGCAACAATTGAATGAGTTTTGTGTTTTTGGAGCACACTGGATGAAGACCTATGCATTTCCAGTGATTTCAAGGTCACTCCGACTTTCCACCGTATTGGCTGTGAAAAAAACCATACCTGACGTGAAATTCGCCTCGGAGTCCTCAGTATGGAGGATACACAACTGGAAAATATTAGAGGACTACTTAGCTGGTGATCATTAGTGTATTCTGCTTGAGATCAGTGATGTTGTCTCCCGACATCCATGCTCTCGGCTTTCTACATCTGGATGGAATATCGGAAGGGTGGACGTCAAGAGGTTCATCGAGGGGCTTGCAGCAGGTGCCCCGCTGCAGGTACATTCGCAGGGGACGGAGAAACTGGCAGCTCAAGACGTAATGAACTCAACTATGAGCATCATTACGACTATTTGCAATGCTTCTATGCCCCGTCAAAAACTCCGTCACGGCAAGCCCCCAGTGTACTGGTGTTCGACTGAAATTGCTGAAAACGAAGGTAGTGTCTTAAGCTCGGGGTGAGGCCCAACAGCACGGGACCGTGGCAAGGCATGCAACCGGGTAGCAGCATATAAGTCAGCCAAGAAATGTCTTTGCAAACTGATTAACAACAGCAAGGTTCACTGCTGGCAAGAGCTATTGGACAATGTGAACAAGGATCCAGGGGCCTTGGCTATAAGTTAGTTATGCGGAAGCTTGGTGCGCTACGAAAACCTTGCATACATCATGCGGAAAAGATGGACGAGATAGTGCGGGCACTCTTCACCACGCATTCCATCCGCGTTGACCTTGCCCACGGTGAAACAGCAGTCGAGTGTCCAATCTTCACACAACCGAAGTGGAAGAGGCAGTCCTCTCACTGAAAGCAAGGAAGACACCAGGTCCAAATGGTGTTCTCGCTGAGGTATTGCAACTTGTCTATCACCATTGTCCTGACTTGCTGCTCAGCCCATTGAATGCTTGTCTACGGGACGGGGTTTTCCCAGTACGATGGAAGAAAAATTTCGAATCGCAGCCTGCATACCTCCCGTTATGAATGCTAGACACTGCCTGGAAAGTGCTGGAGACACTCATTAAGGGAAGACTCACTGACGCAATTCGTGCTCCTGGGGACCTATCTCCTCCGAAGTACAGCCTTAGAGCAGGACGTTCTACCTTGATGCACTTACACAGGTAGTGGGCGTGGTTCAAAAGGCAGAGGCATATAGCCGCACCAAGCAACGGATCGTCCTGTTGATGACATTCGACGTTAGGAACGCTTTCAACTCCGCTAGATGGGTGGATGTTCTCGATACGCTGGAAAACCCTTTTTGAATATCGAATGAGGCTTTTTAGGGAATATCTGAAGAGCCAAAGCTGCTTTCAGACATGGTGCCGGGCCAACGAAAGATGAACGTGATACCGGGTGTTGCCCAGGAACCTATCCTTGCTCCAGGTCTGTGGAACGTATCTTACGACGGGCTACTGAGACTGGGGATGGCAGATGAGTCGCTCTTGATCGGCTATGCGAATGATGTTGTGGCTCTGGTAGCTAGACGCACCGTTGAATAAGCGTAACTTACGCTACTTATGCTAATGCACCAAGTGAGAGAATGGATGACTGCTCGCAGGTTCAGTTTAGTATTGCATAAAACCGAAGTGGTCATTTCGATCAAAGAGGGAATCCCTAGAGTAAGGATGATAAGTGTTGGAGACATACTAGTCGAATCAAAGCCAGCGCTGAAACACCTGGGGCTACTAATCGGCTCGAAGATGAGCGTCTCTGAATAAATCAAGGTAACGGCTGATAAGGCTGCTTCGGGAATATTGGCTCTGAGTCGACTTATGGCCAATGTAGGAAGACACCTCTTGATGAGTGCTGTAGACTCAGTGCTATTGTATGGAGCAGAAATATGGGGCCGTGCTTCCAGTAAGGGGGTATACAGAGAAGAAGAGCAAGGAAGGTTACATCTTCGTATCCGACAGTCCCTGACTTGGCAGTGATAGTTATTACAGGCACGATACTTGTTGGAGATGGTTGTCCTTGAGGAGAAACAGCGCTCATTAGTCTCTCCTCAGTCTAGATTAGCAGTAGTCTCGGATAAATTGCCTGAAGGGGATATGGACTGCACGCCTCATCCCGGATGTGAAACCGTGGCTAAATTGAAGGCATGGTGAGACTGACTTCTATCTGACCCAGTTTTAGAGTGGGCATGGGTTTTTTGTCTTACCTGCACAAGATTGGTAAGTAACGGGCCCCCGATTGTTGGTTTTACCGAGGTTGGGAAGACAACGCATGCCACACATTTATAACGTGGAAAAAATGGGGCAGGCAGCAAAGGGACTTCTACGAGGAGATGGGATAGTTCACCCCGCATAATATGGTCACGGTGATGCTCGAATCGGTTGACAAATGGAACCAGGTGGCACATTATATTCGGGCAGTCCTAAAAGAGAAAAGGAGCTCACAGCAGCCGTGTGAGTCTGGGCTGGGGGATCGCTTGTCTGGCACTTCCTCTTCCTGTCTCCCTTGCCGCTAGAATAGGGAGATCCCCAGCTTGAAAGCACCTCACGGCTTAACAAAACGAGACAATGCCCGAAGTAATGTGCCAAACGGTCCCAGGATGGGTTCTCATGTTGACCGGGAGAAGTGTTTAGTGGGTAGCCCAGTCACCTTTTCGTGAGCATGGAAGCTTGACACTCTGTGCGTAAATGGCATCCACCTCCAACCAAAAAAAAGGTCACCATCAATCAGTTCTTGTTGACTTTAAATATTAGTTACCCTGGATAGAAGAGAATTTCACTTCGCTTCAAAGTAGACAGCTATTCCCTAAATTAGATTTATTGAATGCATACAACCAGTTAGAGTTGGATGATGAATTGCAAAATTTATGTTGTTTTAGTAGACATTAAGGTCTGTTTCAAGTCAGGCGTTTAACCGTTTGGAGTAAAAGTTTCTGGAGCAATTTTCCAATAAACTAATGGACGATATTATAGTTACTAGTCTGGATACCAAAAGCTATGTATACACATTGCGAATCGTATTTGACCGATAACAATCGGTCGACTTACGGCTGAATTTGATTTTACGAAAAAAATCTCATATATGGGACTCAAATTGAAATTTTTCCATAGTAACGTTATTGTCATGTACCAAAAAATCCTGAAAATAGCCTGTGTGAAGCTCTGTCACTGTAATTGTGTGTAAGTTGCATTAGTTGTTCTGGACGAAAACAAAAACCATGTGCCCATGTCACAAATCATTTGATTACCTTTTAAGTACTCCTAGTTTTCTTTCAAGAAACAAGAAAACTCATTTTAAAGGAAATTAATCAAATGAGGGAGAGTGCTCTTACCTGGAGGGTATTCTAGTATAATTAATAGCTCAAATAACGTCTTTTGAATATGAAGGCTTGACTCATACACATACTCTTGAAAATGAGCTCGGAAAACTAATGTACGCCATTTTATTTTCAGTGTATTGACTTCATTTTCTGAGTAATCATGTAAATATATTTTTACTACAAAATATTTCTAAAATGTTCATCGAAATTCCTACCTTTGTGTAGTGTCGCCTATCTCCACAATATCACGTTGATTGTTGTTGTAATTGATAAATTTTCAATCGACTGTATCTTGGCTTTTTAAAGCTTGATTTTTACAAAATTTCCAGGAAACATGCGTTGGATATCAGCTATTTTAAATACATGTTTCTGGCAAATTTAAGGATCTCATTTCGATTTCATAGATGAAAATGTAAAATTCACAAAATGTACTATTATTAACAGAGTTGATTCAAATTGGACTTCTAAGATATTTGTTGACCTTGTACTTATAAAGACCTACTTTCATGACATTTTTCAGACACAAATTTTTCGTACATTTCTCCATTGTGTGCACCTCTTGAATTAAAAGTGTCTATTCAAGACATGTTTTCAAAAGCCCGCAGCAAGACCTTTCATTTGATACCCATATTGGCTACTTTTGGTGTATTTTTTTTCAGGGGGCACTCCAGTGTGTTGGGAGACCCACCTTAAGCACCATATACAAATTATTTTATACTAAAATATTAAAGACGTTACCAGTTTACATCTACCCACCAAAATTGATGAGTCAGCACGAGGAGCTCTAGACATTCCAATGAAAATGAGTTCAACACGCCCATTTCATATACATAACTAACAAGCTGCCAATAAACTTAGTAACATTTGACGTTCAGGCAATTGCCTTCAGGTTTTTGATTAGGATTTTCACGAGAAATTCAGAACCAGTTTATATTATGAATGTCTTTTCACAGTTAAGGCCTAGTATGGAGTTCAAACGGAATTCCGTTTCCCATATAAAAAACATGGAACAAAAGTGCACGGAATTCCGTTTAGCAAATTTTTCCGTGCACTTCTTGTTTCATAGTACGCAGTTCGTACGGAAAGCGTTTGGTAATACATAAGTGCTGCAATTCTACAATAGGTGGCTCTGCGAAAATTTGGAGACATATTTCCGTACATCTATGAACGGAATAAATAGTCAATCAATTATTCCGTGGTGTTGGGTTGTGAATTTTGACAGTTATCGCTATCAAGTAGGTAATTTTGAAATGTGATTTGAAGTACTTAATGTATTTTGAAATGTTTGTTTAGTTTTCAGTTTGGCTTTGGATTAAAATAGTTTTTGCTGGTTTTCATACTCAGGTAAAAAATTTCATTATGTGATTTTAGATATCTTTTGTTTTGATGTGTTACTTTTATAGAAAACCAAAAATGGAGGAATATTTTATTGAAGAGGCGTATTTAATCGAAGAGCCGATACCAGATTGCGATATTCCAAGGTAAGTTATATACGTTTGGAAGTATTAATATTGTTTTTTTGTTTTTTTACCGTTTCCGTAGTGCCCAAATGCAGAACAATGAAAAAACTATGGACGGATCATCAAACTCAGCTGTCATTGAAGGCAAATTAAGGTAAATACTAAATAAACTAAGCAGCTTTTCATTTTTTGCAGAAAATTAGTTTGCTTATTGAATTTTTTTTCCTAAACTTTTTAAATGCTTGCAGCTAAGCCTCACCCAAACGAAGAATTCAATTCAATGAATAGAGACGAAAAGCATGCACTGGCAGCAGAAGTACGTAAAAATAACGTAGTATGGGACCTATCAAATAAGTTGCATTCAAGAGCAGACGCTGTTAGTAAAGCTTGGAAGGAGATAAGCAAAAACTGGGGAAGCCTAGTAAGTAATTTTTCATATGTTTCACATTTAGTTTATTATAAATATTGTATTTCAAGTTGAAGAGTGTAAAGCAGCATGGACTTCTTTGCGTGAAAGCAAACGGTACCATGCAAAGTCAAAGCTTAAGACAAAATCTGAAGATGCAGGAGGTGTGCAACTGCGTCAACCAGCTTTTGACGATGATCAAGCGGAAGACTGGGAGTATGCGAAAGATTTACATTTCCTTTCAAATATGCCCAAAAGGAGAAGGTGTATATTATGTTTTGAAGAATAATTTTTCCCATGCAAATCATGATTTATTTTCAGAACTTTCACCACAACCAGTTTGGGCGAATCAAATAACGACAGTGGGAGCTCCAAAGTGTCGAATTATTCATACGTAAGTATAAATTTCCTAATTAAAAAATTAAACGTAAAAAAAACTTAACAAAATATTTTACTTTGAACAGATTCAACGTTCGTCAACTTCAACCTCTACAACGTTTGACAATGCAGGTCGGATCGCCGACTGCATTGAAAAACTTGTAGAAATGCAGAAACCAACCGAAGCACCTCCACAGGTGCCTCTCGTGTATCATTCACTGTGGGCAAACCTGGATAGGATGCTGCAGAAGTTGCCATCAGAAATGATTAAAGATGTGAACTTTGAATTAACAAAAATTTTGCATACAAAAATTAAGCAAAATGAAAATCAGTTATGCTAAATTAGAATGTATTCAGAAATAAAATACAAACTTTAAATAAAAAATTTATTAGTGAATGCGAAAATTTTTTAATTTTAAAAATGAAACTCAACAAATATGTTATTTTCAAGACATTGCTGTCTGTCTATTCTAAATAAGATACCTTATTTTACAAAAGATGCACGACTTTGCTATGATACTGATCCAACGGATGAGTTAACATAGTTTTTGACAGTATTTCTTACATACTTGCCAATATCAACTTGCCTTCCCTTATGCGATGCAATGTTATTTCCAAACAAGGAATCATTGAGTTCCCCTATATTTTTCCTCCACTCTCCTTCAATCAAGGACCCATTATCATCAATGTAATCTGCAAAGTTTGATGGACAATAGCTTGCTTTGTGGTTGCTCATTAAATAATTGTGAAGTAAGCAGCAGGCTGTAATTATTTTTTGAGTCTGTCTGGAGAACATAGCATTGTTCTTCTTAGACATAGCCATTTTGAACACAAAATGTCAAACGCATTTTCTACACATCTTCGAGCCCTACTTAACCTGTAGTTGAAAATCAACTCTTCGTCTGATAATCCTGTTGTTCGTCTGTATGGCTTAATTATTCTTTTCGATAAAGGGAAAGCATCATCACCAATTTCACTCCACTTATGGTGCCATCCTCCGGAAAGTCAATTGCATCCTGAAGTACATCTTGTCCAAATTTAGATTGGGAAAATACGTTTGCATCGCCTTCACTGCCGTAAGCCCCAATATCAAGATAACTGAACTTGTATGCTCCGTCAGAAGCCGCCATAAGAAGAAGAGAATGAAAGCCCTGAAATTAAGTAATTATGAACGTATTCACATACCCCAATACCTGAACTGTTTTATCTTATAATTGTAGAATAAACTTCCCGCTCTAGGTGGAGCTTTTACGGTAACATGTTTCCCATCAATAGCTCCAATACAATTGGGGAATTGCCAACGTCGATTGAATTGATTTGCACATTCAATCAATTGTTTCTTATTCATAGGTGGAACATATGGCTTATAAGCGGAACATAAAGCATCACAGACATCATCAATCATGCTTCCTATATGTTGTTTACTGATCCTGTAAATTGATGCTACGTGTCTCTGCAAAGATCCAGATGCGAAGTATCTTAAATAAAAAACAAACATTGAAATGAGGAGGTAAATCAAGACGCAATATTTAAAACATACTCGAGAACAACAGCAAATTTTTCTTTCGGACTTATATTATCGTCTGGCCTCGTGTTTCTTTTAGCAATTAAGTAAGGCTCCAGGTCCACAAAAATTTTGTTAAATGTTTCAACATCTACATGAAAGTTTTCTAAGAAACTTTGCCTATGTTTTTGTAAGTCTTCAAACTGTAAAAAATTACATAATTAGTATAATTATAGGACGTTAGTTACAAGTGCTGCTTACATCCTTAACAAATCTTCCTTTACTTTTCCTATCGGCAAGGTATGGACTCGTTCTCGTTGACCGGTTTTTCTTAATTTTCTTTTTACTTTGCAACTCTGCCACTGCATACGCACCACACAAAATTGATAAATTTATTAAATTTTTATCCATTTTTAGGGTTTTGTACTAAAATACAAAACCCTATTGCAACCACGACCTGTGTCCGTCTGTCCGTCCGTCCGTCCGTCCTTCCGTCTGTATGTCACAGCACTTTTTCTCCGAAACTGTAGAAGCTACGGCCATGAAACTTTGTGGAAAGGTCAGAAGTGGTGACTTCTTGAAAATTCAATGGTGGAAAAATTTTTCAAAGGGGTTTAAGGGGGGTCTCCTCATATAGGGAGGTGACCCCTCAAAAAAAAATTTTCACCATTGGTAGTCGAGTAGGGTGTCGTTGGAAAGGTCTCAACGAGATCTTTTCAAAACAAGTCTTAAAATTGCCTCATGAGTACCGAGGGGGCCGGGGAAGGGGAAATGTACGAACTTCTCGCGTATCCCCCCCCCCCCTCGCGATTGGACACCTTCCATCCGAAAAATCTGAAAAAAATCATGGATGTAGGCCTTTGTAAGTACAACAACAACAAATACATGCGAAGTCGAAATTCACTAGTAATAGAATACTATTCATAAGATTGATCTTTCCTGAAAGTTTCATAAAGATCGAATAGTATTTGACGAAGTTATAGCGATTTAAATTTTCCTGCATTACTATGGAACAATATGCCCTGTATTACTATGGAAACATATGGCTATGGAGCCATATGCGCTTTTACCCGACTTAGACACTACAACTTTGCTAGGATTTGCATGAAAATTTCAGGAATGATAGGTATCATGAAGATGAGTACATACAATTGAAACAAGTCGAAAAGGCAGGAGACAGCTCCTAGCAAAAGGGGTTTGTAACCATTCTAAGATTCGAAAAAACAGGCCATGAATCGATGATTACAGTACAGAGGAGTGGCCCCTGAAAAAAAATTTCATGAAAGGTAGCCGATATGAGTATCAACTGAAGGTTATCTATGAGAGCTTTTCAAAACAGCTCTTAAACTGACGGTTTTTGCTTCAGTGGGGGCACAGGGGGGGGGGGGGGAATATATGAAAAATGGGTTTCCTCCCTTGCGAATGGACACCAGTGATCTTAAAAAATCTGAAATAATTATCAAGAGAGATATTTGTGATTATAACTATAACAAATACCTCAGAAGTCATAATTCTTTCAACTTCGCTAATAATAGTATGATCCTCGAACATGAAATGTTTCTTGATTTTATTCGTTACTGGTTACTGCATTTTGTATGTTGAGTACAAAACACTTCTGACATGAGCATAGGTCTGTCTACCCAACTTGTTTTAGATTCAAATATTTTTTCGAATCACATCAAACTCCGTTAAACAAATCTGCGCTCTTTTCCTCAGCTGTTTACTTTTCTCCACTATTCTACACAAAATGCTGAACGGAATTCCGTTTGAGCTCCATACTAGGCTTAATACCAAAGCAAAATGATTCGACGAAAAATGAGTTAATTTATGTCCTATTTCCTTAATTTGGGAATTTAGTGCAGATTTTAATACAAACTGCGAGTTTGTTAAAGAGTGGCTTAAGATCATACTATACAGTCCTCAGGTGAGCTACAAAACTTTCAGATGGGCTATACTCCGGCCTACTCGAATTGTTGTATCTAAAACAATTTTCAATTAAGGTTGCTTGGGGGATAGGCTGAGCTAAGCTCAATTGAAAGTTGTTTTAACCTTCCATCAACTGTTAATGCACTAGCGCTAGAAACCTAATGTTATTATAGTGAGTTGATAAAATTCATGAATCTTATAGCCTCATTCTATCCGAAATTAAACATTCATTAGTAATTTTTTCATGAAACCCTTCATCAATTCATATCAACCTATTATTGTATGTCTTCTGTTAATGTACACAATTCCTAATACATTGATTTTCTTTTTGCCATAATTGATAGTTTATTCGATTAAAGTATATCTTGAATGAAATTTAACCCTTTTTGTACATCAAAAGCTCTTCACATCAACATCACTTTTGTCGGATACATTCAACGTACGCGGAGATATCACAATGATTGTGTAATATCTTTTCAACGACCATTGCTCTCAACTAAACCCAGCTTCAAATAGTTCTTGAAAGTGTGCACTCAGCACCTTCTTTACACCTTAAGGCGGATCGATTAGCTAATCTTCCGTCATAAAAAGCATAAGTTGGACAACGAGTACCTCCACACGTCACATTCACGTGTCAGCACTTGTCTGAGGTGAAACAGATCAGGAAAATCTTGACACAAAGTGGAAAGGGTGTTAGAAATCTAGCTTTCAATTCTGCTCTCAAGGTATAAGAAAGGTATACATAATATATTTTGTTGAAGCACACCTAAAAGGAGCTATGATCAGCGCCCGAATAATGCCTCAATCTTTTTGACAAGAAGCACGAAAGGAAGTGTGTCTGGTAATTTAGATGTAATATACATACGGTAGCAATTATTATTCGCTTTGGTCCATTTGAATGCATATTAAAGAGACCTACATTAACATTTTGTTTCAAGCACTTTAAATTTGTTTCATAACATTGAATCCACAATTGTTGCCCTTAAGGCCCTTCATAGGATCGACTTGCTTGAAAAAACCGCATTCTTTGCAGATGCTGTGGCATGTCTACCGCGAACAGTCGCATGCGCACTTTACACGTAATTTCACTTTCACCTTGACTGGCGCTTGGCATTCTGTTGATTCATTGTCAGTTCCCTGAAGATGGATCAAACGGAGTGCTCCGGAAGACACACGCTATGTGGGTGAATCACATTAGTGGCAAAGCTGACAAATTGTACGTCTTCGTCACTTGTTGCGTGCATTGCTGCAATCGAGCCTGCAATAGTTTTTGTCGGATTGTTATATCCGTATTGTTAACTACTTCGGCCAGTTTGAAAGATGGTCCACTCATGCAATCATTCATCTATTGTGTTGCTTGTCCCATTTGTTTTACGGTAGGTTGATGTTAAATATTTATGATTTTCAATGAAGATGCGTGGATTTTGCGGCGTTGTTTTTCATAATTTAAATTTTCATGAGCTAGGAGACTACATATATTTTTTGATGTCATCTTAGTAGGTCGGAAAGCCTCAAGCGAGCACACGAGACGAAAAATTAAAATTTAAACATTGGTAGCCAAGAGAGTTTTCATACCAGAAACAGTTTTGTACCCATCCTATGGGGCTTATCCATTTTTCTTAAGCCTGAACTCATGTGATACTAATCTATGAGAATGTGTAAAATTAGTTATTATTCCATTTAATTCTTTCGGGTTTGGTGGTAAGTTTACTAACCACCTTGTTGTCTTTTTTTTTATATATTACGACTTTCTTAGTCTTGAACGAAACCAAAAAAAATACATTTGGTGCTGAGGTGTGACCAGCGGCATAGTGTAACGAATCCAAAAAGTGGCGAACTGTTACTTTTATTTTATTTTTTTTTTTAATTATTTATGTGGGGAAATAACAGTCATTTACAAATATACCATAGCTCAAAAATCCCCGTTGGCAGCACCAGCCGGAAAGGTAAATTTCTCGTAGCGTAAAGTTTCGAAAAAGAATTTGGCTTGCCTACTACTAAACTTCTTTCTGCAATTTTCGTAGTACCACATGGGTATTTATTAACATAAATCAAATCTGGCCACGTTCGTTTTTAGAGACCTTTTATGGGGGGCGCAAATAATTTGTTAATTAAATTGAGTTGCACGCGTATGGATTACATATTGAAAATCGGCGGATCATAAATTGTTGTAAACATATAAATACCGGTTTCGCCCTTTTCGCATTTGCTGTTTACACAGTTCACAGTGGTAACCACACAAAGGCTTAAATAGCTCGAATAGTTAATTTCAAAAGATTTCCATAAAAGTTTAATCAGCACTGGCATTGCCATTAATATATACATTTTCAATTTTTTTCTAAACTATGAGGGCCGTCATTTCGATTTTTATTGAAATCGGCTGCTAAAAATATTAAGCTGTAAATTTTTGACTTTTTTATTTGTCATTCGATTTGCATAATTAAATTAAATTAACTTGACTTAATAACTTATAATTTCAAGTTTCAACGGAATCTGTTGAGAATCTTGGCTGCTAGAGGGCTACAGAAATAAAAAACATTGTATGCCACCCCCCTGTATGGGAAGACCTGCCTGTATGGGGAGACCCCCCTTAAATACCTTAAAATATTTTCTTGCACTGCAAATTTCAAGAGGCACCACTTTTGACCTACGTAGAAAATTTCCTCATTCTAGCGCATGTGGTTTGCGAGAAAACTTGTTATGACGCACGAACAAACGGGCGGACGGACGGACAGACAGATAAGTCGCGATTTTATAATTTTTTAGGGTATTGTTAAAAATATTTGACAATATCTTAAAGATGATCTGGTTTATAAGTTCTTTCAAGTAAAGTCATTTAAAACGTTTCCATGAAAAATATTCATTATTTCAGTTGGCACTAAAATAGCGAATTGCGCTTGCCTTCAGACCTTTGGGGGCCGCCATTTTGAATGCATGCATTTGATTTTGGATTATTTTAAATCTTTGTATGCTAGGACCTCATCAATCAATGTACTATCTCGTTCAAATAGGAGTTTCACTCTAGACAGGGCAAAATAATTCAATTTTTAAAGAAAATCGCAGCTAAAAATATTAGGCTTCAAATTTTCGACTTTTTTATTTTTCATTCAATTCAATAATTTCCTGCAAAATACAAGAACATAGTACTCATAATCTCAAGTTTTATCAAAATCCGTTGAAAAATGTGACCGCTAGAGGGCAACAAAAACATGAAAAAACGCATATTTAAATGGCCCCCATTTTGAAATTTGCCCATGCATGGTCACCAAAATATCAAAGACTATAGGTGTAAGTAATGTCTATCTTGAAACCAAGTTTCATATATGTCGGATAAAAATTGCGACTTTTAAAAGCCTTTGAAATTTTGACCTTCAACTGGCCGCCATTTTGTTTTTTGCTACCTGACCTCCAATTTTTTACGTAATTCTTGAGACACTTATAATTTCTATCAAACTACCGAATTTCATGAAAATCTGTTGAAAGCTTTGACCACTATTACAACAACAAAATTTTGCACGTTTTTCGACGTTTGAGCGGCCGCCATTTTGTTTCTGCCGTACTGACTTTGGATTTTTTAATTGTGAGATTCATCACATACATCAATTAACCTTTGTACCAAATTTCATCCAAATCGGAGCTATACTTTGGTCAGAACAGAAATCACGATTTTTCGTCTAAAATGGCCGCCATTTTGTTTTTGCCCGACCGATATAGCTGGTTCACGTACTTAACTGAGATAATTACCCAATACACCTTTCCTGAAAATTTGGTGAAAATCGAAGCTAAATTGCAACCTCTAGCGTGGTCACAAATTTCGTTATATCCCATATATATATATATATATATATATATATATATATATATATATATATATATATATATATATATATATATATATATATATATATATATCTATATATATATATATATATATATATATATATATATATATATATCTATATATATATATCTATATATATATATCTATATATATCTATATATATATATATATATATATATATATATATATATATATATATATATATATATATATATTTATATATATATATATATATATATATATATATATATATATATCATGCTCTCCGCAAAAGGTAAATTTCTCTTGAGAAATTTACCTTAAAAATTCAAAAGTGACGATAGTTGTAGACATTATCGAATTAACAGAAGAAAAGGAAAAAGCTACAAAATTAACAATGTGAATATTCAGTCATTACCGTTATTTCATTAAAGGAACAGGCTACGCTAGTAGATCAATTCACTCACTTTCTTTCTATACATATTTAATTTAGATGAAAAAATATCGACTTCATTTAGTTTGTCATTATAAAAAGGAGGGGAAGTACGGACAAAATGACATACTGTTTTTTTTTCATTCATTCATTTATAAACAGTCTTAGAAATTAAAAACCATCCTTAATTTATTACTTTTCAGCTTCTTAATTAATTATAATCAAATAGGAACTACAGAAAAAAAATATTGAGGTTTCTGTCACCCTCTCCCAAAATTCATTTTGTCCATACTATATGGACATTATGGCATACCTAATTACTTATATGTAAAGCTCACAAATAAAGGTTTTAGTCCTCTTAGGGACATCAGCACATGACGCATGAGCCCAATAAGAACACGTAACGCATCGCAACCAGCATTCTCCAGGCTTCGAACTTGAAAAAATATCATTACAATAAATACAGGGACAGTCTTCGTCATCATTATCATTGTCAATTGGGAAATCTTCGGCATCTGAGCTGTCATTTGTGTAATTAACCTTTTTGACTTGTCTGTTATTTTTTTCTCGTCGTATTGTGCGAATATTTTTGGTTTCTGTAATTTCAGTGTCATCATCGAATAATGTCTTCTTGACGTGTTTTTTCTTTTTTGCTGCATTTTGCATTTTTTGTTCTTAATTCTTCCATGTTAGGGGTGGAAGTTAAAAGCCAGTGTGACTTTTGAGTTTTTGGCTTTCTTTTGCCTTTTCCCCGAATGAAAAGTCCTTGTGGTGCTGGTGAAAGAGTGTCAACAGGAAATGGTAATGAATCCGTAGACGTGCCTGGTCTCAAATTCCTATTTGCGGTTGTTTCAATGACATCTCTTCCAAAAGTAAGGTTATTATCCACGAGTTTGTTACGATTTTCTTGGATCAGTAATAAGCTAGTTGAATCAGCAGTTGCCGCATCTTTTTCAGCAGAGCCAAGTGTCACATCATTACCAGAAGTGGAACAGATTATATCTTCTTCAAAAGATTGACCTGCACTTATAAGACTATTCCTTTCATTATCATTTGTTGTTGCTGAAGCAGCTGACTTTGTTGCTAAAGTATCTTTACTATTCAATGAAACACTAGTTGAATCAGTGGTTGTGAAATATTCTTTTGATGAACGGAGCCTGATATCGTGAGCGTTTGGCACAGTATTTCCAACATTTATGTTGCTTAACGGAATATTACTTGTTTCTGCAGGCTCAAACATGTAGTCTGGAAAAATATCTGGATTGACCGGCCAAAGATCCGTACTTCTGAAGCCGTTACATGCATTTGAAACTGTAGCCGTCTTTCCATATGCTAAGTTAAATAAATATCCCATTTGTAAATGAGTCACTACCCCACCTGGGTGATTTTTTAACCATTTAGAAACTTCCTGGTGGAAAGAGGTTTTTTAAGGTCCGTAGATACTCACGTCCAGTGGCTGATACGGTGAGTGCAGTTAGGAGGTAGACACAGCATATGAATGCCATTCTCTTTGGCAAAATCCAATGGTCCAATGCCTTTGTAACTTGCATGTCCATCACAAATGAGTAGAACTGGATCCCCTTTACTAGATTTGGCATGTAGTTGGAAATGTTTTAACAATTTCAAAAATACTTCAGTAGCCATCCATCCTGATTCTTGTGCTAGTCCGAGTGTGCCAGTAGGTGCTTCATCAACAAGTTCATTTTTCATATTCTTGCGAGGAAATATCATACATGGTGGAATGTATGAACCAGTGGCGCTTGTGCAACACACAGCAGTGACATTTGATCCTCTTTCGCCGCTGGTGAGATACCCAATTTGCTTTCTACCTTTAGTGGCTAAAATTTTTTGAGGTTTCATAACGGTGGATAAGCCCGTTTCGTCAACGTTATATATGCGATGTGGGCTCAAGTTGCGAGTGCTCAAAATTGCTTGATATAACTGAAAAAAATTGGTTACTTGTGGTTTATTGAATGCTCCTGCTCTGGCTGCAGAAGTAGGCTCAGGTGTACGTAATGAAATGTCTTTATGCCTGCTTAGAAAGCTATCTAGCCATTCTTGTCCAGCACACTTCTTTTCTATGTTAAAGTTGTGAGAAAACCCATTCTTCTCTGCTAATTCAAAGGCCAACTCTTGGACTCATCTCGAGTTAATCCGAATAGTCAAGTTTCCAAAAATTGTAAATGATGAACTAGCTGCCTCTCAATTTCTGGAGGAAACGTCAGTTTAAATCTGCCAAGCCTTTAGCGATAGGCGCTAAAGTTTTGTTGGTGTTTAGTGCATGTCGCCTCAGTGTACCCTGAGGGACACCAAAAGCGTTCGAAGCTAACAACCATCTGCATAGACTCTTGACTCCAAGTTTGGCGATCACTTTTTCTTTTATAGTTGCGTGGCATGATATCTGAATAAGAATACAATGAGATTAAGGTGTAACTACTTAAAAAATACGGATGGACAAAATGACATACATATGTCATTTTGTCCGGAGTGATGATATGTCGTTTAGTACGAAAATAGATCGAAACAATAATTAGTTCATGATTTCTACGATAAGTAAAAACTCATTATAAAAACAACTTGCGTTGCAACGCAATGCACCATTATATCGATGTCAATAAACATAAGCGAAATAAACAAAGTAAAATTCACCATAACAAGCGAAAAATCACTGTCAATAAAAAACTTTTATGCACTGTCAACACGTTCTGTCTTGTTACACCGGCACGACTAAGCTAATGGCGCTCTTAACTTCACATGATTGCAGATGCTACCAACTTTACGTGTTGCAATGTCAACAGGAGCGCCATAGCCCGCCAATTTTTAAAAAAGCCCAGTGTGTCATTTTGTCCATATATGTCATTTTGTCCGTATTTCCCCTACATGAACGCCTGAGGAAGGTATTCTTAGCATAATTGTTGCCACAGAAAGGTAAAAAGTGTCATTAGAACGTGATAAAACAGAACGCGGAATTTCGATCTGAATTGAATTCAACAAATCAGAGCAGTTTATGTGATTATTAATAATTTTATATAAGAAAATGGAATCCAAATACTTACGTCTAGAGGATAAGAGCTTCAGATTGTTCCTAGATGCACTCTCTTCGTAATTTGTGCACGCATATCCCATGCGATAATCAAGGGATTTCAGAAACTGTTTTTGCACTTTCTCAATTTTCTGAATATGAGAATCATATTGCGGTGACCAAATAACACTTCCGTATTCAAGGATACCACGAACATATGTATTATAAAGAATTTTCAATGTGTCGGCTCTTGAAAAGGGCTTGCTTAATCGAAAAATCAGTCCTAGACGTTTAAAGGCCTTAGATACCATGTTGTCAAAATGTAGATTGAAGAAGAGTCTTGAATCTAAAATCAGACCTAGATCTTTAACCTCATTAACCCGGTTAATCGGCACTTCCGAGATTGCATATGCATAAGTTATTATATGACGCTTTCTTGAAAAAGTTATTACACTGCACTTTCCTGCATTTAAAAACAGTTGATTCGCATTGCAGTACTGTTCAAACTGCCTGAGATCATGTTGCAATGTCTCACAATCGTCCAATGTCTTGATTATTTTGTCAATTTTTGTGTCATCCGCATACAGTAAATGATAGGAGTTGGAAAAACTAGTACCAATATCATTAACGTATAAGTTGAACAAAACCGGACTAAGCTGTGATCCTTGAGGAATTCTTGAGGGTACCTCCAAGAAGTTTGAACAATAATCTCTTAATGCAACCGCTTGACTTCGATTACTTATGTACAACAGATCCATCTTAACAGATCACCATGTATACCAATTTTCGAGAGCTTCTTCATAAGAATAGAGTGGTTAATTTTATCAAAGGCCTTCGAAAAATCTGTATAGACGGCGTCAACTTGGTACCCAGAATCTAGAGCATTAAGTAAGATGTCGGTGTGCAGCGCTGAATTAGTATTGACACTTCAGCCGCTTAAAAATCCATGTTCTTGTGAAGCAATAATATGACCCATTTGTGAGTTAAGATTATCAACAACGATTTTCTCTAATATTTTGCCGAAAATGTTTAGCTTAGAAATCGGTCTGTATTGTTTGATATCTTGCTTATCTTTCCCTTGTGGAATCGGAGTTATGATTGCTTTTTTCCAAATGCAAGGAAATTAATCTTCAGATACAGACTTTTGGTATATTATAGTGAGGGGGATACAAAGCTCTTTACTAAGTTTTTTTTAATAGAGAAGGATGCACACCATCACAGCCAGCGTCCTTTTTTACATCTAATAGCTCAAATTGTTTCACAACTATGTCCTGCGTGATAGCTATGGATAAAATATCTACTATGGGTAAATTATCTTCATGAGCTGTAGAGAGGTTCATCTCAGTATCTGACTGAGGAACGGAAAAAGAGTTAAAATACTCAGCAAACATAGTGCAAATAGTTTTCACGTCACTCAAAACAATATTATCGAGTTTCATTTGTGCTGGCATATTATTATGACATGTCTTTGATTTGATGAAACTCCAAAAGTAATTAGGAGCGACAGCGATGTTATCTTCGGAGAAATTAATATATTTTCTATAATACTCTCGTTCAATGTGTTTAACGCGGGATCGCAAATCAGAAAAGAGCTGATAATCTCGAGCATTTTGATATCTCTTCCACTTCGAATGCTTTTTATTTTTCTGCTTAATTATTTTTATTAGATTTCTAGGAAACCAAGGCGGATAGTGTGATTTCGATTTCACAAATTTCCGGGGAATATAATTGTTCATTAAATTGTTGAAGAACTGATAAAAGTGCGTTACGCATTCCTCGGTGTTAATGTTGGACATAATTTCAAACCAATTAACGTTTAACAATCCTCGACTCATTTCTTCAAAATGAGCTGCATGGTAAATGAATTTAAACTGCTCTCTAAAATCTTGCATATAGTTGTTGCAATCTGAATTAAGGGTGATATCTAGTACCTTATGATGCTGATCTTTTTTTGTTAATGATATTGTGGAACTAGATACGGTGCACTTATAATTGCAAAGAACGAGATCAAGTATTCGCCCATTGGAGTTGGTGCAAGAGTTGAATTGTTTTAATTTTGCCAAGTCCATGAAGTCATGTACACGTAAATCGGCCGCGACATGGTCATCGTTGGTGAATAGGTCTAACGATTGGTCGGTGTTATTCGTATTTTGCCAGATTGCTTTGGATATATTAAAATCTCCAATGATTAAATATCTGTCACCCTGATTCATTTGAATGAATTCAAATGCTTTATCATAGAAGGTTTGCAATGATTCTGAATGGGTATTGCCATAGGGGAAATAGCAACAAGCTAAGTGCAGTTTAGTATGGGACTTATGAGATGCACTGCGTTCAATAGAAATCCACAGCTCTTCAGCCTCTTGGCCTGCATCCAAGCAGCAGCTCACGCCACACTGCAATAAGCACCCCTCCACCACGCATGCCTCGTCCGTCTGATTCTAACCTATCTCTCCTAAAAACATTAAAATTAGTGTTAAAGTATTCAGTATCATAGAAATCAGTATTCAGCCAAGTTGCTGTCAAGAAAACTTTGTCATAATTAGACAGTAAAACATTGGATAAGAATGAGTACGACTTTGTGTGTAACCCCTTCACGTTCTGGCAATAAATTGATCAGCAACTAGACGAAATCATTTGAAACATTCGAGATAAAAACTTTGATAGCAAGATAAAGCGTGCAGCCAAATATTGTTCTTGGCCTATTCATACAAAACGAGCAAGAATATAGAAAATTAATAAGATTTAATGAGTAGTTTCTATCGAAATAGATTGTCTTCAAAAATATTTTTAAAAGTGAAATCTTGATTTGACTATATAAGAAATAAATATTAATTAAGTGCAAAAAATTTAAAATGAAATCCAATGTTAGCCGTAAGATGTATGAAAGAAACAAAATTTTAATGCTTAGAATTATTAGTCATAGAAGTTTTGCTAAATCGTTCTCAGGAGCGATCCGTATGATTTTCGAAACTTCATTCTTGCGAACAAAAATTTTACTCTCTTTGACCCATAGGAATTTATAATTTTTCTCTATCCTGAGTTGGCTTGCTTGCTTCAGTAATAGTGTTTATCATAAAGCATTAACTGGCAAAGTGCATGAGAAATCATCAAGGGAAGACTCATTGACGCGGCACTACTGCTTTAGAGCAGGACGTTCTACCATTGATGCGATTATAGAAGTGGTGAGTGCGGTCCGGAAGGCAGAGGCATATAGTCGCACCAAGCGACGGATCGTCCTGTTAGTGACACTCGACGTCAGGAACGCCTTCAACTCTGCTAGATGGGTGGATATTCTGGATACGTTGGAAAAACCTTTTCAAGTTCCAGAATATCTAATGCGGCTTTTGAGGAACTTCCTCAAGGACCATAGTCGGCTCTACGACACGACACAGGGCCAATGAAGGATGGAAATTAAATCGGGTATTGCCCAAGTATCTATCCTTAGTCTGGACCTGGGGAATGTGTATTGCGTTGGGCTAGTAAGACTGGAGATGCCAGATGAGTTTCGCTTAATCGGCTATGGGAATGATGTTGCGGCTCTGGTCACTAGACGCACCGTTGAACAAGCGCAACTTAGGCTAGGTATGCTAATGTGCCGAATGAGGGCCTGGATGACTGCTCGCGGGCTCAGTTTAGCACTGGAGAAAACTGAAGTGGCCATCTTGACAAAAAAGAGAATCCCTAGAGTAAGGATGATCAGTATCGGAGATATGCAAATCGAATTGAAGCCAACGGTGAAGTACGTGGGGCTACTGATCGACTCCAAGATGAGTTTCTTTGAGCAAATCAGTGCATCGGCTGAGAAGGCTGCTTCGGAAGTATCGGCTCTGAGTCGACTTATGGCCAACGTGGCGGGACCCAGACCATCAAGAAGACGCTTCTTGATAATTGCTGTAGGGTCAGTGCTACTGTACGGAGCAGAAGTATGGGGCAATGCTCTCAGTAAGGAGGTATATCGAAAACGTAAGGCATAGGTACAGAGAAGAAGAGCACTGAGGATTGCATCTTCGTGTCCGAAAGTCTCTGATTCGACGGTGAGAGTTATTCCAGGCATGATACCTGTCGGGCTCCTTGCTAGAGAGCGACGCTCTATTTACCTGCGCCAAAACGAGGATGCGATTGAGATGGTTGTCCGCGAGGAGAGACAGCGCTCACTCAACGATTGGCGGCAGTCTTGGATGACTTGCACGAAGAGAAGGTGGATTGCGCGCCTCATCCCGGATGTGAAACCGTGGCTAAATCGAAGGGATTGTGAGACTGACTTCTATCTGACCTAGCGTTTGAGGGGGCATGGGTGTTTTCAGTCTTACCTGCATAAGATTGGTAAGTCACGGTCCTCCGATTGTCAGTTTTGCCTAAGGGACGATGACAATACCTGCCACACATTTTTTGCGTGTATAAAATGGGCTAGGCTATGAAGGGACCTCTACGGGGAGACGGGAGAGCTTACCCTGGATAATATAGTCACAGTGATGCTCGAATCGGTTGACAAAGGGAACGAGGTGGCACATTATGTTCGGGCAGTCCTAAAAGATAAAAGGGACTCACTGCAGCCGGTGGGCGTTGGGCTGGGGGATCGCTTTTCTGACAATTCCTCTTCCCCTCTCCCCTCCCTCTAGAAGAGGAATCCCCCATCTTGAAGGAGCCTCGTGGCGTAACAAAACGAGAACTGGCTCGAATTAATGTGTCAAACGGTTCCAGGCTGGGTTCTCAGGTTGACAGGGGAGGTGTTCATTGGGGGTTAGTCCAGTCGCCTTTTTGCGTGCACGGGAGTTCCACACTCTGTGCAAAAATGGCATTCCCCCTCCACACACAAAAAAAAAAACATTTTCTGCCGTTTGATCCTATATTCTGTAAAATCAACAAGGTGGTTAGAACATCAGCCACTGTGACGTTACCGATTTGCTGTGTCTTTTTCCAGTAAAAGTACTTTTAATTTATTTTTTTTAATATGGGGTGATTTTTTTAATTAAAAAATTTTTTTTTTTATTATTAAACAAGACATCAAAATTATAAACTATTGCAAAGAAATACAAGTTAAAAATTATCTGAGAAGGCTCCGAGGTTACTATGCATCTGAGAAGACCCCGAGGTTACTTTGCTGTCTGTTCGGGAAAGATTAGTATTACCGAGGTAATAATCAGCTAATAAAATTTCTGCGAGAGAAACTAATCACCTGACATTTTTCGAGGTTCAGGTATAGGTGGTTTGTGTTGGACCATTAAAGCAGAGCATTTATCTTGTTCTGTAAGAACATCGAATCACTGTGGGATGTTATCCCATAGTATAATTTGAGATCATCCACAAAAAATAAATGGGGTATATTAGATAACACATCAAAAAGGTCTGATTTAAATATATTGAAAGAAGAGGTCCGAGATGATTGCCTTGAGGAACACTGGAGTAGACTTGAATTTCTTTGGACATTTACCCTTGAAATTTAACGGTTTGAGTCCGGTTTTTGAAGTAAGAGCTTAGCCAGCAAAGCAATGGGCCAGTGATTCCGAAATTGCGCAATTATTCTGACAGAATCGTATGATTGACGTGATCAAAGGCTTTACTTAAATCAGTATAAATTGCGTCAGCCTGGTGCCCTTTTTCCATTGCGCAGAGTGTGTATGAGACCATAACTGTTAGATTGTTGGTTGTTGATCGGTTTTTCCTGAAGCCATTTTGCTGGTAATTGAGACGCTGCTCTGCATACTATTTTCTCGAATAATTTTGGGACGGCGGATAAAATGGCAATTCCTCTTTAATTTTGAACACTCCCTTTGTTTTTGCTTTTATGAATTGGAGTCAAGTGAGAAGATTTCCAGTGTATTGGAAATTTTCCGCTTACGAGTGACTTATTAAAAATGATACGAAGAGGTTAAACTAATACTTCACTGCACTGGTTTAGAAAATAAGGCGAAAGTAAATCTGGGCTAGGTCCATGGTTCAGAGCAGGTGTTTTAATTGCATTAATGATATCATCTTCAGCAACTAAGGATTCCTGAAGCGCTGTTTCAAAAAACGGCGTTAGCCTTATCTACATGAGGCGAGGTATTCATTCGGTAAGGAATACACTGATTGAAAATGATCTGCGAAGAAATCACAGATATGTTCCGGGACAGAGGAACTACGGTCTTCATAGATCATTTGTTTAGAATAACCATGAGCTTTGTGCTTGATATTTACAAAATGAAAAAATTTCTTTGGGTTTTGGATTATGTTTTTGCCAATAAAATTAACATACATAGCATAGGCCTCGTGTGACTTCAATCTGAATTCATTTGCCAGTTCACAATATTCGTTTTTAATTCCATCATTGACATTGGGTTCTTTTTGTATGATTTTGTGGAGCTTATTCCTTCTGTTTCTTAAATTTCGAAGACTTCTGTCCAATCATGGCACATACAGTTTATTCCTCTTTTTGGTTTTAGGTGTATGACTTTCAACAGCGTCAAATATGGTCTGGTAGAAAAAGTTCGCTAAATCATCTACATCTAGCGTCGAAAGCCTACTAGTCCAGTCTACATTAGAAATATAAATCTTAGTGCTATCAAAGTCAGCATTATGGAAATCAAACACAATCGAGTTATTGTACGGAAGGCTGTTTGTGTCATCAGAGATGGAATAATCAACTGAAAGTGCGGAATGGTGAAGGGTATTTTTGAAAAGATTTTCCACATCATTAGCTGGATTAACCACCACCTCGTCATAAGCATTCGTTGAAATTAGATCTTAACAATTGCCCGAGGAAATGGGTGACTGACTTGCTGTAAATCATTGCCGTACAATGTAGAAACTAGGTTGAAATCAATATCGTCTCAAAGATTCAATGGAATGAGACAATTGTCAAGTTCGTCAACTACAAACTTTAACTTGGGCCTGTTAAAATCTCCAAAGATAATAATTTTATCTTCTTCTTTTGGGAGTTCAACAAGTGAAGAGACAATTCCACAAGCCTCGGTATAAATAGTCTCACTGGACTCTGGGGGAATATAAAATACACCAACGTACAAATAAAATTTATTTATTTTGATTTTCGTTATTATATTTTGGAAAGTTTTGAAATTCGCGGTATTGACGATATCACTCGAGTAAGCCTTGTGTATGGCAATTAGGACACCACCTGCTCGGGTTAGGCCAGTACTTAGATAGTCTCGATCGTCTCTAAATTTATACTAAATACTGTTGAGAATCTCTTCGTTACGATGGGAGTCATTTAACCAGGTTTCTGTGAATGTAAGGATACTGAAAGGGCATGATTTAGCGTCAAGAAAAAGTTTTTTGAGTTTGCCTCTCATGCCACTACAGTTATGGTAGACCATTTGGAGGCATTTTGTGGTAGAGCTCGTATTGTGGACGAAAAAATTTGTGATGTTGCTCACGTGACCTTTCGAGTGAGGATATATAATTTGAGCTTACATGAAAAGCGTAGGTTTCAAGATCTTTTTTGGCTTGTTCTGATGTAACACCAAGTTGCTCATGGTATCTAAGATATAGTTTTTGTAGAGCATCAACATCTATCGGAACACCTTCTCTCTGGATCATTACTTTTATATTGGTCTACGTTTTACCGTCGATACATGTTGTGTCTGGTGCTTTATGCTGTAAGCTAGGCAGAGTCGAACCAACTCATATAATCTGTGCTCACCCAGTCTTGATAGTAGATACATGCTCTGAAGAGTTTATTGTTGCTGTTACAATCGTAGGTACGAGTGGGTCTGAAAAGGATTGTTTTTCGTTCAAAGGGCTATTGAGTGTGCTAAGTAATTCAATTACACAATTAGGGGACGAAGTCTGAAACCCACTTCTTACGAAGGTCGGATATTTGGAAGGAGGTTTTACAGGGTTAAACTCAGAAATTGAGCTTTTATTCATTTCTGAAAAACCGATATTTTCTTTAGGTTGGTTATTATCAGAAAAAGTACTGTCCATTAGCCTAAAGGATCTGAAAGGTTAACAATGTCGATGGTTGGGTGTTGTGAGTAGCGTTAATATTTAGGTTTTTGTTGTTAGTGGAAATTACTGTTACATTTTTGTTGTTGTTGTATTTGCTTGGATGATTATTGTTTATAGCAGGTTTCATTGATTTCCATTTCCTGAAGACCAGTCCACTTCAATAGACGCTACAGTTTTTGGATGTGTGATTAGAGAAAAGCCAGGCATATTTATGTGGTATGTATACTTTGAACGATTTCGTTTTCTTACTTCTCTGTGAAATTGCCTCCACTCTGCAGCCTTTCAGTAGTAGATTTACTTCCAAGAATATTGAACTCGAGCAGTATTAGTATTCTTTGGTGTTTTCTAAATGAAAAATATTTCGAAATCGTTGTGCTGATGATTCCTTACATTAGCCTTCTCCAACCGCTTAAGTCTTTTTTCCATTCGGCCTCTGACCAAAAGGTGCCCAATTTATAGATGTGACTGATGATTTCAGATGTCTGATTTAAAGCAGGTACCGATGCCGTTTCATTCAGACCACATGATTTTAGATGGATGGCATTATTTTGAACTGGAAAAACGTTTTCAATTTTACGCTGCTCCATTATTTCTTCTTCTAAAATATTACACTCTTTATCGATGTTTCCAATTTTTTTTGAGAATTTTCGATAGCTGCAACAAGTTGTCCCGCTCAGCTAGTTTTTGTGTTATATTGTTAAGCATATCACTGAATGCTTCTTCACGGAAAAGTTCTGTACATTATGCTTGGATGATGGAGATTTCCTTTTTCACGGAGGTTAGACGATTGTCAAACATCTCAAGGGCTTTGAATATTTTCCCATCGCTCTTTGATAGGTTTATAGCTAGCTCATCGAAACTGCTTGCCATCAACTATCCACTTTTGCTTGAGATTTAGATCGTAGTCGGGCGATTGTCTGGTTTTTCTCTTCAATGATTTTTTCGCTGTAGTAGGTAATGTTATCATACATTGCTTTCGATATGTGCTCAACACCTTGACAGTCTGAGTATATAAAATGTTCATCCAGGTAAGGGTGAAACCAATCACGTGGTGCATCCATGCAGGCACCATGCAACTTGCGGTTACAAAAGCCTTTGCAGATAACATATTTAAAGGTGTTTTCAAACGCAACGCAATTTGCGAGGCTGCATTTTACACTCATTTTTGTTAGGGTTATCTCAGTAACATGCAAGGAGGGTAGTATTATCTATTAATCGAAGATCGAAAACTCTTAAAAAACTGTTTTCATAAGCAAATTTCTGCTTTCACTTGATATAGTCGCTTTGTCACTCACAGTGAAATTGATAAGTGGGTCAAGAATTAAAAATATCGCACACGGAACTTACACAGTCATCAGCAAATTGCTACTTTCACTATAGATTCGATTATTGTTGATTCATTGTCACTTAATAATTTACAGTGAAATCACTATGTCGGTCAAAAAAAATTCAGGACTTTATGCATGAACAACAAATTTTCAATTAGCACGGCAACGACATGATTTAAAGAAGACTACTAATATTTTGCGGAGCGATTCAAAAACAGATCGGGCTTAGTATACGGTCGACGACAGGAAAGCGGAATGCATTGGGCTTGCTGCTATACAAGCATTTTTAGTGACCCCACGTGATCAACGGCTAAAGCTATTTGAAAATCAGCATCCTTGGAGCATCCTTGCGATCTATCGTAAGAAGTTTGAAATCTGTGAACGCTATTAGATTTCACCTGAATGATGGAAGCGATTCGTGATAACTTGAACGAGCTAACGAAGCAGCAAGATGCTACAGGTCAGGAATTGCAGCGTTGTTTCGCCAATTACAGAAACGATTCTGCTTCTTGATCCCGCGAGGAAACAAAGTAGAGGGATTGTGGATGTTCTTCAAGAAAACAGACGTTGAAGTTTGTGAAGCAGCTGAGCATTGGCAGGATCATCCTTATTTTACAAGTAAATATTTTGCACCAATAAAGCAAGAATATGGAAAGTTCTTGGAAGATGTACAAAGGCGTCTTGCAGAAGCACCGGTTGTATCCATAAGACGATACAGCAGTGGAGCTGAGCCACCTACCATGAAATTGGAAGATCCTCGCAGCAAAGCCGAGGCCAAGACTGTAGGCTTAATCCGGCAAAAACGCTCAACCATGCGTGCGAAGAACACATCATAAAAACTATCGACGCAATTGAAGAAGCTCAACCAAAGGGCTTCTGCTCGATGAAAACCACTCTAATCTCCAAGTACTGGGAAGAAATGCGAACATTTCATCAAAAAATCTGGCAAAGTTCGAGTGATCCGGCTGCGTTGAACTACAATGACGAGAAGTATTATGCTATCGAGGACCGTGTGCAGGATGATTTAGTGTTTTTGGGTGCCTTCCAGGAAAAGATTGCCGTGAACCTGGTGGTAGAATTCAAACGGTCTGCTGTCAAGTTGCCGGATATGAAGATTCCAATTTTTGGTGGAGACTGTGCTCAGTGGCAGATCATACACTCGCAGAAGCTTGGAGCTGCGCCAAAGATGTGGTACCTCAAAGGCAGTCTCAAGAGTGAGCCGGAACGACCTCTGTGTCACTTGCCAATCGAGGACGATGCCTTTGAAACTGCGTTGGAAATTCTTAAAGATCGTTACAGCAACAAGAGGCTAATAGTGTTTGTACTATTAGACACATTAATATCGCAGGCACCTGCAACAACCGAATCAGCTAGCACCCTGAAAAGACTCCATGACGTAACGAAGGAGGGTCTGTTAAACTTAAAAACCATGGAATCGACATAGAAAAGTGGGACCCAAATGGACAGGATTACACAGGTTTTATATGAGCAATTGTTGAAGGCTCCTCGTGAACAACAGAGTGCAAACGATTTTCTGTTCTTCTTTGAGCATCGATTCCAGGCTTTGGAAGCAATGTGTGCCGAAAAGAAGTCTGGACAAATGAAATCTGCTTCTCATCGAATGTCGGCTCTGATGCCGACAAGTGAATCCTTAGTGAAGTGTACTAACTGCAATGGAAATCACCATCTTTACGCCTGTGAAGTCTTTGGAAGATTATCCCACCAAGCTTGCACTCAAAAGGCCAGGCATCTTAAACACTGATTTGATTGTTTGAGAGAGTTGCCGAATGGCTGATTGCAGTGTAGGAAACTGCCGTAAATGAAAAAAGAAGTACCATAGCTTATTACACTCAGAAGGTAAAGTTGCAGCAAATCCGACTACGACTCATTCAGTGGCAAGCAAAAATTCATCCAACCAAGTGATTAAAGCTAACGAGATTCCACCATCCATTGCCTTGTCCATGGAAACAACTTCACATATTGGCTCATTCGTGCTGCTGGGTACGGCAATAGTCCAGGCAATTGATCTGTATGGATAATTAAGGAGACTTCAAGCGATACTCAACAGCGGTTTACAGATCAGCTAATAGCAAGCAAAGCAATCAAGCAGCATTGATTGCAAGGTGCTGAGCACAATATGTCTATTAAAGGCCTTGGTGGTGTGTCACAGCAAGCACGACTCATGGCAAGGCTCGTACTGCAGTCCCGAGTGACGTCATTCCAATGTGAGCTCAACGCGATCGTCATGAAGCAAATAAAAGCACGCCAACCTGCTTTGGAAGTACACGAAACCTCCTGGTCCATACCAAGGAATATCGACTTAGCAGATCCCAAGTTTCATAAACCAGGCCAAGTTGACCTGCTGCTGGGCTCGGATTTTTTTTATGATACCCTCCCTGACGCACAGATCAAATTGGCATCCAATCTGCCACATTTACAAAACACCGGTTTTGGATGGGTCGCGGCTGGCCAATTAACAGTCCCAAACCAATTGATTCCTCTGTGTTGCATTTTTAACGCCAAGGATTATGAACTAAGCGAAAGAACGGAGCGGTTCTGGAAATTGGAAGAAATCGATGTAAGAGTACTCTCCATGACATCACAAGAAATAAAGTGTGAAAACGAATTTCCGAAGGGCCTGAAGTGAATTTCTGGGCGTTTTGAGGTGAGGCTTCCATTCCGTGACAGTACTGAAAAATTGGGGGGCTCGTATAACATAGCTGCTTCAAGTCAAACAGAAACTATCAAAAAACAAGTTGGGTAAACAGACCTACGCTCATATCAGAAGGGTTTTGTACTCTACTTCTCAGAAGTGCAGTCACCGTCAACGAATAAAGTCAAGAAATATGTCAAAGAGATGTGCACGTTTCAAAGAAAATCCATTGTTTTTCTATTTCAACACGCACGCCAACAAAATCACTAAAATCATGAACCCCTAAAAATATTAATGTTATTGCCCTTATTTGAAAATTTCAAGAAGATCAAATCAAAACTGCAGTGTCTGATTCATTGGAAAGTCCGTAAAATACCAAAATCATGTGTAATTGTTATTGTACGAGAGTCATTCAACAAGTACTTAGCCTACAGAAGAAAAACGAAAATTTTGGGGAGGTTGCAATTTATTTTTCCACATAATCTCCTTCAAGCTCGATATACTTGGTCCAGCGATGCTCTAACTTTTTCAACCCGTCCAAAAAATACATTTTCTCGAGGGCGGCAAAAAAGGCCTCAGTGGCGGCGATGACCTCCTCATTCGACCCAAATCTATCCCTGGCGAGTGATTTTTTCAGATTTGGAAACAAAAAGTAGTCACAGGGGGCCAAATCTGGAGAGTACGGTGGATGGGGCAGCAATTCGCAGCGCAATTTGACCAATTTGGCCATGGAAACGGTGAAAGTGTGAGCCGGCGCGTTGTCGTGGTGGAACAGCACTTTTTTCTTCGCCAAGCGGGGCCGCTTTTTCTTCAGTTCGACGTCAAATTGGCCCAATAAGTCTGCATAGTAGCGCCCCATGATTGCTTTGCCCTTCTCGAGGTAAATAATGTGGATCACACCTTGTGAATCCCAGCAAACGGTGGCCATCACCTTTCCGGCCGATCGAACAGTCTTCGCCTTCTTCGGAGCACGTTCGCCAGGTGAAGTGCACTGTTTCGACTGTTCCTTGGTCTCTGGTGTTTACCAGTGAATCCATGTTTCGTCGGCGGTCACGAAACGATGAAAAAACTGCACCGGATTGTGCTGAAACAGCGCCAAACACGTCGCCGATGTGGTCCCACGGTTGCGTTTGTTTTCCGGTGTGAGCAAACGCGGCACCCATTGCGCGGATAGCTTTCTCATGCCCAGTTCTTCGTGTGGAATATGATGCACCGTTCCTTCTGCTATGCCCACAGTCTCATCTATCTCGCAAACCTTCAATCGACGGTCTGCCAATACGAGATTGTGGATTTTTTTAACGTTCTTTCTCCGTAGCAGCCGTTTTCGGGGCACCTGGGCGTGGCTCATCAAAAACCGACGTGCGGCCACGAACAAACTCGTTGAACCAATTCTTGACGGTCGCCATCGAAGGAGAAGAGTCACCGTATGCAGCATCCAAGCGATCTTTGATTTCACTGCGCGTTTTCCCTTCCAAAAACAAGAATCTAATCACTGAACGACATTGTTTTTTTTCCATTTTTGTACAACCCACACACACACTCGCTTCCAAAGACTATCGAAACAAAACTAATGAAGGAAATTGACTGAAACTTTGACAGTAGACTACTATAAGAATGTACTGCACGATGGTAAAACTTTTTGTAATAGCAGTGCCATCGAGTGGTGAGGCTATGTACTTGTTGAATGACCCTCGTAATTGGAGAAATTTCAAATGGCTATAACTTCCGTGTATATCATTCGATTTTCATCAAACTTACATAGTTTAAGGACCTTTTATAGGGCTACTTAAATATCAATTCAGTCTAGGGGTACCTATACGATTTTATTGGGGAAAATGTGAAGTCCGAATATCATACTATTATTAACAAAGTTGAGCGAATTTCATCTTCTAAGGTATTTGTTGTTGTTGTACTCATAAACACCTCCACCCCTGATTTTTTTCAGATTTTTCGGGTCACAGGTGTATTTCCCCTCCCTGTGCACCCCTCGAAGCAAAGTTTGCCAAACTAAGACCTGTTTTGAAAAATTTTCATCAAGACCTTTCATTTGATACCCATATCGGCTACCTTTTTTGAAATTTTTTTTCGGGGGGTTACTCCCCTGTATGGGTAGACCCCCCTTAAATACCTTATAAATTTTTTTTGTAGTTGAACTTTGAAGAGAGCACCACTTTACACGTACATATAAAATTTGATAATTCTAGCTTAAGTAGTTTCCGAGAAAACGTGCTGTGACACACGGACGGACAGACAGACGGAGAGACAGATAGACAGGACGCGATTTTAGTAGGGTTTTGTAAAATTATTTTACCACAGCATGATCAATATCACGCCTTTATGCGCTAGTACGAGGACCAGGGATACATGCGTGAAGTCAACTTTTACTATATCCCATCATCGCATTACTTCCTCCCGAACCATTGCGTTTCAAAGCCGGATAGCCCCTCAACCAAATTTAGGGTGGTCTTTGATGCATCAGCTAAAACCACTTCAGGAGTGAGTTTGAATGAACTACTGCATGTTGGGCCTACCATTTAGGCGGAACTTTTTACCATCTTGCTACGATTCCGTTACCCTCGATATGCGTTTACAGCAGATATAGAGAAAATATATCGCCAGGTGCTTGTAGCTGAACCAGATCGTAATTATCAAATAATTGTGTGGAAATATAAGCCCAGTGAAAATATAAGATGTTCCCAATTGAACACGGTTACATATGGAACGTCATCAGCACCATATTTGCCAACCAAATGCCTTCAGCAACTAGGATTTCAGACTATGAAGGAGTACCCACTTGGGGCCCAATCGTTAACCGAAGATTTTTATATGGATAGCCTGATGACAGGCGCTGAACGTCTATCAGAAGCATTGGAAAAACAATCACAATTGTTATTCATATTACACCCAGCTGGATTTAAACTTAAACAAGTTGAGTAAACAGACCTAGGCTCATGTCAGAAGGGTTTTTTACCCAATTTCTGAGAAATGCAGACACCAGCAATGAATAACGTCAAGAAATATGTCAAAAAGATGTGCACGTTCAAAGGAAAATCCATTGTTTTTCTACTTTCAACAGTCGCCATTTCGTTGCAAACCGGCGAAAGTCACTCAAATCATGAATTCTCAAAAACATTAATGGTATTGACCGTATTGGAAAATTTCAAGAAGATCAAGTCAAAACTGCAGAGACTGATTGGATGGAATGTCCATAAAATACCAAAATCATGTGTTACTGTTATTGTAATGGAGAAATTTCAAACGGCTTTAACTTCCCTATGCATCATTCGATTTTCGTCAAACTTACCAAGTTTAAGAACTCTTAGTAGGACTACGTAAATATCGAATTTCGTTCAGTTTAACGGTACCGATGCGATTTTATTGGGGAAAACATGAAATTCAAATATTATACTATTATTAACAAATCAAATGTGCAAAATCAAGAGTGGCCCCTTTGAAGATAATCACGCTTCCGAGACTGGAACATTGCGTGGCAAAACTAGCCGCAGGATTGGCTGATCGTGATTTGGGTGGAACAAGGCTTTTTTTGTGGTAGAAAGGTGAATGCTATTCATGCAAAAAGTGTGGGACACCCATGCGCGACTGGACTACCCACTAAACACCTCCCCTGTCAACCTGAGAACCCAGCCTAGAACCGTTTGACACATTACATCGGGCGAGGTCTCGTTTTGTTACGCCGTGGGGCGCCCTCAAGCTGGGGAGTCTCTTTCCTAGCGGGAGGGGAGAGGGGAAGAGGAAATGCCAGAAGAGCGATCCCCAAGCCCCAGTGCCCCCAGCTGCAGTGAGTCCCTTTTATATTTTAGGACTGCCCGAGCATAATGTGCCACCTGGTTCCATTTGGTAACCGATTCGAGCATCTTCGCTACTATATTATCCGAGGTGAGCATTCCCGTCTCCCTGTAGGTTTCCCTTCGCAGCCTGACCCATTATGTACACGCAAAAAATGTGTGACAGACATTGTCCTCCTCTCCTGGGCAAAACCGACAATCGGGGGACCGTGACTTACCGATCTTGTGGAGGTAAGACTGAAAACACCCATTCCCGCTCAAAAGCTGGGTCAGATAGAAGTCAATCTCACCATTCTTTCGATTAAGCCACGGTTTCACAGTCGAAATGAGGCGCGCAGTCCACCTTCCCTTCGTGCAATTGACCCAAGACTGCTGCCAATCGTTGAGCGAGTGCTGTCTCTCCTCGCGGACAACCATCTCCCTCACATCCTCGTTTCGGCGCAGGTAAATAGAGCAGCGCTCTCCAGTAAGGAGGGCGACAGGTATAACGCCTGCAATAACTCTCACCGCCGAATCAGAGACTGTTGGATACGAAGATGCAATTCTCAGTGCTCCTCTTCTCTGTACCTGTGCCAAACGTTTTCGGCATACCTCCTTTCTGAGAACATCGCCCCATACCTCTGCTCCGTACAGTAGCACTGACCCTACAGTACTCATCGAGAGGCGTCCCGAAGAAGCCTTCTCAGCCGTTGCCCTGATTTGCTCAGAGACACTCATCTTGGAGTCGATCAGCAGCCCCAGGTACTTCACCGCTGGCTTCGATTCGTTCCTCAAAAGCCCCATTAGATATTCTGGAACTTTAAAAGGGGTTTTCCTGCGTATCCAGAATATCCACCCATCTAGCGGAGTTTAAGGCATTCCTGACGTCGAGTGTCACCAACAGGACGATCCGTCGCTTGGTGCGACTATATGCCTCTGCCCTTTGTACCACGTTCACCACCTCTGCAATCGTATCAATGGTAGAACGTCTTGCTCTAAAGCCGTATTGCCGAGGAGATAGGTCCCCAGCAGCACGAATCGCGTCAGTGAGTCTTCCTTTGATGAGTTTCTCTAGCACTTTCCCAGCCGTGTCTAGCATGCATAACGGGCGGTATTCAGATGGCAATTCGGGATTTCCCTTCCCCTTGCTGATCAGCACGAGCCTCGACACCTTCCATCGCACCGGGAAAACCCCGTCCCGTAGGCAAGCGCTGAATGTGCTGAGCAGCAAGTCAGGATAATGGTGTTAGACGAGCCGCAACACCTCAGCTGGAACACTATCTGGACCTGGAACAAGGCTTAAATGTTTTTTCTGGACGGATCCTGAGAAAGTTTTGAGCTGAATAAATGCAGATGCATCACCTTTTCATACGTTCGTTCGCAACTCGTGTGGCAGCCATACAGCAAATTGCAAACGCTGATCATAAGCGGCACGTGGACTCTAAATAAAATCCAGCCGATCTTGCATCAAGAGGTATAGCCCCCGAAAAGTTTAAGGATTGCAACTTATGGTTTTGTGGACCCATGTTCCTTCATGGTTCGGAGACGGCCTGGCCAAAGGAGCATCGCACTGTCGATGTTGAGTTAGAAAAGAAACACGTAAAGGATCCTTAATGTTACATAAACTGCGGCAAGTTTCATGCACCAAATAGATCACCGTAACTCATTTCGACGATTTCAATGGGTAATAGCATACATCCTGCGGTTTGTATACAATCTTCGCAAGCAGACAACAGGAGAAAAAACCTCCACGTTAGCGGTTGACCAATTGGAAAACGCCCTTCAAGTAATGCTACATGAGGCTCAATCAGATGCGTACCGCGAATCTATCCAACAATTGCGCAACTACTAAGGGATCTCTGCCCATTTTTGGATGAACATGGGGTTCTGCGAGTTGGCGGCAGACTAGAGGCTTTGAATCTATCCTATGACGCAAGACATCCGGCGATCCTTGCGTCTTTTCTGGGAAATACAAACTCTAGCCGACATAACTTTATTTAAATTGAAAATGATGAATAATCTTATATTGTTCCATAGGTTTTCAGAAATATTTACAACAGATTTGACTTTTTCTACATTTGATAAGGCGAAACATGCAAAAAACAATGGTTCATTAAAATAAATATAAAAATTGCAAGGCTTAGTTTGAATAAACCTTCGATCAAAATATGAAAGAGAATGCATAAAATTAATTAAATAAGAAACACTTTCCAAATATCCTATCTTAAACGTACACGGGAAGTAATTGTTTTCCATACGATTTTGGTACCATTGCCGAGCGCTTAACATAATTACCAGCAGTCTCCAATAATCGATTTTTTGTAGAATCTTGCTCTACTTTGTAGCTGATCATTTTACAGAAATAATCATCCAAACTATTATAGAGTTAAACGATTACCTCATGCAATATGATTCCTATATTGAGTCAGTGAAGTAATGAAAAAATCACACATTTTCCGCAATACACTTGTTTCCATGTATAACATTTCAGATGAAATCAATTTCATTCCTTGCATGGTAAAAAGCTTGAGTGGTCTGCTACAACGTTGTGCTTCTGTGATACTCTCATGTAATTTCATACAATATCCACATATCTACTCAAAGTATGCACTATCAAATGTTTTATTATTATGATCTCTTCGCACAACGCAAGTGCTATTAACATTCATTATGAGCATCCAGAAAGATCATTATAGTTGTTCGAAATCACCAAATACCTATGCAATTTATTTCTTGAAAGGTTTAGCCAATTCGTCTTTTATGATTTGATTTTAGCTTATTGTTTTGATGATGGATGGTCAACAGCGGTGAGAAACAGTTGGGCCTCCCGCAATTTGCATACAATTATCAATCTAAAACATTCACTTTTATATTATCCGATATTACCGCAATAGACCAGCATCCTAGGAAATGTTTGAGAAGCAAACAAAAGAATTTATTTATAAATATTTAAAAAATAAATGAAAACATTTTGATAATATCTAATATTTAGATTTGGAGGCTTTTGGCTTTTTAGCAACATAAAATAAAATCAAAAATGATCTGAATTCAAATGTGAGGAATTGGTGATAAATCTGGATTTTCGAATATATTACAATGAGAAATGTTTTACGAACAAGTTATGGGCAGAGTTTTTAGGGCTTTGTTAAAGAGGTTTACAAAGATCTACTACTACTACACGTCCCATCTGTTCGTGCGTCACAGCAAGTTTTCTCAGAAACTTTAGAATGTAGAAAGATCAAACTTTGTGGAAAGGGCTGAAGAGGTCTCTCAAAAGTTTAGTTTTCATCCAACATCTGAACATTTTTTAAGCGGGTTCCCCTCTCATGTTGAAGTGACTCTTAAACATTTTTATTAAATGTAGTCGAGTGGGGTATGAAGTGAAACGACTTGATTAGCTCTTTAAAAATCTGAAATTAAAACGTCATTTTATGTATCAGGGAGCCCAGGGAGAAGGGGATGCATGAAAAATTTGTGCCATCCCCCTCGGAGCTTGCCGTTCAGCTTCAAAATCAGAGCCAGGGGAGTGCCCCATTCCGAATTTTCAGTTAGGACAAGCATTCCAGGATCGACCAATTGATCTAATAGATTTTCTATTTCCTTTTTCATGCAAGAGGAATTGGGTGTGCCTTGCCAAAAATTGGTTGGCAATCAGGCGAAATCGGTAGATTAAGGGGTTCGGTGGGTTTCAGAGGGTAAAAATAAGCGTATTTTCATAATTTTTTTTTAATATATACAATCATATATTTCATTCAAACAATTCAGCATATCGAAGGTACATATTTAAAGACTATTTTGTGAAATTTTCATGTAAAAATTCCGAAAACTCAGCAGTTGACAACTCATGTCCCGTGACGTCTCAAAAAAAGTGATCTTGCCGTGGACATCATAACTCATAATTGGATTATCTAAAATCAAAAAACCAAAAATATTTCGTTAGTATATGTATAAATCTCGTTATTGAACGAAGGAAAAAAAATAATATTGAAATTTGAATTTTTGTCAGACTTAGAAAGAAATAACACATTTTTCGGTTAAATTTTCGCCATATTTTGGCTTGAAAAAATTATTTATTTAAAAAAAATGATCTTTCATTAAGTAGATAATGTTATTCTAAAGATGTGTGCAAAATTTGAGCCAAATCGGTTCATAACTTTTCGAGAAATCGCGTCCACCGACTTAAAAAATAGAGTTCTGAGATAAACGCGTTTAAAGTTTTGAGTTAAAATAACATGCGAAAAAAATTTTTGTTTTTCAACTTACATCGAATCATCGATTCCGGCACCATAAAGCAAAGTACCTGCTGCTGTGGCAATATCCAGGGCATCCTTTTGTTCTTGCCTGTGACGAATTCTTGCTTCACGAGTCGTAGCGTCAGCTTGCATTTCGGCAATGAGTATGCGATTCGCATCTTCATTTCGGGCATAGTCATGGCTGTTTCGGCCAAGCTTCAAGTCCATGCCATGCATAAAAAGCAATAAAGCGGAAGTTCCTTCGTTGAAAGTTCCAGCAGCGACACATGCAGCAATTTCTACTATTTTTGAACCATCAGGAAGTATTTTTGGAGTAATTTTCCAAATTAACTGGTTCAAACTTTCATTATTGTTTTGTGTAAAACCACCAACACACCTCTCCAAGAGCTCTTCTTTGCTGAGTTCTTCATAAATAGGCTTGATAGCTAATGAAACGTCACTTGGTTATGGTTCGTAGTCATGTTGATATGATGACAGAGTGTTCATTGCTGAAGCACACTGCCAAGTGCACCATGAGTTAGGATCTTTTGGACAATTTTCGTGCTGTGGGGTTTTGTCTGTGGAGATATAGTGATAATAAGTTGCCCATATAGCATCTCTCATATTTTGCACCGAAAAACAGTTTCTTCTTATAGCTAGGCCATAATAAACGGTCAACTTATCAATTAATTTGCCGGTAAGTTTGCCTTTGCTAGACAGAATTTTTTTTCTCCTTACTTTACCTGTCTTAGTTTCAGATTCTTCTACAGTTTTATTGACCAAATCACGTAATCGCTTGCCCATTCTCTTCTGCACATGTCCTACGCATTCTTTTTTATTTATAATAAAATCATCATAGGTTTGGCATTAAGAACTCCGGAATATGTTTTGGAGTCCCCGTCACCAATATAATTTGAGTACCGTAGGCCAAATTTTTCAGAAGAGCGTTGAAACATTGCAACGATTGATGAAACTTCCATGTTACCAGCTGGTCCTTGGTGATTGGCACTACATTCATTTTTGGCAAAATGATCTTCCTTCCACTCATCAAATTCTACTGTGTTCAGTTTTTTTTTCCACACTTCGCATGATTTACAATATGAAGATTTTACAAAAATATCCAATACTTTTCCGCTATAATAACCAATTAACGAAGACACACCGTATAATGATGAAAAACCGCGCTTTTTCCAAGTACCATCACCTGATACAGTTACATCTATCGTGTTTTCAATACCAGTTTCATTACGCGTTAATTTTTTTTCTTCCTCTGCAGCCGATGAAAGAAGCATTTCAGCAACCACCAGAACAGATTGATGAACTTTCTGAATATAAAAATCATATGTTGACTTATTCAAAAAACGACTAGTCATATCCATCAAACCACAGAACTTTTTACATCCGGCAAGTCCTAAGCCCAATATTTGCATCACAAATATAAACCTACGATTTACTTCATAAGATTTACCGATTTTTGACACGATAAAATGGATCTAGGCAGACATTTTTCACACTCTACGATAATTTTGAAACCAAGGCCAAATTTCACAGACTGTTTAAAATCCACTTTGCCATTACATATTTTTTCCACTCCGTTTTCATTGATTATATTAGAACACTTCACGAAAGTAGATAGTGTTGAAAACACTAAAAAAAAGTCGATGATTGCATACTGCAGAGTACCGCCCTCTGGCACGTCTTTATCATGTTGACTTTTAAGTTTTTTCGCCGACGTGCTGGTAAAAGATTCGTCATCTATCTCCGTAGTTTTCGGATTAAAATATTGATTTCTTTTCTTTGGTCTATCTTTTCTTAGACCAGTAGTTTGTCTAACAGATCTTGTAACCTTACTCATATTTTATTAATATTAAAAATTTAAAAACACTTGTAACCTCAAATCAACCTATTGGCTCAAGAAGCAACAATAAACTAACAAAATATTCAAAATTTGTTTGAGTTGCCTTTGAATTATAAAAGAAAGTAGGAAAGGGCAGCCTAACCATAGCTAAGCAGCTGCTTCTGTATACCTGTGAAGCGCTGCGCTGATGTGGCCTGATGGGTGGAACTTCCGAAGGGTATATCTCCTAGAATTTTACTCGGATCGATTTGAAATTTTAGGAGAATATTCTAAACATATTGGACTATTTAATAAGACAAAAAAAAATTTCAAACCCACTTAACCCCTTAATCGCTGCTAACATATATCGACCTAAACCACTCTTAAAAACATCAGAAAACTCACTCTTAATTGACTCAATGATTTCATTGTATTCATTAGAGCTTTGGAAATTTTCCTTTTTAATTAAATTTATATCTAAAGACGTTTTCTGAACTAATTTAAAACCAAACCCGCGGAGAATATCCCTGCCGAACAACGTTGGTCTATAGGAATCAGTCACTATAATTTTACCTTTGACTATGTTGCCGTTGAGTTTTACATTTGCTTCGAATAGGCCTACCAATTTTAAGGTTTCACCATCATAGCCAGTAAATGTTGCTGTGCATAACCGAAGAATCCTCCTATCGAAATTGCGATCAAAAACATCGGTTGGCATTAAAGAACAGGGTGGTTCCGTATCGCACATGGCTAAAGATGACTTGCTTTGAATTTCTACTGGAAGTTCATAGCAATCAGACAGCCTGCTCTGATTATCGATGGCAAAAACAAGTCCGAAATTCGATTCTTCAACAACACTGTAAATTGAAAAATTATTAGAAAAATCATCATTATGTATATATTTTATTTCCTTATCATCCCTCTGATTCGCTTTGTTGCGGCGAATGTTGACTAAATGTCCGATCTTTCCACACAAATGGCAATTTGACATCTTGAATTTACAATCCTCCGACGAGTGATTTTTTCAGCCACAGTGCTGACACGGTTTCTTTGATTAAGCCTCATTGTTTGCATTCTTGTTGCTGTTTCCCTCGTCGAACTTTTTGTTTTTGGGCCTTGCTTTCGATTTAATGAAATGTACCTATTGGATTGTTTGGTCAGCATACTTTGTTTCTAAAATTACGGCTTTTTTGAAAGCAGAATTGAGAGATAATGTCTCTTTTTCTGCAAAAAACTTATCAAAAATTTTTGCGGGTAATTCCGTTACAAAATTTTTCGAGCACTTTTTGTTCCATATCACTGCCGAATTTACAATTCATGGACAACTTTTTCACTCTGGCAAACCACGCGGCCACCGTCTCATCACACAATTTTTTAGCGTAATAGAAATTGTTTCTTTCGCGAAAAACAATGACAGGCGGTTTTTATAGCTCCACTCCAGAAGTTCTTCATCAGTTTTGGAACTTGGTAATTGTGGGCTGCATAGGCTATGAATGATTCCGTATGCCTTGGGATTAATCATTTTCAAAAATGTGGAAACCTTTCCCTTTGGTGTACTGCATCCAACTTCAATGAAATGCATTTCCAATCGCTCGTTCCATAGCTCGAAGTTTTCGTGCACCGAAAATTCTGGCGAATTTGATGCCTGCACTCAATCACTTAACCTACGTTAAATGCGTCTTCCGACATTTTTAACTCTTATCGATATTACCGATTTTTCAAAATGATGAAAAATGAAGATCACCTCGTCACTAATTTGTGATGTACCGGGAAATATATGGAAACACGTCTTGTCTGCTTGACTGTCGGTGGAGGAAGAGGCCGACACATTCTTTTGTTTGAAGCAAATGTCATCTTAATTAACAATTACAATACTTATTGTGAATGATTACAAATGTCATTTTTAAGTTACATCAGGCAATAATATTCAATAATCATTGAATTGTAGCCCTACTAGTTTTGCGTCGCTGTCGAGTTTCAGGAAGATTTCTTTAGCAGTTGTTAATGACCGTGACAAAACGTTGATATTGTCCACATCGGCTACTACTTGGCTCGGCTTGTATAGTAATGTCCCTCGTATATCGCCAGGTAGCTTCCTTATGACGTACTCCAACGTCAAATTGAGTAGCAATATGCAAATTCACCACCTTGCTTTAGTCCGATATTTATGTCAAAGGCATCGGTGAGTTGGTTAATGATGCGGACTCGACGTCATTGTAATTTTGGTATGACGAACTTATTTGTCTGGGATGCAAAAGCAAAACATGATTTGGTACAGTACGATATGATCAATGCTGTCATATACTTGCTTCAAATCAACGAAAATCTGGTGTACGTCTATGTTCAATTCCCATCATTTTTCATGTATATGCTTGACTGTGAACAATTGCTCTATTGTCAATCGATGATCCGTATGATCCGATTTTATTTTCTTAGATCTTTAAAAATATTTTGTACGTCGTACAAAGTAGTGATATGCCTCTATAACTTTCGCACGGTAGCTTGTCTCCCTTTTTGTGAACAGGGAATATAGTTGATATGCTCCACTCTTCCGGCATATGTTCTTGTTGCCAAATGTGCTGGATGGCTTTGTGAATAGCTTTTTGAATACTGCTGCTACCATACTTGATGAGCTACACTGGAATCTCATCGATACCTGGCATTTTATTCTTCTTTTGGGCCTTAATTGCAGAGTAAACTTCATCCAGAGTTGGTGGGGTCAGTGGAGCTCTCCGGAAACATATATGGGTTCTGATATTCTGGAGCTGTGAGGAGGATTAAGGAGGTTCTTGAAATATTATGCCCGTTTTCCTTAATCTTGATTTCATCAGCAATGATATTATCGATGTTATCATGACAGAGTATGGTTTTGAGCCGATAACAACGTTTCAGGCTTTCCACTATTTTGTATGCTTGTCTTGTGTTGTTGCTCGCTAGACTTAGATCAGTACGTCTCAATTGATCGTCATAGTATTTTCTTTTCTTAATTCGCATTATCTTATTCGCAACTCTTCTGAAATTTGCATAGTGTTCTCTCTTCATCCTGGTTTTCCTACCTACGTATTCTTTGTATGCCTGATTCTTTTTATCTAACGCATTCTGGCATTCATCATCTAACCAATCATTCCTCTTGCACCGGGCTTGATGCCCGATCGTCTATTCTGCCACAGTCTTAAAAGCAAAAAAGTCGAACGTATGAATAGATTTCTGCTGCATGCAAACTCAATCAGGCCCTGGCCGTTGTCATTTAATCATCAAGGAGGCTATATCCTCCAATCGTTTCCCGATGAGATATCTCATTGCCAACCTTAGCGTTGAAATCACCCAGAATTATTTGTGTGTCATTTGTAGACAATGAGTTGACTAGTCTTTCCAGGTGATTGGGTAATATTTCCTACGGTTCTTCGTCCTTTTCTTTGGTCGGGGCGTGATTATTGATTAGCCAGATTTTGAAGAATTTCGCTTTTATATGAATTGCACAGAACCATTGCCTTGAAATCAATAGCTTGCGATTCGAGCTCCCTATCCACAATGAAGGCCACTCCGAATTCTCGTTTTCCAGTAGGCTTCCCACTTTTGAATATCATTTCTAGTCCAGTTTGTTTATTGGATTGCGAGTATTTTTAATTGATATTGACTGGCCTGTTGTAAAAGGTCCTTAACAGTGGCAGGGTAATTGAGTGATCGGACATTCCAGAATCCAATACCATAGTCCTTTTTCCGATTGCAAGGTCGTAGCCGTGAGTCCAATCCATTCCGAGGCCCGTCTGCAGGTTTCGAAAGATGTTAGGGTTTTTCAGGGATGGTGAGTTAGCCCTTCGCTTAGCCTCCATTCCGGTGGCATGGTTATTATTTTGATTCCGTTATCAGATACGGAAGATTTGCCTTTACCCTCCTACGTCCCCACAAAGGAATTGTAAGTAGAATTTAGTAGCAGAGTTGTAGATGTATTTACAGTTATAAGCATTCCTCGGCATTTAATGTCCCATTATTAGGGACCCTGTAAGCCCAATGTGCGACCCCGAGCGTATTTACTACCAGTTAACTGTGGGATTTGGGACTAGGAATCATGGAAGTTGCAGGTTGGGGAAACAAGGGATTCCCTCCTCCTTTCTCAAACGGGCTTGGGACCGCCTACGGCGAAGTTTGTATTCCTTGGTGCCGAGAGCATGGACGTCGGGAGACAACATCACTTATCTCAAGCAGAATGCACTGATGATCACTACAATTGTGTATCCTCCGTACTAAGGACTCCGAGGCAAATTTCATGTCCGGTATGGTTCCCCGACAGCCAATACCGCGGAAAGCCGGCGTATTTTTGGAGTTTTGTACGACGAGGGCCATCCTGGCTGCCATTTTCAGGATTTGTTTTCCCCGCGGATCCGTTTGAGGCATGCCCCATTCGATTGCTTTAGCGTTGAAGTCGCCTCCAATGAGCACTTTGCCCTCTTCGATCGAGACAGCGTCCTCCATAGCATTAAGCTTGGCTTGGAAAGATGATATCGATTCGTTGGGCGTTAGGAACACACTAAAGAAGGTCGTCCCTGAACACCAAGCCCACACGAAACCATCCCCCCGTCCACAACTCTCCGCTTTGAAATCACTGTTCCAAACCCAGATGGTGGCAGTACCAGTTGTGTCAGAATACCATGATGCAGGACTTTTATTATGGTGTTGCTCACTCAGCAGCAAGAAGTCGGCTTTCATGTCCCTCGCAAACTACTCAAGGAGATTTTGGGCGGTTGAACTGCGGTGTAGGTTCAGCTGCAAGATGCGGGTCATCGGAGTTCTGATTTTGCCTTGGCTAGGGCTTCCTGGAACATCCGGCATTTTCCTGATCCCAAGACGTGTTCAAAATCAGTGTGCCTCCTTCGTACACTTGTTTCTTTTATGTCCCACCTCACCGCATTTGTAACACAGGGAACTCCTATCGGGTCCTCTGCATACTTGTGTGGTGTGACCATAACCAAGGCATTTGAAACATTGAAGAGGCGTTGCTCTTTGCCGTATCCTACAGAGAACCCACCCTATTAGTACTTTGCCTTTGTTCAGGAATTGTTCGGCGTCCTTTTCGGTCAAGTCAATTATGGCCATGCATTGTTCCCTGTTGTTTTCTGGTGTCAGTCTCGCTTTGATTCTTCCTACGCTGGGGAACTCCCTTTTGATGGCCTCTTCTAGGTCGGTCAGATCCGTGACGCAGTCAATGTCTCTTATTTCGATCATTGTCATCGGTTCGAGCAAGGCTATAGTTGCGCTTTTGCCGAGGACTTCCTTTACTGCGTCACAGAATGCTTCCTTATTGCCGGCTTCCGCTCAGAATTCGACCAGTATGTGGCCCGACCGCGTTGTTCGTACTACTTTCATGGTAGTGTTGGTGTCTTCGGGCCTTACGTTTCTCCTGATGTGCCGCAGTACCTCCGCGTAGGATCGACTATCTTGGGGCTTTGCGAGTAGTGCCTGCTGCCGGGGTCTTTGTCGGGGCTTCTGCCTCTCCTGTTTAGCATCAGGTCCTTTTTCTGCTTGGGCGTCCGTGTGAACTTTACTATCTGGCACTTTTTGAAGGAGTTTCTTTGCGGAGTTCTTCGCTCCTTTTGTAAGCACTATCTGGAACCCGTGATTTGGTGATCCACACCCATCAAGAGCCTCTTCCGTTCTTCTTTTATCCCGATCTCCTTCGATTGGGCTAGACGCCATTCTTTTATTGACTTTTAATGATGGAGCTATCTGCATGTCGCCTTTAGATTTCGCCCCAAGTGCCTCTTTAGCCTTCTGTTCGTCTTCGGCCCTTAACCAGCTTCTCCGATAGTGCCCTATCCGATCTAGGAGTTCTTCTAGTTCAAGGAGCCCAACCTTTACTGCTTTGCTGATTCTTGGGGAGTCGCATGCAGATTGTATTCTTTTCAGAACATCTCCCGCTTTCCGGAATAGCCTTTCTTCTTCGTATCGCTGGGTGGCAGTTGTACTTTGCAACCATCCTTCAGAGAGGTTATTGCGTTTCATTTCCGAGTGCAGTACCTCCGCCACATTTTCGACGTTGGCCGTGCCGTAGTCTCCTCGTTGGCTTCAGGATGTTTCTTTACTATGTCGGAATTTGCGATCCTTGCATCGGTCGCTTCGGTAACGATCCCAGCAGTGACAATCGAGATTTCGATGCTCTTTATATTATCTTCCACCGCTCAAAAACCTGAAGCATCCTGCAGAATTTCCCGCGAATCTCAGTCTGAACCAGACTGTCTGCTAATCTCCGTTTTTCGTCCGTCTTCACTGCCATTGTGTTATTCGTCGTTATTGTCATGGTTTGTACCGCTCTAAATGACTTCAGTTCCTGAGTCAATTTGATCTTGCAACCATGTCAGCCAAGATCTTTTTGCAAAATATGCCACAGTGTCGTTTGAGCGATGCCCAATTCTTGAGAACAACGTGCAATCGACTTATTTGGCTTATTTCGAATCAATGCACTTACGGCCGCAATATTTCCTTCGCTTCGAGCAGTAAGACTTCTTTTTGGCACCAAAACATCCAAAAGTGAAAATTCGGATTCGAACTTATCCACTAAAGCACGTACAGCCAGTCAGGTGGGACTGTTTTATAGCCGAAAATTGAAGTGAGCGCTCTTGAAGTTGCGAGCACCGATTCGGAATTTTGTCGGTAATTTTAAATAATTTGCAAACGTTGCTGGTTCGTGAACTTCACCATGATAAAAATGTTGACTTCATCTAACGTTTTGACATAGACAGTTCATTAAAAAAGTTTAAGGTTGCGTGCACATAAAGATACGAAAACCCTATAGAAAGATTTTGCACACCATGGAGATCCTAGATTCTCGGGTGGCATTCTGAGCCAATTAGAGCTTAGCCTTGTTCGGGTTCATCTATTTCTGCTAGGTAACCTCACATTCAAAAACTAAATACAACGAGGGGGGATAGAAAGGAGACAGTTATCACTCACCTTTGCCTTTTACACAAATATCGGACTAAAAATGGGAGATAAGCTGGCCCCATTGCTATTCAATTGGCTATGGAGTAGGTCATAATGAAGCTACCTGTCGATACACAAGGCACATTACTATACAAGCCAAGCCAAGTAGAAGCCTATGCGGACGGCATAAACATTTTGTCACGGTCATTAACAACTGTCAAATAACTTTCCCTGAAACTCAACAGCGGCAAAAACTAGTAGGGCTACAGACCGATGAAAATAAAACAAAGTTCATGATGCAGTCACGGAAAAATACCTCAAATACACAAAATACCACACTTGGCGAATACAGTATCGAAAATGTGCGCGAATTTGTGTGTTTAGGCGCCAAAATAATGAAAACGGGCAATGAAAGCGACGAAGTACGCCGAAGAATACAGCTCGCAAATAAAATATTTTAATCAGTATTGACGATCCTGAAGACCAGCCGCATACACAGGAAAACAAAGTTCCAAGTATACAAATCTGTGCTAAAGCCTGTATTATGCTATGGGTGTGAAACATGGACCCTAGTCCAAGCATCCGCAAATATATTGAATGCCTTTGAGCGACGGGTCCTGAGGCAAATAATCGGAGCGAAGCTAGACGGGGAACAATGGCGAGTTCGAAACAACCATGAGCTGTATGAAATTTTTGACGAACTGAAGATCTCAACGATTATAAGACTGCGGAAGCTGCAATGGGTGGGCCACATGAACCGTATGGATGATATTCGTTGGGAGAACTGTAGGCTGGAGACCAGTGGGAAAACCGAGGAAACGCTGGTCTGACTCGGTCGACGAAGACAGTTCATTGCTGCTCAGATTTCAAAATTGGAGGACGTGGTCAATGGACCCAGACACTTGGAGGCGCTGTTTGCAGGAAGTGAATGCCCGAGAGGGGCTGTTGTGCTAAGAAGAAGAAGAAAGCACAAAAAGTAGTTATGGCCCTTCGTTGACTCTTTTTTTCGAGATACATTACTCGAAAGGTGAAAGTTATCTGTTACAGGAACCTGGTTAGACTAGTTTGACATATTTACGATAGATCTGGTACGACCAGGGTGCTAGTATTATGGAAAGATTAAGAGTTTTTGAAAGGAAATGTTTTTGTGCATGTACTGGTTTATACAGAAAGCCTGAGATGGATTGAAAACATTCTATATCGAATTGAAAAATTCATCAACCTTCTAAAGTGACGAGAGTCAATATCTTCATATCGAGATTTCTTCGGAATCAAATCGCAAGATCTGTAACTGTGAGTGAAAACTCCTGGGTTTCATAGCCGTTCACCGTACAGACTGATATATTGCAATTTGCCTCGCTACTGGCTTCATTTCTGTAGAAGCACTCGTGTATTCGGATATAAATTGATATGCATTTGATTCTGACGGTGTTCCAATCATTTATCGCGTATTTAGATGGGCCACCGATAAAAAGATAAAATATCCTCCGAATTTGAGTTCACAAGACCAACAATTCCAATGGAGATACTCATATGCTAGATTCGTAGAGGCTAGTCGAGCTAGAACAGAGCAATTTAGGTACTGGAGGCTGACTAATGATGTCTAAATTGTTTGTGGTTAATTTTTAGGGTTTTGTACTAAAATACAAAACCCTATTGCTATCACGACCTGTGTCCGTCTGTCCGTCCGTTCGTCCGTCTGTATGTCACAGCACTTTTTCTCCGAAACTCTAGAGGCTACAGCCACGAAACTTTGTGGAAAGGTCAGAAGTGGTGACTTCTTGAAAGTTCGAGGGTCGAAAAATTTTTCAAAGGGGTTTAAATGGGGTCTCCCCATATAGGGAGGTGACCCCTCAAAAAAAAATTTTCACCATTGGTAGTCGAGTAGGGTGTCATTGGAAAGGTCTCAATGAGATCTTTTCAAAACAGGTCTTAAAATTGCCTTATGAGTACCGAGGGGGGCAGGGGAAGGGGAAATGTGTTTTCGCGTACCCCCCTCGCGATTGGACACCTTCCATCCGAAAAATCTGAAAAAAATCATGAATGGAGGCCTTTATGAGTACAACAACAACAAATACATGAGAAGTCGAAATTCACTCAACTTTGTTAGTAATAGTATGATTTCTCGATTTTGTGTTTTCTTGAATAAAATCTAAACGGTACCCTTAAATTCAATAAAATTTAGCAAACGGATGACTATTTATAAGATCAATCTTTCCTGTAAGTTTCATAAAGATCGAATAGTATTTAACGAAGTTATAGTGATTTGAATTTTCCTGTATTACTATGGAACAATATGCCCTGTATTACTATGGGAACATATGGCTATGGAGCCATATGCGCTTTTTACCGACTAAGACACTACAGCTTTGCTAGGATTTGCATGAAAATTTCAGGAGTGATAGGTATCATGAAGATGAGTACATACAATTGAAACAAGTCGAAGAGGCAGGAGAGAGCTCCTAGCAAAAGGGCTTTGTAACCATTCTAAGATTCGAAAAAACAGGCCGTGAATCGATGATTACAGTACAGAGGAGTGGCCCCTGAAAAAAAATTTCATGAAAGGTAGCCGATATGAGTATCAACTGAAAGTTCTCTATGAGAGCTTTTCAAAACAGTTCTTAAACTGACAGTTTTTGCTTCAGAGGAGGCACAGGGGGGGGGGGGGGGGTAGAACATGAAAAATGTGTTTCCTCCCTCGCGAATGGACACCCGTGATCTAAAAAATCTGAAAAAATTATCATGGGAGATATTTATGCGTATAACTATAACAAATACCTCAGAAGTCAAAATTCTTTCAACTTCGCTAATAATAGTATGATCCTCGAACATGACATGTTTCTTGATTTTATTCGTTACTGGCTACTGCATTTTGTAAGTAGAGTACAAAACCCTTCTGACATGAGCATAGGTCTGTCTACCCAACTTGTTTGTTTTTGGTTGCTGTTTTTCGTTACATTGTTAAAAATTAGGGCTATGTTTCAAAATTAGGGATAAGTATAAGTTATGTTTATTGTATTAGATGTACGGATAAAGTTTAACATTTTGGCTAGGAATATTGCGATAGTATTGTATTAGTATAAGATTACATTTTTGATTGAATTTGATAAGAAATATGTTACAGCATATTAGATGTAGGGTTAAAGTCCTAGAATTAATTTTTGAATAGTGTTCGTTGGCTTTTCTCCTTTTTTAACTGAGCCATAAATTATGTAATTATTTCAATTAAATTGATTTTGATATTGTTTTTTTGATTAAATATTTTTTAATTGATATTATATAAATTTAGAGAACCATTTTTTTATTTAGAATTTCAAAATCATCCGGATGAGCAATGTTGACCACTTTTCCAGGGAGCTCAATCCGAAGTAAGGCCAGCAATAAAAAAACAATTGGTTTTCCTGACTAGTTTGGAAATTTCTTACGACATTTGAAACTTTTCGTGGATGAGATCCGCCTTAGAAGCTGAAATTGCTTGTTGCTTAACTCGCCAGTAACAAATCAAGAATAAAAAATGTCACTTCGAAAAGTCTTTAAACTGTAACCGTTACTGAAATAAATGGCAGAGCTGAGCTAATTTTTTCACTTTCCCGAGGGTAGGGTTAAAGCAGTAAAATTTTTTGTTCGTCATTACTTAGCAATAGTATACGGATCTAAAGCGTGGTCCAACCATAATGCGCGATATTAGTTGTGAGTCAAACCTTAACGTCAAGCTTTTCGTCCAACTTAATTTGACATTTCTTTGTTTCAGTGTTGGACAAATTCAACCATGGAGAGGTACTCAATTCAGCAGCGCGTTAAGGTTCTTGAAGCCTTTTACGAAAATGGGCGTTCAAATCAAAATGCATTTCGTGCACTTCGTGATTTTGGTCAGCATAATCAACCAAATGTGTCCACAATAGGGAGAATCGTGCGCAAATTTCAGCAAACTGGGTCTGTAGGAAATGTGAAATCACCTGTATATGCTCGCCCAGTTCACTCTGCGGAAACATTGCTGTTGTCCACGATAGTGTGACAAAAGAGCCATCAACCTCGACTTGTCGTCGTGCCCAACAATTGAACATCTCACGAACATCACTTATGTGAATTTTGAATAAAGATTTGAATTTCCACGCTTACAAGTTTCAATTGACTCGAGAGCGGAAGCCTACGTACCATTTCAGGCGTCGGCAATACTCCGAATGGTTGGTTGAACAGACAGAAGGGAAAGGTGACTTTACAAAGAAAATCATCTTCAGCGAAAATTCACGAGTGCTTCTTTTATCATAAAAAATATTAACATAACTCTCTGAATACTTTTTTTTTATTTACAATTAACATCATGCGTTTTGGTTGGACCATCCTTAATAATGAATTTTCCGTAATAAAGTGGATGATGTAGCTTAATTTGGAGGAGGGGTTAGATACACTGTAGGGGTTGAAAGAGTGGTTTCGGTAGCTTGCTTGTTCCTTAGATCGCCAGCCACCAATTGGCAATGAAGTACTCCACTGCGAAAATGTCTCTATCTGTATTAGTACTTGCGATATGGGGGTGGCTGATGTAGCTTAAGCTTTAAGCCACATTATCAACTTTTCCCGGGGAAGGAGTGGAGTAATCAGATTGAGATCTTCGTAGAAGTTCAACAATAACTTTCCCTAACCAAAAATATTTTTAACAACTTTCTGAAAATTTGCGGGGATAACATATACGGTAGGAATTGATGGGGTGGTTTTCCGGAGAAGGGGTAGAACAATGAAATCATTAGGTACATAGTAAATTTGCAATAAAATATAGCCTATAATCAATGTTCCCTAATATGGTGATGATGTAGGTGCTGAAGGGTTGGTTTCGGAAACTTTTTCGTTGCTTGGATCGCCAGCAACAAACTAGTGATAAGATAAAACAGTAAATTATTGCCCTATTAGCTTTCAATTTACATTGAACTTAGGTGTAACTTTCGGCTCTAAGTTAAAGTTCGACGTTCATATTTCTGAAATTACTTCTAAAGCCTCTTGCATTTCTGGCTTGATCTTCAGAAATTCCTATATTTTTTTCTATCCTTTGTCGTGTGTTAAATTATAATCTAGTTTGGTACGTCCCATCCTTGAGTACTGTTTGCCAGTTTGGTCACCTCATTTGAAGTGTTTGAAGTTCACGCTAGAAGTTGTACAAAAAAGATTTACCAGGATCGTCTTCCTGAAATTCCAGATTCCCTACATTTTTTATGAATCACGCTTAGCTATCCTCAATATTCCTTCGCTGGAAAAGCGCCGACTCTACCTTGATGAATGTTTACTTTACAGTCTTTGCCGTGGTTTGCTCGGTAGTCACCTTTTCAACCAGGTTCCAGTGAGGCGCGTTATGCGTTCTACGAGATCGTCGAATGTCTTTGATGTTCCATTCGCACATAGTTTGGTGTATTTTCACTCACCCATGCTCAGATTACCTCGTAAACATGATGACCTTCAGCTTGGGCCCTTCCTTTCTCGTATTTAGTTTATAAAAGATTTGCCAACTGTCTCCTTCTCAACTCTTACTAATTTTTCTTATTTATTTTCTTTTGGTTTTTGCATTTTTTATTGCTCTTATCTTGCTATTTGCATGCTGTGCTATTACTTAATTTATTTTGCTGTGCTCTTATTTTATCTATTTTGTTATTGGATTTTTTTTCTGTTAAGTAGAAATAATAAATAAATAAATAAACGGAAACGACCGGAAAAGTTGTAGAGCACCAGCTAATCCCGATGAAGACAACTGTATTTTAACGTGGTTTAAGCAGGGACGTGATATAATATACCACTGAGTGGCCCTTTTGTAAGAGGTAAAGCTCAAAAATTTGCCACTGGTGTGGGGAAGACCAATTTTAAAGCAAGCACAGGATGGCTAGAACGTTTAAAAGAATAAAATAAAATTTCTTTAAAATCTATTTGTAGTGAAAGTGGTGGTGTTGATCAGCATAAAGCAGAATAATGGAAGATAAAATTACAAGAAATGATCCAGTGCAAGGAGCCCAAGAAAATTTTTAATGTTGACAAGATGGGCTTATTTTTCAAGAACACCCCTGATAAAATGCTTGCTTTTAAAGACGAGAAATGTCATGGAGGGAAACTCAGCAAAGATAGAGTAAGAGGAACAAACATGGATGGCTCTGAAAAACTGCCTTTGTTAATGATAGGATAATCTGCTAGTCCCCGTTGTTTCAAAAACGTAAAGTCAAAACCAGTAGAATATGAACCGAGTGCCGAAGCGTAGACGACAAGTGCTCTTTTTGAGGAGGCCCCTGAAAATCAATGAAAAATTCGGAAAAGAAAAACGGAAGATCTTATTTTTTATCGACTAATGCACTGCTCACAAAAGCCTGCCGCTTATGGACAATGTGAAACTTATATTTTTCCCCGCTAATAGGACATTAGTCATTTAGCCTATGGATCAGGGCATAATAAAAAACCTCAAACATTTTTACTGGCGTTTATTGGTTGAGAATATTCTCACCGGAAATTTCACTTCTCTCAAAGTTAAACTTGATGGCCTTCAGACCTCACGTATGTGTAAACATGCTTTGGGTCTTGTGTTACAAAAAACAATTACGAACTATTTCTAGAAAGCTAGTTTTTTTTTTTTTTTTAAAGCGGAAAGTGAAAGTGCGCACTAATTTGTAGTTGAAGCTGTGTCTGCAGTTAACGGCTGGGAAGATATTATTTCAGATCCCGCTATCTCCTATGAGGACTTCCTTAACGTAGACGAAGATGTTGCGGTGTGTGGCGAGCTTACTGAAGCGGACAGCATCACTGAGGTACTCGGCACCGGCAATTAAGATGGCGACGATATATCCGATGATGAAGATGACGATTTAACAGTGGAAGAAGAAAGTCCAATTCTAAGTACAGCTGAAGCAGGAAATTAAGTTGATGAACTTAGACGATTTTTCGAAATGAAGTAAGACAGTCATTAAATCAGTTAGAATCGTTCATGATGACAGAGAGATTGATTCCTGCTGCTAAATCCCTATTTAAAAAAAAAAAAAAAAATATGAACAAGTTGGGTAGACAGACCTACGCTCATGTCAGAATTGTTTTGTACTCAACTTACAATATGCAGTAACCAGCATCGAATAAAATCAAGAAACATGTCAAATGCGATTTTATTGGAGAAAATGTGAAATTCAAGGATCATACTATTATTGACAAAGTTGAACGAATTCTGACTTCTGAGGTATTTGTTATTGTTATACCCATAAATATCTCCCTTGATAATTTTTTCCGATTTTTTAAGATCACAGGTGTCAATTCGCGACGGGGAAACACATTTTCCGCGTGTTCCCCCCTCTACCCCCTGTGAAGCCAAACCTGTCAGTTTAAGAACTGTTTGGAAAAGCTCTCGTAAAGACGCGAGGCGGGGGGAGGTACGTGAAAAGTTCGTACATTTCCCCTTCTCCTGCTCCCTTCGGTACCGGTAAGGCAATTTAAGACTTGTTTTGAAAAGATCTCATGAAGACCTTTCCAATGATACCCTACTCGTCTACCAATGGTGAACATTTTTTAAGGGGTCACCTCCCTATATTGGGAGGCCCCCTTCAGACCCAATTGAAAAATTTTTCCACCCTTGAACTTTCAAGAAGTCACCACTTCTGGCCTTTCTACAAAGTTTTATGGCTGTAGCCTCAATAGTTTCGGAGAAAAAGTGCTATGATGGATGGACGGACGGACGGACAGACGGACACAGGTCGTGATTGCAATAGGATTTTGTATTTCAGTACAAAACCCTTAAAAAAACTAAAATAAACGAAGGTGAGGACCCCGATGGGTCACCTTCGCAGCAAAAAGGAATTATGGAAGGAAAATAGGGACAGCAATAGGTTGCATGGTGGTAACCTGAAATTTAGTTTATTACCTCACCCGGTAGCTCACCTGCGATGGCGTAGGGTTATAATCAAAGAAGTAAAAAGGAGCCACCATTGTGGATCGTAGGGTCTAGAAGCCTTTTAAAGGGAACGTAACACGGGAGGCATATTACTCCTTCTGAGCACTCACACTCACTCACAACCCCTGTAAAAATCTTCAATATATTTTAGTTAAAAATTTTAAATAAAAGAATCATAATTGTCTTTTTTTTTCTTTTCAGAATCTTCCCGTATAAAATTTACATATTTTATAGCCTGATTTTTAGATAGCGCTATACGCGTTGAATAGAATTATGCCCTAACAAAAGTTACGTTAAATGACTATATAAAACTTTAGTTGACAACAAAATGATTCGTAATCATCCATAAATAATTGTATCGTGTATTATTTTATTTTTTATTTTATATTCATGCATTTTCATCATTTTGACTGGATTTGCTTTCCATATTATGTTATTGCGAATATTCACTTTCTTCGTTCTGTTAATATTCATTACCTTTTTTAGGTCTTTGTTAAAGTTTTTTTTTACAAAGACCTACAAGTTTCGCGACCTGTCTGTCCGTCCGTCTGTCCGTGCGTCACAGCTGATTTCCTCCGAAACTATAGAAGCTAGAATGCTCAGACTTTGTGAAAAGGTCAGAATTGATGGTCTCTCGAAAGTTAAGGTCTTACCAAAAATTTAAAAAAATGTTGTGGGGGGTGGTCTCCCATAATAACAAATTAGCCCTTAAAAAGTTTATATAATCAAAGTTAGTCGAGTGGGGTATCAAACGAAAGGTCTTGATTAGAACTTTTAGAATCTGAAATAAAAAATCAATTAATGAATTAGGGGGTCCAGGTTAAAGCAAAATGTACTAAAAACTTGTGTACACCCCCCTTGCGATTGGACGCCTTTGAGCCGAAAAATCTGAAAATTATCGCGAATGTGGGCCTTCATGAGTACAAGGGCAACAAATACCTCAGAAATCGAAATTCACTCAACTTTGTTAATAAAAGTATGATTTGTAGATTTTACATTTTCGCCCATAAAATCAAAACGGTACCTTTAAACTACTTGAAATCAGTATATTAGTTAACATGAGATAAATACGCCCCCAAATTTGATTGAGATCGAATCATAATCAGGCGAGTTATAGCCGTTTCAATTGTATGGAATTACAACAACAATAACACGTGTTTTTGATTGATACATATTTCAAATTGACCTAGGCAATTTTATTTTCTTTCAGTTTTCATGAAAATTTAAAGAATAGTGTTTAACATGAATATATTCAATCGGCCGAGCATTCAGGAAAATCATTTAAGCTAGATCAAAATGGCGGCTGCACTGTGCTTATGAAAGAAACTGCGCATCTTTTGCATAAATTTGAACGATTTCATATCCAAGTTTTGGATGAATAATTCAAGTTATGGGTTCACGCTATTGGAAAATTTGTTTCTAACTCTAGGATGTTTACAAAGACCTTCTGGTAGGGGCATTCTCCTGCTTACTCAACTTGTTTTGAGTTAATATAAGCATGAAAGTGATTTTGTGCACTTTGATTTTTGAATCATTCATAAAAATTCTCTTTGTTATTTCTTTTTACAAAACTCCTTAGAAATAAGAACGTAAAATTTATATTGGAAATTATTTAGGAAAGCATCAAAGCCGTCTTCATAAAAATGCTCTCGATAATTATGTTTCTAATTCTTTAGCATTTATTAATATTAATAAAAGCTTACACTCGAAATAAAATTGAACAAACTGATTCACAAAGGCTGGAAATATCACTACTAACTGGAACTTCACTTAAACAGAAAACGCCCTTCATGCAAGTTCAAGGACACTAACTAATGCCTACAATCAAACCTTAATACAGAAACATGAATGTGTAGTCCATTTCGTATGCGTTCAAAAGATACTCACTCTTGATCATTGTCAATTTACATTCGTTTTCGCAATGAGCCCATAAAGTTATCAAACAAACTCAAAAACGGTTTACGAGTCCAATTAACTGCTTAAGCGAAAAATGATATCGCACTTATGCTTTTCGAAATGGGTCGGGATGCAAACAATAAATTTGCATACATTAAATAAACCTAACATTTCACCAAATGCGATTTTTTTCATTCAGGATCAACAGGAAACTGTGAAAATTTCGATCTGTAATTACCTGGACATTGTCCGCTTTGCGATAAGGATCATAATGCACGATATGATATTTGTATAGGGCCATAACACGAAAGTCAACAGAGAATTTTGTATTGATTTAATGACGTGCCTAATTTCAACGAATGCCTACTATCGACATTCAACATGAGACTACAAATGCTTAGCCAGACAATTTTGATTGCAAAATAAACTGCCCTTGGTTCAAATCTGACTTAGCTCACGCATGATTCAATATTTCACACTGATTTTGAGATATCTCCCCTGAAACGTAAACGCGCCGCATGCGCTATCTTAGTCAATAGAAACTCCAAGCCATTGAGAAACAATCCGCACAGCGTAAAATTCGACTAACTATCGCGAGCAAAAACTGACTAAAAATCCCAATTTCAGCTTTTCTCGAGCTCGGCGCACAAGCGTGTCTTCAATAAACTCCTATCCCATCTGCTTCGTCAGTAGCGCTTACAAATCTGCACAGGAGTGTAGACATTGCAAGTTATGGGGTGAGTGCCTGAAGCTATTGAAAATTTAGGCGGGAAAGTCCATTTGAATTTCCCAAGCCCGTTTGAGAAAGGACGAGGGAGCCCGTTGTTTCCCCAACCCATAGCTTCCATGATTCCTCATCCCAAAACCCTCCAATTAAGTGGTAGTAAATGCTCTCGGGATGCACCTTGAGTTTACTGGTTCCCCAATCATGCAACATTAAATGTCGAGAAATCCTCATTACTATAAATACATCTACAGCTCTGCTATTAAATCCTACTTACACCTCCTTTAAGAGGACGTAAGAGAGTGAAGGCGAACCTTCCGCGCCTTATAATGGAATCAAAATAATAACCATGCCACCGGAATGGAGGCTAAGCGACGGGCTAACCTCCCGTTCCTGGAAAACCTTTATTTGTTTCGAAACCCGCAGATAGGCCTCGGAATGGATTGGCATTTGTAATGATTTCAGGTCTAAGACCGGAGGAGGAACCGACCTCTCATCGGTTCTAGACGTTAAGTCTGAGTAGTGCCAACGGATGGTACCCACCGGTCAACCAATCCGTGCACCGTAATGCATTCACGCGGTGGCTGCTTGTCGGCCAGCTAGATCGGAGAGGATTTCGGTCGCAGGTCTCCGAATGGATTACGCTCATCTACAATCTTCAGCCACCAATAAATGCCCGTTTTCAAACGCGTCACAAAACAAAACCATACGGAGAGGAAACCTACTTTACGTTACTCCGTATTTCTTCATTTACTCAGTCAAGGACAAAAATCTAATTTTTACTTCGCGTTCCCGAATTTTCGACGCGGTACCGAAAAATATGCCACGCTAACTCAACCCGACGAAAGCTACGCTAATGAAAAGGCAAAACAACAAAGGTACCGCGTACCGCGCGCAACGCGAAACCGACATCAGCGGATTTTCTCAAACCCTACCCTCGCAACGGCATACCTACCCTGCACTCTATTTCCCGCTGAAAGGAAGAACCACTGGTAAGGAAAGTCGTGTTTGTAATTAGCAATTCATATTATTCGTTTTATTTCTTGCATCTCAATACTAAATTTGCGACCTGTTCAATTTATAGTTAATCGAACAAATTCCTTACTGGTTTCTAACAAAAATTATTTACAACCTTATGTAAACAATAATAGGGTATAATTATCAATGCCTTAGGGATATAATATAAAACATTTTGTTAATTCTTAAAAGGATTGTAGTATTTAGCAACTACGTTCATTGAACCGCCTCGTTCACTGCAAGTAATGTAGGAAATCAATTCATGTACGTTCATATACCTACGATATAAACTTTCAATTTCTCTTTTAAAAATTATTTTGAAGGCACTTTTCGCGTGAGGACACTTTCCTTTTGAAATTTATACAAAGGTGACCGAATTTGGAAATTTTAATGGGCCGCTGACTGGAAGTTTTCAATTAGAAAAAGCTGGAAGAATCAAAGTTAACAAGTGTTAACTTTCTTGCACCTAAGTGGCGGCCCAAAAATTATTTTCAATAGTTTTGTTCAATTTCTCAATTTTAAAAGTTACAAATTTTCCTCGGTAGTTTGTTTACACACTAGTGTACTTTATTTTGTAATATGAAGAGAAAGAAAAAAAAAAAACTCGCAAAAATACTGAATTCGACTTTCATCAATATCTCAAGTATTGTTATTTGTATCATTGGTTGCTATTTATTATTATGATATCTATTATGCCTTATTATTGTTTGTATTATTTGGTATTCATCAACATGCTTAGTATTAGGTCTTATTATTATTGGTTATTTATTATGATTGTTCGTATTGTCGTGTGTTATTGGTTCGCGGCCTATAATTTTAATGCTCCGGGAAAGTGAAAACGCAATATCTTTTAATTTAAGTCTAAAAGAGTTTATTTGATCGCAAACATGCACAATAATCAGTTTAACACTTGCACTAATTTTAATTTTCACTATTAAAAATATCTAACACTTGTCCATAAATTTCTTATCGCAATTGTCTTCTAAATCACTTCACTATTACGAAAATCACTTCCCACACACTATCGCAGTTCTTATCGCGGTCGAATGAATGATTCCATTCATATATGGTCTCTAATCATTCAACTCAGTTCTCGTGAATAAGCGGGAACATTCCAGCATGAATGGGCAGTGACTCACTTTCAGATGTTGACAATGCTTGTTGGGTTCTCGTGGGTTCGAGTAAATTCATTTGTTGACGTTCTTAATGATTGTGAAAACAATTGCAACAGTAGCTCGCAGAATTATTTGTACATGTAATTATTTGTACATGTAACACTGCCCCCACCTCAGTTCTTTTTGCCCCGAAAAGATGTGTCGCTATTCGTAGTCATTTCTCCCTGGGTGTAATATGGGGCAAGACGGTCCAGATGCACGATTTTCGTTTTAGCTCTCGGCTTACGATGTTCCTGTATTCGGTATACGACGTCGTTGATTCGCTTTGTAACTCGGTATGGTCCCTCCCAATTATGTTGCAACTTTGGAGACCTACCCTTTCGCCGTTGCGGGTTATAAAGCCACACCAAGTCGTCTTGCTGGAAGCCAGTAGAATTAGCCTTTAGATCATACCTGGTCTTCATGCGGTCAGTAGCCGATTCGAGGTCTTTTTGCACTGTCCGATGTATCTGGTTCAACCGTTGTCTTAGATCACTTGCGTACTCCGAGACCGTTTGGGGTTTCTCAGGGGTTGTTCCGAACTTTATATCGGCTGGCAAACGAATAGTCTTTCCAAAAATGACTTTGGCTGGGGCTTGGCCCGTCGATGCATGTTCAGCAGCTCTATATGCCATTAAAAATAGTGGGATATGTCGGTCCTAGTCCCTTTGGTTCTCGTTAACCATTTTGGCCAGGTTTTTATTGAGAGTGCCGTTGAAACGTTCGACCATTCCATCGGATTGGGGATGCAGCGGTGTTGTCCTCGTTTTCCGTATTCCGAGCAGCTCGCACATTTCGCCAAAAACTAGTGACTCAAAGTTTCAGCCTTGATCCGAATGTAGTTCGCCAGGTACGCCCTACCTACTGACCCAATTTAACACTAGCTGTTCGGCTACAGTAGTTGCTTCCTGGTGGGGAATGGGGTAGACCTCGGGCCATTTGCTGAAATAATCGGCGACAACCAGTGTGTATCGATTTCCCCATTCAGATTCAGGAAAGGGTCCTGCGATGTCAACAGCAATCCTTTCAAATGGTACCCCCACGTTATAGGTTTGCATTTGTCCTCTCAGTCGTCGTTTTGGACCTTTGACGGAAGCGCAAACTGTGCATCTCCGACACCAGTCCTCTACGTCTTCTCGAGCGTAGAGCCAGTAGAACCTTTACCGCAATTTCGCTAAGGTCTTGTTAACACCAAGGTGGCCTCCCGAGGATACTTCATGCATTTCCTTAACCACATCGTGGGTTCGGCTTTTGGGTAGTAAAGTTTGCATCCTATTAAAAGCTGCCATCCACCGTTTCCCATTTCCGCTTGAGTACGCCACCCTCCACCAGAAGGGAGTTCCATTGTGCCCAATAGCTTTTCAGGGTTGCGCCATGCGTTGAAACGTCCTTCCACTCAGGTCGCCCAGTCGTCTCCTTCCATACGAGCAATGGTCCGATGTCTTCATCGGCTAGCTGGGCATTTCGAATCTCCTCCGATGACCAACCTTCATCGGATTCAGCCGTTATCAGTCGCAGATCAACGGGCGGTTCCTTTTCCTCAATCCGTCGGCAATGCTTGCAGTTAGCTGGACATGGATGACGAGTTGGGGCGTCAGCAATTCCATGAACTCTGCCCTTGTGAAGTAGTTGGGGCCTCACATGGTCTGGTCGAATGGTCGATCGGGTTGCGCCAGTGTCGTTTGTTATGGTGCAATGCTCTTCATCAACTTGACCAGGAAGGCATCTGTCTGCTTCTCCACGATGTTGCTTTGGCACGGAAATGGTGGTGCTGGGGATGTCGATCCTCCTAGCTAACGTTTGCCCCACGAAGTTAGCCCTTGCAGTTTGATGGGCCTCCATTCTAGGCTCCTGACACGGCCTGGATCTCCACCATCCTTGGCAATCGCTCCGTTTTCTTCGCTTCTTGCAGTCTCTTTGCAGGTGCCCCTTCTCACCGCAATCCCAGCATCTAGGTGCTCCATTTGCCGGCGGCTCTCGCTCATTTTCCACGCGCTCACACCTGCACTCGTCTGCCACTACCTCACGGACCCGGGCAGTGGTACGAGTCACATTTTGTGTTGCCTCGAAGTTAAGACTGTAAATCAATGCGTCCTTAACCGTCTGCTTTTGAGCTAACCGCACGGCTTGTTGCAATTCCTTGTCCTGTAAGGCGCTGATGAATGCTTCTGTTGCTACGTCATCTCGATGTTCTGAGTCGTACGCTGGGTAAGCCAAAAGTTCCAGTCGCTCAATGTTTTGTGCTAGCTGCTGCAAGGTTTTGCCAGACTTCTGCATCCGATGCCGTAGCTGTGCCCGGTAAATCTGCTTCAGATGATCGTCTCCATAGCGCATGTCCAGCGCATTCATTATAGCAGCCGGGTTTGAATGCAACTCAACGGAGATAGTCTGCAAAAGCTCGGCAGCTGGGCCTCTTAGAGCAAGAATTAATGCAGTTGCTCGTTCCTGCTCATTCCAGTGATTTATCCTAGCGGCGGCTTCAAACTGGATTTTGTAAATACTCCAGACCGTTTGCCCGTCGAATATTGGTGTTTGCACACTTCTATATGAGCTTTGCGCTGCGGTTATAAGTGGGGCTGGTGAAGCGGTTACTACTGCCTTCGCTGCCTCCAAGTCCTTTTTCACTTTTTCCATCTCATGGTTGATTCTCTCCTCGACCTGGCAGATCTCAAGGTTGATTCTCTCCTCGACCTGGTTTACCTTTTCCTCGACGCATTTAATTTGGCTGTTGAGACTACTGAGCTCCACTTTTATTTCGGTTGACTGTTTTTGCAAATCCGCCTTGATTTCGATCGCTGGTTGGTTCATTTTTGCTGATTGTTCATTTAGCTTCGCAGCTAAATTGGATGTCTGTTCATTTAGCTGCGCTGATTGTTCATTTAGCTTCGTTGATTGTTCATTTAACTTCGCTGATTGTTCATCTAGCTTCGTAGTTAAATTGGACGACTGTTCATTGAGTTTCGCAGTTAAATTGGATGACTGTTGTCGCTGCTCTTGCTGCATCAGCATCAACATTTGCATCAGCGCATTTTCTGGTTCCTTTGGTTTCGCTGTTTCGACTTCACCACCTTCTGCGCCTTTTTCTGCATCTATAGGCTCACCTGAATCCAGATACGCACCTTTCGATTCAATCGCGTCACGCAAGCGTGTAATCAGTGTTGCCTTTGTACCTTGCGTAGCCAGGTTTCGCTGTTCCAGCTCTTCCTTAAACTCCGACATGGTCAATTCATTAATTTTCAAGTTTAGGCTTCGTGGCATTTTTAATGTTTCTTTAAATTTTACTATTGTGCACTATAAAAATGTTCAAATTTACACTTTCAAAATTTTAATCTCACTTCTCGACACCATTGTCGCGTGTTATTGGTTCGCGGCCTATAATTTTAATGTTCCAGGAAAGTGAAAACGCAATATATTTGAATTTAAGTCTAAAAGAGTTTATTTGATCGCAAATATGCACAATAATCAGTTTAACACTTGCACTAATTTTAATTTTCACTATTAAAAAAATCTAACACTTGTCCATAAATTTCTTATCGCAATTGTCTTCTAAATCACTTCCCTATTACGAAAATCACTTCCCACACACTATCGCAGTTCTTATCGCGGTCGAATGAATGATTCCATTCATATAGGGTCTCTAATCATTCAACTCAGTTCTCGTGAATAAGCGGGAACATTCCAGCATGAATGGGCAGTGACTCACTTTCAGATGTTGACAGTGCTTGTTGGGTTCTCGTGGGTTCGAGTAAATTCATTTGTTGACGTTCTTAATGATTGTGAAAACAATTGCGACAGTAGCTCGCAGAATTATTTGTACATGTAATTATTTGTACATGTAACAGTATTATTTCTCAGTATTATTTGTTAGATATTATAGTGTTCAAATTATTTTGTATTATTATTTGTATTATGAGTTATTTATTATTAAGCTTCAACATTACAAATATGACAGTCCTAAATACTTAATTTCAGTAAAATTTCTAAAAATTTACCAGTTATTAATTCACATATCAATGGATGATTATATATTAATGCCAGTATTTCCATAGTGTCAATCTAATACAGCTTTATATAATTATGTTATTGGTGTGTTTTGTCTTTCTCTTCATTCCTTTTTTTTTTGGATATATGAATAAAAGAAGGTAATATTAAATTTATTCGCATCATTTTCAATCTCGAAAAGCTTCCAAATTGATTCGAATTTAATTGATTTCCCTTGCAATATCTATCCATCGTAAGTATAAATAATATTGCCTTTGGGTAAAATTATCGTGCTAATTCAGGTCTTAAAAGTAAGTAGGCAAGATCATCCAATATTTCATACATATAAAATAAAAAAAAAAATGGAATAGTCCTTACTGAATATCGTTAGACCGGGAATTTAAGTAAATCACAACTCCCCTTAATACATGGTGCCTTGTTTTTTTTTTCTTTGGTCATCACTCGCAACACCATTTTTCTCATTATTGTAATTTGCTTATGTTTTATTGAGTAGTAATTGCATGATATTAAATACAATTTGACGGTTATAAAAGTTTTAATTAAAAATTGCGGTACTAATAATATAAACTGGATGTCCTTGATTACTAAATTGAAACTGTTCTCATTGTTACTTTACCCCGTTTGTACGTTCCACGGAATATATCACTTCTACACACACTATGGATATCATCGTAAACATTTTTCTTTCGATCAAGATGTTTCACTTGCACCGTCTATGTTGATCATATTTTCATGCATGACATGTATATACCTAGGATTATGGAAACGCTCGAATTTCGTTGAAAACGCAACAATAAATTCATGTTTTTCCTGATATCAACTAAAGAAACTCTTCGGCGGGACTTCCGACATGTTATCGTTCTTTACATTAGTGGCAAGTTTACTTCATAAGTCCTTCAGATTGGATCGGATTTAACTTATATGCAACATACTCACTGTAATATGGCTTTGTAGATACGGGGTTTACAAGCAAGCACAATGTTTCCAGCTTTTTGAGGTGCGTGAGTGATTCCAAATCGCCCAACTCTTGAATATTGTTCCCAGTAAGAAGTAGTGACTCCAAAATGGGGATAGATTCATGCAAGTAATCGTCCATTCGTATTATCCGGTTGTGGTTTAATAGCAGGCACTTTAATCTAGGCAAATACGGACATCCATCACGTTTGCGTAGATCATTATGAGAGAAGTCTATAGTATCGAATTGGTCCAGTGTAGCTCCCAAATTTTCTATTTGCGGTGTTTTGTATCCTCGTAGATCTAGTTCACGTTCTCTGCATTTATTTATATACTGCATAGATTGCTTGATGCTATCCGCGGTTAGTTTAACTATTACAAAAAACGTTATTTTAATTCGAAGCGGAAAAACAAACTTTGCATTCGCCGACTTACCAATTCCAATTTCTGATAAATTTACTACTACTTTTGAATAGTCGATGGATATCTGTGATGACCATTTTGTAGGAAAGTTCTTCTTCCTGTCTTCCTGATGCTTGTTGGCACCGTTTTGGCTGCATATACCGTATTAGAAGCGGCGCTCGGTGATCTGTTTGGATTAGCCTGCCCACGAATATTCTCACCCACATTCAAGTTGTACACTGGGTTCGGGTAATAAATGGGAAGTGTATTATAATGTATGACGTTGGTATACTCATTCGAATTGCCAATATTCAACATCATTTGGTTGAGTTGAATTTGACCGATTTGACCTTTGTGGAACTGTCGGCACACTCCGGGACTTCTTCATGGGTGGTGGCCACTACGTGCACACTTTACTCCCATGTGGCTGTCAAATCCTCTTGACATCCCACGACGAAATTGACGTGGGATGTGCGCTCATCGTAACCAACGTGAAATAACAAGCCACCTAGCAGCAAAGTGTGTTAGTAGTAGTCGCCAGCGGCGTCGCATGATTAATTACACGTTGAATCCTGGTATGTCAGATCACTCAAATACCTTGGCGCTGTTAAGGAACTTTTACAACAGGCCAGTTAATATCAATCAGAGATACTGGCAGTTCAGGAAATGAATTGGACTGGAAACGACATTCAAGACATGAGATCGCACACAATATTCAAAAGTGGGAGGCCTACTGAAAAACGAGAATTTGGAGTGGCCTTCATTGTGGATAGGGAGATTAAATCGTACGTTATTGATTTTAATGCAGTCAATGAAGGGTCGTGTGCGATCCGTAGAAAAGCGAAATTCTTCGAAATCTGTCAGATCAATGTTCACGCCCCGACCGAAGAAAAGTACGAAGAAACGAAGAAAACATTCTACTATTACCTGGAGAGACTGGTCGATTCACTACCTACAAGCGACACAAAAACGCTAAGGTTGACAATGAACTATCTCATCGGGGAACAACTGGAGGATATAGCCCCCAGGATGAAATAAATGACAACGGCCAGTGCCTGATTGACTTTGCATGTAGCAGAAAGCTAGTCATACGTTCGACTTGCTTCCCACATCGACGCATTCACAAAATGACCTGGGTATCACCAGATGGCAGCACACAAAACTAGATCGATCATGTTCTGATCCAACAACGTTGGGCCTCGAGCATACTTGACGTCCGTATATACCGAGGAGCCAATTGTAACTCAGATCATTACTTGATCAAATTAACCTATCGATGCTGTATGTCAAAGGCATCTTCGACGAAGACCAGCCCGTAATACAAATTTGACATCGAAAGGCTCCAAACGGCGTCTGTGGTCAGAAATTAAACGGAGATCCTCGACAACCAGCTGGTTTCTATTTTATCAGACGCATCGCTAAAGACAAGCAATGAGCTCTAGAGTATCAAGGTGGTTTTAGAGCAGGTAGATCAACAACAGACCAATTTTTCACAGTCAAGCAGGTTCTTGAAAAATGCTGGGAGTTCAACATAGACCTACACCAAATTTTTGTTGACTTCAAGCAGGCATACGACAGTATTGATCGTAACATACTGTACCAAATAATGCTTTGGTTTGGTATCGCAGCCAAATTAGACCGTCTTACCAAAATGACAATGACGTCGACATCAATAACCAACTCACCGATGCCTTTGACCCAAATATCGGACTCAGGCATAGAGATAGGCTGGCCCCATTGCTATTCAATTTGGCTCTGGAGTATGTCATACGGAAGCTACCTGTCGATACACGAGGTACATTTCTATACAAGTTGAGCCAAGTAGTAGCCTATGCGGACGACATCAACATTCTGTCAAAGTCATTAACAATTGCCAAACAACTTTTCCTGAAAGTCGACAGCGAAGCAAAACGAGTAGCGCTGAAAATCAATGAAAATAAAACAAAGCTCATGACGTAGTCGAGGGAAAATACCTCAAATACACAAAATATCACACTTGGCGAATACAGTATCGAGAATGTGAGCGAATTTGTGTATTTAGGCGGCAAAATAACGAAAACTGGCAATGAAAGAGACGAAATACGCCGAAGAATACAGCTCCCAAATAAAATATTTTATTCAGTATTGAAGATCTTGAAGACCAGCTGCATACACAGGAGAACAAAGCTTCAAGTACTCGTATACAAATCTGTGATAAGACCTGTGTTATGCTATGGGTGTAAAACATGGACCCTAACCCAAGCATCCGCAAATATGTATATTGAACGCCTTTTAGCGACGGGTCCTGAGGCGAATAATTGGAGCGAAGCTTGACGGGGACCAATGGTGAACTCGATACAATCACGAGCTGTATGAAATTTTAGACGAACCGGAGGTCTCAACGATTGTAAGACTACGAAAGCTGCAATGGGCTGGACACATGAATTGCATGGACGAACAACGGATACTCAAGAAGGTATTCGTTGGGAGAACTGAAGGCCGGCAGCCAGTGGGGAAACCGAGGAAACGATGGTCTGACTCGGTCGACGAAGACAGTTCATCGCTGCTCGGATTTCGGAATTGGAGGACGCGCTCAACGTATGGAGACAGTTGGAGGCGCTGTTTGGAGGAAGCGAAGGCCCGAAAGGGGCTGTAGTGGTAAGAAGAAGAAGAAGAGGATACATCTAAATAATATAAAAGGAGAAAATGGAGATAATGGTAATATATCATTATGGAGAGATAACTGATTGAGTGAATGATATGCTATAAAAACAATGTAATAGGAAATAATGAATATATGATATAAAGACAAGCGATAATTATAATACAGGGTGGTGATAAGCTATGAATACAGAGTAAAATTACGGTACTAATATCAGATAATTATACACGGTATGGTTCTTATGATAACATGAAATAAAAATAATGCAATACGATACGATAAGAATCAGAAAACCGTATGATAGCGATACTATAAAGATATATGATACGATACGATAGCGATACGATAACGCAATAAAAATATGATAGCTATATTTGATATAAAGTACGATAATTATAAACGATGAAACTAAGATAATTCTATATATATATATATATATATATATATATATATATATATATATATATATATATATATATATATATATATATATAAAAAGGCAAATATACACGATCCCTTAACCTAACTTAAGGCTAATCAATTTTCACACAATCGGGAACTTCAGCGTTCCGATGACGTAACAATTCTTGGAAACAAATGTGGATCCCGGAATTCTTCATGAATTTGTAAATGAATGCCTTAAATTTACGTAATAAAGTTTTATTTGTTGGATCATGCAGTGTTGTGTTATTTTTAGCATTTCCTTAAAAAATTTTCTAATTCGAGTTTTTCGTTTTGGTCCCTTGAAGTGCGAATTATTCAAGTTCCACTGTATAATTGTCATTAAAACAAATAGCATAGCGTTTTATTATTATTTTTCTTACTGATTCTATTAGTAAGCGCTAAAGAATGGAGGCAATCAACGAACATAAATTCAATTTCCTTAAATACTTAAAACTATTTGAAAGATATTCTCTATATTCCATTTGAAAAACTGTGGATAGCCCATCTCACCGTGTCCATAATTTACACATCAAGAAGTATTAGCCCAACACAGCTCAACGCAAGCGTTTTCCACATCAAATATCAACTTTTACATGCAATGTATCTTAGTGCCGCTGCTCGACGCACATTCATGAAATTGTTACAAGCATTTAAATTAATTTCATCGAAATCGAATTCGTATCTTGCTTAAAACGAGCACTTGCAATACACCAACAATTTTTCTGCAATTGCGTTGATTCTTCGGCATATGATGTTGATTTGATTTCTTGGATCGTGGTTGTTAATGTTTAGTTTTTGCCAAATTTTAATGATGGCTTACTTATTGCAGTCGAGGAATGCATTATAGCGGATGAAGCGTGTCCATGTAAACAAAATTCAACTTTCAAACGGCCTTGGTAACGCAATGACCATACCATCTTCTTTTCAGATATTTTTGTTTTCCCTGCACCATCTTCTAGGACGCAATCATTCTTAGCAGTGAATGTGAATGCAAGATTTAACCCGTATTTATTTTACGCGTCAATTTTGATATCGACTTCAGCTAATAGAAAGGTGGAGTTTTATTTGGATTGTGACCGTCACAAGGGCTCATTTGTTTGCGCTTAACTTTAGATTGTCAACCAAATTTTCAAATTAGCTCGTATTTTCTCTCCTTGCGTAACTCACGTTTGCAGACACGCATTTGTAGTGGGTTAAAGCAGTATTGTAAAATCAATCCAACTATTCAAACTTCTTTGATTACACAAAAAGAATTTCTCGCGTCTTTGATTCGCGAATATTTTTGATGTCTTGATGCAAGGCTGTTTTCAGTAACGTAGTCTATCTGGAGTGAATTGCGTAAATTTTCATGTTTCTAGTAAATTCCTAAAAGTGCACTCTTCACCATTAAACGATACGCAAAATGAGTTTTAATTAAGTTTGTTGCCTTCAGTTAATTTCGCACGATTGCATTCGAACGCAAGAATCTCGCAAGTGCAAGATTGCTATGCAGTTTATTTGATTACAGACTGAATTTGCAACAGTTTCATTGCGCATACGAAAATTGCAGTTTATCTAGTTAGCAACCTTTCGAATTTCTCAGCACTTGAAATAGTTTTGGTAATTTCACATTTCAGTCCTCGCTCTTCAAATCAATCTCGAACTCGGGTCAGAACAAAAAATGATTAAGGTTTGTTTCGTTATTGAATAATTGAATTTGCAAATTGTAAACGTAAGAAAGCAAACAATATTTGAGGACTCTTATCAATATAATATGAAAAAGGTCTCTTTCGTGTTCCCCTTCAATAGCTAGCAAATACGTAATTATACTTTGCACAAACATTGTCACCGCAAAAATCATATGGGATTGTTACATATATGGTACGTGCCCCGACAAAACGAAAACACTTTCCATTTTCGTTTGATTGCGTGCTTTGCGGAAGAATTTGTATTCGGTTACACTGAGTATGTACTCGTACGTGAAGTGAGAAAGTGCGAGCGGATATTGAACATTGTTAGGAGTCATAGATGTAATAACGACACGATATGTATATCATTATGAAATCAACGCGGGCAATAAACAATTTCCTATTTTGAATTGTCTCATTATGGAAAGGGTTATTAGTGAAGCGTTCCATGGTTATAAACAAAGAGAGTTGTTAGTCGCTTTTATTCAATAATTTGTCTGTATAACAGGTGAAATAAAGTCATTAAAAGAAAGGGAAACAGACTCAACATCATTCATTATTGTATGACTGAAAGACGCTTCTAAACATAGTTAGTTAAGGTTCAGTTCCTAAGTCATATATTTGCACAAAATTATAGTCGAATGGTTTTAAGGTAATATTGTGAACATACCTATTTTCAAAACAAACTCAGATTATTCACTTACAATTGAAAATGAAAAAAACTGCTCGTTGAATTCAAATTGCAATGTTTGATTTTTCACTTTGCTTGGAAATCAATGCCGGCTGCGTATTTCAATGTTGAGCGGCATTTACTTTTCAGCGATTGCCAGTTATAATTTGGCAATTTCCCAAGTACTTAATGTTTACCCGCTTAATGGAAAATAAGTTGCTAAACATCATATGCTGAATAATTTAATAAGAAATGATGTAGTGGAAGAAACATGCTCGAGAATTTGTCTCCTTAATAATCTAACTCTGGTCATGCTAAGCAAAAGAAGGTGCGTCGATGAGCATGCAAAGAATGTCAATGCACAGTACAGAGTGAATGAATGATTGAATGAAAATGAATAAAAATATGCTTTATTTAAACCAACCTTAACATTTGACACAACTAAAGTGATTTTAACCATAAATTATAATAACATTTAAAAGATGCAAAAGAACTCTAAATTTATACGTGTCTACTCAATAATTCAAATATTATAATGTTGTTAGTGCAAATTACATAAAAATAAATAATTTCAATAAAAATATTGGAAAAATATCCAAAAAAACTATCCTACCACATTCAAAATTACATATAATGCAAAGAAACAAATTCTACTTTTACATACAGCCAAATTTTCTTTCCAAAACCTATAATTTTAAATTAAATGATTCTAGTTATTCTAATTTAAATACAAAATATACTTAAGATCTTACCATATTACAATAATGTTCTTGGTCCATCGCTAAAATCATATTATCTAGACTTCTTCTGCTTCTTACCAATACAGCCCCTCTCGGGCCTTCGCTTCCTGCAAACAGCGCCTCCAACTGTCTCGGTCCATTGACCGCGTCTTCCGATTCCGTAATCCGAGCAGCGATGAACTGTCTTCATCGACCGAGTCAGACCAGCGTTTCCTCGGTTTCCCTACTGGCCTCTGGTCTTCAGCTCTCCTAACGAATCCCTTCTTGGGTAGCCGTTGTTCGTCCATACGATTCATGTGTCCAGCCCATTGCAGCTTCCGCAGTCTTACAATCGTTGAGACCTCCGGATCGTCAAAAATTTCATACAGCTCATGATTGTATCGAATTCGCCACTGGTCCTCGTCAAGCTTCGCTCCGGTTACTGGCCTCAGGACCCGTCGCTCAAAGGCATTCTATATATTTGCGGATGCTTGGGTTAGGGTCGATTCTCTTTCATTCGATTTCCCGGATCGTTTTCACCTGTTTTTTAATACTTAAAACCAATGATTTCCGTTTTTTGGGTGAACTTATTTTTTATTTTGTCAGACGCGCGTTTCGATAGTTACTTACTATCTTCCTCAATGTACAACATCAATTTGTATCCTATTCTACATATACAAGTTATTTATATCTACAGCTTTTTTCTACCTTTTATTACTTAAGTCTAATTGCTTATTCTATGTAGTACATCGCCCTTTTTTTAATTGCTGTTCTTTAATTATACTAAACAATGGTGAATAGTTATTACCTAAGTCGACATTCATTCTTTTTTCTACCTCTACTCTACTTATGAATAAACTTTCGTAAGGGTCTAATTTCCATTGATGACCTACCTCTTTTACCACTCTTATGTTGTCCGCTGTTATGTCGTGTCGATTTTCAATGATATGCCGCGCTACCGTGGACTTAACATCTGTGCTCTTCTTTTTTCCTTATTTCACGCTCTCAGCTTCTCTGATTTGTTCCTGCCATCTTACTCCTATCAGCCGTTTCGTTTGCCCTATGTAAACTTCGTCGCATTCGGGACATTCTATTTTGTAAATGCCATTCTTTTCCCACTTGGTTTTTGGGTCTTTTGGGCCTCCTAAGATGTTTTTTGTTTGCATCATTCTGCTCGTAGCTACGATTTCGACACCTTGTTTCTTCATTGTGCATTTCAGCTTGTTGAACGCTGTTGAATAGGTGACTGCCGTTCTAGTTGTTTTTGTCTCGCTGCCTATTGGCACTAATTTTGACATATTCGCTCTGCTCTCCTTGTTTTTCAGCTTGTTTATCATTTTTGTAATGATATCTTTTCGATATCCGTTTATTTCTGCTGTCGATTCGATGTATTTGAGTTCCTTGTTGTAGCGTTCTTCCCTTAGTCGCATTGTTATGAGCTTATTGACCATTTGGTAATATGCTGCATGCTTTTGTTGTATCGCGTGGTTTGATGATTCTGGTATCATCCTTTGTGTTGCCGTTGGTTTCCTATTGTCGCGTGTTTTCGGTTCGCGGCCAATAATTTTAATGTTCCGGGGAAGTGAAAACGCAATGTCTTTTAAATTAACTTAAAAGAGTTCGTTCAATTAATCACAAAAATGCACAATTACTTATTTTAGTATTTCACAATTTTAATTTTCACTAAGTCTATAAATTTGTCATTCAACTGTCCACTTAAAATCACTTCGCACTCAAACAATCAATCGTCTTTACTTCGCGTTCCACTATATCGCAGTTTTCTATCGCGGTTGTAATGAATGAACCCCCCCATTCATTCAGCTCGCCTTTATATAGGGTCTCTACCTATTCACCAATTTCTCGTACATTGGCGAATGTTCTACCGAGAGGTACCTGGTAGATTCGAGCAAATTAATGAATGGAGTGACGTCACTTGCAGATGTTGATCATGCTTGTTGGGTTCTCGTGGGTTCGAGTAAATTCATTTGTTGACGTTCTTAATGATTATGAAAACAATTGCGACAGCAGCTCGCAGAATTATTTGTACATGTAATTATTTGTACATGTAACACTGCCCCCACCTCAGTTCTTTTCGCCCCGAAAAGATGTGTCGCTATTTGTAGTCAATTCTCCCTGGGTGTAATATGGGGCAAGACGGTCCAGATGCACGATTTTCATTTTGGCTCTCGGCTTACGATGTTCCTGTATTCGGTATACGACGTCGTTGATTCGCTTTGTAACTCGGTATGGTCCCTCCCAATTATGTTGCAACTTTGGAGACCTACCCTTTCGCCGTTGCGGGTTATAAAGCCACACCAAGTCATCTTGCTGGAAGCCAGTAGAATTAGCCTTTAGATCATACCTGGTCTTCATGCGGTCAGTAGCCGATTCGAGGTGTTTTCGCACTGTCCGATGTATCTGGTTCAACCGTTGTCTTAGATCACTTGCGTACTCCGAGACCGTTTGGGGTTTCTAAGGGGGTATTCCGAACTTTATATCGGCTGGCAAACGAAGAGTCTTTCCAAAAATGACTTTGGCTGGCGCTTGGCCCGTCGATGCATGTTCGGCAGCTCTGTACGCCATCAAAAATAGTGGGATATGTCGGTCCCAGTCCCTTTGGTTCTCGTCAACCATCTTGGCCAGATGTTTATTGAGCATGCCGTTGAACTGTTCGACCATTCCATCGGATTGGGGATGCAGCGGTGTTGTCCTCGTTTTCCGTATTCCCAGTAGTTCACACATTTTGCCAAAAACTAGTGACTCAAAGTTTCGGCCTTGATCTGAATGTAATTCGCCAGGTACGCCGTACCTACTGACCAAATTTAACACTAGCTGCTCAGCTACGGTAGTTGCTTCCTGGTTGGGAATGGGGTAGACCTTGGGCCACTTGCTGAAATAATCGGCTACAACCAGCGTGTATCGATTTCCCCATTCAGATTCATGAAAGGTTCCTGCGATGTCAACAGCAATCCTTTCAAACGGTACCCCCACTGTACAGGTTTGCATTTGTCCTCTCAGTCGTCGCTTTGGGCCTTTGACGGAAGCGCAAATTGTGCATCTGCGACACCAGTCCTCTACGTCTTCCGAAGCGTGGATCCAGTAGAACCTTTCCCGCAATTTCGCTAAGGTATTGTTAACACCAAGGTGGCCTCCCGAGGATCCTTCATGCATTTCCTTAACCACATCGTGGATTCGGCTTTTGGGTAGTAAAGTTTGCATCCTATAGGAGCTGCCATCCACCGTTTCCCATTTCCGCTTGAGTATGCCACCCTCTACCTGAAGGGAGTTCCATTGTGCCCAATAGCTTTTCAGGGTTGCGCCATGCATTGAAACGTCTTTCCACTCAGGTCGCCCAGTCGTCTCCTTCCATACGAGCAATGGTCCGATGTCTTCATCGGCTACCTGGGCGTTTCGAATCTCCTCCAATGACCAACCTTCATCGAATTCCGCCGTTATCAATCGCAGATCAACGAGCGGTTCCTTTTCCTCAATCCGTCGGTAATGCTTGCAGTTAGCTGGACATGGACGGCGGGATAGGGCGTCAGCATTTCCATGAACTCCGCCCTTCCGATGAACAATTTCGTAGTCGTTTGACTGCAATCTTTCGATCCATCTCGCAACTTGTCCCTCGGGGTTTTTGAAGTTGAGCAACCATCTCAGTGATGCATGGTCCGTTCGAAGAACAAATTTCTGGCCATATAGATACTTGTGGAACTGCTTGGTGGCCTCTATTATAGCCAATAGCTCCTTCCTGATCACGCAGTAATTCCTCTCACTTTTTGAGAGAACTCGACTGTAATACGAGAGGACTCTTTCTTCGCCATTGAACTGTTGGGAGAGTACAGCTCCAATACCGCCGTTGCTTGCATCGGTGTCAACTACAAACATTTTTCCGGGTTTCGGATACGCCAGCACGGGTGATTCACACAGCTTTTCCTTCAGGGTCTCAAAGGCTGTCTGGCATTGTTCATTCCAGACATACGGACGATTTTTCTCGGTTAGCTGATGGAGACACTTAGCTATTTTGGCAAAATCTTTGACGAATCTTCGATAGTAGGTCGCCAGACCCAGAAAACTTCGTAGTTGGCGCTTGTTGTTTGGTGTTGGCCAGCTTTTCACGGCTTCAATTTTCTCAGGGTCTGTTTTGACCCCTTCTGCTGATACGACGTGTCCCAGGTATTTTACTTCATCTGCGAAAAGAGTACACTTCTCGGAACTAAGTTTCAAATTTGCCAGTCGTAATCGGGAGAAAACCTCTTCTAAGTTCCGCACATGCTCTTCGAACGTTCTACCGATGACGATGATGTCATCTAGGTATACCAAGCAGGTTTTCCAGGTTAGACCACGTAGCACATATTCCATCAAGCGTTCGAAAGTGGCTGGAGCATTGCAAAGCCCAAACGGCATCACCACAAATTGCCACAATCCGGTCCCAACTGAAAATGTGGTCTTCTCTTGATCCTTCTTGTCAATTTCTACGTGCCAGTAGCCACTCTTGAGATCGAGTGTAGAAAACCATTTTGCGTCGGCTAAAGTGTCCATGATGTCATCGATGCGTGGGAGTGGGTAACTATCTTTCTTAGTGACGTCGTTAAGCTGCCTATAGTCGACACAAAAGCGAGTGCTACCATCCTTTTTCTTCACTAGAACTACAGGCGCGGCCCATGGACTGACAGAAGGTTCAATAACGCCTTGTTTTTCCATGTCCGAGATCAGCGCGCTCACTTCTCCTTGTTTGGCTATAGAGAGACGTCTCGGTGCTTGTCGGATCGGCTTAGCTCCCTGTGTATCTATGACGTGAGTTACCATACTCGTTCGGCCTTGGTCATCCGGGCTTGTTGAGAAGATGTCACTGTACTTGGTAACCAGATCAGAGGCTCGTTTGAATAGCTGCACTGGCAATTTGACCTGCTTCAATATTGCAGACGTGGATTCCCGGGCTTTGTCTGTGTCTTGCCTCCTTTTCCAATGATGGTCGTGAGTAGCTTCCAAAGAGGTGATGGTGGAAACAGGCTGGCAGCTGCCGATGACTTCTCCCGCTTTGATGCTCGTAGTTGAGTCTGCGGTGTTAAGGACTCTAACTGGCACATATCCGTTCCTTAAAGATCTTACAAGGCTTCGTCCTACAAACAAACTGCGTAATTCGAACGTCTTCGTGGGCTCTATCAGATAAGATCGGTGGTCTCCAGAATCACCATCAAGCTTGGCCCATACAATGCTTTCGGAAGAATTCGGTACATCAGTGTCAGTACATACCACTACATTCATCTTGGGAATTTGGACGCTGGGATCCTCCATCAGTACTTCTACATTCTGCCATTTCAATACACGTTTGCCCAAATCCAACGTGATTCCATGTGGTCGCAGAAAATCCATTCCGAGAATGCAGTCATCCATAATGTTCGCGACCAGAAAATTATGTCGGAACACAAGGTTTCCCAACTGTATCTGGAGGTTGACCTCTCCATGAACAGGTGCAGTTTCTCCCGTAGCTGTCCGTAGTGAGAAAATTCTGCCCTTGTGAAGTTGTTGCTGTCTAACTAGGTCTGGTCGGATAATCGATCGGGTTGCACCAGTGTCGATTGTTATGGTGCAGTGTTCTCCGTCAACTTGACCCGGAAGGCATAAGTCCGCTTATCCACGATGCAGTCTTGACACGATGATGGTGGTGCTGGGGACGTTGATCCTCCTAGCCAACCTCTGCCCCACGAAGTTGGCTCTTACATGTTTCCCGACCCCTCTGTTTGAAGGGCTTCCATTCTAGGCTCCTGACTCGGTCTGGATCTCCTCCTAGCTGCAAACCCTGGACAATAGCTCAGTTTTCTTCGCTTCTTGCAGTCTCTTTGCAGGTGCCCCTTCTCTTCGCAATTCCAGCATCTAGGCGCTCACACCTGCACTCGTCTGTCACTACCTCACGAACCCGGGCAGTGGTACGAGTCATATTTTTCGCTGCCTCAAAGTTCAGACTATAAGCCAGTGCGTCCTTAACCGTTTGCTTTTGAGCTAAACGCACGGCTTGTTGCAATTCCGGGTCCTTTAGTGCGCTGATGAATGCTTCTGTCGCTGCATCATCTCGATGTTCTGGGTCGTAGGCTGGATAAGCCAAAAGTGCCAGTCGCTCAATGTCTTGGGCTAGCTGCTGTAGGGTTTCACCAGACTTCTGCATTCGATGCCTTAGCTGTGACCGATAAATCTGCTTCAGATGATCGTCTCCATAACGCATGTCAAGCGCATTCATTATAGCATTCGGGTTTGAGTGCAATTCAACGGGGATCGTCTGCAACAGCTCGGCGCTGGGCCTCTTAGAGCAAGAATCAATGCAGTTGCTCGTTCCTGCTCATTCCAGTGATTTATGCGAGCGGCAGCTTCAAACTGGGTTTTGTAGATAGTCCAGACCGTTTGCCCATCGAATATTGGTGCTTGAACATTTCTAGATGTGCTTTGCGCTGCGGTTAGGAGTGGGGCTGGTGAGGCGGTTACTACGGCCTTCGCTGCTTCCAAGTCCTTTTTCACTTTTTCCATCTCATGGTTTACCTGGCTGATCTCAAGGTTGATTCTCTCCTCGACCTGGTATACCTTCTCCTCGACGCATTTAATTTGGCTGTTGAGACTACTGAGCTCCGCTTTTATTTCGGTTGACTGTTTTTCCAGCTTCTGTGCGATGTCTGCCTTGATTTCGATCGCTTGTTGGTCCATTTTTGCTGGTTGTTCATTAAGCTTCGCAGCTAAACTGGATGTCTGTTCATTTAGCTGCGCAGATTGTTCATTTGACTTCGTTGTATGTTCATTTAACTTCGCTGATTGCTCATCTAGCTTCGTGGTTAAATTGGACGACTGTTCATTGAGCTTCGCAGTTGAATTGGATGACTGTTCGTTGAGCTTCGCAGTTAAATTGGATGACTGTTGTTGCTGCTCTTGCTGCATCAGCATTAACATTTGCATCAGCGCATTTTCTGGGTCCTTTGGTTTTTTTGTTTCTGCTTCACCACCTTCTGCGCCTTTTTCTGCATCTGAGGGCTCACCCGAATCCAGATACGCGCCTTCCGATTCAATTGCGTCACGCAAGCATGCAATCAGTGTGGCCTTTGTACCTTGCGTAGCCAGGTTTCGCTGTTCCAACTCTTCCTTAAGCTCCGACATGGTCAATTCATTAATTTTTAAGTTTAAGCTTCGTGGCATTTTTAATGTTTCTTTAAATTTTCCTATTGTGCACTATAAAAATGTTCAAATATTCACTTTCAAAATTTTTCTTTCGCACTTCTTGACACCACTGTTGCGTGTTTTCGGTCCGCGGCCAATAATTTTAATGTTCCGGGGAAGTGAAAACGCAATGTCTTTTAAATTAACTTAAAAGAGTTTATTCAATTAATCACAAAAATGCACAATTACTTATTTTAGTATTTCACAATTTTAATTTTCACTAAGTCTATAAATTTGTCATTCAACTGTCCACTTAAAAACACTTCGCACTCAAACAATCAATCGTCTTTACTTCGCGTTCCACTATATCGCAGTTTTCTGTCGCGGTTGTAATGAATGAACCCCCCCATTATTCAGCTCGCCTTTATATAGGATCTCTACCTATTCACCCATTTCTCGTACATTGGCAAATGTTCTACCGAGAGGTACCTGGTAGATTCGAGCAAATTAATGAATGGAGTGACGTCAATTGCAGATGTTGATCATGCTTGTTGGGTTCTCGTGGGTTCGAGTAAATTCATTTGTTGACGTTCTTAATGATTATGAAAACAATTGCGACAGCAGCTCGCAGAATTATTTGTACATGTAATTATTTGTACATGTAACACTATATATGTCAAATTCGAGTTCGTTGCCTTGCCTGATTATCATGACATCTAAAAACGGGATTCTTCCGTTCACTTCCGTTTCCATACTGAATTGTATGTTTTAGTTGATACTATTGATTCCGCCCAGAGTTTCTTCAATGTCATCCTTATTCACGATTGCGATGATATCGTCGACATATCTGTACCAGACTCTTGGCATTATTCTTAGCTCCTCGATTTGCTTCGCAAACGCTGTCATAAATACTTCCGCTATTACTGGTGAAAATGGATTTCCCATAGCTGTTCCTCGTACCGTTTTGTAGAATTTCCTTCTGAAAGTAAAATAATTTTCGGACATACATATCGTAGCTAGTTTTGTGTATTGTGAGACTTTTTTCCTCCATTCCGTTGTTTCATTTTCTTCTAATAACCATTTTTCGAATTCATATAGTGCTGCTTTGATTGGTATACTGGAGAACAGCGCTTTTACATCAAATGATACTATGGCTTCGTTCGTGCTGATTGGACCGCTGCTTTGTAATTTCGTGATGAGTTCTTGTGAATTTTTGATTGATCTTGCGCTGTATATGCTTTTTATGCTGTTACATTCCTGTACTAGCCATTTTGCAATTTTGTGTGTTGGGGAACTGATGTCTGCTATAACTTCTCTTATCCCGTTGCCTCCTTTATGGATTTTTGGTTGTCCTCTGATTCTTGGTAGAACTGGATTCGCAATCCTCAGATTACTTGGTGTTTTAACAACGTCTTTGCATTCTTTTAATGCCTTTTCTACGCGTCTTATAGAGTCCGGCAACGGGTCCTTTCGTAATTCAAAAAATCTGCCGCTATTAAAAATTTGTGCTATACTCATGTCGTACTCGTTTTTATTTATTATCACTACATTATTTCCTTTATCGGCCCACAAATAATAAACTGGTTTGTTTTGCAATTTTTTGACTATACTGGCATCTTGTTTGTTGATTCTCTTTCCGCTACTGTTTTTGATTGTATTTTCAACTTCTGTTCTGACATTCTCTTTCTGAGCTTTGTTCAAGTCTTTGATCGTGCATTCAATGTCCACTATTACATCTTGTACTGGTTGTGTTTTGGGAGATATGGCATAATTTAACCCTCTGTTCAAGAACTCCAATTCTTCTTTGCTGAATTGCTCTGTTGATTTGTCCAAGTTAATAACTACAAAAGTACGAGACAAGAAGAAAAACCTATAATGAAGATAATCCCAGAATTTATCGTCAACAAAAAATCAAAATCGACACGCCATAACAGCGGACAACATAAAAGTGGTAAAAGAGGTAGGTAATCAATGGAAATTAGACCCTTACGAAAGTTTATTCATAAGTAGAGTAGAGGTAGAAAAAAGAATGAATGTCGACTTAGGTAATAACTATTCACCATTGTTTAGTATAATTAAAGAACAGCAATTAAAAAAAGGGCGATGTACTCATAGAATAAGCAATTAGACTTAAGTAATAAAAGGTAGAAAAAAGCTGTAGATATAAATAACTTGTATATGTAGAATAGAATACAAAACGATGTTGTACACTGAGGAAGATAGTAAGTAACTATCGAAACGCGCGTCTGAAAAAATAAAAAATAAATTCACCCAAAAAACGGAAATCATTGGTTTTAAGTATTAGGGTGCATGTTTCACACCCATAGCATAACATATGTTTATCACAGCTGTGTATACTTCAAGCTTTGTTGTTCTGTGTATGCAACTGGTCTTCAAGATCGTCAATACTGAATAAGATATTTTATTTGTGAGCTGTATTCTTCGGCGTATTTCGTCTCTTTATTTGCCCGTTTTCGGTACTCTGGCGCCTAAATACACAAATTCGCGTATATCTTTGACGCTGTATTTGCTAAGTGTGATATCTTGTGTATTTGACGTATTTTGCTTTGACTGCGTCATAAACTTAGTTTTATTTTCGTTGATTTATTTTCCTACTAGTATTGCTTCGCTATCGAGTTTCAGGAAGAGTTCTTTGGCAGTTGTTAATGACCGTGACAGAATGTTGATGTTGTCCGCATGGGCTACTACTTGGCTCGACTTGTTTATTAATGTACCTCGTGTATCGACAGGTAGCTTCCGTATAACTTATTCCAGAGCCAAATCGAATAGCAATGGGACCAGCCCATCACCCTGCTTTAGTCCGATATTTGTGTCAAAGGCATCGGTGAGTTGGTTATTGATGCGAACTTGGGAGGTCGTCGACGTCATTGTCATTTTGGTGAGACGGTCTAATTTGGCTGGGACGCCAAACCAAAGCATTATTTGATACAGTAGGCTACGATCAGTATTTTTGTATGCTTGCGAAAATTTGGTGTAGGTCTATGTTGAACTCCCAGTATTTTGCCAGAACCTGCTTGACTGTGAACAATTGCTCTGTTGTTAATATACCTGCCCTGAAACCACCTTGATACTGCCCAATAATACTGTTGGCGTATGATCCGATTTTATTTTGTAAGATTTGAGAAAATATTTTGTACGCCGTACAAAGTAGTAATACGCCTCTATAATTTTCGCATGGTAGCTTGTCACCTTTTTTGTGGATAGGGAATATCATTGGTTGGCTCCACTCTTTTGGCATATGTTCTTGTTGCCAAATGTACTAGATGACTTTGTGAATAGCTTTATGAATATTGCTGCGATTTTATTTGATGAGCTCCACTGGAATTTTATCGATGCCCGGCACCTTCTTCTTCTTTTGGGCTTTGATGATGGAACAAACTTCATCCAGAGTTGGTGGGGCCAATGGAAGCTCTCCGCAGACATTTATTGGGTCCAATGTTCTGGAACTATGCGGAGACTTAAGGAGGTTCTTGAAATATGATGCCCATCTTTCCTTAATCTTGGTTTTATCAGCGATGATATTGCCGATGTAATCACGACAAAGCGTGGTTTTGGGCTGATAACTAAGTTTCAGGCAATTTACTACTTTGTATGCTTGTCTTGTGTTGTTGCTCGCTAAATTTACATCTATGCTTCTCAATTGGTTGTCATAGTATTTTCTTTTCTTAATCCTAATTATCTTATTCGCTACTCTTCTGAGATTTTCATAGTGTTCTCTCTTCGTCCTGGTTTTCCTACCTACATATTCTTTTTACGCCTGATTCTTTGTATCTAACGCATTCTGGCACCCATCATCGAACCAATCATTCCTCTTTTGCCGGGCATCCAGAGCTTGTTGCGCGTCTTTAACGAGGGTTTCCGTGAAATGTTTGGCCACAGACGCCGTTTTGAACCTTTCGATGTCAAATTTTAATAGTGGGCTGGTCTTCGCTGAATATGCCTTTGACATACGACATCGATAGGTTAATTTCATCAAGTAATGATCTGAGTTACAATTGGCTCCTCGGTTTGTACGGACGCCAAGTATGCTCGAGGCCCAACGTTGTTGGATCAGAACATGATCGATCTGGTTTTGTGTGTTGCCATCCAGTGATACCCAGGTCATTTCGTGAAAGCGTCGATATGGGAAGCAAGTCGAACGTATGACCAGATTTTTGCTACATGCAAAGTCAATCAGGTACTGGCCGTTGTCATTTGTTTCATCGTGGAGGCTATATCCTCCAGTCGTTCCCCGATGAGATAGTTCATTGCCAACGTTAGCGTTGAAATCACACTGAATTATTTTTGTGTCGTTTGTGGGTAATGCGTCGACCAATCTTTCAAGATGATTGTAGAACGTTTCCTTCGTTTCTTCATTCTTTTCTTCAGTCGGGGCGTGAATATTTATCAGCCAGATTTTGAAGAATTTCGCTTTTATATGAATCGCACACAACCGTTCATTGACTGCCTTAAAATCAATAACGTGCGATTTGAACTCCCAATATACAATGAAGGCCACTCCGAATTCTCATTTTCCAGTAGACTTCGCACTTTTGAATATTGTGTGCGATCTCATGTCTTCAATGTCGTTTCTAGTCCAATTCGTTTCCTGGACTGCCAGTATTTTTAATTAATATTGGCTGACCTGTTGTAAAGGGTCCTTAACAGTGCCCGGGTAATTGAGTAATCTGACATTCCAGGATCCAATGCCATTATCTAGTCTACTTATACTTATATCTGCAAACTGAAAAAAAACAATATATACTCATCTGAAACTAATTTATACCAAATCTTAAGCTCAAAGCCTACATCTAATCATTGACATTAATCAAATTAACAAAATTATAAGATAACCCAACAAATAATAAGCATAACCAAATAAAAACTAATCCGTTTGGGGCTTTCGGTCCCCCATCGAACGCATTCTCAGGTAGCGGATAGAGGATGCCCTAACTGGCGGGTATGTTGGAGATAAAATATCACTCGTGGACCAAAACCGACTCAATCAACGCAATAACAACGCTCCATTTAGCATTTACATGTCCTGGAACCAGGAGAACAGGCTCGGATCGGATTGGATAAACGGCAATCGCAACGTGTAAAGGAATATTCTTTTGGAACTTGAAATGTTAGACCATTTAACAGACCAGGTGCACTGCGACAACTTCTGGATGAAATAAAGAAATATATGATCAACATTCGCGCAATGCAAGAAACCATATGGCACAGTCAAGAAATATTTTACATGCGAGCGCACATCGTGCTTAAAAGCAGAAAACTGCAAGGAAGATTTCTGATTGGCTTCCATTGTTGACAGCACATTTAAACAAATAATTATCGATTTCTAGCCCGTTTACGAAAGGCTCTGTGCGATTCGTCTCAAAACCAAACTTTTTAATGACTGGTTGGTCAACAAGAGACAGGCAAGAGGTGATCAAGAACGTATTTTACAGCACCCTATAACGCACTGTCAATGCATTATATTCAAACGATATTAAAATTGTTCTGGGTGACTCTAATGTAAAAATTGGCCAAGAAACGGAATACAGAAGTGCAACCGGAGGATAAAGCCTCCATACAGAGACCAGGGCCAATGAACAAAGGCTGATGGATTTTGCTACTAGCAGAGGTGTCACAGTAAGCTCCACACGTTTTCCATACTGGGATATCCATAAGATGCCTTGGGTATTCCCAGACAGTTACACTTTCACCCAGATCGACCATGTTCTCATACAGGGTGGGCCATAAGGGTGTGGGTGGGCCATAAGGGTGTGGGTGGGCCATAAGGGTGTTGGCGGTTTAAATATTCGATTTGAAAAAAAACTACGAAACATAACACAAATATATTTGTATTGTTAAAAAGTAGAAGCATAGGAATTTTTAAGACTTAAAAATAATGTTGTCCAATGTTTCGTAGTTTTTTTAAAAACGATCCCTTATGGCCCACCCTGTACAAAAACGAGCAGCCAGCATTCTCGACATGTGCTCTTTACGTGACGCTGTCTGTGATTCGAACCACTACCTTATAATGGTGAAGTTCTGATGCCGCATCTTCAAGAGCTGTAAACAAGGAGCATAAGTTACTCCAAGATACCAAATAAACAAGTAAAATGATAGCCACGTAGTCACGTCCATACATCTGCCTGCCAGCGCTGGAAAATTGCATCAACATATTGCCATAGGGAGGAGAAAGTAATGATGACATCAAAACCATGGGAAAGACAGTAGAGATGCGGTGACAGAGGCAGCCGAGAAGGTCTTGCGGTACCAGCCAAGGAAGAGTAGAAACGACTGGTATGACGAAGAATGCAAGGAAGTGATTAAACAAGTTGGGTAAACAGACCTACGCTCATGTCAGAAGGGTTTTGTATTCAATTTACAAAATGCAGTCATCAGATCGAATCAAATCAAGAAACATGTCAAAGACGATTTTATTGGAGAAAATATGAAATACGAAGATCATACTATTATTAACAAAGTTGAACGAATTTCGACTTCTGAGGTGTTTGGTATTGTTAAACTCATAAATATCTCCCTTGATAATTATTTCAGGTGTCCAGCCGCGACGGAGGAAACACATTTTTCATGTATTTCCCCCCTGTGCCCCCACTGAAGCAAAAACTGACAGTTTAACAACTGTTTTGAAAAGCTCGTTTGATGATTTTTTTTTCAGGGGCCACACTCCTGTACTGTTATCATCGATTATTGACCAGTTTTTTCGAATCCTAGAATGGTTACAAAACCCTTTTGCTAGGAGCTCTCTCCCACCTCCTTGACTTGTTTCACTTATGAGCATTAATTGTAGGTACTCATCTTCAGTCATTCATTAAATTGAATCAAGTGTTCAAAGCATGCACCTTAAACGTTGAAGTTGGGAAAAAATAACTCGAAATGCTTCAATCTTCGCATTTAAAACAGCCACTATTTTGTTTTACGATTACTGATACCACTAGCTGAACCGATTTTCAAAGATATTCATGACACCTATCATTTCTGAAATTTTCATGCAAATCCTAGCAAAACTGTAGTGTCTCAGTCGGTAAAAAGCGCATGTTGTTTCATAGCCATATGTTGCCATAGTAATACATGCAGCGCATATTGTTCCATAGTAATACAGGAAAATTCAAACCACTATAACTTCGCTAAATATGATTCAATCTTTATGAAACTCTCAGGATAGATCAATCTTATAAATAGACATCAACGTGCTGAATTTCATTTACTTTAAGGGTACCGTTAAGATTTTATTCAAGAAAACACAAAATCGATAAATCATACTATTACTAACAAAGTTGAGTGAATTGCGACTTCTCATGTATTTGTTGTTATTGTACTCATCAAGGCCTAAATTCTTGATTTTTTTTCAGATTTTTCGGATCACAGGTGACCAATCGCGAGGGGGGGGGGACACCAATTTTTCGTATATTTCCCCTCCCTGTGCGCCCCTCGAAGCAAACTTTGCCAAGCTAAGACCTGTTTTGAAAAGTTTTCATCAAGACTTTTCATTTGATACCCATATTGGCTACCTTTAATGAAATTTTTTCTTTTCGGGGGGTCACTCCCCGATGTGGGGAGACCCCCCTTATATACCTTATAAAAAATTTTTGTAGTTGAACTTTGAGGAGATCACCACTTTACACTTATACACAAAATTTGATGTTTCTAGCTTAAGTAGTTTCCGAGAAAAACTGCTGTGACACACGGACGGACGGACGGACGGACAGACAGGATGCGATTTTAGTAGGGTTTTGTAAAATTATTTTACAAAACCCTAAAAAGACCCTACATGAAGTCAGGTCGGCATATGCCTCTATCAAACAACTAAGGATGGCTTCAATCCACAAACAAGTCTTTGCAAAAGTGCATAAGGAGCAATCATACGGAACCCAGTTGAAATTAAAAAAAAAGCTATTCACAGCGGCTCCAATAACGACTGAAGATGTGAACTCAGAACAAATAAGACTCCTGGAATAGATGAAATCCCAGTAGAATTGCTCCAGAGCGGGGGTCCACATCTAAATAACTATCTGCATCTACTAACATGCAGAATATGTTCAGAGGAGCAGTTACCAGACGGCGTACGTCCTGTACGCTAAAAGGGTGACAAATTAAAGTGTCAAAATTATTGAGACATTACTTTAGTGTGCATATCCTATAAAGTCCTCTCCAAAATCATAGAAAAACATTAAAGCCGTAACATGAAAGTATTCGAATATTCTAAGTAAGTTAAGTGCCTGAAAAATGCAGGAAATATAGCATCGATGTGTACTAAATCTTTATAGATTTCAAGCAAGCGTACGATAGTGTAGACGAAAATGCGCTGTTCAAAATAATGTTTGACTTTAGTGTCCCAACAAAACTAGTCCGCAGGATCCCAACTCAATATAAACGGTGAATTAATGGACAACTTTATAATGGAACCAGGCTTAAAATAAGGAAATGGACTTGCCCCAATGTTCTTTAATATTGTGTTGGAACAAATAATAAGCAAGACATCAGCTGAAACCTCGGATACATTTATGTTCTGGTCCGACGATCGGCAGCATATACTGATAACGTCAAGACTACAACACGTTCAATCTTAGATGCCAAAGGAGCATTTCTGAGCCCAGAATCTGAAGCAATCCAAATCGCCTACAAGTTAATGAAAAGAAAACTAAAATCATGACTTAAATGAGCAAGAATACTTCAGTCGGACAAGACCTGACCATAAAAGGCTATAACCTTGCAAGTGTGGATAATTTTGTTCATTTGGGAGCCAACTTGAATAGAAGAGGCGCAAAAAGGGATTTGCTCAGAAGCTACATAAACGCCGCTCATAAATCTGTTTGCTCCGTATTTCCCATTCTAAAGTCCAGAGATATGCAGAGGTAAAATAAGATTAGACATACAAGTCACTACTTGAACATTGAGTTTACTGGTTCCCCGATGATGTAATTAAATACCGAGAAATAACAATAACTGCAAATACACATGCAGTCCTGCTACCAAATCCTACTTACACGTTATTTGAGGTGAGGGTGACGGCGAACTCAATTGAAAGTAATAACCATGCTGCCAGTATGGAGGTTGGCCGATGAATTAACTCCCCGTCTATGGAAAACTCTACATTGCCAAAGAGCCTCGGAGTGGATTGGACCAAAGGTAATGGCCTCGCAACCGAAAAATGGGCTATGGAATTGGAATGTGAGATCACTGAATAACTCTAGCGCTGTAAAGGACCTTTTAAAATAGGCCAGTCAATATAAATTAAACAAACTGGCAATCCAGGAAGTGAGCTGGACTGGAAGTGATATTCAAGATATAAGTTCGTATTTAAAAGCAAGAATTTGGAGTGGCCTTTATTGGATAAGGAGTTAAAATCACAAGCTATTGATTTTAAGTCAGTCAATGAACGGTTGTATGCGAACCATACAAAACCGAAATACTACAGAATTTGGCTGATAGACTTACACATCCTGACTGAAGAAAAGGACGAAGAAACGAAGGAAATGTTCTACAATCACCAAGAAGGACTAATTGACTCACTACCTTCAAAAGATACGAACATAATTCTGGGTGATTTCAATGCTAAGATTGGTAATGTGCTATCTTATCGGGGAAAAACTGGAGGATATAGCCTCCATGATGAAACAAATGACAACGGCTAGCACCTGATTGACTTTGCATGCAGGACAAATCCAGACCTTCGTTCGACTACCTTTCCACATCGACCTTGGTGAAACAGATAGACCATATTCTGATCCAACAATGCTTGGCCTCGAGCATACTTGATGTTCGTACATATCGAGGAGAAAACTGTTACTCAGATCATTACTTGATCAAACTAACCTATCTAAGTCGTATGTCAAAGGCGTATTCGGCAATAACTAGCCTTCTACAGAAATTTGACAGCAAAAGGCTCCAAACGGCGTCCGTGGCCGAAACTTTAATGGAGGCCCTTGCCAACTATCTTTTCAGATACATCGCCGAAAACAAGTGACGAACTATGGGGAGGAGTGAAAGTGGTAATTAAGACTGTGGCAGAGCAGACTATCGGACATCACGCCGGGTTCAAGAGTAATGAACGGTTCGGTCATGAATGCTAGAATGCGTTAGATAAAGAGAATCAGGCGTACAAACAATAATCAGGTAGGAAAACTAGAACGAAGAGAGAACATTACGAAAATCTCAAAGAGAGAAAATACTATGACGACCAATTGAGAAGCATTGGTATAAGTCTAGCGAACAACAACCCAAGATAAGCATACAAAGTAGTGAAAGCCCGAAACGAGTTTATCGGCCCAAGACCACGCTTTGACGTAATGAAATCGACAAAATCATCGCTGATGAAAACAGGATTATACTCGTAGTTTCACGGCCTGACCATCTGTTTGTCCACCTATCCGGCTGTCCATGCGTCCATCCATCTGTCCGTCCATCTGTCTGTCTATATGTTTGTCTATCCGTGCGTCGCAAGAAATTCCTTCAGAAACTACAGAAGCTACAAAGCTCATACTTTGTGGAAAGGTCAGAAGTGGAGGTCTTTCAAAAGTTTAGGTATTATAAAATATTTCAAAAGTTTTAAAGGGCGGTCCTCCGTCAGAACAAAGTAGCACTTAAAATTTTTTTTTTCATCAAATGTAGTCGAGTAGGGTATCAAATGAAAGGTCTCAGCACATTCGGAACCTGTAAAATAAAGTCACTTTTTGCATTACGGGTCCAGGAGGAGGCAAAATGTACAAACAATATTTGTGTCCCCTCGCGATTGGGCACCTTTAACCCAAAAATCTGAAAAAATCATGAAGGTCTCTTTACGAAGAGAAGGGCATCAAATACTTCAGAGATCAAAATTCACTCAACTCTGTTAATATGGTATGGTTTGTAAATTAAACATTTGCCCTCCAAAAATCGAATCAGTGCCTTTAAAATTTTTAAAATTTTACATTATGTAGGTTGACCCTTTTGCCTACAAAATTTCATGGAAATCAAATAATAATCAATTGAGCTATCGCCATTTCAATTCTATGGGATTATAACAACAATAACACGTGCTGATACATATTTCAAATCAACCTAGGTACTCTTTTTTTTCGAATTTCCATGAAAATATAAATAATGGTGATTAATTTGAACATGTTTAATTGACTGAGCCTTATGAAAAATTATTTAAGCTGGAAATAAATGGCACCAGTTATGTACTTTTGAAGGAAACACTGCATCTTTTGGATAAATTTGAATGATCTCTTATTCAAGTTCTGGATGTATAATTCAAGTCATCGATTCATGCCATCAGAAAACTTGTTTCTAACTCTAAGATAGTTACAAGGCTCTTCTGGTAGGAGCACTCTCCTACTTACTCGACTTGTTTCACCTCTCATCTTCAGTCATTTATTAATAAATTCAATCAAGCGTTGAAAGCATGTACTTTAAATGCTGTCGTTGGGGAAAAATATGTTGACTCAAATTTATTCAATCTTCTCATTTGAAATAGTCGCCATCTTCTGTTATTTAACGATAACTGATGTCACTAGTTGAACAAATCCTTATTGCTTCATAGCCATATGGTTCCAGAGTCATACAGCACATGTTGTTCCATAGTAGTACAGGAAAATAATTCAAGCCGCTGAAACTTTGATAAATACTAATCAATCTTTCGGAAACTTTCAGGGAATTTAAAGGTAGGGTTACGATTTCGTTCAAGAAAATATAAAATTGGTTAATTATTCTATTACTAATAAAGTTGAATGAATTTCGACTTCTTACGTATTTGTTGTTGTTCTACTCATAAGAGACAATGTTCTTGATTTGTTTCAAATTTTTCGGATAAAAGATGTCCAATCCCAAGGGGTGTACGCAAAAATTTCGTACGTTTCCCCTTCCCCTGCTCCCCCTTGACACTGGTAAGGTAATTATAAGATCAGTTTTGAAAATGTTTCATTGAGACCTTTCCTATGACACACTCACTACTCGACTGCCAATGGTGCAAATTTTTTTTTGTAGGGTCACCTCCCTGTATGGAGAGACCATCTTAAAACTCTTAGAAAAATGTTTGTACCGCAAAACTTCCAAGAAGTAACCACTTCTGACGTTTCCACAAAATTTTATGGCTGTAACTTCTAAGTTTCAGAGAACAACTGCTGTGACATACAAACGGGCGGACGGACAGATAAAGGTCTTGATTTCGATAGGGTTTTGTATTTTAGTACGAGTCCCTAAAAAGATAGGCATCAAATTTCAAGAACTTCCTTAATTTTCCGCACACCTCCAGAACAACGGAGCCTAGAGATATTTGCGAAGAGCTTCCATTGCTCCTACCAACTGTGAATTAAATTTGTTGCACCATCAAGGCCTAAAAAATAATAAAGCGCTGGGCATAGATGAGATTCCAAGGGGGCTCATAAAATATGGTGGCAGCAGTGTTCATAAAGCTATTCACCAAGTTATCCGGTACGTTTGGCAACAAGAACATATGCCGAAAGAGTGGAGCTAATCAATTAAATTCCCTATCAACAAAAAAGGTGACAAGCTACAGGGCAAAGGTCATAGAGACATATTACTGCTTTGTATGACGTACAAAATATTTTCAAAGGTCTTAGAAAATATGTATAATTAGATCGTATGCCATCAGTATTACAGGGGAGTATTGATGTAACTTTAGAGTAGGTAGAGCGATAATAGACCAACCGTTCAACATACCCAAGTAGAAATTCAATTTAGCCAGTAATTAGGCCCTAATTAGGCATACCTAAACGGGCATAAGGACCTAATGCGGATTTCGCACTAGGCCCTAATACCAAATGCAAATCATTACCCCATTACTGCCTAAATTAGGTAGTGATTGGACATGCTTAAACAGTCCCTAGTTTGGGCTGTCATGGGCCTTGCCTAAGTAATTCCTAGTTTAGGCAGTAATGAAGCTTGCCTAAATAGTTCATAATTTAGGCAGTGATGCGGCTTATATAAACACTTCCCGATTTAGGCGGTGATGGAGTTTGCCTAAATAGAGCAGGTGTTATTTTGATATAAAAAGAAAAATGCCATTTTTTAATATAAATGATCGGATGTTTATTTCATTATAAAGAGGAAGGTGTGCCGTTTATAGTGGAAAATAACATCAGACAAATGACCACGCTTTCTGGACCATATCCTTTTCATTTAATTTTCCATAACCAAATCCAATAAGAGGTATAATTTTGATATTATAAGAACAATGCCATTTTTCAATATAAATGATCGTATGTTTATTTCATTATAAAGAAAAAGGTATGCCGTTAATAGTGAAAAAATGACCACCACCACACGCTTACAGGACCATATTCTTTTCATGAAATTTTCCATAACCAAATCGCAAAGTGGCTCCCCTATGTCCTCGGTAGCCTCACGAATTCCATCTTTGAGGTCTTGAATTGACGCTGTGCTGTTAGCGTAGACCTTCTCTTTCACGTGGCCCCAAAGGAAGAAGTGGCAGGATGTTAAATCACAAGATCTATTCAAAATAACACCTCTTATTGGAAAGCCCTATAGGTTCTAAATACGAACAACTTACTCGGTAAAATAAAAAAAAAAGATATATGTTGCATTTGTTCATAATACTTACCAGTTCTCGCATTTTTCAAGAAAATCCACATTTGTGATAAACTTATATACTCGTATATAACCTCTATAACACCGCTCTGGTGCAAATTATATGCAATAAAATATTTTGATTTAATTTGAGCATGTCTCATTAGGGCCCCATTAGGCCCACATTAGGCATACCTAACTCAGGCATGCCGTATTAGGGCGCCATAGGCATGCCTATCTTAAGTAAGCCCCACTGTTTCCACATTAGGCCCTAATGCCCATTTAGGTATGCCTAAACTGATTTCTTCTCGGGTAGACGTAAACCAAATCTTCGTTGACTTTAAACAAGCAAACAATAGTATTAAGCGTCAAGTACTGTATCAAATAATGCTTTACTTTGGTATCCCAGTCAAATTAGTCCGTCCAACCAAAATGATAATGACGTCGACGACCTCTCAAGTCCACATCAATAACCACCTCACCGATGTCTTTGACACAAATATCGGACTAAGACAGAGAAATGGGCTGGCCCCATTGTTATTCAATTTGGCTCTGGAGTATGTCATAAGAAAGCTACCTGTCAATACGCGAGGTACGTTACTCTACAAGTTGAACCAAGTGATAGCCTATGCGGGCAACATTAACATTTTGTCAAGGTTGTTAACAACCGCCAAAGAACTTTTCCTGAATCTTGACAGCGAAGCAAAACTAGTAGAGCTGCAAACCATTGGGCTTTTCCACATGCAGCGTGAAAAGTAAGCGCAAAACAGGTTATAAAGACAAGGTAACTTGATGGTAAAAACACTCCAAAATTTCCTAAGGTGAATACATACACACACACACACAAACGTATGTTGCATATCTTTCGGTCAGGAAAGTTTTCGGGCAGAGCATATAAACGTTTCGTATCGAACATTAGAGGTTATCAGGTGGGTCTCTAGCAGTGATGGCGCAAAATGCAGTAGATACGTGCACAAAATATGAAACTTTGCCACGTAGCTGTTATGCCTGTCTCTCCTTCATTGCTTAAATTTGCTCAATAACAGCTAGAAATATAGAATGGTTGACTCCATGGGTGCAATATACGATGCCCCGATGAACACACTCGTACAGAAACTATGAGGGCATCGGTGGAAAACAGGTTTTACACCCCTATTTTTGGCGCCGTGTGAAAAAAACACACTGAAAATAAAACAAAGCTCATGAGACAGTCTACTAAAAATATCTCAAATGCTTAAAATATCACGCTTTGCCAATACAATAACAAAATATAGGCGAATCTGTGTATTTAGATGTCAAAATAACGAGAACCGGTAATGAACAAGACGTAATACGCCGAAGAATGCTGCTCGCAAATAAAATACTTTATTCAGTTTTGATGATCTTAAGGACCAGTTGCATACACAACAAAGTTTCAAGTATACAAATCTGTTATAAGACCAGTGCCATGTGAAACTTATCGATGAACAACGCATATCCTAAGAGGTATTCGTTGAGAGAACTGAAGGGTGAAGACCAGTGGGGAAACCGAGGAAACGCTGATCTGACTCGGTGGACGAAGACAGTTCATCGCTGCTCGGGTTTCGAAATTGGAGGACGCGGTCAATGTACCGAGACATTTGGAGAAACTTGTTGCGGGGAGCAAAGATCCAAGAGGAACGAAGAATAAGTAGAATGTACACTGAGATCGTGTGAAACCAGTGAACGCATCAAATGTTTATATATTATTTAAAAAATTTAAAATTGTTGCCTGTGCACATACAATCTTTGAAGTGTAAATATATTTTATGTGAGCAGATAATGTAATATATGAGCATATTGATTGTACACCCTGGGCATACTATATGTGCAAATTATGCACATGCAAAAGTTTGGTCAACTACACATATATAATAGCCTGAGCATATAAATGTTCGTGCAAACTGGAATATATCACATGTTTTTTTTTGTGGTTGGGTGGTGAATGTCATTTAAGCACTACTGTGGGCCTCCCATGGACTGGAATACATATTCAATATCTCCCATGTAAAGCGGAAAACCTAGCCAAAACCACTTGACACATCATTTTGGGAAAGCTGTCGTTTTGTTACCACGTGACGTGCCTTCAAGCTGGGGAATCCCTTACAGTAGACCCCACAGCCCCGACGTCCCCGACTGCTGTGAATCCCTTTTTTCTTTTAAGACTGCCTGAAAATACACATGGTTCCATTTATCAACCGATCCAAGCATCACCACGACTATACTATCTGGGGTGCACTCTCCCGTTTTCCTGTAGAGGTACCGTTGCAGCCTGTCCCATTTTTTGTACGCAAAAAAATAGTGGCAGGTATCGTCTTCTTCTTTTAGGCAGAACCGACAACCGGGGGACCGTAACTTACAAATGTTCTGCAGGTTTGACCGAAAAAACCCATACTCGCTCAATAGCTGGATCAGATAGAAATCTGTCTCACCATGCCTTAAATTGAGCGTCCTCGCTTTGACGTAAATATCATATGCGTTGAACATATTTGTTTGAACATACAACTGGGCATTAAACATATGGTGTAATCTTAGCTGAAACATTTAATTTTCAGCTACACTTTGGATAATCATATTCTTCAGTAATTGACTAAAGTTAAAGGTCTGCGAGCAAAATTTAGTTCTGAATTCAGATTAGGAAAAAGTTTGATCTTAGAAATCATTCTACACTCCAATGACAAGTTTTCTTTTGCCTGGTCAGAAACGTTTTTGCGTTCGGCTACGCTTCATCAACCTTTTACCCACAACAATTGTAGCTTGGTTTATTTTCCTCAAGTTGTTTCTTCTTTGTAGCTCTACAGCCTCTCTGGGGTCTTCACTTTCTGCAAAAGTGTTCCACCTGTCTTGGTCTACTAACTGTGACCTACAATTTTGAAATCCAAATATCAATGTATTATCGGTGTCAACCGATTCGGACCAAAATTTCCCCGGTTTCTCCAATGGTATCCGGCTTTTCGTTCTCCCAACCACTTCCAATTTTGGACATCCATTGATCGTTTATGCGATTCATGTGACCAGCTTATTGCAGCTTTCATAGTCTTACAATACTTGAGACCTCCAGCTCATCAAAAATTTCAAACAACTTATGATTGTATCGAATTCACTATTGGTTTCCATATAATATCATTTCTCTTTGTAGTGAATATGAATGTTCAAAAGGTCCGTGAAGGACTGCAGCGATGGTCTGCTGCCTCGGCAGAAGAATGTGTCGGTATCTGCCGAGAATGCCCTCGTCTGGAGACGCGTGAATGCGCTGGCAGGCTATCATTGCGGTGTCGTGGGGCGGGTTCATTTCCCCAGCACGAGGACCCACTACAAAAAAATTTCGCACTCACGAATTTGGTTGGAGATCAAGAGGCGACCGAAGTCACAAAAAGTGTAGATAACTACACCGAGGGAGATAGGACTTGTTACGAGAACAAGTGGAACCTGAGAAGAAAGGCGGACTTGGGGTAACCTCGTCATTACCCGACGAAGTTCATGGCCCACAAAAGAAAGAGGGGCAACCGGGTGGTGATGGAGCCCCTTCGCACCCACCCAGCCGGAATAAATCCATATATATTCTGTTGCAGTGGCCAGGTATTCGTCGTCTGAGTGGAAAACTCATACAACTTGAATTGCATGAACTTTCCCATCAGAAGGGGAGTACCCCGGTGACCAATTTATGGCATAGAATTATACAATTTGATTGCATAACGCTATGCCATAAAGAGGCAATCTGCTTGGGCCACTCAACCCGCGATATCACCTGAAACAAAGAAGGATTAACTATGTACCCGGCGGCTGGCTCATGTTTTGAGGTGGACGCCTGCCACCATACCGGGTCCTATACTCGGTCCAAAAAAAGCGGAACAGCAAGACCGAAAGTTATGGTATAAAAATGCATTTTATTTAACAAAAAATTGACATTAGGTTCTGCTCAAAAAAGAGAAAGTATAAGAGAGAGATCATTGCAATTATCTTTAGTTTAAAATATTAAATAATTCAATACAAAGGCGGTAACAAATGAGCAAGGTCTTTTCGAAACTACAGAATTTATGGAAAGAAACACCGGTGTCCGAGTGCTTTGGTTCAGGTATTAGAATGTATGTAAATTTAATGAAACATGCAAATAAAATATAATTGTTGAACAAAGAAGGGTAATTACCCCCAAACCTTCTCTGACGAGCGCTCGTGTTCGGGGCGGGGAATCCTGGAATTGTTAAATAATCAAAACCGAAACCAAAATTCACTCGCACTAACCGTTTCATTTACTTATGACGGAATGAAAAATTTGATTATTTGTTTTCACTAAATTCAGTAACTTTAAACAAAACACAAAAAGAATAACGGGCGCCTAATCGAATATAACCAATGATTGCTTCACGTTTCCCTAGACGGCTGACGTTTTCGATGTCTATCATGAGCAAATTTTGGAGTCCCGTGACTAAATTATTGCCTATATGAATTCATACGCGACCTAGCTAACTCCCGTCTTATCGGTGGAGACAAATGCTCTTTGGAGAACGGGCGTTCCGCTGATTCTGCCAAAAGACTTATAAAATCTCGTTCCCCTTCGGTGTGCAGTAAATTCCAATAGAAAGATGGGATTCGCGACAATTCAGTCGGCCAGTCGGCGGAAAACGGTTTAATTCTTCTGTTACAACTCGGCAAATCAAAAACCTCTATACAAACGCCTTATTCCGTACACCACAAATAATCGCGTCCGCACAATTGCGAGAAAATTCACTTTGGAAATTGGCTTTAACTCAACCGTACTATTATCGGTACATTTCCTTCCCTTTCACTCTCCGAAACATCCGTTAGGTTTGATTGGGGCAATTTTTCACTATAAAATTTCTTTTCATTCGAAACACAACAATTGGTAAAACGAATTGTCATCCAATTCCACAAAATTGCGTACATATAACACTTCCAGTTAATTCTCCACGCGGCGTCCGCGCTGTCTTGCGGTTTCCAACAGACTCCCGCAATTCCAAAGATTGTTAATTTATTTCCATCCTTTCACCGTTATTACGCAAAATTGCATCGTCCACTCAATCATTAACGTAGTAAGAAAACATCAAAACACTTCAACAATAATCTATACACTTCAAATTATCCCTAACCACGTTCACGCTAATCGCGCGCTTTTCTCACTCCTCGTCTTTTTCAATTCGCTCCCGTGCCGCTCATCCGCGCGAAAACCGAATTCCATCTCTCGAATGCATCGCAATCTTCCACTCGGTTTGTTGATAGTATTCTTACAACCGTAATCACCGGTATAAGCCTCTTGACGACACTTGTTCGCTATCCAAACGCGCACCAAGTGACTCATCCTGTTAAGTACCTGATAGCGTTGTTCGCCTGAGATTTGAAACTTCTCGCTGTCCCTGCTCGGAGGCATCTCCCTGCCGAGCTGCGAATCAAGTCATCAAGCGCAATAGCTCATCGACAGCTAGCGGGTACTGCGTTGGATGTGGTGTGATATTCTTGAATGCCCACTGTAGGTTTTGATGGGCAGCAAGTTGACGAGTCAGAGTTCTACTCTGTTGGCAGCAAATTCGTAAAAGGTCATAATATGCTGGTAACAAAGCTCGATTGTACGCAACAATATCAGAATCACCATAATCAGCTAAGATATATTTAAACGCTATATTTCGCGTTATATCAGGGCAGTTTGCAATTAGCAGAGCATTTTCTGGGCAATCGTTTGTTGCATGGAACCAGAATGCCAACAAAGCATGCTTATCATGATGCGCTGGTACGCTGGGTTCTGATAATCGCGGATGAAAGAGTTCCCGCAAAACACGCATGTACGGTCCCAACATAAGCTTTTCAGTTTTAGACACCATACAATAAGTCAGCAAAGTAAAGTAAGATGTTAACTTAGCTGTTCCATGAACAGCTATATCTGTGTAGGCGCGAACAGATCTTAGCAGAGGTAACAAAAGATTTAAAATTGTATGTAGTATAATTTGCGCGTCGCCATTCATTTCTCTATGTGGTATATTAAAGGGTAACTTGTGGAGTGAATGGGTTCGATAATTTGCACGAAATGATTGTGATGGCACGAGAGATACCAGCAAGTAGGATGCAGCGTTGCGAACTCGCGAATTATTATGCGCCATTAAAAACTGTTCTACCCAACTTTCAGCCGATTGTAAAATCCATGCATGAGCTATTTTGTTACGAGGTGCTTGCACAGCAAGCCAATCCAGGGCCGACTGAGGGCAATATTCTGCTGCATCCCATACTCGTTGCAATACTAATTGAGAAAAGCATGGCAAACCTGAAGGACCTCCTTGTGGCTCTGTTAGAAGCGTTAATAACTTAAAGAAGGGACCACACAGTTCGGTGTGTTTTGTTACTGATGCAAATAGCATTGTTATTATTTGATTTGCCAATCTTTCGTCCCAACGACAGAGCGCATAAATTAAATGCCGCGTTTGATGCGGATTGATGTTGTCTTTTATTTGTTGATATAAGAATGGAAAGCTCTTTCTACCTGCTACAGCACTATAATCCTTAGGTGATAAATGTAACCGGAAGTCTGCTCCTCGAGATCGTTCTACTAATGATGCAACTAAAGCTATCATTTTATCTAGTGAAGCAGGTCTAGCTTTATCTGTTGACAATGCTTCGTCAGATGAATTATCTTCATTATCTGACCCAGCATCAACCATATTGTCGACGATGAACTCATATTTGGAGCGAACAGCATTGATGTGGGTGGCATATTACTTGAATTCGACATATAAATATGTTCACCCATGGACATTACATTGTACATTCCAATGCTTTCACTATCGCTAGGATATTTTGACACATTTTTGCTGTGGGTGGGTCGTTTTGTAAAAGTCACAGGAAAGTCATGACTTTGAGGATTTTTTTGCGATAGGAAGGAGTCGATAGAGTTTTGAGATTTAAGGGAAATTACGTCTAGCGAATTATGTTGATTGCTGCTACTACTATAGTGGCCTTTGAAGTCTAAATTCGTTGGTGTGAATGAGTGTCTGGGTATTGAGTCAGGTTGAGACTTTTTCGGTATAAAATCCAAGGAGCTCTGCCCCGTCGATATTTGCTGCTGAGCCATTTGGCCTGATGTTTTGTACATAAGACTGTTTGTTGTGTATCGACTCCGACTCTCCGGAATCTTTAAGCGTAAATTTGGGTTAACCTGACTACTTCGACTGTTAGAACTGCTGCCAACAGGCTTCCCTGGAGGGTCCAATAGAATTGACTCTGTTTTGAACATGATGCAGTAATCTTCTAGCTTGTAAAATGGAATGAGTTGGCTCGATAGAAGATGGAAGAAGAACAAATAAAAATATATGTCCATTCCAGAGATTATTTCTTTGGACAATTTTAATAAAATTTTAGGCCCAGAGTGGTAACGAGACAAACTCTCGCACGCTGGCTTTTTGAGCCATACCTACTCGATTACTACATCTTATCCGCCTCCAGACCCATCTTTCAAAGGCACTCAAACAGTAGCTTTGGTTAGGATCCATGTACTGCAAACAGTAGCTTTGATTAGGGTCCATGTTTCACACTCATAGCATAGCAAAGGTCTTAGCACAGATTTGTATACTTGGAGCTTTGTTTTTCTGTGCATGCAACTGGTCTTCAAGATCGTCAAAACTGAATAAAATATTTTATTTGCGAGCAGTATTCTTCGGGGTATGTTATCTCTATCATTACTCGTTTTCGTTATTTTGGACTTAAATGCACAAATTTGCCCGCATTTTTGATACTGTATTCGTCAAGTGCGATATTTTGGTTGTTTGAGGTACTTTTTCTTGATTGTGTTTGGGCTTTGTTTTATTTTCATTGATTTGCAACTCTACTAGTCTTGCCTTACTGTCGAGTTTCAGAAAGAGTTCTTTGGCAGTTGTTGATGACCGTAACAAAATATTGATATCATCTGTATAGGCTACTACTTACCTGGGCTTCAAACTAATGTAGCTCGTATATCTACAGGTAGCTTCCTTATGACGTACTCCAGAGCCAAATTGAATAGCAATGGTCCTGCTCATCTCCTTGTTTTAGCCCGATATTTGTGTCAAAGACATCGGTGAGTTTGTTATTAATGCGAACTAGGGAGGTTGTCAACGTTATTATCATTTTGGTAAGGTGGACTAAGCATCGTTTGTACCAGTGAGTTACGATCAATACTATCGTACGCTTGCTTGATACTTACGAAGATTTAGTGTACGTCTATGTTGAACTCTCAGCATTTCTCGAGCACATACTTGACAGTAAACAATCGGTCTACTGTCGATCTACCTGCTCTAAAACCACATTGATACTCCCCAATATTGCTGTTGGCGTATGATCTGATTTTATTTTCTAAGATCTTCTCGAAAATTTTGTACGCCATACAAAGTAGCGCTACGTCTACATAGTCTTTGCACTGTAGCTTGTCGCCTTTTTTATATGGAATATAATTGCTTGGCTTCACTCGTTCGGCATTTGTTCTTGTTGCCAAATGTGCTGGGTCACTTTGTGGGCAACTTTTTAAACCCTGCTGCCACCAAGTTTGACAAATTCCACTGAAATCACATCGATGCCTAGTGTTTTGTCATACTTTTGAGCCTTGATGGTGGAACAAACTGCATGCAGTTTTGTTACGGCCAATAAAAGCTCTCCAGGAATACTTATAAGTGCCAATATCCTGAAGCTGTTTGAAAGGTTTAGGAGGCTCTTGAAATGTGGTAGCCATCTTTTCTTGATTCTGTTTTCATCTGCGATGATGTTACCGATATCATCGCTGCAGAGCGTAGTATTGGGCTAATAACTTTGTTTCAGGCTTTGTATACTTGCCTTGTGTTGTTGTTCGCTAGACTGATATCAATGCTTCTCAATTGGTTGTCATGATATTTTCTCTTCTTGATTCCAATGATCTTATTCGCTACTCTTCTGAGATTCTGATAATGTTCTCTCTTCGTCCTAGTTTTCCTACCCAAGTACTCTTTGTACGCCTGATTCTTTTTGTCCAACACATTTTGGCACTCATTACCCACTTAATCATTTCTTTTGCGCTAAGCTTGATGCCCGATTGTTTGTTCAGTGCTTTTTTCACTTCAACTCTCAGCTCGGTGCTTGTTTCAGTGACGTGTCTGATAGAATAGGAGCCAGCTGGTTGTCGAGGGTCTCTGTGAAATGTTACGCCACAGACGCGGTTTAGGACATTTCGATGTTGAATTTCTATAGAAGACTGATTTTTACTGAGTGCGTCTTTGACATACGATATCAATGGGTTGATTTGATTATCCGAGAAGCAATTGGCTCCTCGGTATGTACGGAAGTCAAGTATGCTCGAAGCTAATCGTTGTTGGATCAGAACGTGGTCAATCTAGTTTTGAGTGCTACCATCCATTAATACCCAGGTCGTTTTGTGTATTCGTCAATATAGGAAGCCGGTTAAGCGTATAAGATTTCTGCTACATACGAGTACGATGTCAATCGGGCCCTGGCTGTTGTCATTTGTTTCGTCGTGGAGGCTACGTCCTCTAGTCTAACCCCGATGAAAAGCTCATTACCAGCCTTGGCGTAGAAATCACCCAGAACTATTTTTGTTTCATTTGTACGCTATGAGTCGAATAATCTTTCTAGGTGATTGTGGGGCGCTTTCTCTGTTTGTTCGTCCTTTTCTTTTGTCGGAGTATGTACGTTTATCAGCAAAATTTTGAAGAATTTCGTTTTAATACGGACCATACACAACTGGCTATTGACTTACTTAAAATCAATAACACGTGATTTGAGCTCCCTATCCACAATTAAGGCCACTTCCTCAAGTTAAACAACATTTGAACCTTCATTTATAGTTTATCTTGGCTAGTTATATTCTTAATAAATTTTTTTGCTTGTCTTAGCCATCTCTATGATTGGAACCTTTCCAGTTTGATATGGACTTAAGTAAATAATAAAGTACATTAAATAGAAAGCTCATAAGCGATACCCATTAGATCTTCTTAGAAGTTGAAAATGGGTATACACTTATTTCAAGTGAGGCTAGCTAGTATGTTGTTGGGGATAAGGGTTTGTTACTAGGACATTTACACAAAGAGAAGAGTTATTTCTATTGGATTTCTTATTTCACTCGGTAACTGATAATGTTGGCAACACATCAACCCTCTTTGCCCTGCCATTCAGCTTTCACTGCCCTTAAAAATCAGAGAAATTCGCTGAACTAAATTCCATGTTAATAAGACTGTGCTTAATTTGTTTATAATCTGTTCCGTAAAAATGTCGTTAGTATCATCGAATAAACTTCGAAATGATATGCTTTCAATCCATTTCTTTTGTAGACTTCCTTCTGCACGAATAGAAACTTTAGTAATAGTTTCACTGAAAATCGTCGCATCAAATCAATTCGTCTCTGCATTTATTTCCTCTTTCAGGTATCCTCAGAAGCAAAAGTAAAACATTATTTGCGGGCAGTTTTCTATTTCAATGAGATGGAACAGATCCATCTTGCACTGATACGTGATTCGATTTTCACGCCACTTAATAAATCATTAGACATTCTTATCACCTGCAACCTAGATTGTGTCTAAATTGCTCATTAATCTTTCCTTTACATAATTCCATCTTCATGGAATATTAACAAGTGTTAATCGGGTCTTAGTCGCGATTTGAACATTTCAAACCTGCAACGGAGTCATTAACATGTTAAAATCTCTTTTACGGCGTTGAAGGCACACATGGCTGGGTTGTGAGATATTTAGTGTAGTTTTTCATTGAGAGCAATTAAGATGCTCATCATCAATCACGAAGGTATGTTGCAAGGTGCATGATGCGGATTTTCAATGAGCGAAATTATAATCCACCAAAGATCCACTAACCCCGTTTGTGCTACCTGACCAACGAGCAGCTAATCTTGGGGTTTTAGTCACCTCTACACTTTAGTACCACTTTTGGCGTTCTAAAAAGTGTGTAATGCAGCGAATGTTAACAGATTGAAAATAGTAAACGACGATTCCGCCAAGCTGGCCTTGATTATAGTCAGTGCAGATTTTTATCGGCATGAAATTGAAAGTGAAGCGACATTCGCATTTGAGAAGTTGTTGCTTTCATGGTTTGCCATGCAGCATACATGGTAATTTTGTCATTTTATATTGTAACGTACGTTCCATACTATTTATGTGTCTGAAATAGTTGTTGGGTCCATTGACTTGAAAACTGTGTCCATTCGGGGCTTAGTGCAGTTTGCAATCATGATTCACAAATGTCAAGGAAACTGCTTGCCAGATTATTTATGGAATAACGAAATTTGAATGAAATTCCCAGAAATAGGAAGAACTTAACTATTCTCACTCAACCATGGCATCTGGTGTTTAACCCAATCTACAGATATATAAAATAGATTATGGTGCTAATTGCATGTAAAATTTCACTTAAGATGGATAAGTGATAATTGAAGAAACAAGGTTTCTAAAATTGTATTTTTTGTGTCAAGGAATTGATTTTTAGGATTATGGGGCCATTAAATGCTACTTGAACTTACTCGATAAGATTACTATGTTACTATATGAAATTTCTGGTGAGCTCACTAATGACATGGTATTTCAGGTTGACAAGACACAAATTTGTAATTGAAATGATATTAACTGATGAGGATGACATCGATTTCTTTTCGACTTTTTGAAAAAGAAAGCGTTACGATAGGACAGCTATAAAACATATAAATGAAATGAAAATTCTTTTTGAGTTTTTAAAATTTTCAGAAATTTTGGTCATCGGTAAATAAAATTTCCATTAATTGCATTAACACTTATTGTTTTGGAAATTATGTACAAAAAATCGCTTTCGATAATACCTAGAAACATTCAAGATTCGACCGAATTCCGATGAGCCTGTTGTATCGAGCGATTTTTAGTCGCAAATATAAGCATATTGCCAAAAGATTTGTTAAGTATCTTTAAGCATGCGCAGATATGAAATGCTCACTTAAAGGTAGTCAAAGTCAAAAGCGGTTTATTCAGTACTAATCGTTATAAATTTTAAAAGAATATAAAGCAAATTTCAAATTTAAAAAAATACGCAAAACATCATGGCCCAATTGGCTCTCTAAACTTTTAAGTTATCAATTGAAAACATGAAATCAAATAACAATATAAAATTCAAATTAGTTACAATTACTACATATTTTATGATTTAATTGGTATAAGGAGAAAAAACCAACCAACACTATTCAAAAATTATTTATATTTTCAGCACAACAGTCAACTTTGAACCTACATGTAATATGTCAAAACCTAATTCTAATAAAATTCAATCAAAAACTTTAGTTTCTACTAAAAAAATGCTATCACAATCTCCTAGCATATGAGTATCTCCATTGAAATTGTTGGTCTCGTGAACTCAAATTCGGAGGATATTTTATTTTCTTATCGATGGCCTCAATACACCCGTCGGTACGGTTGAACGGCTGTGCTATCCAGGGGTTTTTGCTCACTGTTACAGATCTAGCGATATGATTCCGAAGAAGTCTCAATATGAAGTTATCGACTCTTATCACTTTAGTAGTTTGATAAATTCTTATTTCGATTTACAGTATTTCAAATCCGTCTTAGGCTTTTTGTATAGACCAGTATAGCACGAAGACATGCTTATGTCACAACTGGTTTAATCAGGGTCTTGTGACAGATAACTTTGACCTATTGATCGATGTTTCTGGAATGAAAGAGTTGTTGAAGGGCCATGACTAATTTTTGTGCTTCACTGAGCACGATTTTGGCATGCTCAGTACAGTACAGATACTGAGATGAACATCAAGGTATTGAACACATGATTTATGTGGAACTCGTTCTGAACTACCATCACCAGTCATAATGTGTAAATGTTGCTAATTGCGTTTCAGGTCTTGACCGGCCTCGCGCAGCGTTGTTCAGAACAAAATTGTTTCGACCTTTGGCATACTGATTTTCATTCGCCAATTATCTGTGTACAGCTGCACATTATTAAAAATTGTTTTAAAGATTGCTCTGAAATATTATAGCATTTCGGTCTACCCTATAGATGATAAGATCATCAACAAACACTACCAATGATCTCGTTAGCAAGACGTTAAAATCAAAGCCATTCAATAGCTTGCGATTGACAGAGGCGCATTAACTGTTCCCTGCTGTAGACCATTCAAGACCTTGATGTCGCACATTGTCGTCAGATTTCCATCAGATACAATAAACGACCTGCCGTTAATATATTGCACATCATGGCGATAAGGTAACGTGGGAACCTGTGCTGAAGGAGTGTAAAAATTAGTCTATCTATCCACACCGTAGTGAAGGCTTTCTACATATCAATGATAAACGTTCCAACACATTCTCAATAATTTAGTTTCCAACAGATTTCGGAGGATATGTTCGTTATCACATATATGGTTGAATGCCTGGGCGTTTAATTCTTTGTCTAGTATCACTTCAAACACCTTGCAGATGTTAGGCAGCAAGCTGATTAGGCGATAGTTTTACGGCTCGAAAATTCTTTTCCATTCTTCAAGATTGGAAATACCTTAGCCTTTTCCCACTCATTCGTAAAATATGAATCGCTCAATGTATTGTTGAACAATATACAATAATTCCTAATAGCAACCTCAGGCAAATGTTAGAGCACTATATTTGGAATACCATCAATACCACATGATTTCTTGTTATTTATCCTGCCAAATATGAAACACAAGTCTTCATTGCTGACAAAGTAATGAATAAGATTCAAGCTCGGTATGTCAGATGTTAATACTTCATTGCAATGAAGAATCGATTCCCCGTTCAGGCTTGACTTGAAGTCGGATAACTTTTGCTTCAACGACCTCTGAGATCACTTGATTCCCTTTCTCAGGGATTGGTTGATGAACCAATCGAAAATGAGTTCCAACCAGGGCGAATTTCTGCAATCCATCAGAAATTGGAGCACTATCCAAAGTAGTGCTCCAATTTCGATACCAGCCCTATCAAGAAAATTTATCCCATCACTAGTGACTCCAAGATTCGATACTTTCACTCAATATTTCTTACAGAATAAGCTATTCACTTTCGTGAAAATTCCATCTGGGTCCTATGAGCTAATACCCTTCAGTTTTACCGCCTATTGATTGCTGACCTCACTCCTGAAGTATGAATGGATTAAGTCCCGGATATTGTTCAGGTTTAATTTTAACGCTTGTGAGAAGAAAGCTTTTCAATCTTTTTATCCTTATGATGGTTGGTGTTTCATATCCTTCTATATTGTTTCAAAGTTTGACCTTGGTAATTACTTTATCAATCGTTTCTAACTTTAGCTGCTCTAGCTTCAACAAATAGAGATCTATTTAATCGTTAGTTAGATTCCTGTCGTTAGGAACTGTTAAGCAAACACTGCCATCATCAGAAAGAGAACATTGCTTCTGGTAACCTCAATTAAACTTCTTTTAAAACTTTACGCAATCCATTTTTTTTAAATTCAACCGACGAGTTTCATGTTGAACTGGAATAAGGAAGACATCAACCCTATGGTGATTGATTTCTATTACGATTGCGTTATGGTCGGTATCATAAAAAAGTACCTGCAGTTTTTGTTGGGGACTATTGAAGCTAAATTCAAGTCGTGTGTCAGCAATGCAGAGGTCCAAATATGAATTTGTCCTAGGGTATGGTGGGAACTCCGACCCATGTAGATTGCACCTGTATTCAATTTGGTTCTTTGTTGTCCACGATTTCAGGAATACAACTCTTGGATTATTGATGGCGTTCAGCCATAATGTATGCTTGGCGTTGAGGTCACTAGCAAGAATATAATAACTATGCAGCCTGTTCAGTTCAAGTATTTTAAACAAGGAATTGAGCTCCTACTTTGACTTGAGAACATTTCGACAAGTTGCATAGGCAGAGACAACAAAGAGGTTATCTCCACCTGGAAGTGATATTTTGATAACGGATACTTCAAGAGGTTCAAAGCATATGAATTCGACTTTTTTAAGTATTTTGGAAACAATAGGGTCTTCTAACCAATATCCCGGTGCCACCTCCCCCATCACCTATTACCCTATCGTTTCTTACGAACTCAAAACCCTTGAATGCCATGGAGGACCATGAATTGAGAAAGGGTTTCAGTAAGAAGCATGATGTCAGGCTTTCGCTTAACAATGAATTCAAGGAGATAATCACGTCGATGTAAAGTAACAATGAAGTTGACGTTGATCGAGATGAGACGAATCCTATCATGGGAATGTGGCTGGATGACAAATTATATTGAGGCATTTGAAAACCCTAAACGCTGAAAGACAAGATCAATTTTCGTATCTTGTTTATCGATTCTCACCAATAAAGAATTTAGTTGCACTTACATTATTTAACTTATTGACCGCACTTCCTGCTGGTCCTATAGCGGTGACTGGAAATAATACTTCGGGCTTGACGAAGTTCGGAGCTAACATACTGCGGTGTAGTTGCGTTTGCTTTGGGACAAATTTTACTCTCGCACTTGATATCAGGTCGATCCTCGACATGATGTTGGGTGACCAAAAATACCGCAGTTAACACAGTATAATTTTTCTTTTGGCTCCGTCTGAGCCAATTTGCACTCACCGGGAGCATAAACGTCTTTGCATTTGACGAGTCGATAATGCACCGCGCAGTTGGCAGCTGAATGTCCAAATCCTTGACACCGATAACACTGATTCACTTCTTTTTTCTGGAGGCGTTCCTACCTCACCACTCGGAAGCACTTGAGCACTTGAACTGCTCTTATTTAAAATCTGCACCAAATAAAGTGGTAAATTTTTTTTCTACCGTCGACTTTCTTGTCACGAATGTTTTAACGGAGTTAAATTCAATTTCTGGTGCTGCTTACTTGAGCACCTGAAGAAGATCGACGGTATATTCTCCGCAGTCCAAGCCCTTCAACAAAAAGGTCTCGTTCTTCTCACTTTTCGGGGTATATGTGAAGTGTGGAACCTCTTCAGAATTCAGTGCATTTTTAGCTGATTTGAAATCAACCAGTGATTTTGTTCTGATTGTTAATTTTTTGACATTAATTCTTTTAGTCTCGAAGTTGCTTAATTTATTTTCGGCCACCAAAAGCCGAACCATATCCTTTCCGCTTTGACTGAACACATTAATTGGCGGAACTTTCTCCGTATTTTTGGAAACTTTTTGAAAAGGACCAGCAGAACTGTGAGCTGATACCTTCTCCTTATTTTTATTTTTTAAGTTAAGGATAAAATTATCATTGTTATCTTGAGTAACATTACCTTCAATACTTTCTTCAACGTCCATTTCTTGTTGGAGTCCGTCCAGCGCTGCATAGTAGTTTTGGCTGTCGCTAGTGCCTCCAGCACTTAGTATTTCTTCTTTCTGTTTGACAGCTTTCTTCGCCTTAGTTTCCATATTTATTTGCCTAACCGATTCTGTATCTTGAGTTTTCTTCCCTCTCTTGTACATATCTTCGATTGTTTTTAGTCGTAGTCTCAATTGCTCATTTCAGCTAGAAATCGACTGACTTCTTGTTTGTCTTCGACTAATTGAGCTATACGCCCGCCATCTGTGGAGTCCTAGTTTTCGTGTGTCTTTTTTTATTGGCGATTGCCGCCAACTTCGTATTGCTAATCTCTTCGGGGCCCCCAACGGAGTTAAGCCGTCGGGCTCCTCCATACGGCAGTACCGAGTTAGTCTTTGGCTTATTTGCTTTTGTTGATTTATCGAAGTAAAATAATATTCCATGGGTCCCTTTTGCGATAAATGTTTTTGCTTTTGACTGGCTTACATAAAATTAATTTAACTTTTTTAATTTTTTTTTATAGTAAAAACCATCGATTTTTAATAGGATATACGATTATTTCAATTCTGTAAAACTATCAAACCAAAAGTACAGATGTGCCATTCAAATAATAGTTTCAAAACTATTATAGCAATGGTGTTATTCCCATTGACCAATTTGAATCACAAAATACCATTGAAACAGTGGTAATTCGTATTAATATGATGGCATTTTTCTCCGAGGGTAGAAAATCAGCACTGCTCTGAACCCAGATAGTAGCGGGACCAGTTTTCTTGGTGTATCATGATAAAGACTTTAATCAGTAAAAGTCAGCTTGTATGCCCCTCCCAAGTAGTTCTATTAGATTTTGGACAGTTGCACTACGGTGTAGATTTACCTGCAAAATACGGGTCATGGTAGTGCTTCTTTTACTTTGGCTAGGGCTTTCCGAAAAATTCGACCTTTTCCTGATCCCAAGACATATTTAAGATCCAGTTTTGGAATAACATCCTTGCGTAGGATACAGTGTGTCTCCCACGTACACTATTTACTTTTTAACTTCTCGATCAGGTTGATGATGACCATATATTTCCCCTTCTAGCTTTCTAGTGTCAGCTTCGCTTTAACCCTGCTTGCCTTGGGAAGCTTTCTTTTGGTGCTATCCTTTAATGGCCCCCTCTTCCTGATGCGTGAAGCAGTCAATGTCCCTAATTTTGATCATTGCCATTGGCTTTAGCAAGACCACAGTTGCTCTTTTGCAGAAAATTTTCCTGACTGCATTGCAAAGTGCTTGTTTGTTAGTATGTATGTAAGTTACCACACGGCATATGCCGATGCAATGTAAAGACTCCAAAGGTAATTGGTGTATTTGTACTTTTCCAATAACGCAGCAATTAAAGTAAATGTAACACGATAGTCGCTTTTCCGCAAAAACAACCTAATAATCATTTACGCAAATTTCATTTCCTTTCGATTCATTTTTCTTGCAATTTTACTTGCAATTGAATAACTGTTGTATAAGCATTTTTCTGCATCTCTTCATATTGTTCATTTAGCATTTTATGTTAATTATAAAGTAATTGATTGAAAGAAAGAATTTAGAATATAGTTTGATTCTGAACAGAAAACATCGTTTTATTTAAAGCTTCCTTGTCAAGTAAAGCTAACTGGCGTCCGAGTGGATTTTAACAATCTTAACAATTGCAGTACGATTTCGCGGCGAATGTAGAGTGTAGTAATTATCGTGAAGAAATTTTCGTGGTTTGGAATTTTGGGGATTCGCGGAAGTGGAAGTAATAGGACTAGCACCCAAAAAGGAGCTTGGTAACGTATCAACACCAAACTTTAAAACGGAGCACTGCCGTTCATCCACACGAGGAATTTATCTTAAATAATCTAACTATTTTTCACCACAGACTTCAGCCTGAAAGTCTTGTACTTAATGTAAGTCCATTCATGTTTATTATTTGAAAACTATATTATTATATTGTGAATATAATTTTTACAACGAAAGAAAAGTTGGAAACTCGTCTACAATGGTCGAAACTGGCATTGAAGTTTAAAATATTCGTCAGAAGTAATTAAAATTTTACTTTTGTTAAATCTTTGTTCGAAAAACAAAACAAGTGACAAGGAAAGTGCAATGAAAAGCTTGCAATTAGCCATCAGCCAACTGACCGGTGCTTTGAGTTGGCCAAAAGAATTGAAATGCTTAAAGTGCTCGAGTGGAAGCTGAGACTGACTGTAACTCTAAAGTTGCTCTAAGAATCCCTAAAAATGAGTCTGACCTTAAGCATAGTACAGAAAGACAACACGTGTTGACAACCAGGTTGCCAACACAATGGCCACAGACACGCAAATATTTTCTTCAACCGGGAAATAAACATCAGTATTAGGAAGCTTCTTGAAGAAGAACGTTCAGCAGTGAGATATATTCAGATTTAGTGTGAACATGAGTGAAGACATGGTGTTATCATATATTCTGATATGTGAATGCTTGGATGATGATATTAAAGTAAAAAAGAAAAGATTATGGTGTAAAGAGTGGTATAAAAACCGGCAAAAGTTTTCACATACTAATTTATTGAGTGAACTATGTGTAAGTGCTCCGGATGACTTACGAAACTTTTTAAGAATGGATCATAAAACTTATGAAGACCTACTAAAGGCAGTGAAACCGTTTATAGAAAAAAAAGACACATTAATGAGGGACGCGATATCGACCAATGAAAGACTTTCTGCCACTCTCCGTTTTCTTGCCAGTGGACAAAGCTTTGAAGATTTGAAATTTCTGACTGCAATATCTCCTCTAAGCCTTGGAATAATTATTATGGAGACGTGCTCTGCGATTATAAAAGCTTTAAAAGGATATATCAAATTAATTTTAAAAATAGTGATATTAAGTATTCAAATATATAGTGTGCTCTTTTCTAGATACCAAAAACAGAAAATGATTGGAGGGAAACAGCAGAAGAATTCGCAAGAAGATAGAATTTCCCAAACTGTATCGGAGCAATCGACGGGAAACACATTGAAATAAAGAAACCACCTAATTCAGGATCATATTATTTCAACTATAAAAAACCTTCAGCATCGTTTTGTTAGCGATAGTGAACGCAAACTACGAATTCATTGTGGTAGAGGCAAGTACAAATGGACGCGTATCTGATGCAGGGGTTTTTTCAAGTTGTAAATTTCACGAAAAACTTTCCGAAAATATGCTGGGAATTCCAGACTCTTGTCTGTTGCCGAACACTACAATAAAAGTGCCATATGTGTTTGTTGGTGATGATGCTTTTCCTCTTGGGATGCATTTAATGAAGCCTTATGGAGGAGAAAATATTGATGATAGTGAAATAATATTCAATTATCGTCTTTCTAGAGCAAGAAGGATAGTCGAAAATGCTTTTGGGATTCTGTCTTCCCGTTTTAGGATTCTACTGAATAAAATAAATTTGCGGCCAGAGAAAGCAACAATTATAACGTTAGTAACGTGCTATCTCCACAACTACCTGCGAAGAAAAAATTCAGATGTTTATTTGCGTGGGAGTGTAGACATTGAAAATACTGAGATTGGTACAATTCAATATGGAGCTTGGAGATCAGAACAAAGGCAAATGTTACCTTTGGAACCAACGCGAGCAAGAAATTCAAAAGATGCTGCAAAGAAATTCAGAAATGACCTCAAAATCTTTTTCAATGGAATTGGATCTGTTCCTTGGCAAAAATCAAAATAAAATGTCGTGTTATTTTTCAAAATTTAAGCAAAAATGTTTATTAAAAAATAAAATAATACTAAAAGAATACATATTTTGTCTACATTAAATAAATTCATTATCCGCTAGCAGCTACTGAATATTTTCGTAAACTGGCGCAGGATTTCTTGACCAGGTAGCGTTTTCACTTGGAATTTTCAAAACTGGTGTTACCACTAATGGCGACTCCCGTCTACGCAAATTTGACGTAATGAAAATACCACTTTCACTAGGTGAGGACGAATACGCCATCAGCGGTGTCGAAGGTCTATGCGACGAAGATAGACGACATGTTAACGGTGTTGATTGTCAATTGCTCAAGTTGCTCCCATAATAAGAACTTCTTCTATGGCACGCTTGGCATAAATTTTTTGCGTAGAGGATAGCTGCCGGAACGATGTCACCCAAGAATCAGCATATACGCCTGCTTCGTCCTTCTTCTTTAAATGAGCCAATGTATCCTTCAGGATTGCATTTTCCTCGGCTAGATACTGGCTTTCTGACTTCCTTTTTTTGCAGCGATTTTATACCTCCATTTCCACGGCCTCCTGTAAAAGATCGAAAAAAAAATCAATAAAATCTGCTTAATGCTCAAATAATGTATCTCATGTATAGCAAATATACTAATACTTACTTCGGCTACCTCGATTTCAGGATCATTCTCCAAATATAAAGTGGATACACTGGGACCCTGTGCTTCCTGATCTCGCAAAAATTCCAGGGTATCAAAATACCATAAGTTCGGAGTATAAATGTCGTCAGTGCCAGCTCCAGACTTTTCGGAATTCCAAACTTTTTTTAATTCGCGTCGAAAAGACGTACGAATGTTCATCACACGCCTTTTTGAAGTATCAATATTCGCGTCTTTTTCAATTTCCTGATACTTTGAGAGTAAATTTTTTCCACGCGGTATCTTTCATTGTCTTATTTTTGAAACAATTACTTTTAACTTGCCACAATTCCGGCAATTCTTTAAATAAATCAAAAAACTCCTGCCATTTACTATTATTTGGAATCGTCGACATTTTCACTAGATGTCCGTCCAGTATCAACTATTCAGAATAAATGAATGATTGCCAACTCTCACCCAGCCAGGAGAACATAGCCAACAACTTGTTGACTTCGCCCACAAAAATCAAAAAAATTTGATTTCGGTCCAACTCAACCACCAACCGAATTTCAAACACATACACCACTTCATACGTGTTTACAACTCGGTTGCTAATCAAGCAAAAACCTATCAAATCTCATCAAAAATTTTGATTTCGGTCCAACTCAACCACCAACCTAATTTCCAACTCAAACATCGCTATAGAAGTGTTTACAACTCGGTTGCCAACCAACCAAAAACAGGATTTTGTTCGCGTGTTATGTTGGTGGTTGGATGTCTAGGGACCCTTTTAGAGGTACAACCAAATTGCCGGATTGTGTCAAAGATTTGAGAATATTCGATGCGTTCATTCAGTGGAAAATATTCTGAGGGACTATGAGATTGTACGCAATAAACCAATATATCGGGCGATACTGCAAAGTATTCCACAAAAGAGGTGCTGCGGATTTAGCCCTTATTTTATATAACGTTTTTAGTGATCAGCGGCCTGAAATTAAGAAATGCTTATCGCTTCGTCATGCGAATAAACGAGATATTAGCTCGTTGGAGCATCAACTCAACTTCCTTGTACAAGGAAGCGCTACTTTAGATTAGTTTTATACTAATGTGAACCATCAATTCTCGCTGATTGTGAATAAGCTCCGAGCTGAAGACTATTCACTTGAAAGACTTAATGTTCTTATCGAAATATATAGAAATCGTGCATTGGATGTCTTTACTAGAGGCGTTAATGGGAATCTTTCCAATTTATTAGGGAATTAAAAGACCCAAGACCTTGCCGGGAGCTTATACCTCATATTTGGAAATTAAAAATGCTAACTTTCGGAATGTTTTAGTGCAAAATACTACTACCTATAATTCGATCTCTCCTCCTTTCAATCAAATTTTCCCAGGTAATTCAAACCAGCAGCAAGTGAAATCATTTCCTAGGCCAACACCAAGGGCCATAGTTAAAAACCTTCCGTACTCTGAAAGAAGGGAAGCCTACAATACACAGCATGAGGTAAAACATCAACCACCAGTTCCGAAGGAAGTCAATCAATCCATCCAAACAAGGAAAGTAGATGACATGAATCGACCAAACGGGAATTATCCTGTAACAAGTTGGGTAGACAGACCTATGCTCATGTCAGAAGGGCTTTGTACTCAACTTACAAAATGCAGTAACCAGCAACGAATAAAATCAAGAAACATGTCAAAGACGATTTTATTGGAGAAAATGTGAAATTCGAGGATCATACTATTATTAACAAAGTTGAAAGATTTGTGACTTCTGAGGTATTTGTTTTACTTATACCCATAGATATCTCCCTTGATAATTTTTCCAGATTTTCAGAAACACATTTTTCATGTATTTCCACACCCCCCCTGTGCCCCCACTGAAGCGAAAACTGTCAGTTTAAGAACTGTTTTGAAAAGCTTTAATAGGGAACTTTCAGTTGATATTCATATCGGCTACCTTTCATGAAATTTTTTTCAGGGCCCACTCCTCTGTACTGTAATCATCGATTCATGGCCTATTTTTTTGAATCCTAGAATGGTTACAAAGCCCTTTTGCTAGGAGCTCTCTCCTGCCTCTTTGACTTGTTTCAATTGTATGTACTCATTTTCATGATACCTATCATTCCTGAAATTTTCATGCAAATCCTAGCAAAGCTGTAGAGTCTAAATCGATAAAAAGCGCATATGGTTCCATAGCCATATGTTTCCATAGTAATACAGGGCATATTGTTCCATAGTACTATTCAATCTTTATGAAACTTTCAGAAAAGATCAATCTTATACAAAGTCATCTGTTATTGAATTTAAAGGTACCGTTTGGATTTTATTCAAGAAAACACAAAATCGATAAATCATACTATTACTAACAAAGTTGAGTGAATTTCGACTTTTCATGTATTTGTTGTTGTTGTACTCATAACGGCCTACATTCATGATTTTTTTCAGATTTTTCGGATGGAAGGTTTCCAATCGCGAGGGGGGGTACGCGAAAAGTTCGTACATTTCCCCTTCCCCTGCCCCCCTCGGTATTCAGAAGGCAATTTTAAGACTTGTTTTGAAAAGATCTCATTGAGACCTTTCCAATGACACCCTACTAGACTACCAATGGTGAAAATTTTTTTTTGAGGAGTCACCTCCCTATACGGGGAGACCCCCCTTAAACCCCTTTGAAAAATTTTTCCACCCTTGAACTTTCAAGAGGTCACCACTTCTGACCTTTTCACAAAGTTTCATAGCTGTGGCCTCTATAGTTTCGGAGAAAAAGTGCTGTGACATACAGACGGACGGACGGACGGACGGACAGACGGACACAGGTCGTGATTGCAATAGGGTTTTGTATTTTAGTACAAAACCCTAAAAAGCAGAACATTTCGAAAAACTATTCCCAAAAACATCAGAGGATAAACATTTTGGGAATACAGGAGCAGGCGCTCAGTGAAAGTAACGTTCCAGACTACCAAGATGAGAATATTGCTGAAGACTACGCTCCAAGTGAAATTTATCTGCCAGAAGATGAATACGAAGCTCCCGAAATAAATTTTAAAACACACGCCTCTTCAGCATTCTCTACTAAGAATGCAGGTTGCGGAACGGAAAACTTTTGAAATTTTTGATCGACGCAGGGGTTAACAAGAATTTCATAAGACCTGAGCTAGTCAAAAATCCTCAACCGACGGATGCTGCTTTTAAAATTCAATCCGCCGCAGGAGGGATTACAGTGAACAAAAAAATGCTTTGGAAATTTTTCGGAAGCATAGGAAATAAAATACAACATTAGTCAAATTTGTCATACTACCTAGATAAAAAACATTTGATGTAATCATCGGCGATGATACATTGGAACAGTTAGGTGCAATAATTGACAGGAAGAATAGTATTTCGAAGATAGAACCCAACATCTTGATTCTTTTGAAAGAAAAGTATTCATCTTAGGTGAACAAAATCGAAATAAGAGACAGTCACCTAGAGCCCAGGATAAGAGCTAAATTACAAGAAATAATAAAGAAAAACGAGAAAATTTTTGGGCCTCTTAACGATCAAGAAAAAGTAAATACTAGTATTGAAGCAGAAGTTAAAACAACCACCGACAAATAAAAAAATTACTTTCGGATGAATTATCAGGCCTTCCAAAAGCCCATACAATTCACCCATCTGGATTGTCGAAAAGAAACCGGATTCTTCAGGAGTTAAAATATATAGGATGGTTGTGGACTTCAAGAAATGAAACGCTGTGATCGTCGCAGACACCTTTCCGATACCTGACATATCCAGCTTCAGCAAAAGTCTTGGAAAATCTAAATTTTTTACAAAAAAAGACCTAACTTCTGGCTTTCACGAAATTCCAATGAAAAAAAAAGGATATACCCAAAACTGCTTTTTCTATGTTGAATGGCAAATACGAGTTCACATGGCTTCCATTTGGGTTAAAAAATGCACCGTCTATTTTTCAAAGAATGATAGATGATGTTCTAAAGGAATTTATGGGCAAAATATGCTATGTTTACATTGACGATGTGATTATATTTGAAACAAGTTGAGTAAGCAGGAGAGTGCTCCTACCAGAAGGTCTTTGTAAACATCTTAGGCTTAGAAACAAGTTTTGTAATGGCGTGAATCCATAAATTGAATTATTCATCCAATACTTGGATACGAAATCGTTCAAATTCATACAAAAGATGCACAGTTTCTTTCATAAGCACAGTGCAGCCGCCATTTTAATGATTTTTCTGAATGCTCGGCCGATTGAACATGTTCAAGTTAAACAATATTCCTTAAAATTTCATGAAAATTGAAAGAAAATAAAAGTGCCTAGGGCAATTTTAAATATATATGGAGTTTTCCAATAAGAGGTGTTATTTTGAACATCACTGTCGAATTATTTGAACATTTATCGAATACCTGAAATTCATTTCCTGAAGAAATATCAAAAGTGGAAATACGTTCAAGGGAAGTCGCTGTCTGGGAACATTCCCTCTAGTCTTGCTGCAAAAGCAACGAGATGGAGGAGCCCGATGGCTTCAGCCATCAACAAGAAGGTTCGTGCCCATCATCAACGATGACGGGCGAAAAAAACTAAAAAGAAGATACGACGATTAAGAAGAAAAACCGACAATCCTATCGGTAATCGAAATCGAGCAGCTGATCAAAGAAAAAGCTGAAAAAATTGAAAAAGAAAATGAAGAGCTCAAGCTTCGAGTTAAATTTTTAGAAGCACTTGTTGGAACGCTAACGTTCAACAAACATAAAGAAACCAAGAAAGGCCGACAAGCAAATTCAAAAACCGAAGACAAGAAAACTAATAAGCCAAAGGAAGAAGCTAATCAAGAGGATGTATTCAGCGCAGGAGGCGCAAATGACAGCAGAAATTACTATGCAGCGCTAGCTGGTCTTGAAGAAACGATGAACATTGAAGAGGATCCAGGTAAAACGTCTAAGTTAGATAACGAGTTCATTGAATAACTTAAAATTAAACATCGGGAGAAAAAACCAAAAGGTTTGTCTGCTGGTCCGTCTGCTTGTCCGTCCGTTAAGATTAATGAAAAAAAAGAAAAAGTCCCACCAATCAATGTATACGTCAACGTCGATAAATTGACAATTAGGACTAAGCCGTTGGTTGATTTCCGGGCAACAAAAAGTGCCTTAAATTCTGGAGATGTTCCGCATTTCACGTACACCCCGAAAAGCAAAAAGAACCAAACCTTTTTATTGAAGGGTCTGGACTGTGGTGAGGGATACAGTCGATCTCCTTTAGGTGCTCCAAGAAGTTGCACCAGAAATACAATTTATTTCAGTTAAAAATTTTGCAACGAGAAGATCGATTGTGGAGCGCAAAAACTTGCCTCACTACTTAGTCCAGATTTCCAGCAAAAGTAGTTCGAGTGCCCTGCAGAAAACACAGCACTTGAACTTCCGCGTGGTGAGGTGGAAACGCCTCCAGAAAAGTGAGGTCAACTAGTGCTACAGGTGTCAAAGATTCGGGCATTCGGCTGCCAATTGTGCCATGAAATATAGGTGTGTTAAATGCAAAGACATTCACGCTCCCGGCGAGTGCAAATTTGCTCAGGCGGAGCCAAAAGAAAAACTATATTGTGTGAACTGCGGTGCCTTTGGTCATCCAGCATCATTTCGAGGATGCCCCCGGTATCAAGATGCAAAGGTTAAAATCACTCCGAAACAAAGTCAAGCACACCGCAGTGTGATACCTACCAACTTCGTCAAGCCCGGGGTGTCATTTGCACTTCCTGCGAGAGGACCAGCAAACAATGTAAATAAAATAAATAATGTAAGTGGCAATAATGAGCTGCTCCTTAAAATTTATCAGCAAATAAATTCCTTATCGGAGCGAATCGATAAACAAGATTCGAAAATTAACATTGTTTTTCAGCGCTTAGGGCTTTCAAATGCCTCAAAATAAGTTGTCATCTAGCCACATTCCCACGGATAGGATTCATCACATCTCGATCAGCGTCAACTCTATTGTTACTTTACATCGACGTCATTACCTCCTTGAATTCATTGCCAGAAAAAAGCCTGACATCTTGCTTCTCACCGAAACCCACCTCAGTTCATGGCACTCCATGAGATTCAACGATTTTGAGTTCGTAAGAAACGATAGGGTAACAGGTGATGGGGGAGGTGGCACCGGGATATTGGTTCGAAGACCCTATTGTTTCCAAAATATTGAAAAAGTCAAATTCAAAAGCTTTGAATCTCTTGAAGTGTACGTCATCAAAATCTCACTGCCAGGTGGGGATAACCTCTTCGTTATCTCTGCCTATGCAACTGGTGGAACTGTTCTTAAGCTCAGAGAGGAGCTCAATTCCTTGTTCGAAATACTCGAATTGAACAGGCTGCATAGTCATTATATTCTTGCTGGTGACCTGAACGCCAAGAATACATCATGGCTGAACGCCACCAATAATCCAAGAGTTGTATTCCTGAAATCGTGGATAACAGAGAAACAAATTGAATACAGGTGCAATCTATATGGGTCGGAGTTCCCAACATACCCTAGGACAAATTCATATTTGGACCTCTGCATTGCTGACGCAAGACTTGAATTCAGCTTCAATAGTCCTCAACGGAAACTGCAGGTGCTTCCTTATGATAGCGACCATAACGCAATGGTAATGGAAATCAATCATCACAGGGATGATTTCTTCCTCATTCCAGTTCAACATGAAAATCATCGGTTGAATTTCAAAAAAAACAGACTGGGGAAAAATTCAAAAGAAGTTTAATCACGAGTACCAGAAGCAATGTCCCCCTTCTGATGGTGGCAATTCTTGCTCAATGGTTCCTAATGACAGGAATCCAACTAACGATGAAATAGATGTCTATTTATCGAAGTTAAAAAAGCTGACGTTAGAAACGACTGAGAAAGTAGTTCCCAAGATAAAACATCGAAACAATATGCAAGGATATGAAACACCAACCATCGCAAGGTTGAAAAGATTGAAAAGCCTCCTTCTCACACGCGTCAACAATATTTATCGACGATTTTTGGATTACAACCATCCCTCGTTGGCTTTGTTGAAATTACATCTGAAGAATGTCCGGAACTTAATCCGGTCATACTTCAGGAGTGAGGTCAGCAATCAATGGGCGGGAAAATCGAGGGGTATTAGCCCACAGGACCCAGACGGCGTGTTTGCGAAAGTGAATAGCATATTCCGCAAGAAGTCTCGAGTGAAGGTATCGAATCTTGAAGTCACCAGTTATGAGATAAATCTTCTCGATAGGGCTGGTATCGAAATTGATAGTACGACCCGGGATAGAAATGGAAACAGGATTATTTGTGAAGGATTGGATAAACTTGCCCTGATTGGAACACATTTTGAATTGGTTCATCTGCCAAACCCAGAGAGAAGGAATGATATATTTTCGGAGATCGTTGAAGCAAAAGTTTAACATCTGACCTCATACCGAGCTTGAATCTTATTGATTATTTTGTCAGCTATGAAGGCTTGTGTTTCATATTTCGCAGGATAAACAACAAGAAATCATGTGGTACTGATGGTATTCCAAATGTGGCTCTCCGACATTTGCCTGAGGTCGCTATTAGGAATTATTGCATATTGTTCAATAACATGTTGAGCAATTCATATTTCCCAAATGAGTGGAAAAGGGCTAAGGTATTTCCGATGTCGAAGAAAGGGAAAGAATCTTCATGCCCGAAAATCTATCGCCCAATCGGCTTGCTGCCTAACATCAGCAAGGTGTTTGAAGTGATACTCAACAGAGCATTAAACGTCCACTTTGAGGAAAATGAGTTGATCCCGAATTGCCAATTTGGTTTTCGTGCCAAGCATTCGACCACACATGCAATAACGAAAGTAACCTCAGACATCTGTAGGAATCTAAATGATAGACAATGTGTTGGAGCATGTCTCGTTGATATGGAGAAAGCCTTCGATACGGTGTGGTTAGATGGACTAGTTTTTAAACTCCTTCAGAACAAGTTCCCCAGACGCCTTGTCGCCACGATGTGCAATATGTTATACGGAAAATTGTTTGTTGTAACTGATGGAAATCTAGCAACAAGGCGCGAATTCAAGGTCTTGAATGGTCTACAGCAGGAAACAGTTACTGTGCCTCTACTCTTCTCAATCTTCATTCGCAAGCTATTGAACGGCTTTGATTTTAACGTCTCGCCAGGGCGATCATTGGTAGCGTTTGCTGATGAGATGATCATCTAAACGGAAAATAAAGAAGCTACAATAGTTTAGAGCAATCTCCAAAAATGTTCAATGATGTACAGCTGTACTCGTACACTGCCAATTGGCGAATGAAAATCAATGCGCAGAAGTGTGAAACAATCTTGTTTCGGACAACGCTGCAGGGGTTAGTCAAGACCTGAAACGTAATTGGAAAGATTTCCACATCATAGCTGGCGAGGGTAGTTCAGAACGAGTTCCACATAAATCCTGTGTTCGATACCTCGGTGTTTATCTCGATCAGTATCTGTACTATACTGAACATGTGAAAATCATGCTCAGTAAGGCACAAAAAGTAGTCATGGCCCTTCGAAAACTCTTTCATTACAGATACATTGATCAAAAGGTCAAAATTATCTGTTGCAAGACCCTGGTTGTACCAGTTTTGACATATGGATGTCAGATCTGGTACAACCAGAGTGCTAGTACTATGGAAAAATTAAGAGTCTTCGAAAGGAAATGTCTTCGTGCATGTACTGGTTTGTACAGAAAGCCTGAGGCGGATTGGAAACATTATATATCGAATGGAAGAATTTATCAAACTGCTGAAATGACGAGGGTCGATATCTTCATATTGAAACTTCTTCGCAATCATATCGCAAGATCTGTGACTGTGAGTGAAAACCCTTGGATTTCACAGCCGTTCCACCCTACAGGCGGGTATATTGCGACTTGCCTCGCTACTGGCTTCATTCCTCCAGAAGCATTCGTGTATTTGGACATGAATCGATATGTTTTTGATTCTGACGGCGTCCCAGTCATATATCACATATATCGACGGGCCACCGATAAGAAGATAAAATATCCTCCGAATTTGAGTTCACGAGACCAACGATTTCAATGGAGATACTCATTCGCTAGATTCGTTGAAGCTGATTGAGTTGAGACGGCGCAATCCACGTATTGGCGGCTGAATGATAATGTCTAAATTATTCGTGTTTATTTTTTAGTTCTGGTGTTTTTCGTTATTTTGTTTATTGAGTTTCAGCTCATTATTGCTACATCTAGTGTTGTTTTTTATTTGTGTTAAAAATTAAGGTATAGGTTAGGTATATGTTATGTACGAGTATACTATAGTCCGTTAGAGATAAGATTAAACGCTTAGGTTTGGAACATTGTTATAGAATTTTTTTAGTATAAGATAAAGTTTTTGATTGCATTTTATTAGAAATAAGTTACAAAATATTAGGTGTAGGATCAAAGTTTCACTGTTTTGTTTAAATTATAAATAATTTTAGGATAGTGTTGGTTGGGTTTTTTCTCCTTTTTTCCAATTAAATTTTAAAAATATGTAATAATCTTATTTAATTGAATTTGCTATTTTTTTTTTTTTGAATTGTGTTAATGATAACGTATAAATTTAGAGAGCCATTTGGGCCATTAAGTTTTTTTTTAATTGTTATTGTTTGGAATTTGCTTTATATTCTTTTAAAATTTATAACTATTAGTATTAAATAAAGCGCTTTTGACTTTGACTTTGAATAACTGTTGTGTAAGCATTTTTTTGCAACTCATCATATTGTTAATTCAGCCTTTTATGTAAATTATAAAGCAATTAATTGAAAGGAAGAGTTTAGAATATATTTGATTTTGAACAGAAAACGTCGTTTTATTCAAAGCTTACTTGTCGAGTAAAGCTAACTTGTATGTATCATATTTTGTTACTATGTATGTGTGTATGTGGCCGGACTAGATTGATCGTGCTGTTTCAATGACAGGGCTTCATACCTCCCTTGATCTCCCGCAAAACATCTGTGCAAGATTGGACATCCTTAGTTCTCTTGAGCCTGCCACAGAGGCCTCAATTGGGGAATTTTTCTTTGCTGCTTCATACGAAGTATTTCTTTTTGTTGGATGTCGATGAGAACTTTATATTCTGGAAGCTTTTATAAGAGGTTTTAGAGTATTTTCCAAGCTGCCTAGGTCTGTACTGTCTGGAATCCTTGGTCTAATTTTCTATGGGCATTAAGTGCCTCATTTTTCCTCCTTTTATTCTGGTCCCCTTCGATTGAGCTAGAAGTTATTCTTTTGATGGTGTTTGGTAGTAAAACTATCCAAGCTTCCTCAGGAGACTAAGGCCTTAATTCTATCATTATTTTAACTTGTTCGTTTGTTGATTTTTGGAAGTCAATCTAATTCAACCACTCAACGAATTAACGCTGCTAAGTCGCGAGTCGTTCCACGGATTGTACCTTTAGGGTCAACAGATTTGGACACTCAACAGTCTACTCCATGATGGCTGCTGATCGGTCCATACTTGTTTTCAAAATCAAGGAGTACTCTCAACAATACCCAAAAAATTACCCGGTTGATGAAAAATCCATGGGCAAATCCCTTTAAGGCAACAATAACGTCCTGGAGTGATACTTACCCATCGCTGGAATACCTTCTGAAAATGCCTAATCCACTGGAAGGAAAGATCAGATTTACATTAGCAATTCCCCATTTATTAACAATTCAGGATAAAGATAATATGGAGTAAAATGACTATAAAAATTTTTAACTTCTTACACGTCAAGAACTTCCTTAAAGACATTACTGTTTGTGACCATTGTTGTTATTCCAGCAGTAACTGCATCAGCGTTAGCTGGCAAGTAGATAGAAATAGAACGTGAACAGAAATTGAGTCAAATCCTTTGGATGTATTCCATAGAAAACAAAAGAGATAGCCGCGATAAAAATGCATCTTGCAATAGATCTCAAAATCTGGTCTTATTATTGACATGTATAGATAAAGCTTAATTTCCTTGATATGTTTCAACCTTTAAAATGTACTAGCTCATACAAATCATGATACTAGCCACTCCATTCTTTCTTTTATCGATCTCAAAGAATGTAGGCCTAAATCAGCGCTTTAGATTTATTTCTCCAAATCACTTTCTCTTTGTTAGGATTCAATAATGGAAGAGCACTATTCTTGCTCGATTTCGTTTTGTTCCCGCCAACTGATTTATAGATAATTTAAATCAGGTCAATTGCTTCAATCAGGAAATATTACATACCATTTTCCCACAAACTAATGAAATTGCAGACTGAACCAACCATTTTTCCGGAAAATTTACGAAATTAAGCACAGTGAATGTTACAGTTAAATATATGTATTATCATTTAAGAAGACAATAACGACACCATAAAACTGCTAATCTCTGACATCTGCAACATATCGTCGTCATAGATCCAACCACTCACATTGTGTAACAATTCCAGTATCTTCAGGTGAGCAATATCCAAAACAATCCGTAAAATTCCCAACGGGAACTGGTTGACTCAGATCTTTTCGTTGTTGAAAGCGTGGAGATGCGCGGTTTCATAAGTTTCGCGCTGTAGGTAGACGGCAAGTACAAGTTAGTGAGCCTGAGGAAACAAGACATCTTCAATTAGATTTGTATCTCGCTGTGTCCGCATTTGACTCCCTTGCGCAATCTTAATGTGAAAGTGTGCGCTCCACTACGGCCTACAGTAGATGATAAAGTTTTACAAGATAATTTGCATTTTTGCCTTAAATAAAACAAGGAAAAACAAAAACAATGCCAAATTCATCTCACATTTAATGTTCCTCAGTTAACATTTATTAGAAATGGCATCCTCTAGGTTAGTAGTTAACACATTCCAATCTAACTCTGGTGATGCCCGGAGGTCAGACGGTAGCTGTGTTGCGTTGATGCGAAATTTTTATTGGACTCGCAGAAAGTGAATCAGTAGGGGACATCTATTTTATTCTCTATGTGTAAACGATTAATGGTTTTCCCAGAAAAGACGAAAAAGCGAAATATTTACCAAGTTGCAGTGCACCTGTTCGATTTACCACATACAGTCTCATTTAAATTCAAAGTCCGTGCACAAAGGCATACCTTGAGATACTTAATTGTAAGTTTCATTTACCTGAACGAAGAAATTTTCGCGGTCATACACTGACCATGGACTCGCATTGTTCTAGAAGTGTGCCTGGAGCCCAGGGCCCAAACTACATTGCCGTCATTCACCTGAACATCACTGAAGAAAGTTATCGACGAGATGAAGATGTATGAGATGTTAATTTGTAACTTTTTATTCGGTGATTACTTTTGTTTGCACTACAATGCCAAGGTGTGATAGTGATTAAAGTTTATTGCCATTATTGTTGCATTCAAATGTTACACATTCAAATATTGAAGCGACCTTTCCTCCGATACATGAAGTGCAATTGAGAGCAGAATGGCGCCATAGTGGGTCATTTTATATATTATTTTAGACAAAATAATTGTTCGGTAAACTTACGACTTTTTAAAAGCAACTTAATATTAATCGTCAAGAATCGCAATCCCTTCATCTATTTGTTTGGCAATCCAGACGCCATAGCAGATTTTATCAGAAATTACAAAAGTTTATTCAAGGATTCGCTTTAGCTCTATTCCTTTTATCGCTTGATTGCTTACGAAACAAGTTCCCATAAAAATTAAATAGTCTTTACAAGATCTAGGCGTTTAAGTTGTTACTCAAATAGACAGTAGAATACCAGATTATATGTCCTCATATCTTCTGCTCGAAAAGTCGGCAAACTTTCAGAGCCTGCATTTGCTATTTTTCACACAATAATATTTCCTAAGACATTGTTAATCTTAAAAACGCCTTGTGAGATACCTCATAAGGGCTCCCGATTTAGCTTTTTCTTGATCTGATGGATAATTGATGCCTTTATGTATAATAGGCTCCAAGAATGACTTTATATTTTATCAGACCTGTATACTTTCACTAATGCTTGGTCCATTCTTTTGTCTGAATTTTATTCAGGCTTCTCGGAGCAAAGTAGAGGGTGGTCAAACCATAATGCTCGATGTTAATTGTGAGTCACCCCTTAACGTCAAGTATTTCGCCCAACTTAATTTGACATTTCTTTGTTTCAGTGTTTGACAAATTCAGCCATGGAGAGGTACATAATTGAGCAGCGTGTTAAGGTTGTTAAAGCCTTTTACGAAAATGGGCGTTCAAATCAAAACTCATTTCGTGCACTTCGTGATTTTTTTGGTCAGCATAATTGACCAAATGTCTCCACAATCGGAAGAATTGTGCGCAAATTTCAGCAAACCGGATCTGAAGAAAATGTGAAATCACCTGTGCATGCTCGTCCAGTTCGTTCTGTTGAAAACATTGCTGTTGTTCGCGATAGTGTGGCAGAAGAGCCATCAACCTCGACTCGTCGTCGTACCCAATAATTGAACATCTCATGAACATCACTGAATTTTGAATAAAGATTTGAATTTACACGCTTACAAGGTTCAATTGACTCAAGAGCTGAAGCCTTCTGACCATTTCAAGCGTCAGCAATACGCCGAATGGTCGGTTGAACAGACAGAAGGGAATGGTGACTTTGCAAAGAAAATCATCTTCGGTGATGGGGCAGACTTTCACCTCAGTGGATTTGTTAACAAGCAGAATTGCCGCATTTGGGCAAGCCGATGCATCCACAAAGAGTATGGGCTGTCGGCGTCATCGGAAATGAGTACGGCCAAGCAGTTACCGTGAACGGTGTTCGCTGTTGCGAGATGATAACGGACTTCTTGTGGCCTAAAATTGAGGGTATGAAGCTGGATAATATGCGGTTCCAACAGGATGGTGCCACTTGCCACAAAGGCAACGAAACAATGGCACTTTTGCGCGAGAAATTCTATGCCCGTGTTATCTCACGTTGTCGCGATGTTAATGGGCAGTGGCAAACTAAGGCTATCAGAGGCCCGGGGCGGAAAATCTATATGAGGCTCCCCATCGAAAAATTTTTAATGCAGTTTTAGAGTACAGTTCGGAAAAAGGAATAATATTGATTTTAAATTTTTGTTTTTTTAATTCCTATATATATATATATGTTATATATATATATATATATATATATATATATATATATATATATATATATATATATATATATGTATATATATATATGTATATATATATGTATATATATATATATATATATATATATATATATATATATATATATATATATATATATATATATATATATATATATATATATATATATATATATATATACGTCCACTTGTCAATAAATTTCTTTTGCAATTGTTTTCTAAAATCACTTCACAATCACTCAATCAATACCGCCTTTATCTTGCGCTCCACTCTATCGCAGTTTATATTATCGCGGTTGTAATGAATCATCCCCCATTCATTCAGCTCGCATTTATATAAGGTCTTTAGCCATTCAACCCATTTCTCGTACATTGGCGAATGATCTGGCGAGAGGTACCTAGTATATTCGAGCAGCTTAATGAATGGAGTGACGTCACTTTCAGATGTTGATCATGCTTGGTGGGTTCTCGTGCTTTCGAGTAAATTCACTTTGTTGTCCATGAGGTTCTTAATGGTTGTGGAAACAATTGCAACAGTAGCTCACAGAATTATTCGTGCATGTAACAATACATATATATGTATGTATATATATATATATATATATATATATATATATATATATATATATATATATATATATATATATATATATATATATATATATTTTGTTACATGTACAAATAATTCTGCGAGCTACTGTCGCAATTGTTTTCACAATAATGAAGAACACGAATTCACTCGAAACCACGAGAACCCAACAAGCATGATCAACATCTGCGAGTGACGTCACTCCATTCATGAATTTGCTCGAACCTACCAGGTACCTCTCGGTCGAACATTCGCCCATGTGCGAGAAATGGGTGAATAGGTAGAGACCCTATATAAAGGCGAGCTGAATGAATGGGGGGATCATTCATTCGACCGCGATAAGAAAACTGCGATATAGTGGAACGCGAAGTAAAGACAATTGATTGTTTGAGTGCAAAGTGTGTTTCGTAATAGTGAAGTAATTCAGAAGACAATTGCGATAAAAAATTTATGGACAAGTGTTAGATTTTAATTTTAATAGTGAAAATTAAAATTAGTGAAAGTGTTAACTGATTATTGTGCATTTTATTTAATTAAATAAACTCTTTTAACTAAAATTAAAAGACATTGCGTTTTCACTTTCCCGGAACATTAAAATTATAGGCCGCGAACCAATAACACGCGACAGTGGTGTCAAGAAGTGCGAAAGAAAAATTTTGAAAGTGAAAATTTTTAAACAGTTTTAAAGTGCACAATTGTGAAAATTAACGTGGAAAAATAGCCAAAACAATAAAAATGCCAGGAAATTTACATCTCAAAATTAATCAATTGAGCATATCGGAGCTCAAAGAGGAGTTGGAACAACGAAATCTGGCTACACAAGGTACAAAGGCCATACTGATTGCACGCTTGCGTGACGCGATCGAGTCGGAAGGCGGGAATCTGGATTCGGCTGAGTTCTCAGGTGCGGAAAAAGGCGCAGAAGGTGGTGAAGTAGAAACACCAAAATCAAAGGAGCCAGAAAATGCGCTAATGCAAATGTTAATGCTGATGTCATCGAGTCTGACTGCGAAGCTAGATGAACAATCAACGAAGCTTAATGAACAATCAACGAAGCTAAATGAACAATCAGCGCAGCTAAATGAACAGACATCCAGTTTAGCTGCGAAGTTAAATGAACAATCAGCGCAGCTAAATGAACAGACATCCAGTTTAGCTGTGAAGCTAAATGAACAATCAGCGAAGCTAGACCAACAAGCGTTCGAAATCAAGGCAGACATCGCACAGAAGCTGAAAAAACAGTCAACCGAAATAAAAGCGGAGCTCAGTAGTCTCAACAGCCAAATTAAATGCGTCGAGGAGAAGGTATACCAGGTCGAGGAGAGAATCAACCTTGAGATCAGCCAGGTCAACCATGAGATGGAAAAAGTGAAAAAGGGCTTGGAAGCAGCGAAGGCAGTAGTAACCACCTCACCAGCCCCAATTATAACCGCAGCGCAAAGCTCATCTAGAAATGTGCAAGCACTAATATTCGATGGGCAAACGGTCTGGACTATTTACAAAACCCAGTTCGAAGCAGCCGCTCGAATAAATCACTGGAATGAGCAGGAACGAGCAACTGCATTGATTCTTGCTCTAAGAGGCCCAGCTGCCGAGCTGTTGCAGACGATCCCCGTTGAATTGCACTCAAACCCGAATGCTATAATGAATGCGCTCGACATGCGTTATAGAGACGATCATCTAAAGCAGATTTATCGGTCACAGCTAAGGCATCGAATGCAGAAGTCTGGTGAAACCCTACAGCAGCTAGCCCAAGACATTGAGCGACTGGCACTTTTGGCTTATCCAGCCTACGACCCAGAACATCGAGATGATGCAGCAACAGAAGCATTCATCAGCGCACTAAAGGACCGGAATTGCAACAAGCCGTGCGTTTAGCTCAAAAGCAAACGGTTAAGGACGCATTGGCTTATAGTCTGAACTTTGAGGCAGCGAAAAATGTGACTCGTACCACTGCCCGGGTTCGCGAGGTAGTGACAGACGAGTGCAGGTGTGAGCGCGTGGAAATTGAGCGAGATCCGCATGTAAATGGTGCGCCTAGATGCTGGAATTGCGGAGAGAAGGGGCACCTGCAAAGAGACAGCAAGAAGCGAAGAAAACCGAGCTATTGTCCAGGGTGTGCAGCTAGGAGGAGATCCAGACCGAGTCAGGAGCCCAGAATGGAAGCCCTTCAAACAGAGGGGTCGGGAAACATGTAAGAGCCAACTTCGTGGGGCAGAGGTTGGCTAGGAGGATCGACGTCCCCAGCACCACCATCATCGTGTCAAGACTACATCGTGGAGAAGCGGACTTATGCCTTCCGGGTCAAATTGACGGAAAACACTGCACCATAACAATCAACACTGGTGCAACCCGATCGATTATCCGACAAGACCTAGTAAGACAGCAACAACTTCACAAGGGCAGAATTTTCTCACTACGGACAGCTACGGGAGAAACTGCACCTGTTCATGGAGAGGTCAACCTCCAGATACAGTTGGGAGACCTTGTGTTCCGACATAATTTTCTGGTCGCGAACATTATGGATGACTGCATTCTCGGAATGGATTTTCTGCGACCACATGGAATCACGTTGGACTTGGGCCAACGTGTATTGAAATGGCAGAATGTCGAAGTACTGATGGAGGATCCCAGCGTCCAAATCCCCAAGATGAATGTAGTGGTATGTACTGACACTGATGTACCGAATTCTTCCGAAAGCATTGTATGGGCCAAGCTTGATGGTGATTCTGGAGACCACCGATCTTATCTGATAGAGCCAACGAAGACGTCCGCATTGCGCAGTTTGATTGTAGGACGAAGCCTTGTAAGATCTTAAAGGAACGGATATGTGCCGGTTAGAGTCCTTAACACCGCAGACTCAACCACGAGCATCAAAGCGGGAGAAGTCATCGGCAGCTGCCAGCCTGTTTCCACCATCACCTCTTTGGAAGCTACTCACAACCATCATTGGAAAAGGAGGCAAGACACAGACAAAGCCCGGGAATCCACGTCTGAAATATTGAAGCAAGTCAAATTGCCGGTGCAGCTATTCAAGCGAGCCTCTGATCTGGTCACCAAGTACAGTGACATCTTCTCAACAAGCCCGGATGACCAAGGCCGAACGAGTATGGTCACTCACGTCATAGATACACAGGGAGCCAAGCCGATTCGACAAGCACCGAGACGTCTCCCTATAGCCAAACAAGGAGAAGTGAGCGCGCTGATCTCGGACATGGAAAAACAAGGCGTTATTGAACCTTCTGTCAGTCCATGGGCCGCGCCTGTAGTTGTAGTCAAGAAAAAGAATGGTAGCACTCGCTTTTGTGTCGACTATAGGCAGCTTAACGACGTCACTAAGAAAGATAGTTACCCACTCCCACGCATCGATGACATCATGGACACTTTAGCCGACGCAAAATGGTTTTCTACACTCGATCTCAAGAGTGGCTACTGGCAGGTAGAAATCGACAAGAAGGACCGAGAGAAGACCGCATTTTCAGTTGGGACCGGATTGTGGCAATTTGTTGTGATGCCGTTTGGGCTTTGCAATGCTCCAGCCACTTTCGAACGCTTGATGGAATATGTGCTACGTGGTCTAACCTGGAAAACCTGCTTGGTATACCTAGATGACATCATCGTCATCGGTAGAACGTTCGAAGAGCATGTGCGGAACTTAGAAGAGGTTTTCTCCCGATTACGACTGGCAAATTTGAAACTTAGTCCCGACAAGTGTACCCTTTTCGCAGATGAAGTAAAATACCTGGGACACGTCGTATCAGCAGAAGGGGTCAAAACAGACCCTGAGAAAATTGAAGCCGTGAAAAGCTGGCCAACACCAAACAACAAGCGCCAACTACGAAGTTTTCTGGGTCTGGCGACCTACTATCGAAGATTCGTCAAAGACTTTGCCAAAATAGCTAAGTGTCTCCATCAGCTAACCGAGAAAAATCGTCCATATGTCTGGAATGAACAATGCCAGACAGCCTTTGAGACCCTGAAGGAAAAGCTGTGTGAATCACCCGTGCTGGCGTATCCGAAACCCGGAAAAATGTTTGTAGTTGACACCGATGCAAGCAACGGCGGTATTGGAGCTGTACTCTCCCAGCAGATCAATGGCGAAGAAAGAGTCCTCTCTTATTACAGTCGAGTTCTCTCAAAAAGTGAGAGGAATTACTGCGTGACCAGGAAGGAGCTATTGGCTATAATAGAGGCCACCAAGCAGTTCCACAAGTATCTATATGGCCAGAAATTTGTTCTTCGCACGGACCATGCATCACTGAGATGGTTGCTCAACTTCAAAAACCCCGAGGGACAAGTTGCGAGATGGATCGAAAGATTGCAGTCATACGACTACGAAATTGTTCATCGGAAGGGCGGAGTTCATGGAAATGCTGACGCCCTATCCCGCCGTCCATGTCCCGCTAACTGCAAGCATTGCCGACGGATTGAGGAAAAGGAACCGCTCGTTGATCTGCGATTGATAACGGCGGAATTCGATGAAGGTTGGTCATCGGAGGAGATTCGAAACGCCCAGTTAGCCGATGAAGACATCGGAGCATTGCTTGTATGGAAGGAGACGACTGGGCGACCTGAGTGGAAAGACGTTTCAATGCATGGCGCAACCCTGAAAAGCTATTGGGCACAATGGAACTCCCTTCAGGTGGAGGGTGGCGTACTCAAGCGGAAATGGGAAACGGCGGATGGTAGCTCCTATAGGATGCAAACTATACTTCCCAAAAGCCGAATCCACGATGTGGTTAAGGAAATGCATGAAGGATCTTCGGGAGGCCACCTTGGTGTTAACAAGACCTTAGCGAAATTGCGGGAACGGTTCTACTGGCTCCACGCTCGAGAAGACGTAGAGGACTGGTGTCGCAGATGCACAATTTGCGCTTCCGTCAAAGGCCCAAAGCGACGACTGAGAGGACAAATGCAAACCTATAACGTAGGCGTGCCATTCGAAAGGATTGCTGTTGACATCGCAGGACCCTTTCCTGAATCCGATTGGGGAAATCGATATACGCTGGTTGTAGCCGATTATTTCAGCAAGTGGCCCGAGGTCTACCCCATTCCCAACCAGGAAGCAACTACCGTAGCTGAACAGCTAGTGTTAAATTGGGTCAGTAGGTACGGCGTACCCTGCGAATTACATTCGGATCAAGGCCGAAACTTTGAGTCACTAGTTTTTGGCGAAATGTGCGAGCTGCTCGGAATACGGAAAACGAGGACAACACCGCTGCATCCCCAATCCGATGGAATGGTCGAACGTTTCAACGGCACGCTCAATAAACACCTTGCCAAGATGGTTGACGAGAACCAAAGGGACTGGGACCGACATATCCCACTATTTTTGATGGCGTACAGAGCTGCCGAACATGCATCGACGGGCCAAGCCCCAGCCAAAGTCATTTTTGGAAAGACTATTCGTCTGCCAGCTGATATAAAGTTTGGAACACCTCCCGAGAAACCCCAAACGATCTCGGAGTACGCAAGTGATCTAAGACAACGGTTGAACCAGATACATCGGACAGTGCGAAAATACCTCGAATCGGCTACTGACCGCATGAAGACCAGGTATGATCTAAAGGCTAATTCTACTGGCTTCCAGCAGGATGACTTGTTGTGGCTATATAACCCGCAACGGCGAAAGGGTAGGTCTCCAAAGTTGCAACATAACTGGGAGGGACCATACCGAGTCACAAAGCGAATCAACGACGTCGTATATCGCATACAGGAACACCGTAAACCGAGAGCCAAAATGAAAATCGTGCATCTAGACCGTCTTGCCCCATATTACATCCAGGAAGAATTGACTACAACTGGCGACACATCTTTTCGGGGCGAAAAGAACTGAGGTGGGGGCAGTGTTACATGTACAAATAATTCTGCGAGCTACTGTCGCAATTGTTTTCACAACAATGAAGAACACGAATTCACTCGAAACCACGAGAACCCAACAAGCATGATCAACATCTGCGAGTGACGTCACTCCATTCCATGAATTTGCTCGAACCTACCAGGTACCTCTCGGTCGAACATTCGCCCATGTGCGAGAAATGGGTGAATAGGTAGAGACCCTATATAAAGGCGAGCTGAATGAATGGGGGGATCATTCATTCGACCGCGATAAGAAAACTGCGATATAGTGGAACGCGAAGTAAAGACAATTGATTGTTTGAGTGCAAAGTGTGTTTCGTAATAGTGAAGTAATTCAGAAGACAATTGCGATAAAAAATTTATGGACAAGTGTTAGATTTTAATTTTAATAGTGAAAATTAAAATTAGTGAAAGTGTTAACTGATTATTGTGCATTTTATTTAATTAAATAAACTCTTTTAACTAAAATTAAATGACATTGCGTTTTCACTTCCCGGAACATTAAAATTATAGGCCGCGAACCAATAACACGCGACAATATATATATATATATATATATATATATATATATATATATATATATATATATATATATATATGTATATATATATGCATACATATATATATATATATATATATATATATATATATATATATATATATATATATATATATTTATATATATATATATATATATATATATATATAAATGTATGTATATATATATATATATATATATATATATATATATATATATATATATATATATATATATATATATATATAATATACTTTTATATATATATATATATATATATATATATATATATATATATATATATAAATATATATATATATATAAATATATATATATATATATATATATATATATATATATATATATATATATATATATATATATATATATATATATATATATATATATATATATATACATTTTTGTTTCAATAGGGTCAGTGAATTTTTTCTCCTTTTTCTGAACTAACGTATAATATGTTGAAATTTTCATTTGATAAAACATGATATTATTCTTAGTTTTTGATCGATATTACTGTAATATTGTTTAAATTTAGAGTACGAAGAGGACCATGAAGCTTTTTGATTTTATAATAATTTTAATTGTTTTTATATGATTTATAATGATTTACAAAATAAAGCTTCTTTGAATTTAAATTTGAGATGAAACAACAAACAAAATTGCACATAGTTTTAATTTTCTGCTAGTATTTATTTACCTTTTTACCTTTGTTTTACTAAACTCTTCAATAATTTCCGTGATATCAATTTCCTTTGAAACTCATCTTTCAATTGAAAGCTTGGAAAAATTGACCAGTCACATTTGATGCATCGTAGATCGGAGGTAACTTTTAATTAGTTTGAGTTTGGAAAAACTTCTCTTACATGATGCAACTGAGACGCAAATGGTCAAGACCGATGTACTGGGTAGAGATTCACTCAAGTCCCATTTTATTATGAATTGTAGGATTTCTTAAGCTGTTCAGCTGGCAATAATGTCAACGCTCGTATTCGTGGCAAGTAAATGTCTACGATATCGCTTTATTTCTTGCAGCACCTGCATTTTATCGAACTCATCCTTATTTCGTACCAGGTTGTCTGCTGCTACAGCCAGATCATAGTCAGAAGCTTCTAGCTCCAACTTTGTTTCAACAATTTTGAAAATTTTGCTGAAATCACTCATTGCTACATATCGTTGGGACAATTCTTTTATAAATCAATCAATGCATTCGAAAATTTATCGACGTACTTCCTCCTGAATTGTCAAAGCAGCATCAAGAGCTAGTTCACCCGGCATTATTTTTCTTACCCTCCTTCTTCCTCTTTGCTCGATGTCAATATCCATATCATTACATTTTTTGTGCCAAATGTAACAGCATAGCCTACAATCAGGATTCACTTAACAGCTGTTCAACGCTTTTAGTTTGGGAGTCCGTTATCAAAATTTGCCAAAATTGAATATATGCTAAAACCTAAAGTCAGAAATAGCAGGCAAAATCAAGCTTGCTGCTAATCTAGTATCAAAATTGGATTTGATGGGCCTTGCAAATATTCCATAGTGCTCACAATTAATTCTATGTTTTCTGTTACGACTTTGACTGAGTCGTAATGAGCGCTCTAGCAAGTATCAGACAAACGTTTCAAACTTTTACTCTGTGCAGATCATGAGAAGAAGGCACATAGCCTTTCTACAGTTGCAAAACACGTGACACTGGAAAAAACACATAAGAATGCATGTACTCCGCAAAGATTCAAGGATTGATTCACACAGGGACTGAACACAGCCTCTGGGTTGATTTCACGAATTTTTTGTTGCAATCCTCCATGTTCACCTGACACTGACGCGGCATTGTCATAACCTTGAGCTCTGCACAACGCAATATCCAGGCCATCTTTTTCAAGCTTCTGCTGAATATCTTTTGACATATCTTCTGTTATGTTCCCAGACATAAAAAAAACCCTGGGAATTATTCTCAAACTTCCACAATGTCATTTTCTATGTGTGCATACCTAATGATTTGACTCATTTGGTCTGTTTTGCTTTTGTCGGGAGTGCTGACGAAAATGATGCCGTAATACTGAGCTTTTTTATGGATTTGTACTAAAATACAAAACCCTATTGCAATCACGACCTGTGCCCGTCTGTCCGTCCGTCCGTCCGTCTGTATGTCACAGCACTTTTTCTCCGAAACCATAGAGGCTACAGCTATGAAACTTTGTGGAAAGGTCAGAAGTGGTGACTTCTTGAAAGTTCAAGGATGGAAAAATTTTTCAAAGGGGTTTAAGGGGGGTCTTCCCATATAGGGAGGCGACCCCTCAAAAATTTTTTTTCACCATTGGAAGTTGAGTAGGGTGTCATTGGAAAGGCCTTGATGAGATCTTCCCAAAACAAGTCTTAAAATTGCCTTATGACTACCGAGGGAGGCAGGGGAAGGGGAAATGTACGAACTTTTCGCGTACCCCCCCTCGCGATTGGACACCTTCCATCCGAAAAATCTGAAAAAAATCATGAACGTAGGCCTTAATGAGTACAACAACAACAAATACATGAGAAGTCGAAATTCACTCAACTTTGTTAGTAATAGTATGATTTATTGATTTTATGTTTTCTTGAATAAAATCCAAACGTTACCCTTAAATTCAATAAAATTTAGCAAACGGATAAATATTTATAAGATTGATTTTTTCTGAAAGTTTCATAAAGATCAAATTGTATTTGACGAAGTTAGAGTGATTTGTATTTTCCTATATTACTAAGGAACAATATGCCCTGTATTACTATGGAAACATATGGCTATGGAGCCATATGCGCTTTTTACCGACTTAGATACTACAGCTTTGCTAGGATTTGCATGAAAATTTCAGGAATGATAGATATCATGAAGATGAGTACATACAATTGAAACAAGTCGAAGAGGCAGGAGAGAGCTCCTAGCAAAAGGGCTTTGTAACCATTCTAGGATTGGAAAAAATAGGCCATGGATCGATGATTACAGTACAGAGGAGTGGCCCCTGAAAAAAATTTCAATAAACGTAGCCGATATGAGTATCAAATGAAAGTTCTCCATGAGAGCTTTTCAAAACAGTTCTTAAACTGACAGTTTTTGCTTCAGTGGAGGCACAGGGGGGGGGGGGGAATATTGGAAAAATGGGTTTCCTCCCTCTAAAAAATCTGAAAAAATTATGAAGCGAGATATTTATGGGTTTAACTTTAACAAATACCTCAGAAGTCAAAATTCTTTCAACTTTGTTAATAATAGTATGGTCCTCGAACATGACGTGTTTCTTGATTTTATTCGTTGCTGGTTACTGCATTTTGTAAGTTGAGTACAAAACCCTTCTGACATGAGCATAGGTCTGTCTACCCAACTTGTTTATAGCTGCAATAAGCTTTTGCTTAACAAGAAATAAATTCATTTCGTATCCCTTTAGATAAATAAGAAGGTACTCTTTTTGATCCATCTGCGGACTCGTTAAGTTTTATGCAATGCTCTTTCAGCACTGGATATTTTGCTATTAGCTGCATCAATTTCGAGAAATTTCCCTATTTTCTAAAGAAACGTTCTCACAATGACCGCAGAAAGCAAGGTTTTGCTGGGTTAAAAACAGGGTTATATCGAAAAGGCGATGTAAAATGTGCCATGTTAATGAAGGTACAACCAAATTTACTGTGGGGTGTAGTAATGTAGAGGCCTATAGGCTCAGCAGTTGATGGATATCGGCGGAATATGGAGACTATAAAGAAAGGTGGATTGGCTGTGGAAGATGTTTCAATTTTACACCAGTCATTCAAATTTAAAAATTGTAAATAACCGGTCTTAGATGTTTTTCATTTGTATCTACGAGGCCCTAAACTATAAACTGCCTCTTACTAAGTTACTGAGCATATTTTTAATCTTGTTTAGAATATGGTTTAAAGAGCTCCTCTAGATTTCGACGCCCCCTAGGACCGGACGCCCGGGGCGGACCGCCCCTGCCGCCCCCCTTAGTCCACCAGTGCTGCCACGATCATGTGATTTGACACCGTTGGACTTCTTTGTCTGGGGATATTTAAAAGAAAAAGTGTACGTCAATAAGCGAAGAACAATTCAAGAGCTAAAGGATAAGATAATTCAGCACATTAACAACATTGAACCTCAATTATGTCTCAGAGTCATTGAAAATATGGACCATCCGATAGAAGTATGCCACCGTAGCCGTGGCTAGCATTTGGGTGACATCTTATTTTACACATAATTGTCATAGATTCTTCTATCATCATAGGAATCAGTGCAGAGTCAAAAATCTCTGTGGCTTAACTATCTGGAAAAGCGAATTCCTTATAGCCGCCATCATCTTTGATCAGCAAATGTTAATGCACAGCATTGAAGGATTTTAACTTTCTTATTTTTGATCTGGTTTAGAGCACTTTTAAAGACACAGTCATACATTTAAACAAATATGTTTAGAAGCATAAATTCTACGTCTAAAATTCGTTACGTATAGCGTGTTTTTAATAGGTCGTGTTTTTTAAAATTAAATTAATTTTTTAAAAACGTCAGTCCGAAGTTAATTTATAATTGGAAAAAGCGTATATTGTCGAAACAATAGACTGGGAAAATTTCTATAGAATATTATTTTAATTCGAATAGTGATGAAAAGAGAAGAACCCAAGAAAACTTCAGCCCCGCTGGTATGGAGGAGTATGACGGCCTCCCACCGTTGGGGCAGCCTAGGGAAACGACGAATATGAAACTGGCGATAATCAACAGGAGAAAACAAAATGAAAAAAACTCCGCAAACAGCGCATGCAAACTACAAATTAAAGCGGACAATCAACAAATAATCAAACTGCAAAAAGAAAATGATGAACTAACGCTAGAGATACAGTCCCTAAAAGATATATTCAAGAAAGGGATGAAGACTCAAAAGTCGCAGCCCCAACATCAAGTGCCACAGCAAATAAATGCAAAGAAAAGTGCAAAGCAAGCAATTTCAGAAAGTCCTAAGTACTGGCGGTGCCAACAAGAGCCAATAATATTTTGTAGTGCAGGACGAACACATTCAAAAAATAAAAATATGGGGAAGAAGCTAGTTCGCAGTTCTGCTGGCTCCTCTGAAAAAATTGCCAACAGTCAGAATTAGTTCCGCCAATCAATGTACTCCGGCAAAGCGGTTCTTGACAGCTGAAAACAAATGAAGCAATTTCGATATAAAAAGAGTTAATGCAGAAAAATTAAGTATGAAAGCGAAATCACTAGTTGATTTCAAGTCACCTAAAGATGAGCTGGGTTCTGGGGAGCTTCCACACTTCACCTATACCCCAAAAAGTGAACAAGATCCTAATTTTTTGTTGAAGGGTTTGAGCTGCAGAGTAGATAGGATCGATCTCCTTCAGGTACTCAAGGAAGTTGTACCAGAAATTAAATTTATTTCCATCGGAAACTTTGCGAAAATAAGATAGACCGTAGAAAAGAAGAATTTACCCTTTTCACCTGGTACAAATTTCAAACAAAAGCAGTCCAAGTGCCCTCCAATGAATAAGGTACTTGAACACCCGAGTGGAAAGGTGGAACTCCTCCAAAAAAGGGAAATCAATCAGTGTTACTGGTGTCAAAGATTTCGTCATTTGGCTGCCAACTGCAACACACACTATTATTGCATAAAAGGCAAAGACGTTCAGGCCCCCCGATGTGTACAAATTGACTAAGGCGGAGTCCAAAGAAAAATTTTACTGCGTTAACTGCGGTGTTTTTGGTCATCCGGTATCATATCGAGGATTCTCCCGATATCAAGATGCAATAGTAAAATTTGTTCCAAAGTAAATACAAGTACGCCACAGTGTCATATCTACCACTGTGGTTAGAAGACCCTATTGCTTCCAAAACATTAAAAAAAATTGAATTCAAAAACTTCCGTTAGCAAAACCCCACTGCCAGGTGGAGATAACCTCTTCGTTATCTCTGCCTATGCAACTGGTTGAAACTTCTCGCATTGAACAGGCTGCATAGTTATTATATTCTTGCCGATGACCTGAGTAAAAAGCATACAACATGGCTGAACGCCAACAAAAATCCAAGAGGTGTATTCCTGAAATCGTGGTTAACGAAGAAACAAATTGAATACAGGTGCAATCGGAGTTCCTAAAATATCCTAGGACAAATTCATATTTGGACCTCTGCTTTGCTGCCGCAAGACATGAGCTCAGCTTTAATGGTCCTCAATGAAAACTGTAGGTGCTTCCTAACGATAGTGACAATAACACAAATGTAATAGAAATCAATTATCAAAGAGATGATGTCTTCCTCATTTCTGTTCAATATAAAAATCATCGGTTGAATTTCAAAAACACGGATTGGGGAAAGTTTCAAAAGAAGTTTTATCGAGAGTGCCAGAAGCAATGTCCTCTTTCTGATGATGGCAACGCTTGCTTAATGGTTCCTAATGACAGGAATCTAAATAAAGATGAAATAGATCTCTATTTGTCGAAGTTAGAGAAGCTGACGTTGGGCACGATTGAAAAAGTTCCCAAGATTAATCATCGAAACAATATGGGAGGATATGAAACACCAACCATCGCAAGGTTAAAAAGGTTGAAAAGCCTTCTTCTCACATGCGTCAACAATATTTATCGGCGGTTTTTGGACTACAACCATCCCTCGTTGACTTTGTTGAAAGTACGTCGAAGAATGCCCGAAATTTAATCCGTTCATACTTCAGGAGTGAGGTTAGCAATCAATGGATGGAAAAACGGAGGAGTAGTAGCTCATATGACGTTTTCATAAAAGTGGAAAGCTTATTCCGTAGGAAGTATCGGATGAAGGAATCAAATCTTGAAGCCGCTAATGATGAGATAAATCTTCTCGATAGGGCTGGCATCGAAATTGATAGTAAGCTTCCGGATAGAAACGGGAACAGGATTATATGTGACGGTTTCCAGAAAATTAGCCTAATTGGAATTCATTCCAAATTGGTTCATCTACTATACCCTGAGAGAGGGAATCAAATTCTTTCAGAGGTCATTGAAGCAAAAGTTTCCAACTTCAAATCAAGCCTGGATGGCAAATCATTCTTCATTTCAATGAAACATTAACATCTGACCCCATACTGAGCTGAAATCTTATTGATTATTTTTTCAGCTGTGAAAATATGCGTTTAATATTTGGCAGGATAAGCAACAAGAAATTATGTGGTATTGACGGTCTTTCAAATACACTTCTCCGTGAAATTCATATTTCCCAAATGAATGGAAAAAAGGCGAACATATTTCCGGATCTTGAAGAAAAGTAAAAAATGTTCATACCCTAAAGGCTATCGCCCAATCACCTTACTATCTAACGTCAGCAAGGTGTTTGAAGTGATACTCAACAAAGCATTAAACGCCTGCTCAGCACATTCAACGCTTGCCAACGGTACGGGGTTTTCCCGGTACGATGGAAGGTGGCGAGGCTCGTGCTGATCAGCAAGGGGAAGGGAAATCCCAGATCGCCGTCTGCATACCGCCCGTTATGCGTGCTAGGCACGGCTGGGAAAGTGCTAGGGAAACTCATCAAGGGAAGACTCACTGACGCGATTTGTGCTGCTGGAGACCTATCTCCTCGGCAGTACGGCTTTAGAGCAGGACGTTCTACCATTGATGCGATTGCAGAGGTGGTGAGCGCGGTCCAAAAGGCAGAGGCATATAGTCGCACCAAGCGACGGATCGTCCTGTTGGTGACACTTAACGTCAGGAATGCCTTCAACTCCGCTAGATGGGTGGATATTCTGGATACGCTGGAAAACTCTTTTCAAGTTCAAGAATATCTAATGTGGCTTTTGAGGAACTGCCTTAAGGACCGAAGCCTGCTCTGCGACACGACACAGGGCCAACGAAGGATGGAAATTACATCGGGTGTTGTCCAGGGATCTATCCTTGGTCCGGACATGTGGAACGTGTCTTACGACGGGCTACTGAGACTTGAGATGCCAGATGAGTCACGCTTGGTTGGCTATGCGGATGATGTTGCGATTCTGGTCACTGGACGCACCGTTGAACAAGCGCAACTTAGGTTAGGTATGCTAATGCACCGAGTGAGGGACTGGATGACTGCTCGCGGGCTCAGTTTAGCACTGGAGAAAACCGAAGTGGTCATCTTGACAAAAAAGAGAATCCCTAGAGTAAGGATGATCAGTATTGGCAACTTACGAATCAAATCGAAGCCAGCGGTGAAGTACCTGGGGCTACTGATCGACTAAAAGATGAGTTTCTCTGAGCAAATCAGGGCAACGGCTGAGAAGGCTGCTTCGGAAATATCGGCTCTGAGTCGACTTATGGCCAACGTAGGGGGGCCCAGTCCATCAAGAAGACGCCTCTTGATGAGTGCTGTAGGGTCAGTGCTACTGTACGGAGCAGAGGTATGGGGCGACGCTCTCAGCAAGGAGGTATACCGAAAACGATTTGCACGGGTGCAGAGAAGAGGAGCACTGAGAATTGCATCTTCGTATCCAACAGTCTCCGACTCGGCCGTGAGAGTTATTGCAGGCGTGATACCTATCGCCCTCCTTGCTAGAGAGCGCCACGCTATTTACCTGCGCCGAAACGAGGATGCGAGGGAGATAGTTGTCCGCGAAGAGAGACAGCGCTCACTCAACGATTGGCAGCAGTCTTGGTGAATTGCACGAAGGGAAGGTGGACTGCGCGCCTCATCCCGGATGTGAGACCGTGGCTAAATCGAAGGCATGGTGAGACTGCTCTATCTGACCCAGTGTTTGAGGGGGCACGGGTGTTTTCGGTCTTACCTGCACAAAATCGGTAAGACACAGTCCCCCGGTTGTCGGTTTTGCCCAGGAGAGGAGGACAAAGCCTGTCACACATTTTTTGCGTGTACGAAATGGGTCAGGCAGCGAAGGGAACTCTACAGGGAGACGGGAGAGCTCACCCCGGATAATAAAGTTGCTCGAATCGGTTGACAAATGGAACTAGGTGGCACATTATGCTCGGGCAGTCCTAAAATATAAAAAGGACTCACAGCAGCCGGGGGCGCTTGGGCTGGGGGATCACTCTTCTGGCAATTCCTCTTCCCCTCTCCCCTCCCGCTAGGAAAGGGATTCCCCAGCTTGAAGGCGCTCCACGGCGTAACAAAACAAGACCTGGCCCGAAGTAATGTGTCGAACGGTTCCAGGCTGGGTTCTCAGGTTGACAGGGGAGGTGTTTAGTGGGTAGTCCAGTCGCGCATGAGAGTCCCACACTCTGTGCATAAATAGCATTCACCTCCCTACCACAAAAAAAAAAACGCCTACAGTGTGAAATACGAGTTCAAGCCAAGCATTTTAACCATGCATGCGATAAAGAAAGTAACCTCAGACATCTGTTGGAAACTAAACAACAGAGAATGTGTTGGAGTGTGTGTCATTGCTATAGAGAAAGCCTTCGATGTGGTGTGGTTATATGGACTTATTTTTAAACTCTTTCAAGATATATTCCCCAGACACCTTGCCGCCATGATGTGCAATATTTTTTACGGGAAATCATTTGTTTTAACTGATGGAAATCTGATGAAAATGCACAACTTCAAGGTCTTCAATGGTCTACAGCAGGGAACATTTACTGTGCCTCTGCTTTTCTTAATATGGATTCGTAAGCTATTGAACGGCTTTAATTTTAACGTCTCGCCAACGAGATCATTGGTAGCGTTTGCTCATGAACTGATTATCTATACGGCAGACCGAGAAGCTACAATAGTTTAATCTTTAAAAAATGTTTAATGATGTGCAGCTCTACACCGCAAATTGGCGAATGAAAATCAATTCGCAGAAGTACAAAACAATTTTGTTTTCGACAACACTGCAGGGGGTTAATCAAGACCTGAAACGTGATTGGAAGGACCTTCACATTATGAGTGGTGAGGGTAGTTCAGAACGAGCTCCACATAAATCGTGTATTCAATACCGCGGTGTTCATCCCGATCAGCTCCTGTGCAATACTGAATATGTCAAAATCATGCTCAGTAAAACACACAAAGTAGTCATGCCCTTCGACAACTCTTTCATTCCAGGAACATTAGTTTTGACATTAGTTGCACATCTCCATCTATCATAGGTCTGCTCAGCGTTAGGAATAAGAAAAAGTCGCATGGTCAAGCTCTTTTCGGCCCCTGATAGCTCCATCGGAGATGGCGCAGGCACCACTCGTCCGCGCTTGGAGCCAAATTGGAGCCGCCGAAAGGAGTTACGGCTCCCCGAAGGGTAAAGAGTAGAATCTTATCTACCTGAGATTCAATTCTACTAAATTTTAATTCCCTACAATACCTGAAACACTCGAAATCACAGGAAGAACTTTAAGCGCGACCTGACCACGACGGGCACTTGGCAATCCCGCGACTTCAAACGACGCTAGTAAATTCCCTTCTTGGAAAAAAAAAATATCTTCCCGCTCATGATCAGAAAGTTCACAGTAGCTAAAACAGAAATAAAAGAAGTAAAGGAAACAACCGGGAAAATTCAACTCAATTAGTCTTTAACTTCAAGCCTTAATGCAAAATTTCACAAGAAAATATATAATCGCGTATTGAAAAAAAAAAATATATAATAAAATGGTTAGCCAACACTTACGACGGAGATTTCGCTACCGCTGATGTGGAGATCTTCAAATAATTTGCTTTTTCCACTGCCAATTCGATTGATCTCGTGCCTAATATTCACTGCCAATTTTATTGATCTCGTTAATGTTCTCGTTCTCCGCTCGATTCCTGCCTCCACTCGTACTCTTCACCGGATGATGAACGGCTCATTCGGGTAGGTCGAGGACCTTAAAAATCCCACTACGTTTAGTTGGCTATGTAGTTTTCTATCACGGAGTGCTTTTGGGTGTTTATGGAATCTCACTCCTACTAAATGAGCTCGGAGAAATGTCAGTGAGACAATTCACTGACAGTTTGGGTTTGCTGCTGTTGCATATTCCTCAGATGTGCCTGTTATCGCTGAAGTTTGATTCGTAATTGTTGCTACAACGCCTGCACTTGATTCTCCTCCCTCCTCGCGCAGGATATTTACTTTCGGTGCTCGTTCTTTGTCTCATGGATTCGTGGATAGTTTCCTATCATCAACAGATACAACATTGATTTTCTCGTCAGAATCGCTTGGAGTTTCAGCACTCAATCTAGGTATATCCACACCATTTTATGATCTTGTATAGCTATGATCACTATGTGGGCTATGATATTCGGGACTGTGACTTCCATAGCCTGATGACGGTGAATGGGGACGGTGAATTTTAAAGAAAACGGTTTACTTGTTGGATTTGATTTTGTTTTTTAATCCATAGAAAGAGGAACAATATATATATATATATATATATATATATATATATATATATATATATATATATATATATATATATATATATATATATATATATATCAGTAAATTTCATTGAAATGTCTTATCGAGGGAGAAAAACTCCAGATTCTGGTGAGCCTTCACCTTGTAAATCTGCAAGAGTCAGTAGAATAGCGCAACCAATCCGCAAGCCGACGCAGCGCCAACAATCACTTGGTCAAGCATGTTCTGATGATCAAATAAATAATGCAGCATATTTGATGGCGCCGGTTGCGAAAACACGTAGGAGTTTTAGTGCTACACCTATGCGAACGCCAAGTCGCCCTATCCCGTATTCCAGTGCCAATGTTATGATGACGGGTGAGAAGGAACGATGCCGTTGGATGATAAGAAATTTCCACAAACACAAGCTGCACGTGTGACAGAATATCTGCACGAAATCGAAGATATTTTGGGTAAAGAGTTCTTTCAGTGCGAAGGCCTAAAATCCATGTCTACGAAACCGTTCGTTGCAATATTCTCGCATTTTATCGAGTTTGTCGCTGGTAACCGTCTTTCCATTAGGGCTAATTATGTTGAGAATATAGTTTCAATTCTATCTCATATTGAATACCCTTATGCTGTTCACAAGTCTTGGCTGAAAACACCTAGTGCTCCCCACGCATTCAACAATATGCTTATACTTTTTGGTTGGAAGTTAGACTATGTCCCCAGAAATGCATCGAACGAGGAGTACGAGCGCGAATTTTGTTGGTGGATGGAATTATGGATCAAGATTTTGAGCTGAAGTTCAGTTCATCAGCTAAACAAGGGTTTTCATTGTGAAACAATAAAATAAACGACGAATCCAAACTGAGATTATGCGAACCAGCTATACACGCTGATAGATCTACTGAATGTTTCATTTCAGGCGGATCATCTTCGAGACTTAGTGGACTATCAGGACGAATTTGTAGCTTTTCCTGCTGTAGCTGCTTTTATTATTATTATGATATTGTGGGCTTATTCTATCACGGTTCGGGTTCAATGTGCGTTGCAAATCCGTCCCACCAGGACGGGTTTCTACATGAAGTTCTGCATATCTGGGTGAGGGTCCGTCATAATGTTTCAAATGCCTCTCCATTAAACTTGTACTTAATGTGTGTGTCCGAACTTCGCCAACACGACGTTCCGCATGGCTATGACTCAGGCCAGCCGCTATAAGAACTTGTTAAGATCTTTGATTAGTACTTCCAACAAGGATATCATCGGTACCAAAACTAATGGGAGATTTAGGATATTGGGACCCTTTGGGACACAGCCGTTATAACTGTTCTGTACCTCTGTTGAAACTTGTTGCTTCAAGAATAAGTCACGTCGCGGTGGGAGCTGTTTGATTGGATTCGCCCCCTTAAGTAACGAATTGTTTGTCGAGTTTGCTCTTGTCGTACTCCTCCTAGTATCTACAATTTCAATCGAAATGATATCATTGTCCTCGCGCCCCTTCTTTACCTTCGCATGATCCGATATAAATATAGTGGGACTTTGTGCCAATTCTTTTATACATATACAACATAAGACAACGATTTCAGATTCATTGTTATTGCTCATTAAATTTAAATTACTCGGGTCGTCGATTTGTTCCTTACAGAATTTCATTTATGTTACTTTTCGCTTTTCTTTGTGTATATTGAGTGCACATGTTACAAATTCATAATATTTAATACATTTTCGTGTACGTTACTTTATATTTTCTGCTCGTGGGGTTTGCGTTTATTCGCGGCTGATTACGTAAAGTCGTGGCAAGATCTCTTCGTGGTCGTCGCAAATTTAACCTGCCTCACGTTACCCCATAACAATGGGGCCAAATCCGGTGAATATGGTGGCTGAAGCATGACTGTTGTGTTGTTTTTGACCAAAAAATTCTTGATTTTTGATCCATTTTTTCGATAGCGGAAAATCGCCAAGCACGTAAAAAACTTCTAACCGTTATGCCTCTCACAAAAAAAACTAAACATATTATAAAGCTGATACTGTAAATATATGTTTGTGACAAATGTACCGACATAAAAAAATAAAAAAATCGACAATCGAATGTACGTTGCCCACGTAATTTGGAAAGTCACCTTACTTTTTCTACACACCTCGTATTATTGTATTTATAAAATGGTGCGATACATGCATGCATGTAGGTATGATTGGTGTTGCGGCATCCTTTTTAGAATATATCCTGAACTTCTTCTAATTCTTCTTAGCACTACAGCCCCTCTCAGGCCTTCGCTTCCTGCAAACAGCGCCTCCAACTGTCTCGGTCTTCCGATTCCGAAATCCGAGCAGCGATGATCTGTCTTCGTCGACCGAGTCAGACCAGCGTTTCCTCGGTTTCCCCAATGGCCTCCGGCCTTCAGTTCTCCCAACGAATACCTTCTTGGACATCCGTTGTTCATCCATACGATTCATGTGGCCAGCCCATTGCAGCTTCCATAGTCTTACAATCGCTGAGACCCCTGTATCGTCAAAAATTTCATACAGCTCATGGTTGTTTCGAATTCGCCATTGGTCCCCGTTAAGCTTCGCTCCGATTATTCGCCCCAGGACCCGTCGCTCAAACGTGTTCAATACTTCCTATTCTTTGTTATCTCGGTTTTTTTGCGCCATTTAAAAAATTCTCCAAATAAATGTTTCTCCAACTTTTCCAGAAAAACGCAAATAATTGTAAATTTAATGCTTAACAAATATATATTTTGGAGGTAAGAGTTCCTCCTTCTTCAGTGTTTTTTTTTATGGTGTTCAATACATTTCCGGATGCTTGGGTTAGGGTCCATGTTTCCCACCCATAGCATAACACTGGTCTTATCACAGATATGTATACTTGGAGCTTTGTTCTCCTGTGTTTGCAGCTGGTCTTCAAGATCGTCAATACTGAATAAAATATTTTATTTGCGAGCTGTATTATTCGGCGTATTTTGTCTCTTTTATTGCCCGTTTTCGTTATTTTGGCACCTAAATACACAAATTCGCTAACATTCTCGATATTGTATTTGCCAAGTGTGTTTTTTTGTGTATTTGGGGTATTTTTCCTCGACTGCGTCAAGGGCTTTGTTTTATTTTCATTGATTTGTAGCCCTACTAGTTTTGCTTCGCTGTCGAGTTTCAGGAAAAGTTCTTCGGCAATTGTTAATGACCGTGACAAAATTTTGATTTCATCCGCATAGGCTATTACTTGGCTCGACTTGTATCGTAATGTACCTCGTTTATCGACACGTAGCTTCCGTATGACGTACTCCAGGGCGAAATTGAATAGCAATGGGGCCAGCACATCTCCCTGCTTTAGTCCGATTTTTTGTCAAAGGCTGTGGTGATTTGGTTATTGATGCAGACTTGGTAGGTCGTCAACGTCATTGTCATTTTGGTAAGACGGACTAATTTGGCTGGGATGCCAAACCAAAGCATTATTTGGTACAGTACGTTATGATCAATATTGCCGTATGCTTGCTTGAAGTCAAAAAAATTTGGTGTACGTCTTTGTTGAATGCCCAGTATTTTTCAAGTACCTGCTTGACTGTGAACAATTGGTCTGTTGTTGATCTACCTGCCCTAAAACCACCTTGATACTTCCCAATAATACTGTTGGCGTATGATCCCATTTTAATTTCTAAGATTTTAGAAAATATTTTTTACGCCGTACAAAGTAGTGATACCTGTATGCCTCTATAATTTTCGCACTGTAGCTTGTCACCTTTTTTTGTGGATATGTAATATATATGACTGACTCCACTCTTTTGGCATATATTTTTGTTGTCAAATGTACTGGATGACTTTGTAAATAGCTTGATGAACACTACAGCCACCATATTTGATGAGCTCCACTGGAATCTCATCGATGCCCGGCGCTTTATTATTCTTTTGGGCTTTGATGGTGGAACAAACTTCATTCAGAGTTGGTGGGGCTAATGGAAGCTCTCCGCAGACATCTATAGGCTCGGATGTTCTTGAGCTATGCGGAGGATTCAGGAGGTTCTTGAAATATGATGCGCATCTTTCCTTAATCTTGGTATCATCAGCGATTATATTCCCGATGTCATCACGACAGAGCATGGTTTTGGGCTGATAGACAGGTTTCGGGCTTTTCACAACTTTGTATGCTTGTTTTGTGTTATTGCTCACTTAACTTACATCTATACTTCTCAATTGATCGTCATAGTATTTTCTTTTTTTAATCCTAATTATGTTATTTGCTACTCTTCTGAGATGTTCATAGTGTTCTCTCTTCGTCCTGGTTTTCCTACCCACAGATTCTTTGTACGCCTGATTCTTTTTATCCAACGCATTCTGGCACTCATCATTGAACCAATCATTTCTCTTGCGCCGGGCTTGATGTCCGATCGTTTGTTCTGCCACGGTCCTGATTGCCGTTTTCACTTCCATCCAGAGCTCGTTGCTTGTTTTTAACGATGCGTCTAATAAGAATGGACCCAGCTGGTTGTCGAGGGTTTCCGTGAAATTTTTGGCCACAGACGCCGTTTGGAGCCATTCGATGTCAAATTTTCGCAGTGGGCTGGCTTTCGCCGAATATGCCTTTGACATACGACATCGATACGTTAATTTGATCCAGTAATGATATGAGTTGCAATTGGCTCCTCGTAATGTACAGGCGTCAAGTATGCTTGAGGCCCAACGCTGTTGGATCAGAACATGATCGATCTGGTTTTGTGTGTTGCCATCTGGTGATACCCAGGTTATTTTATGAATGCGTCGATGTGGGAAACAAATCGAACGTGTGACTAGATTTATACTACATGCAAAGTCAATCAGGCGCTGGCCGTTGTCATTTGTTTCATCGTGGAGGCTATATCCTCCAGCCGTTCCCCGATGAGATATTTTTGTGTCGTTTGTGGGCAATGCGTCGACCAGTCTTTCCAAATGATTGCACCACGTTTTCTTCGTTTCTTCGTCGTTTTCTTTGGTCGGAATGTGAAGATTTATCAGCCAAATTTTGAAGAATTTCGCTTTTATATGGATCGCACACAACTGTTCATTGACTGCCTTAAAATCAATAAAGTGCGCTTTGAACTCCCTACCCACATTGAAGGCCACTCCGAATTTTTTTTTTCCAGTAGGCCTCCTCCCACTTTTAAATATTGTGTGCAAGCTCATGTCTTGAATGTCGTTGCCAGTCCAATTCGTTTTAATTGATATTGACTGACCTTCTGTAAAAGGTGCTTAACAGCGCCAGGATAATTGAGTGATCTGACACACCAGGATCCAATGCCATATTCCTTTTTTCGTTTGCGAGGTCGTTGCCGTGAGTCCAATCCATTCCAAGGCCTATCTGCAGGTATCTAAATATACTTAATATTATTCATTAAGATTAAATATATGTAAAGCAGAGAAGGCTAGAAAGAAGGAAATTCAAAAATAACTGTTTTGACAATAAAAAAAACCCAAAAATGTGAACTGCTAAATACAACAAAACTCCGAGTGAGGATGCCATCGAAAGGTTTGGCTTTTCGGTAATCCTTTACTTGTTAGCTCCGTTATGTGCTTTAATTTGTAATTTAGCAATTTTACTTGGCGCAGAATGTTTCGGTTCGGGGTGGCTTGGAAGTCATTCATCTTCGATCTTTGGAGGCTTCAGAAAGGCTACAGTAGAGTAGTGTCAGAATTTGTCATCGAACAATTTTTTATGCATTTTAAATGGGCAATTACAGTCGGTGGCTGAAGGGCTGTATTCGAGCATAGTCTACTCGCATCAAGACCTTCCACCGAAATTCCTCTCTAAACTAGCTGGCCCGAGCAGCTTCCTCGAAGTAGACTGCAAGCATACCAATATGTAGGTCTTAAGTGGCACAGTTCATTGATGCGCCTCAAGACTTCACGTCTTCAACCGATGAGAGGTCGATTTCGAGATCGCAGACGAAGCAATAGTAAAATCCTTACATAATCATTAGAAACAACAAATAACTACAAAGTCTACAGTTTCCATTCGTTAAAACCTTCCGATCTTTTCACAAATTTTAATGATTCTAACCCCTTTAGATTCTGAGAAATCTCGCTGTGTCATGTAAACCGACAGATAGATGCCAATCAAATGAGGGTAATTTTATAGAACTGCTAAAGTAGAAAAAAAAACTGCGAAGGCTGTTCTAGCCAAAGTTGTATTTTATAAAATTAATGAAATTTGGACAAGCTCAATCCAGTAACTCAATTTAAAATTAGACTTCTAAAGGAAAGATGAACAATGCCAGGCGGTACATGATAATTCACTCAAATGGTCCCTAGCAGAAATTAAATCTCCAACAAAATTAAGTGAAAACATTTACTGGTTACTCCTTGAAGAGACTATCAAAGTATTGTCAATCTTGCGTACTATGGTAAGAAAAAATGCAGTTAAAAGTATCTGAACATTCAATCTTGATTATAGTATTTTATGGCTGTATTAAATAATTCAATCAAGATGTAAAAATTCAACAAAATCGTTCCGAAAACCATCTTGAGCCATGTTTCATTCATTTATTTATTCAAAATCTTTTTTTTTTATTTTAAAGTAAAAGAAATTGTCTACAAAAAGGATTTATTATGTAAGTCTGCTATAAAAAATATCGCACCAGCTTAATTAGTGCTTCGATCTACTTTGTCATCGTATCAACCATATATGATTGACATTTCCACGAAATTAGTACTAAACTTCCGTAAATAGAAGCCCTCCTGCCAAATTCATCAACCAATCAATTCCACTCAATCCACAGTTCCACTTGATGTGCCATATTTTGCATCTCTAAGAGCTGACACAATAATCACATGTGTAATTCTCAAATTACTCGTACCAAATTTCAATCGCAAGTTCAGTTATATCAGACAATGAAATGCTACAATATTTAATTGAAAAACACGCATAAATGCAATCGAATCTTATCAAATATGGTGAGTGTGGTCATCCTCTATTGCATTGAGTGTTAAATTCTCATTGCGTTTACGACGGGAAACATGAAGGAAATTGTGTTTTGATGCAAACATGTATGCTAACAAATGTCTTGATTGCGTTTTTTTCAACGAAATAGCATGTGAGACTTTAATGAGTTTCTTTTAAACCTCCTGGGGCTAATAAAAGTTTAACGAGAAGATGCTAAACAAGTACAGCGCAAATTTATTTGTTAAGACTATCTTCGAGTGTTTGTTGAGCTACATATGGAGATACTTATATCTTAAATTTTTCAATCGCAGACATTCCAGTGAATGGGATATGGAATGTTTGGCATTCGTTTAACAATTTTGGATAGCTCGATGTCAATTTTTAATTTTACAATTAGTATCATTACAAGGAATCCATGTTCGAGTCTTGTACTCGACTATTGATGGGAATTATGCAAGAAATTGCTGGGGCAATGGGTTTTTCAACAGCCCAATGTGAAAGGTATGATGTCGAATAACTACTTCCTCGCTATCTTAACCGCTCATAAATGTATTATGATCTATAAAAGTGATACACACTAGACCGGATGGCTAAGTGTTTTCATAATTCGAGGAGCTTGCATGATTGAGATGTTTCAAATGATGCACCAGATTTCTTCTCATCCAACTTTGCCAAAATATTATTTCATCAATGTCGTATACACGCTTAATTGGTGGAAGAGGCGCCAATTGCTGCAATTTAACCGCACGTTTTGTAGGGGTTTCTTTGAAAATGAGAAAAAAATTGAAAAGCGAAAGGACTGCAGTTGGTTGAATTCCACGGGAATAATGCAGAAACGATTAAACAATCTACCTCAATTATATGATGCATTAAATAAGAAAACTAGATTTATAATCTGTTTGCTTTTTAAGTTTGTTTCATCACATTTCCTTCAGTATTGGTTGATTACTTCAGCTAGAATAACGAAGATGTTGATTGTTTGTTTTTCATTGAATATTTATACTACATAAGATAATTTCATGGTTAGCAGTAAAAGTGGGGCCTAAATACCGATGGTTTGATGCAATTATTCATAGCTCAAAATGCAAATATGATAAGGTAAAGAATATCAAAGAAAATCTTTTTCCACACAAATAATGATTTTGAAAAGATCAGAGAAGAATCGATGGTGAAATCTAATTTGAATTTTTTTACTGCATTTTTAAGAAAACCACATAAAGCTCCTAAAGCGGAGTACGAGTCAAATAAATTATTTTCTAGAGGAAGATTTTAGAATAATCTAATATGATTTTGTCTTATATTGCCCTTTTCGGAATGAACCGATCTCAGTCATTTTGCTCGAAGATCTTTTTTCCTGAATTCCGCATTAATTCAAAAACGTTACTAGTACTAAAACAAATTATCTGAGACTTATTAATATTCTTATGAACATTCAAAAACCATATTAAATTCTACACCGTTTATAAAATTAGCTAAATCCTTCAGTTGGCCAGCAATCTAAATCCATACAATATCAACTATATTTCGTTAATGAACACATTAAACACAGACAATCAGGCACATTTATGGCAAATTTAAATACGAAAAGCTTATAAAATGCAAACACTATATGACCATAATTAAAAGTATTAAGCTTGACATTGGATAATCGTTTAAACATTGGCACAAACTTTTACCAAGCCATCAGTGTCCCTTGGAAGGTCAAGTCAATTTGCATGGGTGTTAAATACAAACTGCCATTTCTAATTCGTAATAACGAACAAAAACTTTTTGCAGATAATTATACAATCATTCATTCGATTCGTAAGAATTTAAGCGGTTGAACTTTAGGGTCACAAAAATGATCGTAAGCTATTTCGTAATATTTTGTGAAAGGATGATTTGCTTGAAGATCATTTCATAGATGTAATATCTCAGAAGATAATATCTTAGTCGATAAAATAAATCAAGCAAAGCAGTGGACTAATGCATCATTCTATTTTTTCTCAAAAATAATTTGTGCATTTATTTCATTTTATTAATCCATCCACAAAGTAGAAAATATCCAATAACATTATAGAATTTACAAAACAAACGCAAAATTGATAATTCAAAATAAAAAGAAAACATAACAGACTACGGTGATATATACAAAACTAATATTAAATCAAGATGAAAAAAAAGTAGGGTATACAGAACTACGTTCATGTCCGAAGGGTTTTGTGCCTAACCTGCAGTATGCAGATATGTAGAATGATTTAATTCAAATACAACTTTCATGACATGCGCAAAAAATACATCTTCTTCTTCTTTGTAGCACTACAGTCCTTCTCGGGCCTTCGCTTTCTGCAAAAAGCGCCTCCAGCTGTCTCAGCCCATTGACCGCGTCCTCCAATTTCGAAATCCGAGTAGCGATGAACTATCTTCATTGACCAAGTCAGACCAGCGTTTCTTCGGTTTCCCCACTGGTCTCTGCCCTTCAGTTCTCCCAACGAATACCTTTTTGGGTATCCGTTGTTCGTCCATACGATTCATGTATCCAGCTCATTGCAGCTTCCGCAGTCTTACAATCCTTGAGAACTCCGGTTCGTCAAAAATTTCATACAGCTCATGGTTGTATTGGATTCGCCATCGGTCCCCGTGTAGCCTCGCTCCGAGTATTCACTTCAGGACACGTCACTCAAACGTTCAATATATTTACCATAGAGGTAGATACAGGAGACGGCGGAAGATCAAATTCATGAAGCCACGAGCTTTTGCCTTTGCTATTGTGATAACTTGCATTAGCTCGAAGTTAATTTCGAAATTGGGGTCAAAACTTTGTTCATCATTTGATGAGGTTTATCATATTCTTGGTGATAAGCTTTATGAGAATGCAGCGTTTGCAAATTAATTGTTTACTACAGAAAGATAGCCAAAAAATTGTCATATGTGCTGCCATTATTATTCTGGTGGAATTTTTTTGAAAACGTTTGAAAGGGCACAACTCTTGACCTACGTAGAAAATTTCATAACTCTAGCTTGAGTGGTTTGCGATTAAACTTGCTGTGACGCATGGACGGACGGACAGAAAGACGAAAAGACAGATCACGATTTTAATAGGGAAGTGTAAAAATATTTTATAATCCCCTAAAATGGTCTTTTGGATAAATACTTACAAGTTTAGCCATTAAAAACGTTTCCATGAAAAATATTCATTACTTCAGTTGCTACTAAGATAGCGAATAGCACTTACCTTCTGATTTTTGGGGGCCATCATTTTGAATGCATGCATTTTTTTCGATTTTTTAAAATATTTCTATCTTAGAGTCTCATCAGTCAATCTGCCAAATCTCATTCAAATTGTAGTTTCCCTCTAGATAGGATAATAGCATAAAATTTGCAACTAAAAATATTAGTTTTTAAATTTTCGACTTCTTTATTTTTCATCCGATTTTTGTAATTTTTTTTTAATACAAGAACTTAGTACAATTATCTGTAATTGTAAGTTTCATCAAAATCCATTGGAAAATGTAGCCACTAGAGGGCCATAAAAATCTGAAAAAATCGCATATTTGAATCGCCGCCATTTTGAAACTTGCACGTCGATGCGCACCAAAATAGCAAAGCATTTAGATCTAATTGTTTTTTATCGTGATAGTAAATTTCATTTTAATCGAATCAATATTGGGTCTTTGAAATGCGTTTGAAACTGCAAGCTTCAACAAGCCGCCATTTTGTTTTTGGAGACCTGACCTCTAGTTTTTTTATATAGGTCTTTAGAGACTTATAGTCTTTATGAAAATACCGAATTTCACAACTACAACATCCAATGTTTACACGTTTTTCGACGTTAGAGCGGCCGCCATTTTGTTTCAAACTGTTCGACTTTGGATTTTTTATTGTGAAATTCATCGCGCACCTCAATGAACCTCTGTACCAAATTTCATACAAATAAGAGCTATGGTTTCGTCAGAACAGGAATCACAACTTCTCGTCTAAAATGGCCGCCATTTCGTTTTCCCCCGACCGATTGAGCTGGTTAAACAACTTGATTGGCATATTCATCCAATACGCCTATCCTAAAAGTTTTGTGAAAATGGGAGCGAAATTGTAATCTCTAGCATAGTCCCGATTTTCCTTATATCCTATATATTATATATATATATATATATATATATATATATATATATATATATATATATATATATATATATATATATATATATATATATTGTTACATGTACAAATAATTACATGTACAAATAATTCTGCGAGCTGCTGTCGCAATTGTTTTCATAATCAACGTCAACAAATGAATTTACTCGAACCCACGAGAACCCAACAAGCATGATCAACATCTGCAAGTGACGTCACTCCATTCATTAATTTGCTCGAATCTACCAGGTTCCTCTCGGTAGAACATTCGATAATGTACGAGAAATGGGTGAATAGGTAGAGACCCTATATAAAGGCGAGCTGAATGAATGGGGGGGTTCATTCATTACAACCGCGATAGAAAACTGCGATATAGTGGAACGCGAAGTAAAGACGATTGATTGTTTGAGTGCGAAGTGATTTAGAAGACAATTGCGATAAGAAATTTATGGACAAGTGTTAGATTTTTTTTCATAGTGAAAATTAAAATTAGTGAAAGTGTTAAATTGTTAAATTGTTTATTGTGCATTTTTGTAATTAAATAAATTCTTTTAACTTAAATTAAAAGACATTGCGTTTTCACTTTCCCGGAACATTAAAATTATTGGCCGCGAACCGAAAACACGCGACAATGGTGTCAAGAAGTGAGAAAGAAAAATTTTGGAAGTGAAAACGTTTAAACAACTTTAAAGTGCACAATTGTGAAAGTTAACGTGGAAAAATAGCCGAAGCAATAAAAATGCCAGGAAATTTAAATCTAAAAATTAATCAATTGAGCATATCGGAGCTCAAAGAGGAGTTGGAACAACGAAATCTGGCTACACAAGGTACAAGGGCCATACTGATTGCACGCTTGCGTGATGCAATTGAATCGGAAGGCGCGTATCTGGATTCGGGTGAGCCCTCAGATGCAGAAAAAGGCGCAGAAGGTGGTGAAGCAGAAACAAAAAAACCAAAGGAACCAGAAAATGCGCTGATGCAAATGTTAATGCTGATGCAGCAAGAGCAGCGACAACAGTCATCCAATTTAACTGCGAAGCTCAATGAACAGTCGTCCAATTTAACCACGAAGCTAAATGAACAATCAGCGCAGCTAAATGAACAGACATCCAGTTTAGTTGCGAAGCTAAATGAACAATCAGCAGAAATGGACCAACAAGCGATCGAAATCAAGGCAGACATCGCACAGAAGCTGGAAAAACAGTCAACCGAAATAAAAGCGGAGCTCAGTAGTCTCAACAGCCAAATTAAATGCGTCGAAGAGAAGGTATACCAGGTCGAGGAGAGAATCAACCTTGAGATCAGCCAGGTAAACCATGAGATGGAAAAAGTGAAAAAGGACTTGGAAGCAGCGAAGGCAGTAATAACCGCCTCACTAGCCCCAATTATAACCGCAGCGCAAAGCTCATCTAGAAATGTGCAAGCACCAATATTCGATGGGCAAACGGTCTGGAGTATTTACAAAATCCAGTTTGAAGCAGCCGCTAGGATAAATCACTGGAATGAGCAGGAACGAGCAACTGCGTTAATTCTTGCTCTAAGAGGCCCAGCTGCCGAGCTTTTGCAGACTATCCCCGTTGAGCTGGATTCAAACCCGGTTACTTTAATGAATGCGCTGGACATGCGTTACGGAGACGATCATCTGAAGCAGATTTACCGGACATAGCTACGGCATCGGATGCAGAAGTCTGGCGAAACCTTGCAGCAGCTAGCACAAGCCATTGAGCGACTGGCACTTTTGGCTTACCCAGCGTACGACCCAGAACATCGAGATGACGTAGCAGCAGAACCATTCATCAGCGCCTTAAAGGACAAGGAATTGCAACAAGCCGTGCGGTTAGCTCAAAAGCAAACAGTCAAGGATGCATTGGCTTATAGTTTCAATTTTGAGGCAGCCAAAAATGTGACCCGTACCACCGCCCGGGTTCACGAGGTACTGGCAGATAATTGCAGGTGTGAGCGCGTGGGAATTGAGCGAGAGCTGCAGGTGAATGGTGCGCCTAGATGCTGGAATTGCGGGGACAAAGGGAACCTGCAAAGAGACTGCAAGAAGGGAAGAAGACCGAGCTATTGTCCAGGGTGGTGGAGATCCAGACCGTGCCAGGAGCCTAGAATGGAGGCCCATCAAACTGCAAGGGCCAACTTCGTGGGGCGAACGTTGGCTAGGAGTATCGACATCCCCAGCACAGTGCCAAGGCAACATCGTGGAGAAGCAGACAGATGCCTTCCTGGTCAAGTTGATGAAGAACAATGCACCCTAACAAACGACACTGGTGCAACCCGATCGACGATCCGACCCGACCTAGTGAGGCCCCAACTGCTTCACAAAGGCAGAGTTCATGGAATTGCTGACGCCCTATCTCGTCATCCATGTCCAGCTAACTGCAAGCATTGCCGACGGATTGAGGAAAAGCAACCGCCCGTTGATCTGCGACTGATAACGGCGGAATTCAATGAAGGTTGGTCATCGGAGGAGATTCGAAATGCCCAGCTAGCCGATGAAGACATCGGACCATTGCTCGTATGGAAGGAGACAACTGGGCGACCTGAGTGGAAAGACGTTTCAATGCATGGCGCAACCCTGAAAAGCTTTTGGGCACAATGGAACTCCCTTCAGGTGGAGGGTGGCGTACTCAAGCGAAAATGGAAAACGGCGGATGGTAGCTCCTATAGGATGCAAACTATACTACCCAAAAGCCGAATCCACGATGTGGTTAAGGAAATGCATGAAGGATCCTCGGGAGGCCACCTTGGTGTTAACAAGACCTTAGCGAAATCGCGGGAGAGGTTCTACTGGCTCCACGCTCGAGAAGACGTAGAGGACTGGTGTCGCAGATGCACAATTTGCGCTTCCGTCAAAGGCCCAAAGCGACGACTGAGAGGACAAATGCAAACCTATAACGTAGGCGTGCCATTCGAAAGGATTGCTGTTGACATCGCAGGACCCTTTCCTGAATCCGATTGGGGAGATCGATATACGCTGGTTGTAGCCGATTATTTCAGCAAGTGGCCCGAGGTCTACCCCATTCCCAACCAGGAAGCAACTACCGTAGCTGAACAGCTAGTGTTAAATTGGGTCAGTAGGTACGGCGTACCTTGCGAATTACATTCAGATCAAGGCCGAAACTTTGAGTCACTAGTTTTTGGCGAAATGTGTGAACTACTGGGAATACGGAAAACGAGGACAACACCGCTGCATCCCCAATCCGATGGAATGGTCGAACGGTTCAACGGCACGCTCAATAAACACCTTGCCAAGATGGTTGACGAGAACCAAAGGGACTGGGACCGACATATCCCACTATTTTTGATGGCGTACAGAGCTGCCGAACATGCATCGACGGGCCAAGCCCTAGCCAAAGTCATTTTTGGAAAGACTATTCGTTTGCCAGCCGATATAAAGTTCGGAACACCCCCTGGGAAACCCCAAACGGTCTCGGAGTACGCAAGTGATCTAAGACAACGGTTGAACCAGATACATCGGACAGTGCGAAAACACCTCGAATCGGCTACTGACCGCATGAAGACCAGGTATGATCTAAAGGCAAATTCTACTGGCTTCCAGCAAGATGACTTGGTGTGGCTTTATAACCCGCAACGGCGAAAGGGTAGTTCTCCAAAGTTGCAACATAATTGGGAGGGACCATACCGAGTTACAAAGCGAATCAACGACGTCGTATACCGAATACAGGAACATCGTAAGCCGAGAGCTAAAATGAAAATCGTGCATCTGGACCGTCTTGCCCCATATTACACCCAGGGAGAATTGACTACAAATAGCGACACATCTTTTCGGGGCGAAAAGAACTGAGGTGGGGCAGTGTTACATGTACAAATAATTACATGTACAAATAATTCTGCGAGCTGCTGTCGCAATTGTTTTCATAATCAACGTCAACAAATGAATTTACTCGAACCCACGAGAACCCAACAAGCATGATCAACATCTGCAAGTGACGTCACTCCATTCATTAATTTGCTCGAATCTACCAGGTACCTCTCGGTAGAACATTCGATAATGTACGAGAAATGGGTGAATAGGTAGAGACCCTATATAAAGGCGAGCTGAATGAATGGGGGGGGTTCATTCATTACAACCGCGATAGAAAACTGCGATATAGTGGAACGCGAAGTAAAGACGATTGATTGTTTGAGTGCGAAGTGATTTAGAAGACAATTGCGATAAGAAATTTTTGGACAAGTGTTAGATTTTTTTCATAGTGAAAATTAAAATTAGTGAAAGTGTTAAATTGTTTATTGTGCATTTTTGTAATTAAATAAATTCTTTTAACTTAAATTAAAAGACATTGCGTTTTCACTTTCCCGGAACATTAAAATTATTGGCCGCGAGCCGAAAACACGCGACAATATATATATATATATATATATATATATATATATATATATATATATATATATATATATATATATATATGCATATATATATATATATATATATATATATATATATATATATATATATATATATATTTATATATATATATATATATATATATATATACATGTATACACATATAAATATACACATATAACATATATATATAAATATATATATATATATATATATATATATATATATATATATATACAAAGAACTCTACGTAATAGGTAAATTTCTCTTGAGAAATTCACCCAAAATTTAAAAAAAACCGACTCCAAAGTAAAAGGTGAATTAAATTTTATAAAAGCGGTGCTACATTAGTGATTTTACATGGTAATTTCATTCTTTGTAGGGCACTTTGAAGTCCGCTTTCTTCGTTTTCCGGTAAATAAACAAATATTTTCAAATTAAACCGCCATGTTTCGAAAACAAGTTTTAGTGGCCCCCAGATCACGTTGCACTGTGTTGAGATAAAAACACTTCGTACTGCAGTATTTTCCAATTTTCTAAATGAAATTTAATCGTGTACACTTATCTGACTCCTTCTATGACTTCAAAACAACCCGATATTCAATATTCATGAATGTTTTTTAACGTTTTCGTTGGACTTGACACGTAATAGTCGAAAAATTCCGCGATGACTCTCGCTGCAAACATTTCAAATCAAATTGTTTACAAAAATAAACACACTCTGGACAAAACGCGGACACAAAACCATAAAACGAATTGATTTAAAGTTAATTTGATTGAACATCCAGGAATTAAGTCCTCGATCAAAATATTTTCACCAATTTATTCAACATAATGTCAATGTTCAAGGAGCGGACATGAAACGTATTTCACTCGCGTAAATCATCAAACCTATCGGCAAAACCATTTTTTTTACACGGCACAAGTTCAAAATACAGTCAAGTTTCACTTTTCTGTAATAAAATATCGCGTGGTTATGGACTAATGTAAAAAATCCACTTAAATTGATGGCGCTTCTCATGATTTTATGTTTGGTTACATTTTACTCACCTAAGCCAGGAAACATACAGCACGTCAGTTCATTTTGCCAGCAAATAATGGAAAACTACACACTTCACCTTGTAATTCGCTCGCGTTTGCTTTGGTATATTAAGTTTTTCATTGAAAAATTTTAAATTTTACGA